>OX451737.1:547226720-548426720 GCA_948472305.1 Vicia faba
AAATATGCAAAATGCAAAAAGGGGTTTTTATATGTATGAAAAAAGTTATTTTTTATGTCAAATAAACAAAAAATAAAAAAAAATATTATTTTTGGAGCTTTTTATGTTTAGGGGCAAAACCCTAATTTATTAAGTAAAATGCATTAATTATTAATATGTACAAATATTTATCAATTATATACTAAATAAAATAAAAGTGAAGTATGTTTGTCAAAAATGTATTTTTACTATCAAATGTTAATAGAAAATAAAATGTATATATTTTTGTGTTATTTACTAAATATTCTAATATATATATATATATATATATAAATATATATATATATATATATATATTAGAATATTTAGTAAATAACACAAAAATATATACATTTTATTTTTTATTAACATTTGATAGTAAAAATACATTTTTGACAAACATACTTCACTTTTATTTTATTTAGTATATAATTGATAAATATTTGTACATATTAAATAATTAATGCATTTTACTTAATAAAATTAGGGTTTTGCCCTAAACATAAAAAAGCTCCAAAAATAATATTTTTTTTATTTTTGTTTATTTGACATAAAAAATAACTTTTTTCCATACATATAAAAACCCTTTTTGCATTTTGCATATTTATTTTATTTCCATTTAATTTGTACAATCAATTATCTTGTAAATAATTCCAAATTGATGTAATAGCTAGGTTTAAATTCCTTGTCAAATACCCCCCATTTGAACATTTGTACCCCCCTTCCCATATTGTGTTGTAATAGCTTAGGAAATTTAAATTTCGCACTTTATTGCTTTCTAAATATACCATGTTAGAATTAGGGTTTGTATGCAAATAAAAACAACAAAATAGTTTGACCTAATTTCAAGATAATCAAAGCATGAAAATGGACAACACTTATCACCCTTGCACCCCTAGGGTATTCCACTTGTTGCCTTCAATAAATGGGCCATATTGCATGTTAGGTCTCTTTGGGCAAAACAAATACAATTCAAATGATCATAGTCCCTCGATGACGCTTTCGAAAAGTTGCCTAAAATGATCAAAGTCCCTTAAAGGAAAATTGCCTAAAGATACTTGGCACCATTGCAATCATGGTCTAAACGATGACCCGCGCCCGTCCCTTTCACATCCTAACACAAGATTGTCCACCAAATGCAATGGTGGAACAAAAATTGTTAAAAGGGTTAAAACATAGCAATAATCTTTGAGAACTTTAGGGTAGATAGCTCTTAAGTACTTGTCAACTTGCAAATCAAAAACACTTACCTATTTTTCAAACCACACTTCACAAACACTTTCAAAACAAACTTTCAAAAACCTTGAAACATCTTTTCAAAAAGACAAACACCTTTTGTAAAACATTCGAGTAAAGAATTGTTACAAGGGTAGCCTAGACAAGGCATCTTTTTCAAAACCTTTTCAAAGCCACACACAAATCACCATTTCAAACAATTGAAAACCAAGCAAGTTGATCTAAGCAAGTACCTAAGAGCCCATGGATAACCATGGATAGAAAGGGTGCTAATACCTTCCCTTTCTATAATCTACTCCCCGAACCCAAGAAAATATCTCAAAGATTTTTGATGTGCTTTTTAAACCTTTCCTTAGGATAAAATAAAAAGTCGGTGGCGACTCTTGCTCAATCGAAACATTTGCGAAAACAAACGCGAAACTATAGTCAGTTCTCCCACCGTATCACAGAACTGGCGACTCTGCTGGGGAAAATTTTAAAAGTGGAGTAACCTTAGGGCTTAGATCACCCTCTTGCATGACTAATTGTTTTATTTGATTGCTTTACATCTTGGCTCTGTTGTTTGGGTTTGCAATCCTACACCCGGATTTTGGGAAACATTCATAGATAGCAATACGTTGTGGAAACTGTGCGGGGTATACCGACACGGTCGAAGCAATAACTATATTAGTGCGACATATTTGTGAGTACTGGTAACCCTTGAGTTCAATCAAGGAGAGTACGGGGCCGCTGAGTGATGTCACTAAGCACTAATGACCTAGAACCTTACTTGACCATCTTGGCCTTACATTAGGGGTAGTGAGATGACCGGCTTTGGTGCAGTCCGAAGTTGGTAGATACTCGATACTACACTCATTGAGGGTTGTTTTCTTGGAATATTTTGGTCGCTAGTTAAGTGGCTAAACCAAAACAATGAACACTGAAAACAATCCAGTGATATTGAGCTCCTTAGAACCCGGTTACTATTTATAGGACAGGTTTTTAAGCCAACTACACTCAAGAGGGTACTTACCTATGAAACCCCATGCAAGCCTGAAACTAGGGTTTGGTGTGAATTGCTTGTACATATGTTTTGCGAATACATCATAAACATCATAAAGCATCATATGTATTCACTAACCATTTCAAGGGTTTGGATCTTCATCTTTGTTTTTGTTTTGTAGGTCATGGAAATTCCTCGCAGAAAAACAATCCAAGTCAACCTTGTGAGAATCACTCCTCAACTCAAGGAGCTCACCTCAAGAATTCTGGAAAGCTCATCCTTCAGTGAAAGACATGGTAGACTGCTCAGCTTAGTCAACACCAACATTGAAGAAGACATGATGAAAGTGCTATTCCAGTTCTTTGACCCTCTTCACCACTGTTTCACTTTCCCCGATTACCAGTTGGTACCCACTTTGGAGGAGTTTTCTCAACTCCTAAGAATCCCTATCCTTAATCAACTACCCTTCAACGGTACGGAAAAGGAACCAAAGTCGGAAGATGTTGCTCGAGCATTACATCTACAACCATCCGACATCAAGGGGCATTGGGAAACCAGAAGCGGCGTCAAAGGATTCTTAGCAAAATTCTTGTTTGAGAAGGCACAAGAATGTTGGAATTCATTGGACCTACAAGCCTTTGAAGAAATTGTGGCACTCCTTATTTATGGGTTGGTCTTGTTCCCAAATTCTGACCAATTGGTAGATGTCAACGCCGTCAAAATCTTCTTGTCCAAAAATCCAATACCAACATTGCTTGGGGACATCCTTCACTTATTTTACACACGAACAATGAGAAAGAGGGGTGTTCTCATGTGCTGTACTCCTCTCCTTGCAAGGTGGTTTATTTCGCACCTTCCACAATCTGTCTTGAAGAATGACCAAGGCTCAAGGTGGTCCCAACGATTGATGACTCTTACTCACTCTGATGTACATTGGTGTTCTCGGTCCAGAGAAAATGTCATCATCGTCGATCATTGTGGAGAGTTCCCTAATGTTCCATTACTTGGCATTAGAGGGGGCATTACCTACAACCCTTGCCTAGCTTTGAGACAATTTGGATATGCACGGAGGGATGGCCCTCATGACATGTTGATTCCTGACCTAGTTTTTGACTTCGACAACGATGCGCAAGGACTTCGCCAAAGATTCATCAGAGCTTGGAGGATGCCCAACAAGGTTGATAGCAAGACTCTGGGACACAAGAACTCCATCCCTCTTGAGCCTTATCTCAAGTGGGTACGAGCCCGAGCCCAGAGTCTAATGATGCCTTATCCTCATGTTCTCCCTGTGATTAAAGAGCCCGTCAAGGAAGGAGAGGTTCCCTACACCGTCCTACATCCTGACATGCCTACATCGTGGGAGGAGATATAGAAAAGTTGGATTCAGCTCAAGGAGGAACGGAACACTTTTGAAGCTAGCTTCTACGCCAGTGAGAAGAAGGTTCTAGAGCTTACCCGCCGACTTCATGAGCAAGAGGCCCTCAACACCTACATCGCACCAAAGAGGATGCGCAATGTCTTTTTACCTTGAGAAGTTTTTGTAATATTTGGCCCATGGGGCATTTATGTACTAACAAATTTCTTCTTATTAATATGACGTGCGTTCTTCTTTGTCTGCAACAATTTTGAATGTTCTAAATCCTTGAATGCATTGCATACATAAGCATACCATTCATCATGTGCATAAGCAGGTCTCACGCCAGGTTTCCTTATCTGTCTGCTGTTTATTTCAGTAGGATGGATCTCGAACAAACAGTCAAAGACCTACAGGCTCAAAATGCACAGTTTCAGCAACTCCTGACGACCTTGGCTAAGGGTCAGGAGGATCTCAAGACCTTGATGGGGAATAAAGATCCAGTGAAAAAGAATAAAAAGAGACTCGGGGTGGCTACTTTAGGGAGAAGATTTGACGGAGAGGCCAGGAGAGTGCTTGAATTTCCTCCTATTTCTGATGAAGGAACTAGCAAAGGAGGTGGGGTTGCGGTACCTTCCGAGTCCGATGTGGAAGAAGAGGAGGTCAAAGAGGATGAAGACTACTCTGATCAACAATACCCTTCAGCTGATGATAAATACAAAGGTTTAGAAGACAGGTTGGCCGCCATGGAACTACAAAGAGTACCGGGTTTGGATTTTGAAGACTTGGGTTTGGTTGCCGGGATTGTGATTCCCCCAAAGTTCAAAGTGCCAGTTTTTGTGAGGTATGATGGGTTGTCCTGTCCAAAAATGCATCTCAGGTCCTACGTGAGAAAGATCCAACCCTATACGGCAGATAAGAACCTTTGGATCCACTTCTTTCAAGACAGCCTTTCTGGAGCTCAATTGGAGTGGTTTTATCAGCTAGAGGGAACCAGCGTCCGAAATTGGGAAGACTTGGCCACCGCCTTTTACAAACAATATCAGTACAATTCTGACCTTGCTCCTACTCGTACCCAACTTCAGGGTATGTCACTGGGAACAGGCGAAGGATTCAAAGAATATGCACAAAAGTGGAGGGATTTGGCTGGCAGGGTGCAGCCTCCTTTAACCGATCGTGAGCTTGTTGATATGTTTCTAGGGACCCTATCTGGGCCATTTTTCAATCATCTGATTGGTAACTCTTCCGCGGGGTTTACCGATTTGATCTTAACAGGCGAAAGAATAGAAGCTGGCATCAAGTCAGGAAAGATTCAGAAGGGTGTTGCTGCAAGTGTTGAGAAGAAGCCTTTTAAGAAGGAAACGGATGTGGTATATTCTCGGAGAAGAGCAGGGAAGACTGAGCGTCGGCCGACCATGGGGGCCGTAATGATCCAAAACCCTTCAAGTGAGCAGCCTCGCTATAACCAATCCAGACCAAATCAGCAACGGGTGGAACGGCCACAACGGCGGTTCACCCGCATTAATATGACTCCAGCGCAAGTGCTTCCCCATCTGTTGAAGTTGAATCTCGCCACTATCAAGGAGGCACCAAAGAATGTGAATACGTCCTCTCCGCATTATCATCCTAATGCTAAATGCGCCTACCATTCTGACAGTGTTGGGCACGACACCAACGATTGTTGGGCACTCAAGCATAAGATCCAAGACCTGATAGAGGCGAAGGAGGTGGAGTTTGACGCTCCGGAGAAGCCAAATGTGATATCTGCTCCCATGCCGAAGCACAACCGAAATGTCAATGCCATCGAAGAAGATTTGTATGTTGCTGATGTCAACGATCTGATAACTCCATTGTTAACCATCAAGTTGAATCTGTTAAGGGCCAGGATCTTCCCGGGATATAAAGAAGACTGCTATTGTTGTTACTCTCTGCCGTTTGATTGTCCATTACTGAAGAAAGGCATCCAAGTCCTAATGGACAGTCGACAAATTTTGTTTGAAAAAGTTTCTACTGTTCCAACCCATACTGAAGATGTCTCAATCATAACCATTCACGCCAATCTTTCCAAGGCCGTCAGAAAGCCTGTTAAGATTACACCAGCTACGAAATCTGTTCCTTTGAAGATAACAATGCCAGGGCCTGTCCCCTATGTTTCTGAGAAGTCAATACCATGGAACTATGGCGGTGACGTCTACTACCACGGTATCAAACAAATCGAAATAATTGAAGAAAGTTCGGATGATGAAGAAGCCTACATTGGTAACATTGCAGGCACGAGCAAAATCACCCGGAGCGGGAGAATATTTTCTCCAGAGATTGCCCCTCCAAGAGCAATCTTTGGACCCTCATCTGCCGACAAAGTCATCCCTGCACCAATAAAACTCTCCGCTAGAACCCCTTTGATTGAAGATGTTGTTGTTCCTAGTACTGTCCCTCCTACCACTGCTGATAAAGGTAAGGGAATCCAAGATGAGCTCGTCAGGACGAGGGCTCAACCCTTGGTCATCCCGGAAACCTCCAAGAAGGAAATGGATGAGATCTTGAAGATAATCAAAAGGAGTGATTACGATGTGGTAGAACAACTGGGGCAAACCCCCTCAAAGATCTCTATGCTGGCACTACTACTTTGCTCAGAAGCGCACGCTAAAGCTTTGATAAAGTTCCTGAAGGCAGCCCATGTGCCCCAGGAAACCTCTGCAGATCAATTTCAAAATTGCGTGGCTAGCCTTACTGCGGACAATGGATTGGGTTTCTCCGATGCCGACCTAACTCCTAAAGGTAGAAACCACAATGATGCTTTGCACATTTCAGTCGAGTGTCGAGGAACTACTCTCGCACATGTCTTGGTCGACACTGGTTCGTCGCTGAATGTATTGCCTAAGAAAGCCTTGGACCGACTAGATTGTGAAGGGTTGGAGTTGAAACCAAGTGATATTATTGTCAGAGCTTTTGATGGTTCGAAGAGAATGGTCCATGGGGAGGTTGAAATTCCCATCAAGATAGGCACTGAGGTGTTTAAATCTACTTTCTATGTGATGGACATTCGTCCGTCATACTCTTGCTTGCTGGGTAGGCCTTGGATACACCATGCTGGGGCAGTCACCTCCTCCTTACATCAGATGTTGAAGTATCCTGTCAAGGGGAAGATCATTACCGTCCATGGCGAAGAGGAGTACATGATTAGCCATTTGAACTCCTTCCGGTATGTGGAGGTAGAAGGGGAGTTCATTGAGACGCCTTTCCAGCATTTCGAAGAAGTCCTTCCTGAAATAACAGTAGCAAAGTTGGAAGCTGAGACACCGAGGTAGATGGCCAGGATGGCATCTCTGGAGGACGCAAGGGCCGCAATAAAGGAGGGTAAGAATTCAGCATGGGGGCGGTTGCCTGATATTCCACATAAGACCGACAAATTTGGATTAGGATTCACTACCGCGGGCCAGAAAGCTATGCGCCGTTCGAAGATCGAAAGGGCGCCTGTCAAAATTTCTCCTTACGGAATCAATACTTTGGAGGATGAAGACAAAGAGAGCAACATCGAAGAGTGGATTTACCCAACTGTCAAAGGAGGATTATGCAACTGGGAGGCAAAAGACTTTGTCCCCATCACTTTTATTCATCAGTAATTTATCTGTCAAACATTTCCAATTTGGTCTGTAATATTTATTTTCGAACAATCCGTACACTATCTTTTTACCTCATGCCTTGCCCGGGGCATGTAGGTCCATTTGTAAGGGTTTTGATTATCTTTCATATCCATATGCCATGTTTAATGATTCATTGGACGTTTTTCATTTGATAAACTGCTGTGTTCATTTTCTTTCCTTTTGCATTTTTTGTTTAAGGATGGCTATCCCTTACACACACCCACACTCACAAATGCAGGTACCCATCCACTCCGGATTCCATGGGTGACGATTCTGTTATATCCTTCAATAACTCTGAAGATCTGGTCAATCAAGCCGAGTATGAAGATGACGAAGGTTGTGAAGTACCAGGGGAACTAGCCAGACTTTTACAGCAAAAGGAAAGGGCCATCTTACCGCACGAAGAGTCATTGGAAACTGTCAACTTAGGGACCGAGGAAGACCGGAAGGAGGTGCAAGTGGGTGCCAATCTGGAACCAAGTGTCAAGGAACGCCTGATACAGTTGTTGAATGAGTATGTTGAAATCTTCGCTTGGTCTTATGAAGACATGCCGGGTTTAGACACAGACATCGTGGTTCACTGTCTCCCCATAAGAGAGGATTGTCCACCGATCAAGCAAAAAGTCCGCCGAATGAGGCCTGACATGTCTGAAAAGATCAAAGCAGAAGTGATGAAGCAATTCGACACTGGCTTTCTAGCTGTTACGTCCTATCCTCAATGGGTCGCTAACATCGTGCCAGTACCCAAGAAAGATGGCAAAGTCAGGATGTGTGTGGACTACCGGGATTTGAATAGGGCCAGCCCCAAAGATGATTTTCCACTTCCACACATTGACATTTTGATCGACAACACAGCTCAGCACAAAGTGTTTCCTTCATGGATGGATTCTCGGGCTACAATCAAATCAAAATGGCCCCCGAGGATATGGAGAAAACAACTTTTGTCACACAATGGGGCACTTTCTATTACAAGGTGATGCCGTTCGGGCTAAAGAACGCAGGGGCAACTTATCAACGCGCCATGGTAGCTTTGTTTCATGATATGATACATCATGAGATTGAAGTTTACGTAGACGATATGATAGCTCGGTCACAAACAGAGGAGGAGCACCTTGAACATCTAGAAAAACTGTTCGCCAGATTGAAAGAATACAAACTCAGGCTGAATCCAAGTAAGTGCACTTTTGGAGTTAGGTCTGGTAAACTTCTAGGATTCATTGTAAGCAACAAAGGCATTGAAGTCGATCCAGCAAAAGTGAAAGCAATACAAGAGATGCCTGCTCCCCGTACTGAAAAGGAGGTTAGAGGGTTCTTGGGGCGCTTGAACTATATTGCCAGATTCATCTCTCATCTGACTTCTACCTGTGAGCCAATTTTCAAACTCTTAAAGAAAGATCAGGTAGTCGAATGGAACGAAGATTGCCAAGCTGCTTTTGATAAGATCAAGGAGTATTTGCTAGAACCTCCTATTATGATGCCACCCGTCGAAGGAAGACCATTGATCATGTATCTGACCGTCTTGGATAACTCAATGGGGTGTGTTTTGGGCCAGCATGACGAGTCTGGTCGAAAAGAGCATGTTATTTATTACCTTAGCAAAAAGTTTACCGACTGTGAGACTCGCTACTCACTGCTCGAGAAAACTTACTGCGCTTTGGTATGGGCTGCTCGCTGACTAAGATAGTATATGTTGACTCATACTACCTTGTTGATTTCCAAAATGGATCCTATCAAGTATATCTTCGAAAAGCCCGCTTTATCTGGAAGAATAGCCAGATGGAAAATGATCCTAACCGAGTATGACATCCAGTACACCACTCAAAAAGCTATAAAAGGGAGTGTACTAGCTGATCATCTGGCTCATCAAGCTATCGAAGATTATCAACCCATGAGATTTGACTTCCCAGACGAGGACATCATGAATTTGGACAACATTGAAGGTAACGGACCGTATGACGGACCCGAAAAGGGATCCCGATGGACCCTGTACTTTGATGGTGCTTCAAATGCACTTGGAAACGGTATCGGCGCAGTACTCATTTCTCCGGAAGGCTGTCACACACCTTTCACGGCCCGACTTTGCTTCAGCTGCACAAACAACATGGCTGAGTATGAAGCTTGCATCTTTGGTCTCAAGGCTGCTATAGACTTGGGGATCAAATCTTTGATCGTATTTGGGGATTCGGATTTGGTTATCAGTCAAATCAAAGGAGAGTGGGATACCAAACATCCTAATCTTATCCCATACAAAGAACATGTCTTGACATTGTTGCCTCATTTCAAGCAAATTACCTTCGAGCATTTCCCGCGAGAAGAGAATCAGCTAGCAGATGCTCTAGCTACAATGTCCTCCATGTTTAAACTCAACTGGGATAACGAGGCTCCCCAAATCACCATCGAGCGAATGGATGAACCTGCGCATTGTCACGAGATTAATACCGAAGAAGTAGTGGAACAACCCTGGTTCCATGAAATCAAAAGGTATCTCGAGACTAGAGATTATCCCGAAGGAGCTTCCGTAAATGACAAGAAGTTCTTAAGGAAATTCGCTGCTAAGTTCTTCCTGAGCAACGACATCCTTTACAAACGAAGCCATGATTGGGTATTACTCCGATGTGTAGACAAAGCTGAAGCAGAGTTGATCATGACTGAGATACACAGCGGCACATTTGGCACTCACTTGAGCGGGCATACAATGGCTAAGAAGATCCTAAGGGCAGGCTATTACTGGTCTACCATGGAAGCTGACTGCCATCAATATTCCCGTACTTGCCACAAATGTCAAGTCTACGCTGACAAGGTTCATATCCCTCCGGTTCCTCTCAACGTTCTGACTGCTCCTTGGCTGTTTGCAATGTGGGGCATTGACATGATTGGAGAGATCAAACCCACGGCTTCCAATGGACATCGCTTCATCCTGGTTGCCATTGACTATTTCACCAAATGGGTCGAAGCAGCTTCCTTCGCCTCTGTTACTAAAAATGTGGTTGCCCGTTTTATCAAGCAAAATCTCATATGCCGGTATGGTGTTCCAGACAGGATCATCACAGACAACGGTACAAATTTGAATAACACAATGATCACCGCTTTGTGCGAACAGTTCAAGATTTATCATCACAATTCATCTCCCTATCGGCCGAAGATGAACGGTGCTGTTGAAGCTGCAAACAAAAATATTAAGAAAATCATTCAGAAAATGACAGTCACTTACAAAGACTGGCATGAGATGTTATCGTTTGCTCTACATGGATACCGTACGACGGCACGCACTTCAACCGGGGCAACCCCATTCTCTTTGGTATATGGCATGGAAGTTGTCCTGCCTATGGAGGTTCAGATTCCTTCTCTAAGGATTATGAAGGACACAGGTTTGAATGAAGATGATTGGATGCAGACCCGACTTGATCAACTCAATCTGATCGACGAGAAGCGACTCGCTGCTATCTGCCATGGTCAGACGTATCAAAAACGAATGATCAAGGCCTTCAATAAGAAAGTCAGACGTCAAGTGTATCAAGTCGGAGATCTCGTAATCAAGCGGATTATCTTGCCACAAATTGATCCCAGGGGCAAATGGACTCCTACATATGAAGGACCATTTGTGATCAAGAGCATATTTTCTGGTGGTGCAATGATTCTGACCACCATGGACGGCGACGATTTGCCGCACCCTGCGAACGCAGACATAGTCAAAAGATACTACGCATAAAATAACCCGACAAGTCGAAAACCCGAAAGGGCGGCTTGGGCAAAAATGGGCATCCCGGTGAACCGAAAACCCGAAAGGGCGGTTCAGGCAAAAATTAGGGATAAAAACAAAAAAATCTGTACACCCGGCAAGTTGAAAACCCGAAAGGGCGGCTTGGGCAAAAAGGGGTTTCCCGGTGGATCGAAAACCCAAAAGGGCGATTCAGGCAAAAGTTAGGGAATTAAAGCGTATGACTATGTCTCGTCGGATCACTTCAAAGACAATCTCTTCATCAACCAGTTCCAGGCTTCTGATCAATCCATTCATCAACAGACGAAGCATTGAATGGACAGATATTCAGAGTTGTGAAGGCTATAGCAGAATGGAATCCCATGGAATTATTTCACATAGCCATCTTTATTTTGTATAAATCTTTCAATATTTATGACAAAATCCTCCTACTAGGATGATTGTCTCCTTTGTACAAATATACTCAGAGAAAGTTAATACAAATACTCTTCCCAGAAATTTGTGTCATTTCCTTTTCCTTTTTCTCTTGCACTAATTGTTTTATTTTGAGAAACGTCCAATGTTTTGTTAAATAGGCATATGCATTCGAACATAATCATTTCCTTATGAATCAAGAGAGAGGATTACTGATAGGTTGAAAGTGCAGTTGGATATCTTGATACCCTTTCAAAGGAAACCCCCAGGAGATTTGGAATCCATATCCCCAGTAAGCCTTGAAGCTTATCCCCTGCAGAGTACGAACGTCTCTCCCGAGCTTTATTCAAAGTTATTCCTCACAAGGGCTTATAACTGGGTTATCCTCAGCTAATTGCCACGGAAGATCGCACTCGGCAAAATTCTTCCTATCCCCGGCGGAGTTCGTCAAAGTTTCCCCAACATAACTTATCAATACAATCCCCGGAGGAGTTTATCTTTGTTATCCCCAGCCAGAGAATCCTCCAGAACTTAATTCCCCTCAGAGTTTAAGCTTCAGTATCCCCAGCCGAGCTAAAAACTTCAAATTATCAATCCCCAACGGAGCCAGACTAGTGAACCTTCTCCCCACAGAGGTACTTCCCACCAAACTGAAGATTCTCAGTCTTACCTCCTCAGCATGGGTCTATTAGATTGGAACTCCCCAGTAGAAGTCATCAGGAATTCTCTTCCCCAGCAACAACCAAGGAATTATTCGTCCCGGCAGCAGTCAAGATGCTTTTATCTTCAGCCATCTCGGATTCATCTATGCTCAGCAAGATAGCTCATTAGCTTACATGCGCATTCATTTACATTCATATCATATAACCTACATTGCATCATGCATCATGACATTGCATACAACTAACTCTTTACCTTTTCAGGTAAGACCAGTCGACAGACTAAAATCATTATCTTCCGAGATTCTTTCCAGGAATAGTTCAGATGTGACCCAGACATGGCAACATTCTAATGCTTATTCCAGATTTATCCAGATGCAGTTTTACACGAGCTCATCATCAGGGAACCCTACACCGGTTCTTCCTCCAAATTCAAGACTTCTGAAAACAGTTTACAGGTTCTCCAAGTAACGGATGTTAACCTATCGCTTGTTCAGTTTCTTCTCAAGACTTCTGAAAACAGTTTATGGATTCTTCCCAACAACGGATGTTAATCTATCACTTGTTCAGATGCAACCTTTGAAAACAGTTTACAGACGCTTCCCAACAACGGATGCTGCTCTATTTCTTATTCAACTTCAAGATTTCTGAAAACAGTTCACGGGTTCTCCAAGTAACGGATGTTAACCTATCGCTTGTTCAGATTCTTCTCCATACTTCTGAAAATAGTTTACGTATTCTTCCCAACAACGGATGTTAATCTATCGCTTGTTTAGACTCTTCTCAACTTCTGAAAACAGTTTACGGGTTCTCCAAGTAACGGATGTTAACCTATCGCTTGTTCAATTTCTTCTCAAGACTTCTGAAAACAGTTTATGGATTCTTCCCAACAACGGATGTTAATCTATCAACTTGTTCAGATGCAATTTTTGAAAACAGTTTACGGATTCCTCCCAACAACGGATGTCAATCTATTGCTTATTCAGACCCCCAGTTCAGAGATGGTCCAAAACATGGACACCTTTCTGATACTCATTTCCAGATGGCATCTTTAAGCCCATCCCCTACAAGTTTCTGTCACTCTTCCAGATGGCATCGTTAAGCCCATCTCCAAATGGCATCTCTAAGCCCATTCCCGCATCCATTGTTTTGACGAGTGCAAATTTAAGGGCACTCTAGTGTCCAATCTCCTTTTACCCTCGAGTCACGAAAGGCAAACTTGCCAATCTAACTCTTCAGGTTCAAGAAGATTGAACAGGGGTAACTGTTGTACCCCAAAATTTGCCCTCCCATTTTCTCATTGATTTCTCATCACAAAGCCCTTTGAGATCAAGATCCAGTTAGGGTTTCATCTGCTCAAGACTTCTCCTTACACTGTTGACCCAAATTAGGGTTTGTGTTTGCACAAAGATGTTTTGACCTAAAATGCCTAAGATGACTTTCATGCTCCATATTGAACCCCCAAGTTTATCCACATCAAGTTTCAAGCCTTGATTCCAAGTTTTGCCCAGTCAATTGGACAGTTGACCTAAAAACCAACTGTATTGGGGAAAAAAGTCAACTGTGGCCAATTGACAGTCAAATCTCATGAAAATTGACCCACATCAACATTATGAACTCACATGGACCATTTGATCAAGTTTGGATCACAGTCCCACGAGAAATTTGATCAGATCACCAAAAGGGCAAAATGGTCATTTTTAGGGTTTTGACTGCACAAGGGCAATTTTTGACTGTTTGACCTAGCCAATGGCAAACCAAGCTCACATATGGACTCAAGGACTCCATGGAATGGTCTTGACATGCTCAACAAGTTCAAAAGATCCCAAATGCACAAGATTGACAGTTCAATTTCCCAGTCAATTGATCAATTTTGACTGTATACTGAAATGTCAAACTTTGACTTTTTGGTCAAAATCAAATGTCAAGATTCATTTTTCATCAAAACATGCCAAATCATGAAACTTGTTCATCAAGAAATCAAGATTTGCAAATTAGGGTTTGAAATGAAGATTTTTCATAACTTAGAATTTTTCTAAGTTATGAAAAACCCTAATTTTTTCCTAACTTTGCCCCACTTTCTCACCAAGATTCATTTGGATTCAAGCAAAAGTCAAAACATGAAAGTTGTAGCCTATTGCATAATCTACAACTTTTATTCACAAAGTTTTCCCAAAAGAATCTTGTATCTCAAGTTACAATTTTTGGAACAAGGGTACCAAACCATTCTTAACTTAGTGAAAATTTGACCTATTTTAGGCAAGGTTTTTACCTAACTTCAAGACCATTTTTCACATACTTCCACTTGGAATTTCAATTTGCATTTCAAATATGGATTGTAGTACACATTCCAAGCTTTCCAAAATGTCCAAGAACTCATCAAACAACCTCATGGTTAGGGAGAATCGAATTTGGCAAGTTGGGAAAAAGTCACTTTGATTCATGGCCATGTACATGTTCATAACTTGTGCAATTTTTCAAATCAGCATGCTTCCCTTGATTACAGGCCTCTAAACCATCCAACACTCATAAATTTAATGCCAACTCTTTGTGCCAAGACCATGTTCTATGTGTTCAAGCATTGCATGATGGATTAATCCCAAAGTAGATAAAGCACTTTAACCATTTTTGCAAAAGTGAGCTTTATGTCAAAATGAAAATCCAAGAAGTACAGTTCAAATCCCCTTGGCACAAGTTTAGGAACTAATCACACTGATCAATGCTAAGATTTGCAGCACATTAGGGGGGCCTCTACCTGTCTAAAAAACAACTTGACCTTTTCTTGCTTAAGTGTGAAGAAACCTAGCATTTTTGTACAACAACTTTCATCTCAGCAAAAGGACCCTTAAGCAAACTTGTCAAACATATCCTAAACATCCCAACTGAGCTAGAACACGAGCCAAGCATCCCTCATACCTCCCCATTCCCAGAATCACCCTCAAACTGCCCAAACAGAGCATTTGCTGCAGTTTGAGTTCCATAGCTCAAACCTTCCATGCATTCTTGATAAAAACTTGTCAAACACATCCCATAACATCCCTTGAAGCTAATCAAAACCTCAAACACGACCTGTAACACTCCCAGGCAGGATCACCATTTTCATTTTCTTGTTTTGCAGCTGAGGTTCCATAGCACGATTCAAAAGGTTTCAAGACAAAGTAAAGCTTGGAATAGCATCCCTGGACATCAAGGAAGCTGTACCAATCATCACCTTGCTCTGAAAGTACCTCCATCATCAAATACAACTTCAGTTGAACAGGTAAGTTCATGAACATGAATCTCTCTATATAGGCATTGTTAGCTTTAGGTTTGTGAAGAAAACATGTCACATTCATAGCCCTGAACATGCCCATATGATTAGATTTCATTTATATTATGTATGCTTAGAGAATTTTAAGTCTGAATATGGAAGAAAAACTAGGTCAAGATTTGGAAATGATAAAATTCTCTCTCATTTCTGAGAGTTAGGAGGAGTTCTTTATATATTCAGAATCGTGATTCAATGCTTAACATTTTTGGTGTTGTAAGTTTGTGCAAAAAGTCAAGGAATCCAAATGTTTGAATCAAGTGTACAGGCGCGCATTTTTGAACAATTTCTGGCTGGAGGTTGAAGAAGAACCTATTGGGCTGGGCTTGTTCTATATTTCTTATTTGCACCATGTTATTACTTTCACACCCCCTGAGCCCATTTTGTTTGTTTTAATGATTTTTTGACTTTTCCCTTTTTATTCTGACTTATTTATTTTTGCTAAAAATATTAAAAACATAAAAAATATTTTTTACACTATTTTTATATTTTTTAGGCATTTATTTGATTATATTGATATTTGTATGTAAATAAGTACATAATATTATTATTTAGAATAAATAGAAAAAATAATGTAAACACATTTTATTTTCATTTTTATTTTTGTTTTATCTTCTGAAAATATGTTATATAAAAATATACTTTTTTTTTATAAATATTAAATATTATTATTTTGTATATATAATACATATTTAGAAATTAATACATATATATATATATATATATATATATATATATATATATATATATATATATATATATATATATATATATATATATATATATATATATATATATATATATATATATATATATATATATATATATATATATATATATATATATATTTATTAGAATATTTAGTAAATAACACAAAAATATATACATTTTATTTTTTATTAACATTTGATAGTAAAAATACATTTTTGACAAACATACTTCACTTTTATTTTATTTAGTATATAATTGATAAATATTTGTACATATTAAATAATTTATGCATTTTACTTAATAAAATTAGGGTTTTGCCCTAAACATAAAAAAGCTCCAAAAATAATATTTTTTTTATTTTTGTTTATTTGACATAAAAAATACCTTTTTTCCATACATATAAAAACCCTTTTTGCATTTTGCATATTTATTTTATTTCCATTTAATTTGTGCAATCAATTATCTTGTAAATAATTCCAAATTGATGTAATAGCTAGGTTTAAATTCCTTGTCAAATACCCCCCATTTGAACATTTGTACCCCCCTTCCCATATTGTGTTGTAATAGCTTAGGAAATTTAAATTTCGCACTTTATTGCTTTCTAAATATACCATGTTAGAATTAGGGTTTGTATGCAAATAAAAACAACAAAATAGTTTGACCTAATTTCAAGATAATCAAAGCATGAAAATGGACAACACTTATCACCCTTGCACCCCTAGGGTATTCCACTTGTTGCCTTCAATAAATGGGCCATATTGCATGTTAGGTCTCTTTGGGCAAAACAAATACAATTCAAATGATCATAGTCCCTCGATGACGCTTTCGAAAAGTTGCCTAAAATGATCAAAGTCCCTTAAAGGAAAATTGCCCAAAGATACTTGGCACCATTGCAATCATGGTCTAAACGATGACCCGCGCCCGTCCCTTTCACATCCTAACACAAGATTGTCCACCAAATGCAATGGTGGAACAAAAATTGTTAAAAGGGTTAAAACATAGCAATAATCTTTGAGAACTTTAGGGTAGATAGCTCTTAAGTACTTGTCAACTTGCAAATCAAAAACACTTGCCTATTTTTCAAACCACACTTCACAAACACTTTCAAAACAAACTTTCAAAAACCTTGAAACATCTTTTCAAAAAGACAAACACCTTTTGTAAAACATTCGAGTAAAGAATTGTTACAAGGGTAGCCTAGACAAGGCATCTTTTTCAAAACCTTTTCAAAGCCACACACAAAGCACCATTTCAAACAATTGAAAACCAAGGCAAGTTGATCTAAGAAAGTACCTAAGAGCCCATGGATAACCATGGATAGAAAGGGTGCTAATACCTTCCCTTTCTATAATCTACTCCCCGAACCCAAGAAAATATCTCAAAGGTTTTTGCTGTGCTTTTTAAACCTTTCCTTAGGATAAAATAAAAATTCGGTGGCGACTCTTGCTCAACCGAAACATTTGCGAAAACAAACGCAAAACCATAGTCAGTTCTCCCACCGTATCACACATAGTATGTTAGGGAATCCCGGTTTGGAATTCTAGGGTTCCGTAGAATTGTCCCTATTGCGTCGAATTGTAGGTTGAAAACCATTAGGGTGTCAGATGATAAAAAGGAATGATGAAATAATGTTGTTTGATGTTATATGGGTGCAAAATGGATGTGTTTTGGTGTTTCTCATGTTGCAATTCATATGGGTATGTTTTGAATTGGTTTAGAATGAATAAATGCTGTCAAAAGTACAGAATTTGACTCTGCAGGTCGTGGGAACCGGTTCCCAGTGGGGAGGAACCGGGTTCCACTGTGTGAATTTATAAAAACTGGCAAAAATGCACGTAGGAACCGGTTCCTGTATAGGTAGGAACCGGGTTCCCATACATTTTTCCAGAAGCATGATTTTTGAACTTCGCAGGAACCGGTTCCTGCATATGTAGGAACCGGGTTCTACTGTAACTTTTTGAAAAATATTAAACTTTGAAAATTCATAACTTTTAAACCGTAAGTCCGTTTTGAGTGCCGTTTTGGACGTTATTTCTTAAATTTAATGCTCTATTTTATAAAATGAAAAGATTTCCTAAAACCTGAAATTATTTTGAAAATGAGTCAAATCCCGGAATAAGTGATTATTGGCTAACGCACATGGGTGTGTATGTAGCAGTGAACCTGTGATGGATGGATGTATTAGTATTGTGTGAATGAAAGGCATGTTTATGTTGCTAATGATGGTGTGCATGATCATTGAGATATCATGTTTTTGGTTTTGGTTCAGTTATGATAAATTGATGTATTTCATAGACTGATTTGATGTTGCATGCTAGTGATGTGCGTGCATATGCATTTTTTTGGTGAAGTTAATTCCTATTGTGTGGAATTTGACTTGTATTGTCGTTAACCGATACCCGGGTGATGATGGGTGGTTAGGCTGGATTCGTGTCCGAGTGTTTATGAACGAATCGATGGTTGCTGTATCCGGTTGATGATGGATCAGTGTTGGGTGACTTGGTCACGTGTTGGTACCACATGCATTGTGTCTGCATTTGTGTTTGCATGGAATTGTAACATGTTAGGATGTCCTCCAGTGTTACAATTCTTTGGTTGATTATTGATTTGTGCATAATGACTTGTATGATTGGAACTGCGTGTTGAATCTGAATTTATGCTAAAATGGGTGAAATAATATGCTTGTGATATAATGTTGATTGAGAAGCTTATAATGCATGTTAATTATGAGAAATATCACCCTTACTTTAACAATTTCAGATTAAAGTTAGCAGCTCAGGAGTTGGTGAGGATGGCTCTAGAGCTATGTTACTTTAAGTCCGCGTGTCAGTGTTGTGCTCTGATAGGTTTTAACACTGGGGAATGTTTAGTTGAGGAATTAGTTATTATTCAATTGTTTCTTTGAATTTCATTGGGAATAATTATGTTTTAGTTTATTCCGTTTTGGTTATGGTATTTTTCCGCTGTGTAAGACATGGTCTTAAGTTGATTGAATTATTTGAATAATGACCCTCAGTGTAGCATGACTACTGTTTTATTGGAAGTTTTATTTATTTCATAATTGTGACATCCCTTGTTCCGTGTTAACTCTGATGGAATATGTCTTTAATCATTGATATAATTAATATTATTCGGGGTATTTTAGAAGGGGTGTTACAATAGTGGTATCAGAGCATAGTCGGTCTTGTCTTGTGCCGTTATCCCTTTTGTATGCGACTAGTGTAAGATGACACTGTCGATACTTGTGTGCTGATGAGGTTGTTTTGTAATGTTACTGAACAATGGCCGGAAGAGGTAACGGAAGAAACGACGATGTTATTGCTGAAGCATTGGGAATGTTGGCTGGAGTACTCGGAGGGAACCAGCAGGGAGCTGTGATTGGTGCTGACCGGCAATTGGGGAATTTTCAGAGGAATAATCCTCTGTTGTTCAAGGGTGCACATGATCCCGAAGGTGCTCAGAAGTGGTTGAAGGAGATCGAGAGGATCTTCAGAGTAATTGATTGTGCTGAAGGGATGAAGGTGAGATACGGAACTCACATGTTAGCAGAGGAAGCTGATGACTGGTGGGTTGCTACCAGAACTGAAATGGAAGAAGATGGTATTGCGTTGACTTGGGCTATGTTCAGGAGAGCTTTTCTGAGGAGGTACTTTCCTGAGGACATCAGAGGCAAGAAGGAGATTGAGTTCCTGGAACTCAAGCAGGGTAACAAGATTGTCAGTGAGTATGCTTCGAAGTTTACTGAGTTAGCAAAGTATTATGCTCACTATACTAACGATGCAGATGGAGAATTTTCCAAATGTATCAAATTTGAGAATGGTCTTCGTGATGAGATTAAGCAGGGTATTCGGTATCAGCGTATCCGAAGATTTCCTGATCTGGTTGACTGTAGTAGGATTTTAGAGGAGGATCTTGCTAGCACTAAGTCGAATGCTCGAGGGTATGTTGATAGGAAGGGTAAGCAACAGATGGATCGTGGTAAGCCTTATGATAGAAGTAATCAGAGACCCGGTGGTTGGAAGAATTTTGGTGGAGGAGATTCTAGTTCTTCCATTAAGTGCTACAAGTGTGGTGAGACAGGACATCGTATGGTGGATTGCAAAAGTAATGATAAGAAGTGTTTCAAGTGTGGGAAACTCGGACATGTGGCCAATGATTGCAGAGTAAGAGTGGTGACTTGTTACAACTATGGTGAAGAAGGTCATACTCGTCCTCAGTGTACAAAACCCAAGAAGGAGCAAGCTGGTGGTAAAGTGTTTGCATTGTCTGGGTCAGAGACTAAGCCAGATGATCGGCTGATTAAAGGTACATGTTTTATTAATGACATACCTTTGATTGGGATTATTGATACTGGAGCTACGCATTCTTTTATTGCTTTGGATTATGCTAAAAGATTGAATTTGGAAATTTCTAATATGGATGGAAGTATGGTTATTGATACTCCTGCGTCGGGTTTAGTGACTACTTCGTATGTTTGTAGGAATTGTCCTATTGTGATTTTTGGTAGGGGTTTCGGTATGGATTTAGTCTGCCTACCGTTAGAACAACTTGATATCATCCTTGGAATGAACTGGTTAGAATTCAACCAGGTTCATATCAACTGTTTTGCAAAGACGGTTATTTTTCCTGAAGAGGTTGGTGTCGAAGATGTGACTATGTCGGTTAAACAGATGAACCTAGCTGTGAAAGATGGTGCTGTGGTATTTATGTTGTATTCTGCAATAGAAGCGGAGGGAAAAGCAAAGAGTGATGGATTGCCAGTGGTGAATGAATTCCAGAGGTGTTTCCGGAAGACGTTAGTGAATTGCCACCTCAGAGGGAGGTAGAATTTACTATAGATTTGATTCCTGGAACTAGTCCGGTGTCGATGGCGCCTTACCGTATGTCGGCATCTGAATTAGAGGAGTTAAAGAAATAGTTGGAGGAGTTACTTGAGAAGAAGTTTATTCGTCCGAGTGTTTCGCTGTGGGGTGCTCCGGTGTTGTTGGTTAAGAAGAAAGAAGGTTCAATGAGATTATGTGTTGATTACAGACAGCTGAATAAAGTTACAATCAAGAATCGGTATCCTTTGCCGAGGATCGATGATTTGATGGATCAACTAGTTGGAGCTTGTGTATTTAGTAAGATTGATCTGAGATCTGGATATCATCAGATTCGTGTGAAGTCGGAAGATATTCAGAAAACTGCATTTAGAACGAGGTATGGACATTACGAGTATTCTGTTATGCCGTTTGGAGTTACTAATGCATCTGGTGTTTTCATGGAGTATATGAACATGATATTTAATCCGTATCTTGATAAGTTTGTGGTGGTGTTCATTCATGATATTCTAATTTATTCGAAGAGCGATGAAGAACATGCAGAACATCTCAGAGTTGTGTTGGAATTGTTGAAAGAGAAGAAGCTTTATGCGAAGTTGTCCAAGTGTGAATTCTGGTTAAGTGAAGTAAGTTTTCTTGGCCATGTAATTTCCAAGAATGGAATTGTTGTGGATCCTACGAAGGTAGAAGCAGTATCTCAGTGGGAAGCGCCGAAGAATGCTTCTGAGATCCGTAGTTTTCTGGGTCTTGCAGGTTATTACAAGAATTTTATAGAAGGATTTTCCAAATTAGCGTTACCATTGACTAAGTTGACCAGGAAGGGTCAGATGTTTGTTTGGGATGTTGAATGTGAGAAAGGATTTCAAGAGCTGAAGAGGAGGTTGACAAGTGCTCCGATCTTGATTTTGCCAAATCCGACTAAGTCTTTTGTTGTGTATTGTGACGCATCATTAATGGGATTAGGTGGTGTGTTGATGCAAGATAAGCAGGTGGTGGCTTATGCTTCGAGACAATTGAAAGTACATGAAAGGAATTATCCGACTCATGATTTGGAGTTGGCAACTGTTGTGTTTGTTTTGAAGTTGTGGAGGCATTATTTATATGGTTCTCGGTTTGAGGTGTTCAGTGATCACAAAAGTCTGAGGTATCTCTTTGATCAGAAAGAGTTGAATATGAGGCAGAGGAGATGGTTAGAATTTCTAAAGGATTATGATTTCGGTTTGAATTACCATCCTAGTAAGGCAAACGTTGTTGCGGATGCCTTGAGTAGGAAGTCCTTGCATATGTCGATGTTAATGGTCCGTGAGTTAGATTTGGTTGAGCAGTTCAGAGATTTAAGTTTGGTATGTGAAACTACTCCGAATAGTGTGAAATTGGGTATGTTGAAACTGACTAGTGGTATTCTGGAAGAAATTTGGAATGGACAGAAGTCCGATGTTGGGTTAGTTGATAAATTGACATTGATCAACCAAGGCCAAGGAGGCGAGTTCCGGATTGATGAGAATGGTGTTATGAGATTTGGTAATAGGGTGTGTGTTCCGGATGTTGCAGAGATTAGGAAGAGTATTTTGGAAGAAGGACATCGTAGTGGATTGAGTATTCATCCTGGTGCTACTAAAATGTACCATGATTTGAAGAAGTTGTTTTGGTGGCCAGGAATGAAAAAGGAAATTGCTGAGTTTGTGTATGCTTGTTTGGTTTGTCAGAAGTCGAAGATTGAGCATCAGAAACCGCCAGGATTGATGGAACCGTTGTTTGTTCCAAAATGGAAATGGGATGGAATCTCTATGGATTTTGTGTCTGGTTTGCCAAGGACATCGAAGAATTGTGATTTTATCTGGGTTATTGTTGATCGGTTGACGAAATCTGCTCACTTTATTCCGATAAGAATGGATTATCCGATGGAAAGGTTGGCAGAATTGTATGTTGAGAAGATTGTGAGTTTGCACGGTATTCCTTCTAGTATTGTGTCGGATCGAGATCCGAGGTTTACATCTAAATTCTGGACAGGATTGCAAGAAGCTTTGGGTACTAAGTTGCGTTTGAGTTCCACTTATCATCCACAGACAGATGGTCAGACGGAGAGAACGATTTAGTCGTTGGAAGATTTGTTAAGAGCTTGTGTGTTGGAGAAAGGTGGAGCTTGGGATAGTTATCTACCATTGATTGAGTTTACCTACAACAATAGTTTTCATTCGAGCATTGGTATGGCTCTGTTTGAGGCATTGTATGGTAGGAGGTGTCGGACACCGTTGTGTTGGTATGAATCTGGAGAGAGTGTTGTGATTGGATCGGAAATTGTCCAACAGACTTCGGAAAAGATTAAGATGATTCAGGAGAAGATGAGGACTTCTCAGAGTCGTCAGAAAAGTTATCACGATAAGAGGAGGAAAGATCTTGAGTTTAGCGAAGGAGAACATGTTTTTATGCGAGTTACTCCGATGACTGGTATTGGTCGAGCTTTGAAGTCAAAGAAGTTGACTCCATGTTTTATTGGTCCGTTTCAGATTACCAAGAGAGTTGGGAAAGTTGCTTATCAGATTGCTTTGCCGCTGTCACTTGCAAATTTGCATGATGTTTTTCATGTATCTCAGCTAAGGAAGTACATTGTTGATCCGTCTTATGAGATTCAGGTAGACGATATACAAGTACGAGAGAATTTGACTGTGGAAGCGGTACCTACGAGAATTGAGGATCGGAAGTTGAAACAGTTGTGAGGAAAGGAGATCGCGTTGGTAAGAGTGGCTTGGGGAGGACCAGCAGATGGAAATGTCACTTGGGAGCTGGAGAGTCAGATGAAGGACTCGTATCCCGAACTGTTTGTCTAAGGTATGTTTTCGAGGACGAAAACTCTTTTAGTTGGGGAGAGTTGTGACACCCCAAATAATCCGATTATTAAATAATTAGAATTTTTAATTATTAATTTAATTGGAAATTTAATTATTGGTATTTTTGGATTATTGGAATTAATTTAATTAATTAAAGGAAAGAAGTATTGGTGGTGTGAAGAGTGATTAGAGGGTGTGAGGGGTAAAATACTTTACTCTTACTAATTACTAATTTAATTATTTTATTGGAATAATAAAAGGAGTATTAAAAGGAAAAAGAAGAGAAAGAGAGTTATTTTGGAATATTCATCATACGTGCAATTGAGAAGAGGAAAAAGAAGGAGAAAACCGGAAGCGTCAGAATTCGAAGAACCCACAAGGTAAGGGGTGATTTCGATTAGTTAATTCGTATTATCGGTTTAGATATTCAATAGTATGGATCATAGTATGTTAGGGAATCCCAGTTTGGAATTCTAGGGTTCCGTAGAATTGTCCCTATTGCGTCAATTGTAGGTTGAAAACCATTAGGGTGTCAGATGATAAAAAGGAATGATGAAATAATGTTGTTTGATGTTATAATGGTGCAAAATGGATGTGTTTTGGTGTTTCTCATGTTGCAATTTGTATGGGTATGTTTGGAATTGGTTTAGAATGAATAAATGTTGTCAAAAGTGTAGAATTTGACTCTGCAGGTCGTGGGAACCGGTTCCCAGTGGGGAGGAACCGGGTTCCACTGTGTGAATTTATAAAAACTGGCAAAAATGCACGAAGGAACCGGTTCCTGTATAGGTAGGAACCGGGTTCCCATACATTTTTCCAGAAGCGTGATTTTTGAACTTCGCAGGAACCGGTTCCTGCATATGTAGGAACCGGGTTCTGCTGTAACTTTTTGAAAAATATTAAACTTTGAAAATTCATAACTTTCAAACCGTAAGTCCGTTTTGAGTGCCGTTTTGGACGTTATTTCTTAAATTTAATGCTCTATTTTATAAAATGAAAAGATTTCCTAAAACCTGGAATTATTTTGAAAATGAGTCAAATCCCGGAATAAGTGATTATTGGCTAACACACATGGGTGTGTATGTAGCAGTGAACCTGTGATGGATGGATGTATTAGTATTGTGTGAATGAAAGGCATGTTTATGTTGCTAATGATGGTGTACATGATCGTTGAGATATCATGTTTTTGGTTTTGGTTCAGTTATGATAAATTGATGTATTTCATAGACTGATTTGATGTTGCATGCTAGTGATGTGCGTGCATATGCATTTTTTTGGTGAAGTTAATTACCATTGTATGGAATTTGACTTGTATTGCCGTTAACCGATACCCGGGTGATGATGGGTGGTTAGGATAGATTCGTGTCCGGGTGTTTATGAACGAATCGATGGTTGCTGTATCCGGTTGATGATGGATCAGTGTTGGGTGACTTGGTCACGTGTTGGTACCACATGCATTGTGTCTGCATTTGTGTTTGCATGGAATTGTAACATGTTAGGATGTCCTCCAGTGTTACAATTCTTTGGTTGATTATTGATTTGTGCATAATGACTTGTATGATTGGAACTGCGTGTTGAATCTGAATTTATGCTAAAATGGGTGAAATAATATGCTTGTGATATAATGTTGATTGAGAAGCTTATAATGCATGTTAATTATGAGAAATCTCACCCTTACTTTAACAATTTCAGATTAAAGTTAGCAGCTCAGGAGTTGGTGAGGATGGCTCTAGAGCTATGTTACTTTAAGTCCGCGTGTCAGTGTCGTGCTCTGATAGGTTGTAACACTGGGGAACGTTTAGTTGAGGAATTAGTAATTATTCAATTGTTTCTTTGAATTTCATTGGGAATAATTATGTTTTGGTTTATTCCGTTTTAGTTATGGTATTTTTCCGCTGTGTAAGACATGGTCTTAAGTTGATTGAATTATTTGAATAATGACCCTCAGTGTAGCATGACTACTGTTTTACTGGAAGTTTTATTTATTTCATAATTGTGACATCCCTTGTTCCGTGTTAACTCTGATGGAATATGTCTTTAATCATTGATATAATTAATATTATTCGGGGTATTTTAGAAGGGGTGTTACAACTATCATCCCAAATAAACCCTTCCCTTGAAAACATTCCTATTTCATTTAATGTAATTGAAAGATTTCGTACATGGTAAAATATGTTCATGTATTACTAAATCTGAATGACTTGAAAAATTAACCCTAACCTATTTTATTTGGGGATTCGTCAGAAAATGCATCTCACTTACCAAAGTTGATTATATTATACGATAGAAATTGATTAGAAGAGCGGTGCATACCTCATGTCTCTCTCATCATCAGAAGCAATCCAGCCATGACAATGTTTTCGTGAGGATGCCATTGTTCCTAATCGTGACTGTCTTTTTTGGGAAGGAGATAACCATAAACAATAAACCCTTATTTTTCACAACGAAGGTTTTTGTAAGTAGTAATTTTAAAAGAAAATAAATGTTTAGTCCTTCATGTGACACGTGTGGTTTAAACCTTTAGGATAAAAAATGACTCTTGGTTTTATTTCGGTCGTTTATTTCATTCATTATCATAAAAGAAGAGTTTATTTGGTAGCCGAATGGTTTCGCATGCGCACACACGTTTCACCAATTACTGTAGTTGCTTCCTACCATTTCTGATGTTTTTTAATAACCTATAACTAATTGAAATAATATTTATTAAATGCTTATATAGTATTGTCAATTTCATATTGAGTAGTTTCTTTATAAGATTTTCGCAATATTTGGAAGTAATGCATATTGTGTACCATTCTTTCAAGTGTAGCCACAAATAGTTATTACATCTCAGCTACCTCCCTATATAAAGAATATACTTCTCAATTGGCACAAACTTTCTCTATCTTATTCAAGAAAATTAGAAGCATATCAAAGTTGACCATCTTCGGAGGTATCAATGGAAAATTTAGATGGGATGAAGATGTAAGTCATCCAAGAACATCCTTCGAACCTTTTTTAAGAAGAAGTTATGTTTCCATAAGTTCTCCCCAAAGCTCCCACAATGTCATCTCCTAAGTCTGCCGGTAAGATGACCATGGATGACATAGTTGGCAAAGAATCTGGGTAAGGCTATCGCAATCCCTCACGTTTTGTTTATCTTATATTTTTCGAGCATTTTCTTGAAGGAAATGGTAAAGGGATGTACCGATTAATAACTTCATAAGTTGAATTTGAATAACAAAAACATTTGTTGGCTAACTGTTTCAGATTAAATATCCATTTAACACGTTTCTACACCATTAATATATGGTAGTTTGAAAATTATTTTATCCCTTATGCATGTTAGATCATGATACTAATTGCATGTTTAACTTTTTTGCAGATCTACCACTTGGGTTAAGGAAAACGACAATGAAGTGGGAAATGTTATCTCTACTGCAGACAAAGGGAAGCGGATCGTTGAGGATGTTGAATCTTGTGGAAAGAGTACATCTGTGGATGGGGAACGGTGTGGGTTGCCTGTTGGTTCTCATATATCAATATCCTCAGATAGTACAAGGTAAAACATTAATGTTTGTGTTATAATATCTTTGTCAAAATTAGATTGTAAAAATATGTTCATGGTTGTTTTATTATAATGTTTGTTAACTAAAGTTGACTACTTTGCATGTAATGTAAATATAGTAATGAAGAAAGTGACGATTCCACTGAGTTTGAAAGTGAAGAGATCAGCTGGGAGAGGACGGTGAATCCTGAGAAGGCCAGGGCTATGAGGACTAATGTCCTTGTAAATTGCATGTTCTTATAATGATATGGATTAGTTAGTGTAATTTGATGGTAACTGGTTTCGTTTGTTAATATGTGCAGCAAATTCCAAGAGATATTATAAGGACGTGTTTGTCAGCCCCCCAGGATACCATTGTACTTTTTGGCATAAACACAGGAGAATCCTACTATTATGAGCTGGGTGAACGGGAGGGTCGTGTGGAAAAGTACCTTTGTGGTGGATGGTACAAATTTACAAATGGCAGTGATCTGGGTGAAGGAGACGTTTTGACTTTCTGCATCTAGTACCCTCCAGCCACAAGGATCTTAGTGTGTATGGAGAAATGCAAATTCTATGTCGATAAAGTCAGTTGTTTCCGTCTTCATGTGGTTGTTTTGGATTAGACTTAGTGGTTGGTAATTGTCGTCGTTGTTGTTGTTGCTAAGTTTAATCAGTTTGAATTATATTATATGTTATTATTTTTAGTGTTGGTATTTTGATTGTTGTTGTTGTATGAAAAACAATGATGTGTAATGGCTTCATTTTGTATTTTTAACATTGGAGTTGCTGCTCCTTATGGATGTATTAATATCAACTTATGTGATTATTACATGCTTTGTTAACCTAGTTTGCAATGTTGATTTTGCATGAGATGGATGTTGGGAATTTTCTTTTTTTGTCAACGTACTCTTATGTGGCAAGAGTTAACTCATGCAACCTTTAAATTTTTCAAAAACTACAAATTTTATAGAACAAAAATATATACAAAATTGGGATAATCAAATTAATGGAATTTGCTGGTCCTAGTTCCCTATTGCATCCACAATCACTTATTTAATTTAAAAAATCTTTTTGTCATATCAATATCACTATAAGTAGTTGAAGTACATAACTATTCTGAATAAAATATGCTTTTCTAACACAATGATATAAAATTGTACCCTTTACACGTGACTCTTATATCTTGTTACTTCATTTATCTTCATTTCTCTCTCACATATATACGACTTTTTTGGTCCATTTTTATTCATACCGTTTAATACACTCAGAGGTGGATATAGGTGTCGTTTAATCGAGGGTGGCGTTAATTCTCTTAGAATTTAACGCTTAAATAAATTATACTCCCTTCTTAAATAAATGTTGGTCAAAATTTAAAAACTTTCAATATCGTAAAATAATTATTATTAATTTTGTAAACAACTTTATTTTTTATATTACATAAACTTTACTTCTTAAATTTGAATTTAAAAATTTATTTTTAACTTTATTTTTTATATTAAATAAACGTCACGTTTTAAATTTACATTTAAAAATTTATTTTTAAAATTTTAAGAAATAAAGTTAACGTGAGAGATGAATAGATGATGGTGAGTTGTTGTTGTTGTTGTGAGTGTTTGTAGACGGGACCGGCTTGTTTGCAATATGCCGTGTATGCACTTTCAGCAAACTCATCTCAACGGTGTCATATTTCTCATACGCGTTTTTTCTTCACTTGTTAACGTGAGTAAAACACTCAGGCCATGAATATCCCTGTAGTTTACGACCTTCATAAACTACGTAAACTTTCTTCATAACATCCTGGTTACAAAACCTCCGGTGCCCCTTTTGAGTGGGTGAATTAGTTGAAGTTGACTGTCTTACACATTGAAGCTGTTGAAGTTGAGTAAATAAGAGCAATAAGTGATGTAGGGTAGTCGTAGTTGGTAACATATTAATTACTCTTTCATCAGTTGAGTCTTGTTTGTATAGAAGCCGTTTTGTATACCTACAACTAATATGTTTACACTTTTTTTTACTGGACAAGAAAGTGTGTGTGTGTGTGTGTGTGTGTGTGTGTGTGTGTGTGTGTGTGTGTGTGTGTGTGAATATTAATTATTTATGGATCATTTGCGTTTGGTTGTCCCGTATAAGTATGGTATATCTACCATTTATTTTGTCAAATAATGCATATATTGATTTAATCTAGTGGCCAATATCAAAGGTTGGGGCGGCATGTCAAGATATGATAACCATCATTGCAAACAAACACCATTTATTGAAAATAACTGGTGAGACACATAGTTTGCAAAAAACATAATATTTCTCTCTCTTCAAGGTTTTCAACTAGTTCAAACATAGTTGGCATCAGAGAAGAATATTGCATCAATTGGCATCAAGAGGTAAGCTCTACATTTATGTCAGTTTGCATGTTAACAAATAAACTTTTGTATCGTGTTGGTGATGTTGTTTGTTATTTTTATTTTGCTAGATATCGCTGGGAAGTCGAATGTGAAGGAATGAACATGGACCAAGTCAGAACCATATCATCCGATAGTTCAATGTAGGTTTTGAGACGTGTTACAACTGGTTTGAAAATCAGAGTCGTCACCCTTAATTTTTATCCTAAGGAAGGGAATATAAAGGATAACCCTAAAAATTTAGATATTCTAGATTATTGACTCGGTTCTAGATGAAGGGAAGGTGTTAGGCACCCCTTATCTACCTTGTTCACAAGGATACTAGGGTTAGAAGCACATTTTTAGGAAATAGGGTTTTAATGTTTTATTAGGGGAACTTGTCACGATTTTAGTCGTATGCCTACGTATCCTCTTATGAGGAATCAGAGTCCCAATTTGTAGTTCGCAGTTGGTTGGTGTTTTTTATAAGATTATGTAGATTTGCTTTCGAATTAACCTTGAACCTTGCTTGAGTTGAAAATTGTGTGAGCATAGACGTAGTTTGCAGTTAATTTGAAAATAATTTTTCTTAATCCTTTTTCGAAAATGATTTTGGATTTTTATTATGTTAGTAGAAAAATAATTTTTGATTGGTTAGTTATATTAAGATGTGGTGCAGAGGAGTCTGATATAATCTCCTCATTACGTGGCCAGTTATTGGCCACATGTCATTTGCGGATGATAAATTTGGTGAGTTGCGTGAATTTTAATATATTTATAAAAATATTGAATTAACTTAGTTTTGTTAATTTATTGTATACTTCTAACCAACTAAAAAAGATTTAAACTAATCTAATTACCTAGAATTAATTAAGTAAACAAACTAAATAGTTGCAATACACTATATGTTAATTTTGGAAATAAGATAATACAGAAGAGAGAGGGTAGTTAGAGGAACCTGAGTCAAATGCTGGCAGCATGGGGGATAGCAAATTGCAGTGATAATCAGATAGGTAAGCTGGAGGTTTAATATTTCGATTGGATTTTCTGGTTGGCACAGGAGGGGAGGGGCAAGGGGAGTTATTAGTGTCATTTGAGGAAGAAGAGAGGTTAGTGGGAGAATCTGGCTGGGGGAGAGAGGTAGGAGAGGAAGGTTCATTTGATGGTGGAGGTGAGATGGGTGGATTATTGGTGAAAATATCAGGTGAATCAAGGGAAGGAGGGTCAGGAGTAGGAATTATAGGATTAGGTGCAGGTGGGATGGATGCAAAAGGGAACACAATTTCATAAAAGAATACATTCCTTGAAATGTAAAATTCATGTGTGATAGGATCATAGAGAAGGTAGCCTTTTGTGCCTTCCCTGTAGCCAAGAAAAATATATTTCCTTGCTCTTGGTTAGAATTTAGTGCATGGTTAAGCAAGGTCGAAGAATAGGCAAGACAACCAAAGACTCTCATATGGTTAAGGCTGGGAGGAGTAGAATGGAGTTTTTGGTAGGGAGAGTGGTTGTTTAAAAGAGGAGTGGGAAGACGGTTTATAATATGAATGGCTTGTTATATGGAAAGGTGCCAAAGGTTGTGAGGGAGGTGAGAGTGGAAAGAGAGGGCACGGGAAACATTCAAAATGTGCTGATGTTTTCTTTCCACGATTCCATTCTGTTGGGGCGTTTCCACACAAGACCTTTGATGAATGATTCCTTTAGAAAGGTAGAAAGTGGTCATGAGAAACTCAGGACCATTATCACTACGAATGCACTTGAGTTTCTTGTTGAATTGAGTTTCGATAAAGGATATGAAGTGAATTAAATGGTTTATGGTTTCACTTTTGTTGGCCATAAAAATTGTCCAAGTAAACCTGCTGTAATCGTCTACAAGGGTTAAAAAATACTTGTGGCCACATATGGAAGGTGTGGAAAGAGGGCCCCAAATATCAACATGAAGTAAATCGAAGATGGCAACAGACTTTGTATTACTGTGAGTAAAAGGTAAATGTTTTTGCTTAGCCAAATGGCAAGTATTACAGGGCTTATGATTGTCATTGTAGGTGACAAAAGGAAATTGAGAGGAAATACATTTGTGTATGTAAGGACTTAAGTGTCCAAGCCTAAGATGCCAAATAGTAGCAGGATCGTGTTTAGCAGGTTCTAATTGGGGAGAAGAGGAGGTGTTGACAGAGCCAGATGTGGGAGAGATGGCCTTAGGTGGGGTGGCATCAAGAACATACAATTTGCCAATCCTCCTAGCTGTAAATCCAGTCATCTTGGATTGGGACAACTGCATAATTTGACAGCAATTAGGGGAAAATTTCACATCATATAAATTGGAGTCAAAAAGAGGGGTGACAGATATAATATTGACATGAAATGAAGGGAAGTAATAAACATTGTGAAGGACAAGTGAATCACATAGTAAAATTGAACAAGCAATAGTTGTAGTGACAGAGTCACCATTAGGCATTGTCATAGATTTAGGTGTAATGTGGTATGTGGAAAGGAAACTGGCAAAGATATGGGTGATGTGATCAGTGGCACCTGTGTTAATGATCCACCAGTTATGACAAGGAATATTTGAGTAATTCTTACCAGAAGAAGTATGAGGAGAGGTATGGGAAACAGAATTAGCAGTATAAACTGAATTAATCGAGGGAGGTGAAGGAGACTGCAAATTAGACTGTTGGAGGAGCTGCAGAATCTTAGTGTATTGCTCTTGAATCGTAGACAAAGCACTTGGACTGGTGTTTGATGTGGAAGCATAGGAAGATAATGCCTCAAGTTGAGGAGAAGCAGCATCTTGAATCGAGTTCACTGTAGAATCAACAGAATTCCCCACAGATGTAGTAGGCTTGCGTTGTTGGAATCCAGGGGGATAGCCATGTTTCATGAAACAAGTCTCAATGGTGTGATTGGTGCGGTTGCAATGAGTACAAAGTCGGTTTCCACGACCACCACGGCCACGACCATGACCAGGGTTGTGAGAATAACGAGAAGGTGCTTGAGAAAGGTGATTCACAGACGATTGAGACTCAATCGAAGAAGCAGAAGGTGAAAGAAGGTTGAATTGGCGTTCTTGTTGAAGAACCAGATTAAACACATTATCAAGAGTTGGTAGTGGGGTCATCAACATAATCTGCGATCGAACATGAGCGTATTGGTCACCAAGGCCCTTCAAGAACTTGATAACTTTATCTTGTTCTTTGAATTTGCGTAAGTCTGAAGCAGCACCACAGGAGCACGGTATAGCGCAAGTACAATCACGAATTGACCGGAAGTTCTCGATTTCTTCCCAGAGTGTCATCAATTTCGTGAAGAACGAAGAGATATCGAGAGTTCCTTGTTGAAGAAGAGCAACAGTTTCTTGAATATCAGCAATGCGAAAAATATCTCCCTGAGAAAAACGTTTTTCCAAACTTTTCCATACAAGAGAAGCACGATCATACCAGAGAAGAGATTTGGCAATTTCCTCAGAAATCGAGCGTTGAAGCCATGAGAGGACGAGATTGTTGCATCGCAGCCAAGGTTCGTATAGAGAGTCAGAGATAGGCGGAGGAGAAAGAGTGCCATCAACGAACTTGATCTTGTTCTTGGAGATAAGGGCCACTTTCATCGATCTTGACCAGATCTGGTAGTTCTTGGTATCAAGAACAGGTTGAACAAGAACAAGAGAGGGATTCTCATTAGGGTGCATGTAGTAAGGATTGGTAGCAAAATCAGAGTAAGGAAGCGCCATTATCAAGCTGATGCAGCAGGAAAGGAAGAAGAAGGCGCGAAAGCGCGAAGAAGAAGAAGGCGCGAAGAAGAAAGGCGCGGAAAAGAGAATTCAAACTGATACCATGTTAATTTTAGAATAAACTCATTGTATTATTCTTATTTGAAATCTACAAAACAGTACTATATATACTATTTAAGTAACAAACTAAACAGAATTATAACAAACTAACTGTTTAGTAACAAACTAAACAGAATTACAACAAACTAAACAGAATTATTTTCATTATGTAATACTATAATATAAAAATGGGGGTGTAAATCGGTAGGGATGTCATATTGAATAGAGAAGTCTAGGTAAAAAGGAAAATGTCCAAGCCCATCTTGATCTCTAAAATCCTAACATACTTTGATTTAAATAATTAAAAAACAAATTTGAAATAAAAAAAGAATAAAGGGACTAGGGAGGCGAATCATTCAGATCTTGATAAAAAAAATGCTTATTTAATTGTTACTAAATAGTATTAAGAGGAAATAGAAAAAAAAAAGAATGCAAGTAGTGAGAATTATGCAGCCACGTTCTAATGTCTCTTCTCTTAATCTCTTAATGCACTTCAATTTATCATGGAGACAATAACCAAAAAGAAATGACACATGGCAATATATTATTAAAGATAAAAAATCAAAACATAAAGAAATATATATCAGTTCTATTCTTACGTTTTCTTTTCGTTTCTGTTTAAACTTTCCTCTGATCCTTGCTTGTTCTTCTTCTGTTTCTTCTTTCTAAAAAGAAAAGTTTGTGAGAGCATCGCCATTATGTTTGTTGTTTGGATTTTCACGTTTCCTTGTTATCCATTCTTTTCCATTTTTCTCTGCAACAAAAAAAAAAAAGCAACAACAACCTGTAGAATTTGTAATGTCAAGTGTTTTGGATTTTGGTTATTTTATGATTAATGTTACAGCAGATTTGTGAGATTGGAGATATTGTTCTTTCAATAGCAGTAAAGAGATTTTGAAATTGTTAGAATAATTAGTAAAGATTAGTAAACAAAATTAGTAAAAAGAAAATTAATAGATTGAAAAATAAATTGCTAGCTGAAAAATAAAATTAGAATAGTTAACCAAATTAATGGTTTTCTAGGAAATTAAGTTCTTAGCTGGTAAAAAAGGATGTTGGACTACAAAACATAGACAAGGTTTTGACTTGAGTCAAAAAAATGTGCACACTAGACATATCCACGTAGCGTGTAAAATTGCGAGTGTTAGTAAAATAAAATGATTTTTTAAAATAAAGAAACCATCAGCTCATCATTATTTGGTTAAAATAATAAATCAATTAAAAATATAAAATTGAAAATTAGAGGGAAGTCCCATATTTGATTATTGGTCAGAATAAAGAAATCACCAATAATTTTAAAAAGAAAATAGTGTGAATTGGTAAAAATTGTCGATGTGTAGTGAAAATTGTTGATGAGAAAATTTTGGATTTATGAATTGTGAGAAATGATGGATATGAAAGAGCTTAGTGAAATTGTGAAAAAAATTGTGGATGTGTCGGTGAAACAATAAAACTATCTGTAATTATTATCATATGGTAAAAATAATAAATAAATTAACAAAAATTTAAAAAATAACAAGGGAGGGCTCAGATGAAATCATCGGCCAAAATAACAAAATAACACCAAAAGTATTGAAAAGAAATTTTAAAAGAAAGTGTGTGGAATTGTGAGAATTGTGTATTCTCAATGGAAAATTATGACAAACTAAAGTCCTATTTATAGACTTAGGACTAGGTTAAGAATACCTAGCAATTAAGTTGGCTTAAAATGTATAAAAAACCCAAGCCCGATTTTCAAAAAAAGAAAGAAAATTAGTAACAAAAAGAAATTAAAAAATGTTAAAAGTGCTCCATAAGAGATTCAAACCCGCGACCTTATGTTTGCAAGCTTCATCATTTACCAATTATGCTATGTTACTCATTTGTAAATAAACTCAATTGAAAGTATATGAAAGGTGTGCAAATATTTATTTATTCAAAAATAAAAATGATCTGAAATAAACCATTATATTTTTAAATAGGTTTGGAAGCGAATATTTTATAAAAATCAAATAATATTATAGAAAACAATGTTTAAAATATTTTTGACTGTAGAAATAAAGGGCGGGCAAATTTAGGATATGACAGCTGCCCCTATTTAATCACTCTTCGATTGAATGGTGTGAGAATGTGCTGGTCTTGCATATTCGAATCAGATGGTTAATAAATAATGAAAGACCCCAAAATTTGACCAAATATTGGCTAGATAACGATACACTGATATAACATACCCAAGAGCACCGAGAAGTTGGCAAAGATGATGATGTATCATCCTACCTGAGTTTGAATAGAGAGATTGGAGAATAAGTTTGACCTAGATATGACGACGTGGATAACTCGTCAATACCTAGAAAAGAGATCGTAGTTTTTTTTTGCGTATTTACAAAAATACAAGTTTTGAAAAAGTTGACATACTAATACTTGGAGACTAATATAGTAAATTTTGATTTGATTTGATTTTTTTCCATTCATCGCAACCTAGGGGATGAATAAAACAAAGTCTGATAACACATTGGTGCCTGGAGACTGATGCAATGGATTACGCAGATTTATTCGCATATCTACTGCAACCTAGGGGATAGATATTTGAAAATATCGATAACTACATAGCTGCATGGAGCCTGACGCAATGAGTTATATTGCCGACTTCGTCATGTTTACTACAACTGAGAGAGCAAATAATCTGAGGATGAATTCACGTATTCATTGCAACCTAGAGAATGAATAATATGAACCGAAAATTCCCACATATACCACAACCTAGGGTATAGATGATTGAAAAAGCTTGATAACAACATCGGTGCATGGAGACTGACGCAATGAGTTATATCGCAAATTTCCTATATCACTGCATGGAGACTGACACAATGGGTTATACCTGAAGAAGGGAAAAACACAAGAAAGGAGGGTTTGAATTGGAGTTTTGAAATCTAAGACAAAATGACACTTGATTTTTATCATGGTTCGTTTGAACTCAAACTACTTCAGTCCACCCGCCAAGGTGATTTCGCCTCTCTCAATCGAGGTCTTAATCCACTAATCAAACTTGATTACACAAATAAAATGACAACGGCCAATGACTTCTTGAGTCTAAACTATAACCCGATTTCCTCAAGGAATTACAAAATACAATATTGAAAGGTGTGTACAAATATGTTTTATAATAAAAACAATATCATTAAAGTGATGTATTACACAGTTGAAGAGCACAAGGTAGAACTGGGTAAATATTTCTCTTTTTCGTGCGCAGTCATTATTTTGATATCTTTTTCACGTCTTTTTTAAATAGGCAATGCATGAGTGTCAGAATGACATCCGTCTCTGGATCATATCTGAACTGTATTTGAAACATTTGTTGAATGAGTGTCAGAATGACATTCGTCTCTGGATCGTATCTGAACTGTACTTGAAACATGTGTTGAATGAGTGTCAGAATGACATCCGTCTCTAGATCGTATCTGAATTGTACTTGAAACATGTGTTGAATGAGTGTCAGAATAACATCCGTCTCTGGATCGTATCTGAACTGTTTCTCGAAAATAAATCTGGAATAAGTACCAGGATAACACCCGTCTCTGGATCGTACCTGAACCGTTTCTAGAAGAGGACTTGGTTTATTTAGAATGTTTCCGTTGGGAATTCCTATTCAATTGTTTTTTAGAAGAAATCCGCTGGGGAAAATTGATTTTGCTTGATTGTACGTGATTCATTGTTAGAATTCACGTCTAATTCCCCAAGTGATTCAGATGGAGATCTGCCCCTGGCTATTTGGCATTTTTGAGAGATTTCTTGAATGTTAACTTGACTGCCCAAGATGATGAACAATGATCATGCTGTGCCCTTGGTCGAAAGTGTTTTTCCACTTGAGGTGAACCTTTTCATTGAGAAAGTTTTTATTCACTAGATATTCTTCATGTGAATTTCTCTGTTGTCGAACAGATAACTATATGCAAACAACGATATTCAAATAATGCAAGGTTTATGCTTGTCTTGAATTTTTTGAAAATTTATTTTTTCAGTAAAGAAAATTTTGCAAGAGAGTGATATCAACTCAGGATTTATAGCAATTTCTACAGGAGTCAGAATACCTTTTGTAACAGTATGCTTCCGAACTAACATATGCTTCAGTTAGGACTTTTAAGGGTTGTAGCGTGACCTGGTTCACGGTTTAAGAAACAAAGGATAAAGGCTCAAATTTTATTTGTACCCACCCGTTCTTCGTGATGTTCTTCGATCCTATACTCATCTAATTGTGCGTTCAGATCCCAATTGAGTCTGGCATCTTATCCTTGATGTTCTGGTGATGGTTCGGATACTGAAAGTTTATTTGGAAGAGGCAATCATTTTGTAATCTTTTTTTTTTCTCTAGGATTTGTAGTTACCTCTTTTTTTTTGTTTTCGTTATCCCTTCTTTTGCCTGAACTGTTTCTTTTGTGATTACAGTCAGCGGGATGCCCTAGTTTTTTCTTAAGTCTCCTTCATAGGTTTTGACTTAGTGGGCTTTTATTTTGAGAGATAATGACTGCCGGTTTTAATGATTATGCGGAACCATCACCATCTTCTGATTTGGAAGGACGTCTTAGATGCCATTCATTATGTATGAAGTAGAATATTGCGACTGAATGCGCATATGAATTAACTGAGAAAACTACCCTGCCCCAGGTTATGATTAAGGGTTTTAATTTGTGTGAAAAGAAAAACTCCCACTTCTTTGGCTCAAAGGGGTTGACTATGGATTATCTTCCTTATAACTCCATTGTTTGGGATTTGAAACAACGCCTGTACATCGTCAGCAAGGTCTGTTCAAAAGCACACTGTGTGAGAATGTTGTATCGTTTTCGTCATCCTCCCTCTAGAGGCTTATATCTTTTTAATCGAGAGTCGAATATCACGTAAAGGAAGAAAGAAAACAGTTTAAATAAAATGACAATGAAATCATTCAAGACAAACATATGCGATGCATTAATGGGAAAATCAAAGTTCGACATAACGGTAATTGTTTGAACAATAAATGAAATTACAAATGAAAAATAAAAAATGAACTGGATGTTCTCAATGATTTGGCCTAGGAGCAGTGACCACTTTGTGAGTCTCTGGAGGGTCGAATTCGATCTCCTTGGCATCAATCATATCCTGAATTTTGTTCTTCAGAACCCAGCAGCCATTCGTATCATGTCCAGGGCTATCAGAATGGTATGGACGCCTTTCGTCGGGGTGGTAACTAGGAGCAGAAGTATTGGGATTTTGCAGAGGAGCCTTTAACATAATCAATCCTGCTTTCAACATGTGTTGTAACGCTTGAGCTAGTGACATGTTGATTCTGGTGAATTGTCTCTTAGGTATGACCTTTTTATGCTGGTTACCCTGTTGGTGTCGTTACATAGGCGTAGGATTAGAGACCAGTATTGCCCCCACAAATTGATTGTGGTCATCTGCCTTATTATGAACCTTCTGGCCATACACAACATTGGCTTCCCTCTTACCAGCAAATGGCTTCTTCTCAGCATTAGAATATGCATCCATCGGGATCTTCCCACTCTTGATACCACTTTCGATCCTTTCTCCAGTCAGAACCATCTTTGTGAATCCAGATGAGGAACTCCCAATCAGCATATTAAAGAACGGGCCTGTCAGAATGCCCATGAACATATCTATCATTTCCCGATCATTAAGAGGAGGTTGTACCCTACCAGCTAGATCCCTCCATTTCTGGGCATATTCTTTGATGCCTTCGCTAGAACCCATAGACATGCTTTGAAGTTGTGTACGAGTTGGAGCGAGATCAACATTGTATTGGTACTACTTGTAGAAAGTAGCAACCAAATCTTCCCAGGTATGAATGTCTGTTCTTTCTAGCTGGTAGAACCACTCTAGTTGCGTTCCAGCTAAACTTTCTTGGAAGAAATGGACCCATAACTTCTCGTCAGTAGTGTGAGGCTGGATCGTCCTGACATAGGACCTTAAGTGCAACTTAGGGAAGGAGACACCATCATACTTAGAGAACGTGGGCACCTTGAATTTTGGTGGGGTGATCATGCCAGAAACCAGCCCTAATTCTTCAAAGTCCAAGCCAGGTATTTGCTGAATCTCCATAGCATTGAGACGATCCTCCAACTGTTTGTACTTATCATCAGCAGGAGGATATTGCTCCTCAGAATAATTAGCTTCATCTTCATCAGTCCCCAGGTTGCTATCTTCTTCATGATTGTCCCCCTTATTTGATGGAGTTGAAAGATCTAGAGCTCCCTTAATCGGTCCTCTGAGTCTTCTTCCCATATTCAGGATGCCAACCGGTTTCTTTGCCTTCTTCGTCTTCTTCTCTTTGATGATCAGAGCTTTCAGGTCTTCCTACCACTGGGTCAGAGTCGGGAACATTTGTTGGAACTGAGTGTTTTGAGCTTGAAGGTCTTTTACTGTTTGTTCAAGGGCCATTTCTTTTATGCTGCTGAAATAAACAGCGAAAAGATGAGAAACCTGCTTTGGAACCTGCTTATGCAATGATATGTATGATATATGTATGCAATGTTTTCAAGGATCTCATGGGGTAAACAAGAAAATGTCAGAAGTTGAAATTTGCAGCTTTGATTGAAGAACTTCGCATCGTTGAGCGTCCTTCTACGAGAGTCAAGCTCACCATATCAAGTGGGTCATAGCCTCTGACTTAAGTTGTCTTATCTTGGTCCTTTGACGACATTGGCTAGAGGAAAATAAATCCCCTTGCCCCTTACTAGACGCCTAACCTGCATCACAGACCTTTGAGATCCTTGAAATGGTTAGTATGATATTCCATGTTATGTTGTCATGATTATGCTAAGAAATCACAGATATAGCAAGCACAAGCAAATCACATAAAGACCTTAGGTTTAAGGCTTGCACAGGTTTTAAGGTCATACCCTCTTTAAGTTGGATTGGTTCAACCTGTCCTATAATAGTAACCGGGTTCTAAGAGATCTCAATATCATTGACCTTTCCCACAAGCTTCATTCGATATGCAAATGACTCGTAACCAAACAAAACTCAGGAGTCAAGTCTCAATGAGTATAGCATCGAGCATCTTCCGACCTTGGGAATACACCAAAGATGGTCATCTCACTATGTCCTAATGGCCAAGTTGTTCAATTAAAGGTTCTAAGGTAAGTTAACGCTTTATGACACCACGCAGTGGCTCTGTATTCTCCTTGGTTAACTCAAGGGCTACCAGTACCAACCAATGTGTCGCATCAACATAGCCATCGCTTCAACCATGTCGATATACCCCGCACAGTTTCCATGATCTATTTCTACTTACCTAAAAGGTTTCCTCAGATCTGGGTGTAGGATCTATAGTAACCCAAATAGTACCCTTAAAAGTAAAGCAATCAAAAAGACAAAGAAGCAAGTTTAAAATGATCTAGACCCTAAGGTAAACCCCACTTTTTATTTTTCCCCAGCAGAGTCGCCAGTTCTGTGATACGATGGCAGAACTGAATGTTAATACTGGTTTGCGTTTTTTGTTTGCAAATGTCGTGGTAAGTAAAAGTCGCCACCGACTTTTCTTTTATCCAACAAAGGAAAGGGTGAAAAGAACAGAAAAAGACCTTTTTCGAGATTTTCCGAGTAAGGGGGTAGATTATGGAAAGGGAAGGTGTTAGCACCCTTTCCATCCGTAGTTTTCTACGGGCTCTTAGGTACTTGCTCATTTTTGAAAACTGTTTGTGCTTTGTGTGTTTTGAAAGATTTTGTTTGCTTCATGATAACTCTTGTATCAGTCCTCAAGAGTGTGATAAAGCGTTTTTGAAAAGAAGTTTGAAAGTGTGTAAGTGTAAAAAAAGATTTGAGCAAGTACTTAAGAGTTATCTACCTACTCGAAAAAATGGTGTTCTTTTCCTCCTATCCTTTAGACAGTGTTATCCTACTATTAGTGAGTAGGTAGCCATATCTTCGTATGTTGAGGGACTATCGAAAGGGACGTTTATGGTCATTGAAGGCAACATGTAGAAATACCTTAACATTTTGAAGGGACTGTCATCATATAGGCAACATCGAGGGACATGATCATTTCTCGTAGGCAACTCGAGGGACATTGAGGGACTATGATCTTTATGATGACTTTAACCGAGGGTCTTTGTTAAGGGTATCCCTATGTTCGAGGGACATGACCATTTCCGAAGGCAACAAGTGAGGTTACCCTAAAGGTGCGAGTGTGCAAATGATTCAGTTCGGTTATTTATCTTGAAATTAGGGTTTTCTATCGTTCATTTTCATCTTTCTATACAATCCTATTAATCTAAGCATTGTATAAAATATAGTAGCAAGGTAAAGGCGGAAATATAAACCTAGGCTATTACAGAGCTTTGGGACAGTTACATAATAGTGAAGAATGCTGAAAAGAAATCTTAAAACTATTACATCCCGGAAGCAATTACATGATAATGATGGAAAAGAAGCGGGAAAAATAAAGCTACGCTATTACAATTGAACGCACCCTATACACAGTATCTAGGAAAATAAAAATAAGATGACAATAGAAAAGAAAATATTTTGGTGATTTTTTATGAAAAAATGATTTATGATAATTAATTAAATAAACCTAAAAAACTTAATTAATTTTAATTAATAAAAAAAGTTAATTTTGAAAAAAGTTAATTAAAATACCTAAATCCTAATTAGTTTTAATTAATAATAAAAAAAAGTTAATTTTGAAAAAAAAGGTTAATTAAAAAAAACCTAAAACCTAATTAATTTTAATTAATAAAAAAAGGTTTAAAAAAAATCTTATGTTTAATGATTAACAAAAAAAAAGAATTAAATTTGCCAAAAAATAGATAGAGGAAGAAACATCAATGGAAAATAGGGTTGGAAAATATAAATAATGCAAATGTCAGGGGTGGGTATTGAACCAAAAATTAATTTAAAACCTAAAATTAAATTAAAAAAACCTAAAATTAATTATTCGAGTTTATTATGAAAAATCAAAGGTTTGTGAAAAATGTTAGGTTTTATGAAAAAAGTTTTAAACAGAAAGAAGGAAAATAGGTAAAAGGATAAATAGAATGGAAGAAAACCAAAACCAATAGGAGTGAGTGTTGAACTCACGCCCTTAACCTCACTGATCACCCCCATTTACCACTGTGCCATCGTGTCGTTGGTTGTTGTTATGATCCGGCCTCAGCGTTTTATAATAACCCTGTATGGGACCATGTCTAAATCTGCAACATTGAATCTCATGAGCACATTAAATAAATTATTATATCATGAAATACAAAGAAAACAAATATATGAAATTTTGTAATGTTAAAACCGATATGGCATGTATGAATGCTTCTACATCCTTTTGACCATGGAGATCAAACCAGCCTTACCCTTACTAGAGAGAAATAGTGAGATGGTGGTTTGTAACAAGCATGACTTGTTTGTAGTGAGATGAGAGTTTGTAACAAGGATTTCAAGATTTTTAGGGTTCTTGAAAGAATTTGATATTTTGACAGGATTGTGGCAAAGGTTTTTTTTCGTCGTGTCCTGTTTGTGTAAAAAGAATAAAATTATATAATTGAAATTAGAGCAAATATATGGGCTTTGAATATGCAATTGAGTCTCCAATAACCACAAGTAATAGTGCAGATTTTTACTCACTTGAGTCTGATACGTTCCAGGCTAAATCGTAAGGACTTAAGTTCAATTTTCGAAGTTGAAATGTGAAAACAAAATGTATCCGACATCGAGAACTAACTCCTGTTGGAAAATGGGCTCAATCGGATAAACATTGAATTAGTTATGAATTTTTGAAGTTTCGCCTCAGGCAATCTTATTTTGGGCTCTAGTGTCAACTCTGACACGTTCTTCAATAAAAAACTGGTATTGATCGGAGCATAACCCGGTCTCAACCTTGGAAGCAAAGTTGTAGATCTCCGAGTCAGTGATCTTGTGTAAAAAGATTGGCCCGATCCAATAAAAATTGACCGAGTTATGAATTTTCGAAGTTTCGACCCAGATGAAATAATATTCAATATTCAGGATTTTCGGCGTGTTGTAGCGGTACAAATGTTTAAGACTAAGCCATTGGGTTGACTAGACTTTATACAAATTAAAATAAAAATCGCCACCACGCTTTATTGTTTCCAAAGGAATGGGAAAAGAGCGAATAACCCAAAAAGAGGGGGACAAATTCAAGGTAAGGGGGTTGGTTATGCAAAGGGAAGGTATTAGCACCCTAAACATCAACGGTACTCCGCATGAGCCTCTTTGTGAAATCTGTATATTTTGGCTATGAAAAATGTTGTATAAAAATGGATGGTGAAGGTTATAAAAGAAATATATTTATTTTATAATTTTTGCACCCGCCGCGGTTGCGAAACTTTAGTGCCTACCTACCACCTTTTCGTGCAATAGGGGATCAGGGTACACGTAGTTCCTCTTTCAAAAATTTAAAACACAAATGTGTTGGTTAATTTTATGAGATAAAACATCATCGTCACCGTCCGTGTGGAAAACATACGTACTACCCACAATTATGAGAAAGGAGAATTTGCATCATCTCAAAGTGGAGGATATGGCCTGGATCTTAAAATCAAAAATGCCTCACTCAACACCCAAGTGGAAAATATCTCTCTTCACTACATATTGTAGAAGTATAGTTGTTTGCATCACTACAAGGATTTACAAGGGTTCAATCTTTGAGAAAAGTTTAAAGATAAAAGCCAAAGTGGCAAAATGGTTTGAAATGAGATTGATTGACTTTTAGTCTTCTGACAAAAAATGTCAAGGTATTATTAAGTTGATTGGAGCTTATTTATGAAAATATTTTGAAAATGCATGGACATAAGTTCAAGTTTATTATGAAAGTGGTCCAAGTTTAAAAACAAGAAGAGTTTTCAAAAGGAGGAAGAAGATTTTTGAAATTAAAGAAGATGGGAGGAGAAGAAGGAACTATCCTAAAGCATAATGTAAAAGCTAGGGATAATAACCATCTAACCAACAAGAAGCCAATACTTGACATTATGATCCAAGATAGAATTCCCATTCCTTGGATTGAAACCAATCAAGCAAAAAAACTAGACCTCTTGAGAGAACCAAACCTCAAGTGTATTAAGTCTTCACAAAAATTGGGCAGAGTAACGGCTGTATACGGGTGAATTTCAGATTACAAACAAATGGTGTAATCACAAAAACCTGCACACAAAAACAAACAAGCAACTCAATGTCTTGAGGTAAACCTTAAGAACTCTAGAAAAATAATCAGATAAGATCACAAGGTCTCCAAGATAGGCCAAGGTTTCTAATCCTATGTCCAAGAAAAGTCCCATACTCCATAATGCCAAGGATAGTAACCAAATATTCCAAATACCATTAAAGATTTTTTAGGGTTTATGTTGATTATTAAGTATCTTAAAAAGGAAAAGAAAAGCTCAAGTGAGCAAAATAAAAAATGACAAGAAAGTAAATGCTCAAATGAGCAAAGATGAAAATGGCATGAAATGTAAATGCTAAAAGTAAATGGTACATAAAGCATAAAAAATAAAAGCATAAAGTAAACAAGTAAATAATTAGTGGTTAGTTGGATGACCATCTTGAAGCTTGCATTTGGAACTCATTCGAGGATTGATAGAACCAAAGCCTCTACACAACAAGTTGCATTTGCTTTTTGTCAAGTATATCTATCATCCATTTGGAATTCTCACAAGTGCCATTTAATGATCAACGATGTTTAAGTGATCCGCGTTGACCAAAGGTGTTGTAGATTCATTAGAAGATTGGTAGAACCAAAGCCTCCACACAATGAATCTCAAGGTTATTGGATCAAAGAGATTAAATTAACATACTTGGGCTTGTAAATATAAGTTTGGGCCACGAATGATCATTTATTCGAATCGGGATAAAATTTAGCACTATGTTAAGCAATCGTAAGTGGACTTAAATAGAAGTCGCACCCATTTTGAGGCCGGTCAATAGCAATCTATACACCATTTGTTCTGAGACATGATATAGAGATCATGCTCTAACAACATTTAGTGCAATAAGAAGGGGATGAGATGAAGAGGGATGAGAGAGAATATACAAACCACTTTTGAATTAAATTTAATCAAACTATTATTAAAATCATTCATCCATTTCTGTGGAGTTAAACTCAACACCACGGATCTAATGATGTTAATAAAGTTCATGATCCAAAATTTAACCCAAGATCAGCCAAAAAATAGTCACAAAATAATATTATATTTTAATATATGCAAAAGGGTTTAAAAATAATGTTTAAAAATAGAAAATAAAGAGAAAAATATCAACTATGTTCAAATTAATCAGGAAATAAAAAGTAAGACCATAGAAAAATCAGAAAAAGACTCAAATAATTTTACAAAATTTTTGGTAATTTTTTTTTAAAGTCGGAAACTATTTTTAAAATTAAAAGAAATGGGTAAAATAAACCAAAAATGATTAAAAAAATAGTAAAGTCAGAAAAAAAAATAAGGTCACCAATATTTGTCACAATATCATTGGATCACTCCATAATTTTTTCAGAATTTAAAAATGTATAAAAGTATTTTTAAACATTTAAAACAATTCAAATAAAGAGTAAATTTATAAAAAAAATACCAAAACACAAAATTAAATTGTGAAAAAATAAAAAACAGAAAAATAATAATCAAAATATTTTTTCATAATTTTTTCAGATTTTTTGGACTTAAAATGAATTTTCTATAATTTTTTGAAATGTAAAACAATTAAAATATAAAAATCAGAAAAGAAAATAAAAGTAAAAATATGTGGGCCATTGGATGAGAGTCAAAATGCGTTAGTAATCAAGTCTAAGAGATCTGGTGCGCTGTGCATATCATGGTCATTAGTGAATAAAGTACATAATCAAATATAAATCAGATTTTCAAAAATAACAAGTGACGTGCCATCATTGGTTGGAAGATGACACGTAGGTCATCTTCAACCTCCAGCCAACGTGATTTGCAGGTCTCTCAAACTGTAAATCAGAAGCTCAGACCTATGCCATTCGCTTTGTCTCTTCAAGACGAAGACAACCACACCGTCGCGCCAAATTTATTTAAAATGTAGCTCAAGCAATTTGGAAGGAAAGTTTTGAAAAGGGATTTGAAATTTCATGGTCAAAACGTATTTCCAGTAAAAGGCAAGTGTTGCGACTAGAAACAGGGCAATGAGAGCAACACAATGATATCAGAGTTTTGAAGAATTGATGAAGGAATCTACCTATTGAAATTGAGTTGCAGAGCTCTGAAACTGGACTTCTATGGAGCAGTATAGGGCACGATTCTTGAATGTAATTATGTGGTTAGCTTCAGAGAAGATCAAGGAAGGTGAATTGATGGAAAATTGGATTGAAAAAGGCTTGAGAATGAATTTTGAAGTTACTAAATTCTGAGTTGTAGAACAAGTTTGGTAGGGTGATTCTGGTTATCCAAGCTTGAGAAAACAAATGGGATAGTTCATGTATTTATAGGAGAAGCAAATGGGATCAAAAGGAAGAGTGAATGATGCATTTTGGAGGGAATTCGTGTGGGTATGCATCATGAAGAAAATGTGACTTCTCTTTTGTCAAAACTCATCCAAAGCGCGCGTTTTGATGCACTAATCAACTTGGGAAAGTTGGCTAATCATGTTTAGACCTAAAATGCGTGCTAATTTGAGGTTTAGAGGTTGTAACATGAAATTAAAATCCTGACTTGCAATGAAACTTCAATTCCAAGTTACCACTTTTGAAACAATGGCCTTCTCAGCTCAAGGGGTCTTAAGGCATGATTCTTGATGCTTTAGAAAGATGAGGTTACAAGCTTTGCAATGGAAAAAGAATGGAGTTAAATGGATGCTTAAGCTGAAAGTTGTGTTGACTCAAAGTTGAAGAAAAAGAGTTGAATTTCCATACTTAGAAATATTTCAAGTTCTTCTTCAAAAATGACCTATAATGTCTTGCATCCAAACATGGCCTTCCACTTGGAATTTGCTCTTGACCAAAAAATATGGCATGAAGTATATCTCTCGAATGACATTTTGAAACTTGAACCATTCAAAATCTCCAAAAATTGAGAGAGTTATGAATTGTTGAAGTTGGCAAAAAATAATGAAATGACCTATAATCTTTTGCATCCTTAAGGCAACTTCCATCCATTTTCTCACTTTGCACATAAAATAAGGCATAAAGTTCACACGTTCAAGATCATTATGGAAAACGAATGGGCTCAAGGTGATAAAAATTGACCAAGTTATGATCATTTGAGGTCACACATAGAAAATTGGGGATTTATCTGGAGGACTTGTAATCTTTCTTCCTCATTAAGCCTCTTCCTCATGGAAACTCCTTGAAACTTTTGAAGTGATTTATTGATAACCCTTTGAAGAGAAAGATGTCTTTGGAATCACTCAAAAATACCAAGAGATGAGCAAGATATATTCCTTTGAAGTTCAAAACCCTAGCTCCTTATATCAAGAGAATGCTTTGAGGAACTTTGACAATTTTGAACAAACTTCTTATACCAACACACGTGATTTGTAAATAGAATTTGTTGAGGATGATAATGAGAACTTATAGCCACCAAAACCACTTCCATATCTTGAACATTGAGAGAAATATGCACTTGTGACCAAATGGAATAAAATCTTGTCCAACCATGACAACTTCTCCAATCAATTCCTTGTGCTTTTCAACCAAATTTGATAACCTTGAAATTTGATGAACCAAAACAACCTTGCCATGCCATTTCTTCCAAAAATATCCAATGGTGAGGTTTTAACTTCTCAAGCTTTATTGACTAGGGCATGGAAATAAACTCATGAACCCATGGGGTAACTTGTTAAATCCCATTGCCTTTACCTATGTGGATAACAAGCAAGACAAACCAACATTGAATTTTATTTAGTTAAAAGAAGAAATCAAGACAAAACAATATTCATGATCACAAAAGAACATAAGTCAAGGTGCTTGGTGATTTCTCAAAAGGGGAAAGCTAAATATAGGAAAGGGAACCAAGAATCCTAGTGTGATCTTGTTTTGAATGAATCAACATGGTATGATGAAGGGATCTTAGGGGCAAAAATAGGGGTATAACACGCGTCACGCGCACTCTGCGTAAAAAACGAAGGCCTTTTGGATACCGTTCAAACTCGATACCTCCTGTGAAAACGTAGCCAACTCAATTTGTGAAATTTTGGCGCCGGAACCAGCTCGATACGATGAAAATCGACCAAGTTATGATTTTCTGAACATGTCGCAAATAAACTTCTGTCACAAATTTTCTTTACGAGAATACTTGATAAATCCGCATTTTTGAAGAACTTTTGATCGAAATTGGCTTCAATCCGTGAGAGATGTAAACATAGATGATGTCAAGACGGAATTTTGGTCACTGGAACGAGTTCAAAACGAGCCACGATATTCAAGTTATGAATTTTTTAGTGTGTAAAAACTGCACTTTCAGCACATTTTTTCACCATATTTCTTCGAGAAAAATCGCACATTCAGAGACTTTCTTTAAAGAATTTGCTCTCGAGCCGAACCTGAATTTGAGAATATGTTATCAGGGATATCTTGGCGAAAGAACACCTGAATATGACGCGCCGGGTTGGACTTGTGAATCTTTGAACCCCGAATCATTGCGAAACGGCGAACCGATCTTCAGCACGGAAAATACTTTGAGAACATCCATTGGCGAAATAAATGTCACTTGTAACCTGACGAAGCTTCCTAAATATACCTTGATTACATAACCATAAAACCAATGATATGCATGTATGTAATAATGAAATGTAAGCCAAAAAGGTCGAAATAAAGAGGGTAAATTTTGGGGTACAATAGAGCCCATTTACCCCTAGCATCTGTATTGTTGGGAGGCAAGATTCTCTTCAGCACGAGATCACCAGCTTGAAAATTTCATGGATGTACCTTCTTGTCAAAAGCTTTCTTCATCCTCTTTTGGTATAACTGCCCGTGGCAGATAGCCGTCAATCTCTTCTTGTCAATGAGATTCAACTGATCAAATCTATTCTTAACCCATTTAGCCTCATCCAACTGTGCATCTGTCATTATCCTCAAGGAAGAAATATCCACTTCCACAGGTGAGACTTCTTCCATGCCATAAACAAGCGAGAAGGGGGTTGCCCTAGTCGAGGTGCGCACAATGTTATGATAACCATGTAAAGCAAATGACAACATCTTGTGCCAATCCTTATAGGTGACAACCATTTTCTGCACAATCTTTTTAATATTCTTGTTAGTAGCCTCAACCGCGCCATTCATCTTAGGACGGTAAGTAGAAGAATTATGATGCTTTATCTTAAAGCTTTCGCACAACTCTTTAATCATCTTATTGTTGAGATTCGACCCATTGTCGGTAATAGTCTTCTCAGAAACCCCGTATTGGCAAATGATATTATGCTTGATGAAACGAGCAACCACCTGCTTAGGGAAATTGGCATAAGATACTGCTTCGACCTACTTAGTGAAGAAGTCGATGGCCACCAAAATGAAGCGGTGCCCGTTGGAAGCAGTCGGCTCAATCCAACCAATCATATTAATACCCCACATTGCGAAGGGCCAAGGTGAAGTTAAGACATTTAGAGGATTGGGTTGCACGTGCATCTTATCAGCATAGATATGACACTTGTAACAGACCCTGGAATGATTGTAGCAATCGTTTTCCATTGTTGACCAACAATAACCTGCTCTCAATATTTTATTGACCATGGTGTGGCCACTGAAATGCGTTCCAAAGGAACCTTCATGAATTTCTTCTATGATCCTATTTGCTCCGTGTCTATCTGTTGTACCCCAAAATTTGCCCTCTAAATTCTTAAGGGTTCTCTCACAAAGATTCTCAGGATTCAAGCTTGCACAAGTGCATTGGGATTTTCCAGTACCAAAATTAAAAGGAAACTGTCAAAAAGGGAGAAAACAGATAAAAATAAAATTTTGACAAATTTGGAGAAAATTAAGTCTCTTTCAATTTGGAACCCTTCGATTGACTCTTGGCTTATTTAGATTACTCAAAATGGCTACTAGCGTGCCTCTTTCGCATGGGAATGTGACTTCTTGTTGCAGGCCTCGCTTGTGCCTTTTGCTGCCTGCATGCTTGCTTTGAAAAACCAATTTTTGCTGCCACAAGTGCCCCATGCAGGGAAAGCCTTTCGATTGGACAAGTATGCTGCCTGCATGCTTGCAATCGAAGGCCATGACCTTCTGGCCACACAAGTTCCTGCATGCAAGTCTTCGTTTAGACACAAGTGCCTGCATGCAAGTCTTCGTTTGGGCACTCACCTGTTACGTGCCTGCATGCAAACTTCAGTTTAGCAAGAGCCTCTTTCGAATGCAACTTGGATTACATCCTTCGTTTTGAGTAAGAGTCTCCTTCGAATGTAACTTGGGTATGTCCTTCATTTTGAACATAAATCCTCCTTCGAATGCAAGTTTAGGTACACCCTTCGTTGCGATTTGAAACCTCTTTCGAATCTAGGCATTTTAGCCTCTATGACTATACAAACGTCCCACGCCCGTCCCTTCACATCCAACGATGGGGATTCTTACCAAAACAATGGTAAGATAGCAACATCTAAAGGAGGAGGAAAAGAACATTTAAGACCTTTTGTGTAGGTAGATTCGCTCCTAGTTGCTCTCTTGCTCACAAAAAAAACATTTTATACACCAACACTCTCATTTTGAAACATTTTCAAAAGACAACACTTTGTACGCGTTCTTATAGAAATGAGAGCCATTACAGAGACACCTTTTCAAAATCACTTTCAAAAACACATTCCACAAACACCTCTTTGAACTATTTTCGAAACAACACTTTGTACGCGTTCTTATAGAAACAAGAACCATTACAAAGACATTTTCAAAATACTTTCAAAACCCACACCACAAGCACATTCAAACAAAAGCAAGTGATCTAGCAAGAAACTAAGAGCCCGTAAATAACTATGGATGGAAAGGGTGCTAATACCTTCCCTTTTCATAGTCTACCCCCCGAACTCAGAAATAATCTCAAAGGTCTTTCCTGTTCTTTTCAGCCTTTCCTTTTAGGTAAAAGAAAAATCGGTGGCGACTCTTGCTAACCGCAACAATTGCGATCAAACGCAAAACACCCAAGTCAGTTCTCCCACCGTGTTACGCTATCCATGCATATGAGCAAAACAGAATCATAGTTTCTTGTATAAAACATCCCCATCAGGGAAAAACTTGGCTGCATATTTACGAGAGTCTTCTTATCAGTGACAGAAGCATCCTCTGGGTATTCTTTCGTCTTAAGATATCTCTTGATATCATAAAACCATGGTTTCTCATCAACAACATCCTCTTCTATTTCATAACCAAACGCTGGCTCATCCAACCTAAAAATGGTGATAGTGGGGGCTTCATTTGCCCATATAACTTTAAACATGGATGACAGAGTAGCCAAGGCGTCTACTAAGTTATTCTCTTCTCTTGGAATATGATTGAAATTAATCTCATCAAAATAAGGGGTCAGCTTCAATACATGATCACGATACAGAATCAAATTTGGGTGGAGAGTCTCCCAATCCCCGTTGATTTGATTAATCACAAAAGCAGAGTCCCCATATACTTCCAAGATATTGATTTCCAAAATCAATAGTAGCTTCTAACCCAAAGATACAAGCTTCATACTCAGCCATATTGTTTGTACAATCAAAGCCAATTTTGGCGGTAAGAGGAGTATGGAAACCCTCCGGAGAAGTAATCACAACACCGACACCATTACCCAACGCATTGGAGACACCATCGAACATCATCATCCATCGCGATCCTGGTTCGGGTCCTTCTTCTGGGCCTGGGATGTTACAATCCCGTACGTACATGATGTCTTCATTAGGAAATTCAAACTTCATCGGCTGATAGTCATTTTTCATGGCCTGATGAGCCAGATGATCAACCAACACACTACCTTTGATAGATTTTTAGGTAGTATATTGGATGTCATATTCAGTTAAAATCATCTACCAACGGGCTAATCTTCTTGTGAGAGTTGGCTTTTCAAAAATGTACTTGATTGGATCCATATTAGAGATCAACAAAGTATTATGAGTCAACATATACTGTCTTAGTCAGCGAGCAGCCCATGCCAAAGCGCAACAAGTTTTCTCGAGCAGTGAGTATCTTATTTCACAGTCGATAAACTTTTTGCTAAGGTAGTATATTGCATGCTCTTTACGACCATACTCTTCATGTTGTCCCAATACACACCCCATTTAATTCTCTAACACTTTCAAATACATTATTAGGGGCCTACCTTCCACTTGAGGCGAAAGAATTGGAGGCTCCAGTAAATATTCTTTAATTCTATCAAATGCCACTTAGCAGTTGTTATTCCACCTGTCCGTCTGATCTTTTTTCAACAATTTGAAGATTGGTTCGCAAGTGGTTGTTAGGTGAGAAATGAATCTAGCAATGTAGTTCAATCTCCCAAGAAAACCATGAACCTCTTTCTCTGTTTTCAGCACAAGAATTTCTTGTATAGATTTTACCTTACTAGAATCAACCTCAATTCCTTTTTTCGCTTACGATGAAGCCCAGTAATTTTCCTGACCTCACCCCGAAGGTGCACTTACTAGGATTTAACCTGAGTCTGAACTTCCTTAATCTTTCAAACAATTTCAACAAGTGAATGAGATGTTCATCTTCTGTCTGTGAATTGGCAATCATATCATCAACATATACTTCAATCTCCTTATGCATCATGTCATGAAAAAGAGTGACCATTGCATGTTGATAAGTTGCCCCTACATTTTTCAAACCAAAGGGCATCACTTTGTAACAAAATGTTCCCCAAGGTGTAATGAAAGTAGTTTTCTCCATGTCTTATAGTGCCATCTTAATTTTATTATAGCCAGAAAAACCATCCATGAAGGAAAGCACTTTAGCTCGAGCAGTGTTGCCAACCAGAATATCAATATGTGGTAACGGGAAATCATCTTTAGGGCTTGCTCTGTTCAAGTCCCTATAGTCCATACACATTCTGACTTTACCGTACTTTTTATACACCGGTACAATATTAGCAATCCATGGTGGATAAGAAGTCACTTTCAAAAAACCAGCATCAAACTGTTTCTGAACTTCCTCTTTGATCTTCTTAGACATCTCACGATGAGTTCTGCGAAGCTTTTGTTTAATAGGAGGACACTCTTCTTTAAGAGGCAATTTATGCACAACAATATTTGTATCCAACCCAGGCATATCCTTACAAGACCAAGCAAAGATATTTGCATACTCACGGAGCATTTCAATCAATCTTCGCTTGATAGTGTCTTCTAAAGCGGCCCCAATCTTGATTTCTCTTCGGACCTCTTTGGTACCCAAGTTGATCAGCTCAGTAATCTCTTGGTGAGGATGAATGACCTTTTCTTCTTTCCTCAACAATCTAGCTAATTTTTCAGGAAGTTCATAATCTTCCTCAACTTCTTCTTCAGCTTGATAGATTGAATTTTCAAAGTTATAAAGAGCCATAGCAAAACCATTCTTGATAATTTCTCGGATTAACGGGGGACATAATCTGCATGATTATTTTTATTTTTATTTTTATTTTTAGATTAAAGAAGAAAAATAAAAACTCACCTTTTTCCAAAAATTAAGAAGAAAGACAGGAAGCGAAATATTTGAATGCAAAAGACGTCCTTTATTGATAATAAATTTGCAATGAAAAACATTGTGGCCTTATAGAATGTCCACTACGTCTTTGGCAGGACGTAAGGATTATTGCTTGATAACAAATAAAATAAAATTTCTCTTCATAACGGGTGACTTCAACAACATCCTCAGCAAACTAGTTAGCAATCTTTTCACCCAGTAAGGTAGGACAAACCCACTTATCCATCTCGCAATCACTATCACCATCCTCACTCACAGCGTGATCTTCTTCATGGATAACCCCACTGTTGACAAACTGAATTGGCGGAGGAATACCTTGAACCATGGGAGGAGTAACAGTTGACACGCTTCGACCAACCATGAAGCCTAAACCTTTCTTATCTATCTGAGTAGGGAGATCCAACACTCTTTCCCAGCCTTATGGATGACCAGATTGAACAATCATTTGTGCCTGATGATAAGATGACATATAGACCTCGGGCTTCTTATCCTCTTGACGAGGAGCCCTGACAACTTGCACAATCTCATAAGCTTGACATAGAGTCTCATAGATATCTCCTTTTATTTTAACATAGAGAAAGGAACTCAAATAGCTGACAATATAATATTCTTCACCGCAAACAGTGACCACCTTCCCATTAGACAGGAACTTCAACTTTTGGTGCAGAGTGGACGTGACAGCACCAGCCCCATGGATCCATGGATGGCCTAAATAACATCAATAAGAAGGATTTATGTCCATAATAAAGAAAGTAACTTTAAACACCTGGGGACCTATCTTGATCGGAAATTCGACCTCCCCGAACATTGCCCTTTTCGACCCATCAAAAGCATTGACAATTAAATCACTTGGCCTCAATAAAAACCCATCACAATCAAGTATAAAGAGAGAAGACTTGGGCAACACATTGAGAGAGGAACCCTTGTCAACCAACACACGGGATAAGGTATTCTTTGCAATCCCCATGAATATGTGCAACGCTTTATTGTACTTTATCCCCTTAGGGGGTAAATCAAAGTCTGTAAAACCAAGCCCATTGCTCGCAGAAATGCTATGCACAATCCCTTCAAATTGATTTACCAATATCTCTTGAGGAATGAAAGAAGTCCCCAACAGCTTCATCAATGCATTTCTGTGGGATTCTGAATCTCCAAGTAAAGCAAGAATTGATATCTTTGAGGGTGTCTGACTCAACTGATCAATGATCTTGTAGTCACTTTTCTTGAAGTACCTCATCAACTCGGCTACCTCTTTAGCCATTTCAGCATCTTCAGCACGAATAGGAGGATTTTGCCCCGACTTATCACCATTGACCTCAATCTGCTTTCCTCTAGCCTTAGTTGCGGCATCTGTGCTACTTTTAGGTCGTTCTATCAGAGAGAAAATCTGACCGCTGTGGGTAATCCTACTTTCACCAACGACGTCATGAATCTCATACCCCTCTTCTTCAAACTTACCCTTTTCAGACTTCTGAGTAACAAGTTTCCGCCCTTGTTGATAACATTCACCACTGTAATACCAAGGAATCGCTTTGTCGCTGACATACGGTATTGGCCCGGGCATGGTGATGGTTATTGGTGGCTTTCTGGAAGGAACCAGAATTGTAATAGGTGCTTGAATGGTCTTTTCCTTGACAATAATAGTTATTACATCAACCTCATCCTTACCAGTTTTAGTCTAAACAATTACATGGTCAAATTGCAGAACACCCTGGGTAATCAAATCCTGGATTGCATCTTTCAATAATTGACAACCCTCTGGCCGACTCAAGCAAACTGCACAGTCCATCCCACAGCCCAAGAATACACCTTTACTCGACAATTGCTTCTTCACAAATGAGAGAGGTGTAGTCAACTAATTAACATCCATAATCAAATTCAAATCTTCATCTTCCATGAGGTGTCAAAGGTTGATTAGTAATATTGGGCGCTGGTCCAAATTTAATGGCATGAGAGTACAATAGGTCTTGGACTTTGTGCTTGAAAGCATAACAATTCTCAATAATATGCCCCTGCCCGCCAGAGTGGAAATCACATCGAGCATTAGCATCAAAGTGAGCTGGTAACCTTTCTGGATCAACCTTCCAAGGGCGTAACTCAACTAGCTTCAACTCAAGCAACTGAGGTAACAACTCTGCATAAGACATCAAAAGTGCGTCAAGTTTCCTAGGAGGACGCCTTTGGCCTTGCTGATTGCCTTGATTAGGCACATAAGCTTGTCTCTGAGGCGCAGCAGTCGGTATTGTTACAGCATCAATCTGATGATCTGAACCCTGATATTTGCCTTTCCCTCTTCGAGGATAGACCGCGCTGGATTCACCCTCCTTTTTCTTTTGGTAACCACCAAAAGACTTCTTAGTATTACCAACATTATTTCCAGCAACAACATCTTGGATCTCCCCTAACTTAATTCTGATTTCAATTTGCTCTTCGTGTGTTACCATCTCGACAAAAGTACCAGATGTACTGCAAGTTATGTAATATTGGCCTTGTAATGTACTACTTAACATTTCCACCATCTCCCGCTATAACATGGATGGTTGAACCTTCGCAGCCATCTCTCGCCACCTTTGGGCATACTCTTTGAAAGACTCATCCCGCTTCTAGGATAAATTCTGCAAGTGGGTTCTTGTGGGGGCCATGTTAGTGTTATACTAATAGTGCATAACAAAATCCTTAACCAATTCTCTCCATGTATGGATGTGACTGCTTTCCAACTGCATGTACACTCGAGTGAGTCACCTGTCAAGTTATCTTGAAAGAAATGCATCAATAACTTCTCATCATCAGAATACGCAGACATCTTCCGGTAGAATGACTTAACATGGGTTTTAGACAGGAGGTGCCTTTGTATTTCACAGAATCAGGAACTCTGAACTTTGGGGGAATCTTCACCCCAAACATTAAACACAAATCAGACATGTCAAAGCCTGCTGCACCTTGACTTTCAAACCTGCGCATCTGTTCTTCAAGCATATGCAGCTTCTTGCCAGATTCTGTTGGCTAATCATCATTAGATATCTAGTCTTCCCAGTTATCTTCTTCCACTGGCCTTGCAGGAATGCGAACAGTCCTCGGTGGTATAACAGGTTGTTCAATACTTTTACGAATAGGATTAGGTAGAGGAAGATTCTTCGCATCTGAACTGTTTCTAGAAGAGAATCTGGAATAGGTATCAGAATGTCATCCATATCTGGATCGCATCTGAACTGTTTCTAGAAGAGAATCTGGAATAAGTATCAAAATGTCAGCCGTATCTGGATCGCATCTGAACTGTTTCTAGAAGAGAATCTAGAATAGGTGTCACAATGTCAGCCGTATATGGATCGCATATGAATTGTTTCTAGAAGAGAATCTGTAATAAGTATCAGAATGCCAGCCGTGTCTGGATCACATCTGAACTGTTTCTAGAAGAGAATCTGAAACAAGTATTAGAATGTCAGTCATATCTGGATCGCATCTGAACTATTTCTAGAAGAGTATATGAGAAGGAGCCGTGTAGGATTGCTTTAGCTGGTCGTATAGATAGTTGTCATGGCTTGTTTTAGGTATTAATCTCTGACCTTTTGAAAATTGTTGATGATAGCCATTTGTTGATTGATCTTTCCTGAAGAGGTAAAGAGTTAGCTGCATGTAATGTCATGATGTATGAAGTGCATGGCGTAATGATGTTCTCAAAATAAATGAGATTATGATGTATGCATTTATCATGTATGTAAATATGATGCATGAAATATTGTCGGAATGTAATTTTGTCTTGGAAAATAAATCCTTAACAAGTGCTGGGGAGTTTTGGGAAGCTGAATCCCGGACAGCCGTTGGGGATGAAGAGTATGCCCATATTCAAACTTTGCTTCGAATGTTTCCACTGGGGATTCCTGTTTTTGTTGTTTGAGGAGAAATCTGCTGGGGGGTGTTGATTTTGCTTGAGAAGAAAACTCTGGAGAGTGTTGATTTCCGCTTGGGGAAGAGAGTTCAAGAGTTTCAGTTTTCCGCTGCTCTACTTCGAAGATATTTCTTGATGGAAGAGAAAGGAAATTAACAACTTGTTGGTGATAAAGAGGTTAATTGTTATCTAGTTTGGCTTCCAGGCTTTGCAGCAACTCACTGGGGATTGTAGAAGAGTCTACTGAGGAAGAGGGGTAGTGGTTCCTTGATTTGTAATAGTTTGAGAGGAAAATTCAAGCTGGGGAATTTGTAGTTTGTTGGGGAGATAAACCCGGTTGCCAATCTGCTGGAGAGGTGTTTTCTTTTGGCAGAAATCCTATAGGATTCTTAAGCTCAACTCAGTTGGGGAGAAGTTTTCAGAGATTGAAACTCTGGATGGGGATCACCCTATGAAAAGGATTTTGTGAGGGATTTGTCACTGCCCCAAGTAGCAAGTGTTGTAGCATTGCCAGAAAAATGTTTTTCTGACTGTACATAACCTTTTGTTGGAATTCACGTTTAATGCCCCAAGTGATTCAGATACACACCTATCCCTGGTATATTCAGCATTTCTTGAGATATTTCTTGGAATCTTGACTATACTGCCCCAAATGTGTTGGACAGTGACACGTCATGCCCCATTTCTTATAGGAGATCTATCATTGGAAGCGTCATCCTATTTGAAGTGGTTATGTTCATTGAGAGAGTTTTTGTTCACTGGATATTCGTTGTGTGAATTTCTCTGCTGTCAAACAATTAGCCATATGAAAACAGCGATATTCAAATAATGAAAAGTTTATGCTTGTCTTGAAGTTTTGAGAATGTGTTTTTAGCAAGTAAAGAGTTTTGTAAGAATATGAATTTAACTCAGAATTTGGAGTAAAGCCTTACAGGAGTCAGGATACCTTTGGTAACAATAAGCTTTCGAACTAACCCATGCTTCAATTAGGACTTTTGGAAGGTGGTAACATGGTCTGACTCACGGTTTAAGAAACAAAGGATAAGGCTCAAAGTGTATTTGTACCCGCCCATTCTTCGTGATGTTCTTCAGTCCTAAACTCAGTTAATTGTGGGTTTGAACTCCAATTGAGTTTGAAATGATGTTTTGGTGATGGTTAAAATAAGTTAAGTTTGTTGGAAGGCAGTTATTTTTGCCATATTTTCCATGCTGTTGAGGATTTGTAGTATCCTCCTTTTTTGATCTTCTACCCCTGACTTTTGCCTGACTGTTCTTGTTTTGAGATTACAGTCAGCGGGATGCCCCAGTTTTTCTTAAGTCTCCTTCATAGGTTTTGACTTAGTGGGCTTTTCTTTTAAGAGATAATGACTGCCTATTTGGTAGGGAACCATCACTGTCTTTTGATTCCAGAGGAATATTTTTGATGTCATTCGTTGTATACGAAGTGAAAGCTGGTGACTGAACGTGCATTTGAATTAACTGAGAGACTACCCTTCCCCAGGTTTTGATTAAAGGTTTCAATTTGGTGAGAAAAAGAAAACTCCAACTTCTTAGGCTCAAAGGGGCTGACTAGAGATATTCTCCTTATAACTCCAGTGTTTAGGAATTGAAAGAACGCTTGTACATCATTAGCAAGGTCTGTCCAAAAGCATATTGTATGAGATTATGGCATTGTTTTTGTCATCCTCCCTCTAAAGGCTTGCAACTTTTAAAACAAGAGTTGAATATCATAAAGGCAGTAAAAATCGTAGTTTAAATAAAGTGAAAATGAATGGATTAATTCAAGACAAACATATGCAATGCATTAATGAAACAAATTTTGACATTAATTAATAAGTGTTTGAACAACAAAAGAGATTACAATTGAAAATTCAAAATGAACAAGACGCTCTCAATGATTTGGCATAGGAGCAGTGATCACGTTAGGAGCCTCTGGAGGGTCGAACTCAATCTCCTTGGCATCAATCATGTCTTGGATCTTGTTCTTCAGAGCCCAACAGTTGTTCGTGTCGTGTCCAGGACTATTAAAATGGTATGCACACCTTTCATTGGGATGATAAGTAGGAGAAGAAGTATTGGGATTCTGGAGAGGAGCTTTTAACGTAATCAACTCTGCCTTCAACATGGGTTATAATGCTTGAGCCGTTGGCATGTTGATCTTGGTGAATTGTCTTTTAGGCACAACCTCCTTACACTGAGTCCCCTGTTGCCGTTGTTGCACCGATGCAGGATTGGAGATCATAACTGGCCCCACATGTTGGTCATGGTTACTCTGGTTACGACCTTTTTGATCGTATGCAGCATTGAACTCTTTCTTCCCAATGAAAGGCTGTTTCTCTGCACTTGAAGATGCATCCCCTTGGATTTTACCACTTTTGATGCCAGCTTCGACTCTTTCTCCAGTCAATATTAGCTTGGTGAACCTAGCTGAGGAGCTTCCGATTAGGTGATTGAAGAAAGGTCCTGTCGAAGTTCCCATAAAGATTTCAATAAGCTCCCTATCAGTTAAGGGTGGTTGCACCCTGCCAGTCAAGTCTCTCCACTTTTGAGCGTATTCTTTGAAGCCCTCGTTGGAATGCATTGTCATACTCTATAATTGCACACGAGTTGGTGCAAGATCAGCATTATATTGATACTGCTTGTAGAAAGCAGTAGCCAAGTCCTCCCAGGTATGAATGTCGGTTCCTTCTAACTGATAGAACTACTCTAGTTGAGTGCCAGCCAAACTTTCTTGGAAGAAATGGACCCATAGCTTCCGGTCAGCAATATGAGACTGAATCTTGCGTACATAAGATCTCAGATGCATCTTAGGACAAGAGACCCCATCATACTTGGCAAAGGTAGGGATTTTGAACTTTGGTGGGATGACCACTCTGGAAACTAATCCTAACTCTTCAAAGTCTAAGCCAAGTATCTACTGAATCTCTATAGCATTGAGGCGATCCTCCAGCTGTTTGTATTTGTCATCAGCGAGAGGATATTATTCCTCATAGTAATCAACTTCCTCTTCATCACTCCCCGTGTTATTATATCCTTCTTTTGTCTGATTGTCCCCTTCGGTTGACGGAGTTGAGAGATCTAGAGCTCTCTTGACTGGTCCTCTAAGCCTTCTTCCCAAATTCAGGACGTCCACTGATTTCTTTATCTTTTTCTTCTTGTCTTTGAGAAGAAGAGTCTTCAGGTCCTCTTGCCCTTTAGCCAAAGTCAAGAACATTTGTTGGAATTGAGCGTTTTGTGCTTGAAGACCCTTCACGGTTTGTTCCATATTCATCTTACTAAAATAAACAATAGGAAGATAAGGCGACCTGCATGGGAGAAACCTGTCATGATATGATGCATGGTATGTGGATGCATGTTTTCAAGGATCTCACAGGATAAACACAAGAATATGTTAGAATTTGAATTTTGATCAACAACTTTGATTGGAGAACTTATATCAGTGGATGTCCTTCCACGAGAATCAAGCTCACCATGTCAAGTGGGTCGTAGCCCTTGACTCAAGTTACCGTGCTTTGGTCTTTGACGGTGTTTGATTTAGAGAATGAATCCTCTTGCCCCTTGATAGGTGTCTGGTTCAACGGGACCCTACATCATAGGCCCTTGAGATCCTTGAAATGGTTATTGAAAATGATATGTCATGATGTTATGTACAAGTATGCAAAGCAAGCAAGTTTTTATGTACAAATAGTGATATACACACAAAGCAGACAAGTCCTTAGGTTTAGGCTTGCATGAGGTTTATAGATAAGTACCCTCTTGAAGTTTAGTTGGCTCAACCTATCCTAGTAATAGTAACCGAGTTCTAGGGGATCTCAATATCACTAATCTTTCTTCATCGGGCATTGTTTTAGCACAAGCCTGTTTAATGGCAACCGAAATATGCCGAGAGTCTGATCTCAATGAGCGTAGTATCGATTATCAACAAACTTTGGACTGCACCAAAGTCGGCTACCTCACTACTTCCTAATGGCCAAGTTGGTCAAGTAAGGTTCTAAAGTCAGTTAGTGCTTCATGACACCACACAGCGGCCCCGTATTCTCCTTGACTACTCAAGGGCTACCAGTACCAACAAATGTGTCACACTAACATAGCTATTGCTTTGACCATGTCGATATACCCCGCATAATTTCCACAATCTATTGCTACTTGCCTAAAAGGTGCCCCAGATCCGTGTAGAGGATCAAAACAAACCCAAACAAGGAACCATAATATAAAGCGAGTAAGTCAAACAATGAAAAGCAAGTAAAGGTGATTTATCCCTAAGGTAACCCTACTTTTAAGTCTATTCCCCAGCAGAGTCGCCCGTTCTGTAATACGGTGGGAGAACTGACTTGGTTGTTTTGGAGTTTGATCGTAATTGTTGCGGATAGCAAGAGTCGCCACCAGCTTTTCTTTTATCCAATAAGGAAAGGTTGAAAAGAATAGGAAATACCTTTCGATATTATTTCTTGAGTTCGGGGGGTAGGTTATGAAAAGGGAAGGTATTAGCACCCTTTTCATCCGTAGTTATCTACGGGCTCTTAGTTGCTTGCTAGATCACTTGCTTTTGTTTGAAAATGTTCTTGTGGTGTGTGTTTTTAAATTATTTTGAAAAAGTCTTTGTAATGGTTCTCGTTTCTATAAGAACGCCTACAAAGTGTTGTTTTGAAAATAGTTTAAAGAGGTATTTGTGGAATGTGTTTTTGAAAGTGATTTTGAAAAGTGTCTTTGTAATGGTTCTCGTCTCTATAAGAACGCGTACAAAAAGCTTTGTCTTTTGAAAATGTTTCAAAATGAAAGTGTGGGTGTATAAAATGTTTTTGTTGTGAGCAAGCGAGCAACTAGGAGCATCCTACCTACTCAAAAGGTCTTAATGTTCTTTTCCTCCTCCTGTAGATGTTGCTATCTTACCATTGATTTGGTAAGAAGCCCCATCATTGGATATGAAGGGAAGGGCATGAGACGTTTGTATAGTCATAGAAGGTAACCTATGGGACGTTTTAGCAATGTCGTTTAGGGACTAGATCGTTTACCGAAGGCAACATTAAGGGTCATCAAGGGACTACGATCTTTTATCGAGGGTCTTTGCTAAAACGCCCATTTTTGAGGGACATGACTATTTTCCAAGGAAACAAAGTGAAATTACCCTAGGGGTGCATGTGTGAATGGCGTGTTTGATTGCATGCATTTAGTCTTTGATTAGGGTGGTCTATTTGTTGGTTTTATCTTGCCATACATACCCTATCTTACTAGCAATTATATGAAAAGCGGTAAAATTGCAGAAATTAGAAATCCTAAGCTATTACATCATTGGGGGGGATGGGGATACAGTTTGCAAATGGGGGTGAAATAGGTGTCTAATTATTACATCCATATCGAATAAGTGGACAGTAATGAAGAATATATATATATATATATATATATATATATATATATATATATATATATATATATATATATATATATATATATATATATATATATATATATATATAATGCAAAAACAGTGTAAAAAGAAGGAAAAACTGCATTTTGAACTATTATGTGTCGACACATGCTGTTATGCATCGACGCATAACTTTCCTTGCCCCTGTCAAATCAAATCAACTCAGTATGAGTCGACGTATAATGAGATGTGTCGACTCATTTCCTGCTTGTGTCGACACATACGCGTTTTATGTTGACTCATGCACCTTCCATCTTTCTGTTTTGGGACCTGGATAGCAGTATGAGTCGATGCATAAGGCCATGTGTCGACTAATACCCTATTTTTTCACTTAGAATGAGTCGACCCATGTGGGTATGTGTCGACCCATGTTGCAGTTTTTTGCCTCTATCACCATTCTTTTGGATGTATCAGTCATTTTTTAACATATAAATGATAAAAATGAACAGGAAGTAAATGATTAACTTCAAGAGTAGTGATTGCTACATCTTATCTTTAGAAATAAACCAAAAATGATGTATGGAAAATGCAAGGTTAAGATGACTTAACTTGAAACTGCACTTTAGGTTTTGAGTCTGAATACCCTTCAAGATGTTGTTTGGACCTTAACGAAACTCCAAGAGGCTTCTAGACCTCCCTTTATGTTGAAGGTTGTTGAACTAATTCCAAACAATCAAGTTTGTGTAGTACTGTCTTTTGTTTAGAAGTTGAGAATAAGGGCACTACAGAAACTGTTCTTGTGCTTGAACAATATCTATGTGATGTGAAGTGTTTAGAGGGTTTATGGGAGAGTTTGCAAGGTTGTATAATAATGGATTGAGGATTTTTCGGTTTTGTGAGTGAAATCAGAGTTGAAGATGAGCAGAGTCTTATGAAAATGAGCTGAGTTTTACAAAAGTTCTGTTTTTCTCCTCTCTCTTTTTTTCTCTAAGAAAAATCCCCTTATGTCTTATGAAACAATCCCTTTTGTAGCTCCTTGACTAATGTTTAGGAGGGAAACAAAATAAGTTATTTTGAACTATTTTTGCCTACTGCTTTGATACTTTTTCCACACAATTTTCTTTTTCCATTTTGGTGTAATTTTGTTGCTTGTTATGATGCAGGTTGGAGCCGACTGCATAGAGCAGTTTTGGACTGGTTTTTTCGACAGATTTTGGACTGTATAAGACATCATATGCAGGTTTTTGTGACAGGTTTGTGGTGGAGCAAATCACAATGTTTTTTGTAGGACAACAATTGAGCGGGGTTTTGGAGTGTTGTGGCAATGTATAGAAGTAGCATACCATACTTTGTTCAGCAATAACTTGGACAACATAGTTCGCAGCATGAAACAAAGTTTAATTTGTGGAGAAATTTATGCAAATTGTATCAAAGATAAAGCATTGTGGCAAGGTTTTGAGTCAAAGGAAAAAGTCCAAACCAATACAAAGTTTAGGATTTGTAAACTTGAAAAAAATCCCACTTTGTAATAACTTGAATTATTTGTAACATTTTGAACTATTTTGAATTGTAGTGACAAGATGTCATGAAGCAATGAACTTAACTTAGAAAAATTTTCAAGTCTTGCAAAAGTTGGATTTTTGATGATCAAATTTCATATTTTGGATGTCTTGATGAAATATGATTTTTGGGACTCAACTTTGGTCAAAAAGTCAAAGTTTGACTTTTTAGTGTACAGTTGACTTTTCCCATCAGTTGACTGAATTTTGTCTATAAATCGACTGATCTCAGGAGATGAATTGAAATATGAAATTAGGTCAAAATGGCGCGCTCGGATCCTTGAGATCATGCTTCCAACCAATAAGCCAAGTATTAGGTCAAAAATCAAAGTTCGGTCATTTTCAGTCAAAAACCCTAATTTTGCTCATTTTGCCCTTTTGGTAATTTGAATGACTTTCTTTGGAAATTGTGATCTAAGACTTGGAACTTGACAAAAATAATCCTGAGGATCCATAATGATCCATGAAATTCATTTGAAACGTTAGAAATCCAACTGCCTTTGTACAAGCTCAAACCCTAATTTGAGGCATCAGTGTTGAGGAGATTATTTTGACCTAGTCGATACTTGCACAAACTTGAGGCATTGAAGATCTTTGTAGGAAATATCTTGAGAAATGAGAGAGAAAATTTTGGTGTACAACAGATTCTAATACAAGGAAGAGACTGGACTTGTAACGTAGCATGATGCCAATACAAGGAAGGGACCAGACTTGTAACGTAGCCTGATGCCAATACAAGGAAGAGATCAGACTTGTAACATAGTGTGATGCCAATACAAGGAGGAGATCAAACTTGTAACATATCGTGATGCCAATACAAGGAAGAGATCATACTTGTAATGTAGCATGATGCCAATATAAGGAAAGTATAACACAGACAAGTGTTTGAATTGATACAGACGAGTATCAGAAGAAGATACAGACGGGTATCAAGGAAGGGTTTACACGGACGAGTGTTTGTGAGTTGACACAGACGAGTATTTGGAAACCGACACAGATGAGTGTTTATGAGTTGACACATATGATATTTTTGGGAACCGACACAGACGAGTGTTGGAAGACCGGATTATTTGTCAGAAGGGAGTTGGCTATAAGACGAGAACTAGGTTTAGAATGACAAGGTGTATTAACTTTGCTGGGCATTATGAAGGCGAAGGTCACAAGCTGGGGATTTGGGAACGACATCCTCTTGTGGAGATGTATTGTTGTCCTTGAATGATCCAGGTTTTTCATGTAAGGTACCTGATCTGGCTTATGCTTCGTATGGATGTTTAAATTTATTTTGACGCAAAGATCCATCCTGATGGATCAGCTACGCGCTTTTTAAGATGCAATGTTATGCAGTGATAACTATATGCAAATATAAAAAAATAGACTTAATGGGGATAAGAGAAGGCCCGTTGGGAGCTGTTGTTCGTCACTGGGGATGCCAATACATATATACGCTGGAAACCTGCGGTACCAAAGATCACTGGGGATACTGATAAAAATTTGCACTGGGGAGCTCGTGATACCGAAGATTATCGATGATTCCGCTGAAGATTGAATTGCTGACGAAGCAAATTTACAAGTACGCCACTGAATTCTGAAACACACTTTTGGGGAAGAGATAATACGGCCTGACTTCTCTACATACTGAACCGTTGAGAGGATGGTAAGAATGAATATGCCGAATGTGATCGGTGGATCTGGAACTGACTGTTTAACGCTGGTTCGCAAAATGTCGCGGAAGCAAGAGTCGCCACCGTCTTTTATTTTCTCCAAATGGAAAGGACAAAAGCACAGAAAAATTCCTTATAGAGATTGCTCTCGGTTCGGGAGGTAGATTATAGAAAGGGAAGGTGTTAGCACCCTTTCTATCCATGGTTATCCATGGGCTCTTAGATACTTGCTCATTTGTGTTTTCAAAAATGGTTTGTTTGCTTTTCAACTGTGGGTTTTAAAAAAAGTTTCTTTGAAAATTTCAGTTCGACTCTTGTATCAGTCCTCAAGAGTGTTTGAAAAATTGCTTTCGAAAGCTTTTTGAAAAGGTGTCGGTGTGAAAAGTCTTTTTGAATTTGTTTTGAGATTAGAGCAAGTATCTACGAGAACCTACCTACCCTAAGGAATTCGTCTTTGTAAATGTCCTTTAAAGTAGTGCCATCCCACCATTGAGAGGTAGGTAGCACCACTATTGGAGGTGTTCGGGTCAATTCGAGGTTCGGGACATGGTGATCACCAGAGCAATGGGAAGACACCTTAGAAGCTACCCTCATGCCAGGTTCCCGGATCATGAGGACTTACTAAGACATCCTCTACTCGACGATCACCTTTCGAGGCAAGGCAACAGTGAGGCGTACCCTAGGGGTGGTGTGTGCGATTCGTGTGTCGTTTTCATTTGCATTTATCTTGTCATGTTATTGGTGTTCTACGCGTTTGTTTTTATTTCGTCCATACATTCTTTCATGCCATTATTTAACAATTAAAATTGCGAGAAAAATAAATTCTAAGCTATTACAAATGGCGCGGGTCCACATCGCCAAAATTAAACCGGGACCCGATTTTGACAGAAAAATAAAGAAAGTAAAGAAAAGTGCGAGAACTTAATTACAAGGCTTCGGGAGAGATACATAAATATTTAAAACGAAATAAAATAAATATGCGAATTAACAAGAAATTAAGAATGAGGGCGTTGGACCCTTTTTTTGTAAAATTAAAATTACTTGGATTTAATTAATTAAAAAAAAAGGAGATGTTTTTTGATATTTTTAGTATTTTAGGATTTAATAGAAAAAATTAATTGAAATTAAATGCTAACCCTAATTCTATTTTATTTTAATTTATTAAGAAAACATTAGAATTTAACCTAAATTAACCCTAATTTTTTTTTTATATACAATTTTAATTATAAAAATAAATAAAATAAATAATATTAAATGTTTGATTATCATGAAAGAAAAATAAAAAGGATGAAAAATTATTAATTAAACCTAATTCTATGTTTTTTTAGATTTTATTATGAAAAGAATTAAAATTACAACCTAATTTAAAACTAAATAATTATATACAAGTTTATTTAAGAAAATACTAAAATAAAATATTTATTATATTTTTCCCCTTTTCTGATTTTTTTTTGAATTTTAGGTGTTTTTGATATTTTATGAAAATAATAAATTAATTAAATACAAGAATTAAAATAAAAATAGAAATAATGTAAAAGGAAATATTTGAACAAAGCAAACCTAGGGGGGTGTCAGTCCCCAAAGTGGAGGTTCAATCCAAGAATTCTGGCCCATTTAGCAAAGCCTGGTGGACTTTTTGAGTAACATGTGGCGCGTTGACTGGGACTCACCATGCGCCTCTGACCTGGGCCTTTGATCTGATGCCCTTGGACGCGTGGATGGCTTGATTATGGAGGTGTACGATGTACTTTGATTTTGAACCTGCACGTGAATTCTTATTGAAAAACAATATGGGAATATTGAAGACCTGGGGCTCGAACCCAGGTCATGACTGTTATCACTAGTTATGCTTGCCACTGAGCCAATTCACGCATTATTAATATTAAACAAACAACGAATATTATAAAAGAAACAAAAACGTTAATGAATCTTCACGCGCGAGTTTTCAAACCAGCCAATCGTTGGCAGCCACGACATCATCTTCTTCATGTTCCTGAAACACAAATACATTAAGCCACGGTTTTGTTAGCGTTCTCCTAGGCCGTCTATGGGAAAATAACGATTAGCCCAGGAACACTCATAAATTGAGCGCGAGCATGGCTTCTTCTTCGTCCAGACACGCTGATTCCAATGATGGTGGTCAGGGGTTCTAATTTTTCCTTGTTATAAAACCCCTAATTTGAAGCTTGCAAAACCCTAATATTCTCTCATGGTGAAATCGTGTATAATGCATAAAACTTCAATCAAAGCACATGGTTAGTTTCAGAACAAGCCAATTAGTATGAATGTATCAAGAAAACACAATGAAAATGCCTAGAATACGAAACACGATTATGCATTTTTCATGAAAAATTTCAAGTTCTGTATACCGATTCTTGATGTTTTGATGAATGTTTGTGATTGGAATACGTCCTATAATGCTTGAGGAAGCTAATGAGATGGAAATCCTGGCTTGAAACCACCTACAAATTAGTTTTCAGTATTGAGTTTTTTGCAAAAAATTCCAAGTTTGATAATGGTTTCTAGCGCAGCTTTTCTGGTCCTTCTGATTATGGTTTTGTTCTAGCTTATGTAATGAATCAATTAGGTCAACAAACTTGATCAGAATCTCTTGCAATCATGGTTTTGAAGATTTGATTTTCAAGCATTGTTTTTTCAATCTTTTCCATGTGTTTTTGTACAAATTAAGATCAATTCTCTCCAAATCTTTCCCTATTTGATTTCACACGAATTATTGAGTAGATTACATGTGCAAAAAGATTTGTTAGGTTAAGTTAAATATTTTTGATATATTTAATTGATTTAAATGAATTATTATAAATAAAAATTCAAATAAATAAATAAAAAATGAAGAAATACTTCCCTTTGGGCCAAGTGGTCGTGCACATGCTTGGAATGATGAATTGTGGAAGAAAAATGGGCCCATTAGCAATTTTAGGTCATTTGAACCAATGTTGACTTTTCAAAATATCCAAAAATTTCCCAACTTCCACAAGGCATAACTTGCTCAATTTTTAAGCTTTTCTCATGTTCTTGGACATTTTGGAAAGGTCTTTGAGTCCTCTAACCAATGCCTTTGGTCCCATGTAATTTTGATTTACCAATATCAAGTTATGGCCTTTGACTTAAAGTCCCTTTTTGTTGACTTTTGAAAATGACCTATAATGTTGAAATTGATAACTTTTTGTGAGAGCATTTCTTGGACTTGAAGTATGAAGATGAGTTATAGGAAATGTCTTTCTCTTCAAAATGAGCTTTGGATGAAATTTTTCTGATAATCCATGTGGAAGTTATGCTCTGGTCAATTTACAGTTGACTTTTTCAGCTGTCCAAATAAGGAAACTTTTGCATTTTGATGATTTTTGAGCCAAGCTTTGAGAATCATGATCAAGCATTGATCAAATGATGTTTGTGGCTTCAAAATGATATGTTGACCAAAAATTTGAACTTTTGACTGTCAAATGACCATTTTGCCCCTACAGTTGACTGCAGTGCAATTTAGGGTTTTTGACTGTGCAATTTTGTGCTGAATGTCTTGAAACTTTGCATGAGGATGCTTGACCATATCTGTAGGCATGTGGGACTTGATTGGACCTTTGGAAACTTCATTTTCTTGATCAGAACACAAACCCTAATCTTGACTGTTTAGGAGACCCTTGCACTGTGCAACCCTTGGGGAATTTTGAAGCTTGACTTGGCAAATCTTTGAAGAATATGTGAGGGAAAATTTTGAGGTACAACAGTTGCCCCTGTTAAATCTTCTTAGACCTGAGGATGCAGATTGGCTAATGTGCCTTTCGTAATCCGAGGGTAGAAGATGATTGAACACTAGAGTGCCCAGAAATTTGCGCTTACATAGTAGCAGTGTGATGGAAATGGGCTTATAGATGCCATTTGGAGGTTGATGGGGGATGATGGGCTTATAGATGCCATCTGGACGTTGATCGCATAAGAGATTCCTTAGCGAGAACTTGCGTACCTGCAAAACAGAAAAATGAGTACCTGACATGTTGCAGGAGTTGGTTTTCAGATGCTTGGTATAGATATGTCCTGACTGGTTACATGAGCTGAGTCTGGAGCTTCACAAGATGATAAATGAACCAGGGATGGTTACTACCTTAGCATGAATGGTAAGAGAACCTTGGGTGACTTTAACTTTAACAACGCTCGTTGAGAAAATCTTGGTGGGAATTACCATCTTCGCAGGATCGGGAAGAGAACCAAAGGAAATTATAATCTGAAAGGGAATTACATCTCACGCACCGTCGGGGAGAGGACCATAGGAAATCATAACCTGAAAGGGAATTACATCTCATGCACCGTCGGGGAGAGGACCAAAGGAAATTATAACCTAAAAGGGAATTATCACCTCACGCACCATCGGAGAGGGAACCATAGGAAATTATAACCTAAAAGGGAATTATCACCTCACGCACCATCAGAGAGGGAACCATAGGAAATTATAACCTAAAAGGGAATTATCACCTCACGCACCATCGGAGAGGGAACCATAGGAAATTATAACCTAAAAGGGAATTATCACCTCACGCACCATCGGAGAGGGAACCATAGGAAATTATAACCTAAAAGGGAATTATCACCTCACGCACCATCGGAGAGGGAACCATAGGAAATTATAACCTAAAAGGGAATTATCACCTCACGCACCATCGGAGAGGGAACCATAGGAAATTATAACCTAAAAGGGAATTATCACCTCACGCACCATCGGAGAGGGAACCATAGGAAGTTATAACCTAAAAGGGAATTATCACCTCACGCACCATCGAAGAGGGAACCATAGGAAATTATAACCTAAAAGGGAATTATCACCTCACGCACCGTCGGGGAGGGAACCATAGGAAATTATAATCTCAAACGTCTGAGAAAAACCTAGGATAACTTCTACTGAGTCTTCATCAGAAAAATCTGTTGGGGGTCGATTTAGCTGGACTAGAGAAGGCCTTGGACTGGATAAGAAATCTTTGGAGTTGATTAACTGAACCGGTCTAGGTCTTGAAATATGATTGAGAATTTAACTGCATCTTTCCTGAAAGGTAAAAGTCAGTCATATGCAATGCATGATATGGATCGAGCAATGACGTTCTCAACATAAATGAGATTTGTATGATATAATGCGTCTATGCATGCTATAATGATGTATGTGATGTTTTATGAATGTATGTTTTCGTCTAGGAAAGTAAATCCTTGACGGGTGCCGGGAAGTCACTCCTGGGCTGATATTGAAGAGTTGATTTTGCTTCCGCTGGGGATGATAACTGCAAGAATATCGGTAGGAGAAGATGACTCTGTTGAGGAATAGACTTGGCGAATGGAAGATTCTGCGGGGGGGGGGGGGGGAAATACTCTAGTGACCATGCTGGGAAGAAATACTCTGTGGGGAGAGGGATGCTTTGCTGAGTTGATAATAACTTGCTGAGGATACTCTTGTTGTGTTGGAAGTGCTAATAGACTTCGCTGGGGATAAGAGGACTTCGTCGGGGACGATCTTTCCGTGGCTTTTGGCTGAGGATAACCCAGTTATATCCTGTTAAGGAAATAACTCTTTAAATAAAGCCGGACGACGCGTTCGTGCTCTGCGAGGGATAAACTTCCAGAATCTACTGGGGATAAGCTTGCTGCTTGGGGATAAATTCCAACTTTCCTGGGGAAACTGGATTGGACTCTTCTGGGGGAGTTTTGTTATGTTGGGGAAGTGATTCCTTTGAATATTTGATATGCCGCTGGGGAACAATCTTTAGACCAAGACTGCCGGGGATGCTTGTTGAGAATATATGTATATATGCTGCTGAGGAATGTTGAGATCTGCTGGAGGATACCCAACTTCCTTAAGTTTGATAGTAGCTTGGCTTGAGGAGAGTGTACTGCTTGCTGGCTCACTCTCTGGGGAATTAAGGTATCTGGTTATGTTCTTCAGCCTACCTTGGTACCTTGGTGGATGGAACAATTAGATCGATTAGACGACTCTTTATTGCCCCTGTTTCTGAGATAGAATAGGAAGACCTGTGAGGTGCTGGTAGTTGTTGATAGACAAACCCTCTTCTGGTAGGCAGGTGATAAGATGACAGGACATAGTCGTACGCTTTGATCCCTAACTTTTGCCTGGACCGCCCTTTCGGGTTTTCAGTCCACCGGGATACCCATTTTTGCCCAAGCCGCCTTTTCAGGTTTTCGACTTGCCGGGTGTACAGATTTTTCATTTTCATCCCTTATTTTTGCCCGAACCCTTTTGGTTCGTCGGGAAGCCCTTGTTTTTTCCTAGGTGTGTCAACCTAGCGGGTCTTTGATTACGCGTAGTATTTTTTCTTTGACTATGTCCGTGCTTTCAGAATGTAAGGAGTTGCCCCTGTTAGAAGTGTTTTGTCATACTACCAGAAGATGTCTGATCAGGAAAGATTTGTTGCTGGAATGCCCCAAGTGACTCAGGCGAAGATTTGCCCTAGGCTGTTTAGCCTTTGAGAGATTCTCCGAATCTTGATTGGACTGCCCCAGATGATTGGACCATGATCATGTTGTGCCCCTTGGCTGGGAGTGCTTTTGTTCACTAGGTATTCATCGTGCGAATTTCCCTGCTGTTCAAACAAAAAGTCATATGCAAACAAAGTTATGTTAAAAATGCAAAGCTTATGTCTGTCTTGAAGATTTTGAAAATGCATTCTTTTTCATAAAACAAGTGAATGTTTGTAAAACGTGATGTCAACTCCGTATTTTACCGTGAGCCTTAAGGAGTCAGGATACCTTTCGTAACAGTAGGCTTTCGAAACTAACCCATGCTTCAGCTAGGACTTTTGAGGGTTATAACGTGGCCTGGTTCATGGTTTAAGAAACAAAGGATAAAGGCTAAAATTTTATTTGTACCCACCCGCTCTTCGTGATGTTCTCCAAACCTAAACTCAGTTGATCGTGCGTTAGACCTTGTTTGAGTCTTTGTCCTGATTTTCCGGTGATTATTCGGATGTTGATAACTTATTTTGAATAGGCAGTCATTCCTTTTTTGTTGAGGGTTTGTAAGACCTCTTTCTTGTCTGATTTTTGTTATCCCTTTCTTTTTTTTGCCTGAACTGTTTCTTTTTTTGGAGTTACAGTCAGCGGGATGCCCCAGTTTCGTAAGTCTCCTTCATGGGTTTTGACTTAATGGGTTTTTTATTTTTGAGATAATGACTGCCTTTCTTTATTGATTATTCGGAACCATCACTGTCTTTCTTCGTTTTGTAAAGATCTCTTCGGTGCCATTCGTCATGCACTTGGATCAACTGAGAGACTACCCTGCCCCAGGTTATGATTAAGGGTTTTAATTTTCGAAAAGAAAAACTCCTACTTCTTTGGCTCAGAGGGGTTGACGAGGGATTATCATCCTTATAACTCCAGTGTTTAGGATTGAAACAATGCCCGTACCTCGTCAGCGGGGTTTGTTCAAAAGCATACTGTACATTGTGGTATCGTTTTCGTCATCCTCCCTCAAGAGGCTTAGAATTATTAATTGAGAGTTGATCATCAGAAAAAATATGAAAATAATTTGCGTATAGTGAATACGAATATATTGCTTCAAAACGGACATATGCGATGCATTAATGAAATAACAATGTTTAACAATGAGTAAATGTTTGAACAAAAGAAAATTGCAACTTGAACATTCGAATGAACAAAAGTCTTTTCAGTCTCAGGGCTCGTTATTTCAACTGGTGCATCTTGTAGGGATGGCAGGAGCATTCAGTCTGGCCCATCTGGGTAAAGTCCACAGCTCTTTCATTGATCAGATCTTGAATCTTATTCTTCAAAGCCCAGCAGTCGTCGGTGTCATGTCCTGGACTGTTAGAATGGTACGCACATCTTTCCTCAGGATTGTATTTTAGGGAGGTTGTATTGAGACGCCTAGGAGGGCCCCTTACCGTCACCAGATTCAACCTCAACAATTGTTGTAAAGCTTGAGACGGTGACACGTTGGGTTTGGTGAACTGCCTTTTAGGCTTGTCTGGCTGAAGCTGGTGAGGTTGATACTGAATTGGTGACACTGAAGCCATCTGAGGAGCTTTCCCCTTACCTCCTTGTCTCAAAGGTGGTTGAACGATGACTGGCTTTTTACCCTTAGACATTTGCCCCAGTTGGTTACCCTGAAGCAGTTGGTTGACGAAAACCCCGAGCTCATCTTGTCTTTGAGCTAACCTTTGAATGGCAGTCACCTGCCCCAGCATCTGGGCTTTCAATGCATCCACTTCAGCTTGCAGGTGTTTCAGCCTTTCATCCTCAGCACTGTTCCTAACAAAGGTTTCCATGAGAAGTGTTCTCAGCTCCTCCTGCCCCTTGGATAGATTCAGGAGGATTTCCCCGAACCGAGTCTCTTGAGCAAGAAAGTCCTGGTTATCTTGTTAGGAAGTCATTGCTGAAATAAACAGCAGAGATGGTAAGTGACCTGCAACAAGGATACCTGTTATGCAATGATGAGTATGACATGCATGTAATGTTTTCAAGGACCTCGCGGGGTAAACAAGAAAATTTGTTAGAACTTGGGTCCGGTAGCTTGATTGAAAGAACTTCATATTTGTTGAGAGTCCTTCTTCAAGGGTCAAAGGCTCACCATATCCAGTGGGTCATAGCCCCTGACTTTAGTCATCATGTCTGGTTTTGATTTCCAAACAACCTTGGTTAGGAGAACCTTCTCCAGGAGTCAAAGCTCACCATATCAAGTGGGTCATAGCCCCTGACAACCTTGGCTAGAGGAAAATAAATCCTCTTTGCCCCTTGCTGGGATAGTTGATTCACCATGACCTGCATCACAAGCCCTTGAGATCCTTGAAATGGGTTAGGATGTATGCAATGGTATGATGTTATGGTATGCATGGGGTAATGTGAGTAGCCCTGTTATGAGTCCCAATTAAGGACTGCAAACCAAAACCTGCAAGAAACTTAGTAAACCCTGTCATGAGTCCCAATTAAGGACTATAAACGAAACCTGCAAGAAACTCGGTAGACCTTGTTATGAGTCCTAATTAAGGACTACAAACAAAACCTGCAAGAAGCTCAAGTGTCAGACAACAAGCATGCAAATAGGCACACAAGTCACACGAGAGAAACCCTTAGAGTTTAAGGCCAGCATGGGGTCTGGGTGGTACCCTCTTGAAGTTGGTTGGTTCAACCTGTCCTATCAAAGTAACCGGGTTCTTAGAGGATCCCAATATCATTGACTACCCTCAATCGGTCATAACTCCAGCATCGCAATCTTTTCTTGCGGCCAGAACCATCACGAGAGTTTAGCCTCAATGGGCGTAGCATACTGCTACTGTTTTAATGGCCAAGTTGTGTCATTTAAGGTTCTAAGGTTGTTGGTGCTTAATGACTCCTCGGAAGACCCATATTCTCCTCGTTGCAACACAAGGGATATCGGTACAGACCAAGGTGCCACACCAACGTAGCCACTGCTTCACCCGTGTCGGTCTACGCCGGACAGGTCCCTCACAGCTTATGCTACCTAAACAGGGTATCCCCAGATCCGGGTTAGGATCTATGTAACTCCCATGCAACCCACAAATTTAAAGCAGACAAGTCAATACAATTGAAAACACAGTTATGAACTAACCCTAAGGTACACCTCACTTTAAAAATTTCCCCAGCAGAGTCGCCAGTTCTGTGATCGGTGGATCTGGAACTGACTGTTTAACGCTGGTTCGCGAAATGTCGCGGAAGCAAGAGTCGCCACCGTCTTTTATTTTCTCCAAATGGAAAGGACAAAAGCACAGAAAAATTCCTTATAGAGATTGCTCTCGGTTCGGGAGGTAGATTATAGAAAGGGAAGGTGTTAGCACCCTTTCTATCCATGGTTATCCATGGGCTCTTAGATACTTGCTCATTTGTGTTTTCAAAAATGGTTTGTTTGTTTTTCAACTGTGGGTTTTAAAAAAAAGTTTCTTTGAAAATTTCAGTTCGACTCTTGTATCAGTCCTCAAGAGTGTTTGAAAAATTGCTTTCGAAAGCTTTTTGAAAAGGTGTCGGTGTGAAAAGTCTTTTTGAATTTGTTTTGAGATTAGAGCAAGTATCTACGAGAACCTACCTACCCTAAGGAATTCGTCTGTGTAAATGTCCTTTAAAGTAGTGCCATCCCACCATTGAGAGGTAGGTAGCACCACTATTGGAGGTGTTCGGGTCAATTCGAGGTTCGGGACACGGTGATCACCAGAGCAATGGGAAGACACCTTAGAAGCTACCCTCATGCTAGGTTCCCGGATCATGAGGACTTACTAAGACATCCTCTACTCGACGATCACCTTTCGAGGCAAGGCAACAGTGAGGCGTACCCTAGGGGTGGTATGTGCGATTCGTGTGTCGTTTTCATTTGCATTTATCTTGTCATGTTATTGGTGTTCTACGCGTTTGTTTTTATTTCGTCCATACATTCTTTCATGCCATTATTTAACAATTAAAATTGCGAGAAAAATAAATTCTAAGCTATTACAAATGGCGCGGGTCCACATCGCCAAAATTAAACCGGGACCCGATTTTGACAGAAAAATAAAGAAAGTAAAGAAAAGTGCGAGAACTTAATTACAAGGTTTCGGGAGAGATACATAAATATTTAAAACGAAATAAAATAAATATGCGAATTAACAAGAAATTAAGAATGAGGGCGTTGGACCCTTTTTTTGTAAAATTAAAATTACTTGGATTTAATTAATTAAAAAAAAAAGGAGATGTTTTTTGATATTTTTAGTATTTTAGGATTTAATAGAAAAAATTAATTGAAATTAAATGCTAACCCTAATTCTATTTTATTTTAATTTATTAAGAAAACATTAGAATTTAACCTAAATTAACCCTAATTTTTTTTTATATACAATTTTAATTATAAAAATAAATAAAATAAATAATATTAAATGTTTGATTATCATGAAAGAAAAATAAAAAGGATGAAAAATTATTAATTAAACCTAATTCTATGTTTTTTTAGATTTTATTATGAAAAGAATTAAAATTACAACCTAATTTAAAACTAAATAATTATATACAAGTTTATTTAAGAAAATACTAAAATAAAATATTTATTATATTTTTCCCCTTTTCTGATTTTTTTTGATTTTTAGGTGTTTTTGATATTTTATGAAAATAATAAATTAATTAAATACAAGAATTAAAATAAAAATAGAAATAATGTAAAAGGAAATATTTGAACAAAGCAAACCTAGGGGGGTGTCAGTCCCCAAAGTGGAGGTTCAATCCAAGAATTCTGGCCCATTTAGCAAAGCCTGGTGGACTTTTTGAGTAACATGTGGCGCGTTGACTGGGACTCACCATGCGCCTCTGATCTGGGCCTTTGATCTGATGCCCTTGGACGCGTGGATGGCTTGATTATGGAGGTGTACGATGTACTTTGATTTTGAACCTGCACGTGAATTCTTATTGAAAAACAATATGGGAATATTGAAGACCTGGGGCTCGAACCCAGGTCATGACTGTTATCACTAGTTATGCTTGCCACTGAGCCAATTCACGCATTATTAATATTAAACAAACAACGAATATTATAAAAGAAACAAAAACGTTAATGAATCTTCGCGCGCGAGTTTTCAAACCAGCCAATCGTTGGCAGCCACGACATCATCTTCTTCATGTTCCTGAAACACAAATACATTAAGCCACGGTTTTGTTAGCGTTCTCCTAGGCCGTCTATGGGAAAATAACGATTAGCCCAGGAACACTCATAAATTGAGCGCGAGCATGGCTTCTTCTTCGTCCAGACACGCTGATTCCAATGATGGTGATCAGGGGTTCTAATTTTTCCTTGTTACAAAACCCCTAATTTGAAGCTTGCAAAACCCTAATATTCTCTCATGGTGAAATCGTGTATAATGCATAAAACTTCAATCAAAGCACATGGTTAGTTTCAGAACAAGCCAATTAGTATGAATGTATCAAGAAAACACAATGAAAATGCCTAGAATACGAAACACGATTATGCATTTTTCATGAAAAATTTCAAGTTCTGTATACCGATTCTTGATGTTTTGATGAATGTTTGTGATTGGAATACGTCCTATAATGCTTGAGGAAGCTAATGAGATGGAAATCCTGGCTTGAAACCACCTACAAATTAGTTTTCAGTATTGAGTTTTTTGCAAAAAATTCCAAGTTTGATAATGGTTTCTAGCGCAGCTTTTCTGGTCCTTCTGATTAGGGTTTTGTTCTAGCTTATGTAATGAATCAATTAGGTCAACAAACTTGATCAGAATCTCTTGCAATCATGGTTTTGAAGATTTGATTTTCAAGCATTGTTTTTTCAATCTTTTCCATGTGTTTTTGTACAAATTAAGATCAATTCTCTCCAAATCTTTCCCTATTTGATTTCACACGAATTATTGAGTAGATTACATGTGCAAAAAGATTTGTTAGGTTAAGTTAAATATTTTTCATATATTTAATTGATTTAAATGAATTATTATAAATAAAAATTCAAATAAATAAATAAAAAATGAAGAAATACTTCCCTTTGGGCCAAGTGGTCGTGCACATGCTTGGAATGATGAATTGTGGAAGAAAAATGGGCCCATTAGCAATTTTAGGTCATTTGAACCAATGTTGACTTTTCAAAATATCCAAAAATTTCCCAACTTCCACAAGGCATAACTTGCTCAATTTTTAAGCTTTTCTTATGTTCTTGGACATTTTGGAAAGGTCTTTGAGTCCTCTAACCAATGCCTTTGGTCCCATGTCATTTTGATTTACCAATATCAAGTTATGGCCTTTGACTTAAAGTCCCTTTTTGTTGACTTTTGAAAATGACCTATAATGTTGAAATTGATAACTTTTTGTGAGAGCATTTCTTGGACTTGAAGTATGAAGATGAGTTATAGGAAATGTCTTTCTCTTCAAAATGAGCTTTGGATGAAATTTTTCTGATAATCCATGTGGAAGTTATGCTCTGGTCAATTTACAGTTGACTTTTTCAACTGTCCAAATAAGGAAACTTTTGCATTTTGATGATTTTTGAGCCAAGCTTTGAGAATCATGATCAAGCATTGATCAAATGATGTTTGTGGCTTCAAAATGATATGTTGACCAAAAATTTGAACTTTTGACTGTCAAATGACCATTTTGCCCGTACAGTTGACTGCAGTGCAATTTAGGGTTTTTGACTGTGCAATTTTGTGCTGAATGTCTTGAAACTTTGCATGAGGATGCTTGACCATATTTGTAGGCATGTGGGACTTGATTGGACCTTTGGAAACTTCATTTTCTTGATCAGAACACAAACCCTAATCTTGACTGTTTAGGAGACCCTTGCACTGTGCAACCCTTGGGGAATTTTGAAGCTTGACTTGGCAAATCTTTGAAGAATATGTGAGGGCAAATTTTGGGGTACAACACCGAAGAATGGATATCAAACACCATGTGGATCTCTTCAAATACATGCCCCAAGTTTACTCCACACTGGGGATTTAACTCTTGAATCACTTGGGGATAAAAGATGGGCATGGACACCTGCGAATGCCCCAGTTTAGCTCCGCGAGTTCCCCGATTTAGCTATGTGAATACCTAGGTGTAGCTCCTCTGGGGATGCACTTGATTAACTCCACTGGGGATGCACTTGCGCGTGCCAAGTCAAACGGCGACTCTGAACTTTCTGAATTCACTTGGGGAATCATGTTTGAAATTGTTTGTAGTAGATGAAGGTGGATTCGTGTGCTGGCTAGGTCAGGGTGACCGTTATGACGCTTTTAGCTTGATTCATCTCGTGCAACATGATTGGCTTGAGCAACTTTGCAAGTACGAATGTGGAATGCCCCTGTCTGGAGGATTTTTAAAAGAATCTGCGCCGAATAGAAGATCAAAATATCTGGGCCGCAATATGATGTGAGGTGGCCTGCCCCAATGTCTTAAGTCATGAAATAAACTGATCTTGATTACATCTTTCTTGGAGAGATTTTTCGAATCTCGACGTAACTACCCCAAGTTGAATGAATTCTAAATAGATTTATCGATGTGATAGCCCTTGATCGACGATAACTTGAAGATATTTATCGACGTGATAACCTCTGATTGATATTAGCTTGAAGAGATTTATCGACGTGATAGCCTCTAATTGATAACTTTGAGGGAATGCCCCAGATTTGGCTGACCAGAGATCGACTCTTAACTTGATTGCCACAGATTGACAGAATCTTCTAACTTTATCCCTAAAGGGTACTCAGACTATGAAGCACTAAGATGCTTTCTCTTGACAGAATCACTAGTTAACGTGCCTCTGGATATGTCATATCTCTTGTGACAACTGACTCTTGCTTCAACATAGTATTCAACCCTCTCTTCTATGACAAGATTGATCTCTTTACTGATGTTCATTGTGTAAACTTACTTTATGTCAATCAGTTGTTTTGTATGCAGAAGAATGTTTATTATGAGAATGATAATTCTAATGCAACACATATGTAGGTCTTGAAGTTTGAAAAAACTTTGATTGAAATGATAACACAACTCTGTTGTGAACGATTCACTAGCTAGAGAGCAACATTTGCAAATTCTTTCTTCATCAAAGATAATGCAAACATATGATGCCAACACAAATATTTAAACATACCTGTTAGGAGTCAGTTAAACGCTATCTCGTTGTAGCACGCTTTCGAATTGACCCATGCTTCAGTTAGGACTTTTATGGATTGTAATGTGGCCTGGTTCACGGTTTTAGAAAAAAGGATTTAAGGCTCAAAATTATTTGGTGCCCACCCATTCTCCATGATGTTATCCATTCCTATGTTCAGTTGACCCGATATAAGCATTTATCTCTCGAGAAGAGTTTGAGATGGTTGAGGAACCACTGAGGTTTCTTGGACACAACAGTCACTAACTTCTGATTTCTGTGTCCGATCACACGACCTTGTTCTTTCGATAAGGATTATTTTCTCGCCTTTTAGGCTTTTCAAAACCTTTCTCGTTTTCCCTAGCTTTTTCCTGGACAAATTCATTTGAATTTCGATTTGGAAGTCCAGCGGGATGCCCCAACTTTTTCCTAAGCGACTAGTTTTCAAGTTGGACTTAGTAGGGATTTTGTTTCTTTCTTATTCATACTTTCCATTCTGAACAAGTCGTTGATCTTTACGCCTTCTTTGATTTGTTGAAAGTGATTGTGATTGTCTGAGTCTTTAGTAGATGATGGATAGCCATTGTTGTATCTTCATCCGATCTTGGCTTCTTGATTTGCGAGAGATACCCATTGGGATATCGTTAATTGACGCACGTTGCTGATAGATAAGGGTTAAACATTATGGTTTTAACTTTCCTCAACCTTTTGATGGATAACTAATGTCGTATCCTCAGATGTGTACTCTTGATAAGTTTTGAACACCTGATCAGATTAACTGAACATTACCCGCCCCAGGGTTAAAATGAGGTTTTTCTGAACAGAAAAGGAACTCCTACTTCGAAGGCTCAAATGGGTTAACGAGGGTCTATCTCCCTTATATCTCCGATGTTTAGGAATTGAAACAAGGCATGTACATCGTCAGTAGGGTCTTACTCAAAAGCATGCCAACTAGAGATTTTTTGCGTTTTTAAATTATCGTCACCCTCCTTCCAATCTTTACCTAAGCATAAGACCTGGAAACTTGGCATCAATATGAAAGTAAAACATTTAAAGAGTGATAACAAATGGATAAATAAAAACAAAATGGGTACTTCAAGACAAGCATATTTATTGCATTAAGATTTTCATTAAAAAATAGACAAGTTTCTACATGCAAGCAATGTTTAAACAAACAAGCAAGAATGTAAATGAATATGAAGTAAAGAAACCAACGATTGCCATTATTGAGGAGACTTGACTCTGTATGGACTTCTTGATTCTGACGACTTTCTGTAGTCTTGATTCTTAAATGTGCGAGAGAATTCCCCTTCTGATTTGATATGAACACAACCGTCTTTGAATTGAGCCTGTCTCGGGCCTTGTCTCTGGATGACATGCCATCTTCAATTGAACGGCCATGTGCCCTAGTATAATATGCATAGAAGGTTATTTCAGGAGAGAGAATGAATGCTTTATCAAGCGAATCGGTAAAAACTGCATCACCAAGCATATTACGCCACAAAGAAATAATACAATTCGTCCTCTATCAGAATAACAGGAAAATCCACCTGGTGAGAAAGAGTCCAACAGTTGGCCAAATAGGAATTAGACTTTTGGAAGATACGCCAGACATGTGCTGGGCTTTATACATCAACCCCTTTTACAGTTCTCAATATCAAAACCGGGTGCCTCAGAATAGAGGATACATCTAGCATGTGTATCACAATCAGAAGAGATGTTTGTGGGAGGAGGACCCCAAAGATCAGAGCTGGAAATAACAGGATGTAATGTATCGAGCTTGTATCTGCATGCTCATCAGGCTTATTCTGTTTCTGCTTAAAATCCTTTTCCATGAATTCACTAGGGGAATAAATACTGGTTGTTGTCGAACAAATCAGGGAATGCAAAGCTGTGGAGAATGCCCCTGATTGAAAATTCTTGGTTCCCTGGTGTGGCGAACATATCTGACGTTAGTATCATAATCTAGAAAGGAATTTACCGAAGTACGGGGTCTAACCCACTAAAGCTCGAGCAAGTGTGGAGACCAATGAGAATGAAGCACTGATATAAGATCCCATAGTAAATGGGAGCCATCTTATGATAAGGTGTTCCAAGAACTCAAGATTTTGTAGCACTTCATGGTTGAAAGTAATTCCCTAAAGATGGGGAGAAGATAGAACTTGCTTCAGCAATAAGTGCAAGATTGTTGACATCATCATCAGAGCTTTCATGACCTGGCTTATCCGAGTCTTCAATTAATTATCTTCCTTTTCGAAGAATTCCCGACCTCGGGCCAAAGTTTGCATGCATACCATGATCAAACCTATCGGGATCTTCACATCGCTCAATCCCCCACGGAGTTATCCCATACTGATCTCCGAACATGCGAAGCAAGAAATCAATCTTCGAATCCCCAATCTTCGAATACCTGTCATGGATGCGTGAATATGCATGGGGTGCATGAATGAATGCTATGTCATGTTATGTCATTTCCATGGAATTTATGTGCTTTGATTTTGATTTTGCGGAAGTAAGGGATGGAAAATTTCAGCACAAGACTTGAAAATATGCTTCCCTGGAAATGACAGAACATGTATGTTAAGCATTTGGTTAACCATGTTATGTATGCAAAGACATGGGATCAAAGTTCCATCACTTATGAATATGATTGCTGCACTGTTCTGAACCATATGGATATTATCAGATCAAAGGTCTGACATAGCTTCTACATATACAAGAACCAAGTACCATGTAGATTATCAATAGTACGGAATCAAGGTTTCTAGAACCAGATATTGTTGAACCTCTTCTGAACATGCTGAGAATACTAGGATCGAAGGCTCGAATGAACCTCCAAGTAAACAAGTCAGGAGCTCAGAAAATAAATCTGAGAACTATACGGTCACCAACAGAATATAGCATCTGAAAAAGTCATCAACAGAAATCCAAAACATAACCATTAGAACCAATAGTCACCGTTTGAGTATAGTCCCCATCTGAACATGAGTAACCATCTGAACATAGTCACCATCTGTACCTATGATAAAATATTCCCGCCCCACTCACAGGTGAAGACTAGGTCAAGGTAAGCCCGGGTAACTCAGAATCGAGGGTACTCCTGAAAAACTACCGTCGTATCACCTACGTGAAAATGATAACCCCTTATTTGTACCTCATCTGAGCATGGACGACATGGCGGCAATAGTGAAACCTAAGTCAACTAGCCGTTCATGTTCCACTCTATTCCTAGGGTTCCTATGGTATACAACTCTGGTCTGGGTATTGGGCCTTTTACCTCATAGTAACACCCACCTAATAAGAAGCAGATATAGTACAATAGTAGTATATGGAAAACAGTAAAATGAAATGCACACATATGCTCAGGTATATACAAAATGAATGAATAAACAGAAAGAAAAAAACTAAACACCCAAAGAAAGGAAACAAGAGCTAGGAGCAACTCTGGGATGGACCAGCATTTGGTCGACCTATCCCCAGTGAAGTCACCAGCTGAAATAACTGGCTGAAAATCATCAAACAATGAAGTCTCCACCGAACGTCTTTTATCCCACATGAAGGGAAAGGTAAACATCGAGAAAACTTGAGAAGGGAGAAGTCACGGTCTTGGGACCGAGAGATCGGGTAAGGGAGTCTGTTATACGAGGGGAAGGTATTAGCACCCCACATTCCCGTAGTACTCTATGGTATCCTCTCTTGTTGTTCTAATCTTATGGGTGTGTCTAATCTATGCTTATTGTTTACTACCTCTAAAGGGAGAATGCATGAAAAAGAAAGGAGAAAAGAATGTAGGGAAAATAAAGTTGTACTCGCTTGGGCCCTACCCCAATGCCTACTGTGATCGGTGGATCTGGAACTGACTGTTTTACGCTGGTTCGCGAAATGTCGCGGAAGCAAGAGTCGCCACCGTCTTTTATTTTCTCCAAATGGAAAGGACAAAAGCACAGAAAAATTCCTTAAAGAGATTGCTCTCGGTTCGGGAGGTAGGTTATAGAAAGGGAAGGTGTTAGCACCCTTTCTATCCGTGGTTATCCACGGGCTCTTAGGTACTTGCTCTTATGTGTTTTCAAAATTGTTTATTTGCTTTTCAACTGTGGGTTTTAAAAGTTTCTTTGAAAATTTCAGTGCGACTCTTGTGTCAGAGTGTTTGAAAAATTGCTTTGAAAGCTTTTGAAAAGTGTCGGTGTGAAAAGATTTTGTTTGTTTTGAAGTTTAGAGCAAGTATCTACGAGAACTTACCTACCCTAAGGAATTCGTCTGTGTAAATGTCCTTTAAAGTAGTGCCATCCCACCATTGAGAGGTAGGTAGCACCACCGTTGGAGGTGTTCGGGTCAATTCGAGGTTCGGGACATGGTGATCACCAGAGCAATGGGAAGACACCTTAGAAGCTACCCTCATGCCAGGTTCCCGGATCATGAGGACTTACTAAGACGTCCTCTACTCGACGATCACCTTTCGAGAGGCAAGGCAACAGTGAGGCGTACCCTAGGGGTGGTGTGTGAATTGTGTGTCGTTTTCAGATATTTTGTCTTGTTCATGTCATGGGTGATCTACACGTTTGATTTTATTTATGTCCATACATTCTTTCATGCTCTTGTTAACAATTAAAAATTGCGAGGAAAATAAATCTAAAGCTATTACAAATGGCGCGGGTCCACATCGCCAAAATTAAACCGGACCCGATTTGACGGAAAAGTAAAGAAATTAAAAGTGCGAAAAGATGCGAGAAGTAATTTTTACAAGGCCTTGGGAGAGATACATAATTATTTGAGCGAAGTAAAATAAATATGCGAAATTAAACAATTAAACGAAACGAGGGCGTTGGACCCTTTTGCAAAAATTAAAGTTAATGAGGAATTAAAATTAAAGTTAAAAGAAAGCAAGAATTTATTTTTTGGTGTTTTTTAGTGTTTTAAGATTTAATAGAAAAAAGAATTAATTAAAACTAAAATAAAATGTTAAACCTAGTTCTAATTATTTTTTAAGTTATTAAGAAAAATATTGGAGTTTTTTAACCAAAATGAAACCCTAATTTATTTTACAAGTTTTTATGCATATTTAATTATAAAAGTAAATAAAATAATATTATGGTAAAAAGGAAAAAAATTAAAAAAAGGAATAAAAATTAATTAAACCTAATTCTATATTTTTGTATTTTTGTTATTAAAAGAATTAAAATTAAAACCCTAATCTAAATTAATTTATTTACATGCAATTTGTTTATGAAAATAATTAAAATAAAATATTTATTATATTTTTATCTTTTCTGATTTTTATGATGTTTTTTTATATTTTGTAAACATAATTAATTAAATTAAAATAATAAAGAAAATAACATAATAGTAAAATATAAGAAAAATTAAAAAATTGCAAACCAGGGGGGGTGGAAGTCCCCAAAGTGGAGGTATGCTTTAGAAATCCAGGCCCACTAAGACATGGGTCCATTTGACTTTCCAGGTAGCGTGTAGCAACGTTGACCTGAGTTTATGGTATGCTTTCAATCTACGCCCTTGACTGGATCTTAGTGTGCACGTGGATGACTGGATGATGAAGGAACATGATGCGCCTGCAGCGTTGAAGCACATGGGAATTGCTATGGAAAAATAATATGGAAATTATACAGACCTGGGGCTCGAACCCAGGTCTTGGACATTGCAAAGGTGTACACCTGCCACTGAAGCGCTTCAACGTATTTGATATATAAATAAACAACAATTAATAAAAAGAAAGGAAAAACGTTAGTGGGTCCGCGCGCCAATTTTCACTTAGACCAACCACTCCTTGCCACGACTCCATCTTCTTCGTGTGTTCCTGAAAACAAAAACATGAGGCAACGGTTTTCTATGCGTTGCTTAAGGTCAATTTCAAGAAAATAGCGACTAGCGCTATGGTGTCCATAAATTGGGCGCGATAGGTGTTTCCTCTTCGTCTGAACGTGCTGAAGCTAATGGTGGTGGTTTGGAGTCTCAATTTTACAGTACCTGAAAATCCCTAATTTACAGTTCTATAAACCCTAAAAGTTATCAATGGCAAATCTCCAAATATGGCACGAAAACGAAATTAAACCATATGGTTAGTTTCAAAACTTCACAAGGAACATGAATCTACAATTAAAATGCTATGAGGATGTCTAGAAATTAAAATACGATCATGGACTTTTCTTGATACAGTTTGAGTTCGTTTTACCAATTCTTGGCGTGGTGATGGATGATTCTGATTGGAATTTGTTCAGGAACCTTCAAGGAAGCTAATGGAATGGTTCTTGTGCTTTGAATCGACCTAAAAAGTTGTTTTCAGAATTGAGTTTTTTAGAGAATTTTCCAAAGTTTGTCAATGGCTTTCTTGCGCAGTTTTTTGTGTCCATTAGCATTAGGTCTTCACTCAGGCTTATGTACTGAATAGATTAGGTTAACAAAATTGATCCAAATATCTTTCATTCATGGATTTGGATATTTGATTTTTCATCATTATGTTTTCAATCTTTTCCATGTGCTCTTGTATCAATTATGCTCAAATCAAATCAAATCTTCCTATTTTTGAATGTGCACGAAATATTGAGGGCAAAACATGCATGAAAAGATTTATTAGGTCAAGTTATATATTTTTCACATATTTAAATGATTTAAATGAATTAATATAAATAAAAATTCAAATAAATAAATAAAAAATGAGAAAATACTTCCCTTTGGGCCAAGGGGTCGTGCATATGCTTAGAATGATGAATCATGGAAGAAAAATGGGCCCATTAGCAATTTTAGGTCATTTGGATCAAAGTTGACTTTTCAAAATATCCAAAAATTTCCTAACTTCCACAAGGCATAACTTGCTCAATTTTCAAGATTGTCTCATGTTCTTGGACATTTTGGAAAGGTCTTTGAGTCCTCTAACCAATGCCTTTGGTCCCATGTCATTTTGATTTACAAATCTCAAGTTATGGCCTTTGACTTAAAGTCCCTTTTTGTTGACTTTTGAAAATGACCTATAATGTTGAAATTGATAACTTTTTGTGAGAGCATTTCTTGGACTTGAAGTATGAATATGAGTTGTAGGAAATGTCTTTCTCTTCAAAATGAGCTTTGGATGGAATTTTTCTGATAATCCATGTGAAAGTTATGCCCTGGTCAATTTCAGTTGACTTTTCCAACTGTCCAAATAAGGAAACTTTTGCATCTTGATGATTTCTGAGCCAAATTTTGAGAATCATGATCAAGCATTGATCAAATGATGTTTGTGGCTTCAAAATGATATGTTGACCAAAAACTTGAACTTTTGACTGCCAAATGACCATTTTGCCCCTACAGTTGACTGTAGTGCAATTAGGGTTTTTGACTGTGCAATTTTGTGCTGAATGCCTTGAAACTTGATATGAAAATTCTTGACCATGTTTGTAGGCATATGAGACTTGATTGGGCCTTTGAAAACTTCATTTTCTTGATCAGGACACAAACCCTAGTTTTGACTGTATAGGAGCCCTTTGCACTGTGTAACCCTTGGGGAATTTTGTGACTTGGCTTGGCAATTTCTTGAAGAATATGGGAGGGCAAATTTTGGGGTACAACAGTTGCCCCTGTTCAATCTTCTTAGACCTGAGGATGCAGATGGGCTGACGTGCCTTTCGTAATCCGAGGGTAGAAGATGATTGGACACTAGAGTGCCCAGAAATTTGTGCTCACATAGTGGCAGTGTGATGGGAATGGGCTTATAGATGCCATTTAGAGATTGCTGGATAGGATGATGGGCTTATAGATGCCATCTGAATGTTGATTGCGTAAGAGATTCCTTAGCGAGAACCTGCATATCTGCAAAAGAAACAATGAGTACTTGACACGTTGCAGGAGCTGATTTCAGATGCTTGGTATGGATATGTCCTGACTGGTTACAGGAGCTGAGTCTGGAGCTTCAAAAGATGCTGAATGAACCAGGGATGGTTACTGTCTTAGCATGAATGGTAAGAGAACCTTGGGTGACTTTAACTTCAACAACGCTCGTTGAGAAAAATCTTGAGTGTCTTCTACTGGGATAAGAATCAGGGAGATCTTAGGGTCGATCTGACTGAACCAGAGAAGGCCTTTGACTGGATAAGCATCAGGAAAATCTTAGGGTCGATTTAACTGAACCGGACAAGGTCTTGAAATATCTTCAACTGGATAAGCATCAGGGAGATCTTGGGGTCGATCTGACTGAACCAGAGAAGGCCTTTGACTGGATAAGCATCAGGAAAATCTTAGGGTCGATTTAACTGAACCGGACAAGGTCTTGAAATGTCTTCAACTGGATAAGCATCAGGGAGATCTTAGGGTCGATCTGACTGAACCAGAGAAGGCCTTTGACTGGATAAGCATCAGGAAAATCTTAGGGTCGATTTAACTGAACCGGACAAGGTCTTGAAATGTCTTCAACTGGATAAGCATCAGGGAGATCTTAGGGTCGATCTGACTGAACCAGAGAAGACCTTTGACTGGATAAGCATCAGGAAAATCTTAGGGTCGATTTAACTGAACCGGACAAGGTCTTGGAATATCTTCAACTGGATAAGCATCAGGGAGATCTTAGGGTCGATCTGACTGAACCAGAGAAGGCCTTTGACTGGATAAGCATCAGGAAAATCTTAGGGTAGATTTAACTGAACCGGACAAGGTCTTGGAATATCTTCAACTGGATAAGCATCAGGGAGATCCTAGGGTCGATCTGACTGAACCAGAGAAGGCCTTTGACTGGATAAGCATCAGGAAAATCTTGGGGTCGATTTAACTGAACCGGACAAGGTCTTGAAATATCTTCAACTGGGTAAGCATCAGGGAGATCTTAGGGTCGATCTGACTGAACCAGAGAAGGCCTTTGACTGGATAAGCATCAAGAAAATCTTAGGGTCGATTTAACTGAACCGGACAAGGTCTTGGAATATCTTCAACTGGATAAGCATCAGGGAGATCCTAGGGTCGATCTGACTGAACCAGAGAAGGCCTTTGACTGGATAAGCATCAGGAAAATCTTGGGGTCGATTTAACTGAACCGGACAAGGTCTTGAAATATCTTCAACTGGGTAAGCATCAGGGAGATCTTAGGGTCGATCTGACTGAACCAGAGAAGGCCTTTGACTGGATAAGCATCAGGAAAATCTTGGGTTCGATTTAACTGAACCGGACAAGGTCTTGAAATATCTTCAACTGGGTAAGCATCAGGGAGATCTTAGGGTCGATCTGACTGAACCAGAGAAGGCCTTTGACTGGATAAGCATCAGGAAAATCTTGGGGTCGATTTAACTGAACCGGACAAGGTCTTGAAATATCTTCAACTGGGTAAGCATCAGGGAGATCTTAGGGTCGATCTGACTGAACCAGAGAAGGCCTTTGACTGGATAAGCATCAGGAAAATCTTAGGGTCGATTTAACTGAACCGGACAAGGTCTTGGAATATCTTCAACTGGATAGGCATCAGGGAGATCTTAGGGTCGATCTGACTGAACCAGAGAAGGCCTTTGACTGGATAAGCATCAGGAAAATCTTAGGGTCGATTTAACTGAACCAGGCTAGGTCTTGAAATGTGATTGAGAATTTAAACTGCATCTTTCCTGAAAGGTAAAAGTCAGTCATATGCAATGCATGATATGGATCAAGCAATGATGTTCTCAACATAAATGAGATTTGTATGATATGATGCGTCTATGCATGCTATAATGATGTATGTGATGTTTTATGTATGCTTTTGTCTAGGAAAGTAAATCCTTGACGGGTGCCGGGAAGTCATATCCTGGGCTGATGTTGAAGAATAGATTTTGCTTCCACTGGGGATGATAACTGCAAGAATACCGGTAGAAGATGACTCCGTCGCGTAATAAACTTGGCAAATGAAGGATTCTGCGGGGAGAAAAGATACTCTAGCGACCATGCTGGGAAGCAATACTCTGTGGGAAGAGGGATGCCTTGCTGAGTGTAGATAATAATTTGCTGGGGATACCCTTGTTGTATAGGAAGTGTTGATGGACTTCGTTGGGGTAAGAAGACTTTGTCGACGACGCTCTTTCCGTGGTTATTGGCTGAGGATAACCCAGTTATATCCTGTTAAGGAAATAACTCTTTAAATCCAGCCAGACGACGCGTTCGTGCTCTGCTAGGGGATAAGCTTCCAGAATTTACTGGGGATAAGCTTACTGCTTGGGGGAGATGGCTTCCAGCTTTCCTGGGGAAACTGGATTGGACTCTTCTGGGGAAGTTTTGATATGCTGGGGAAGTGATCCCTTTGAATGCTGGTATACCGCCGGGGAACAATCTTTAGACCAAAACTGTCGGGGATGCTTGTTATGGATATACATGCTGCTGGGGGATGTATTGAGCTCTACTGGAGGATACTCAATTTCCTTGAGACTTGATAATTCTGCCTGGAGAAGAATGTATTGACTGCTTACTCTTTGGGGAATTGAGATGTACTGGTGATATTCTTTAGCCGAACCTACCTTGGTACCTTGGAGGATAGAACAATTAGATTGCTTTTAGACAACTCCTTATTGCCCCTGTTTCTGAGGTGGGAGAGGAAGACCTAAGAGGTGCTGATAGCTTGTTGATAGACAGACCTTCTTCTGGTAGGCAGGTGACAGGATGACAGGACATAGTCGTACGCTTTAATCCCTAACTTTTGCCTGGACCGCCCTTTCGGGTTTTCAGTCCATCGGGATACCCATTTTTGCCCAAGCCGCCTTTTCAGGTTTTCGACTTGCCGGGTGTACAGATTTTTTCATTTCATCCCTTCATTTTGCCCGAACCCTTTTGGTTCGCCGGGAAGCCCTTATTTGCCTAGGTATGCCAACCTAGCGGGTCTTTGATCGTGCGTAGTATTTTTCGACTATGTCCGTTTTCAGAAAGTAGGGAGTTGCCCCTGTTAGAAGTGTTTTGTCATGCCACCAGAAGGTGTTTAATCAGACAAGATTCGTTGTTGGAATGCCCCAAGTGATCTAGACAGAGATTTGCCCTAGGCTATTAGGCGTTTGAGAGATTCTCTGAATCTTGATTGGACTGCCCCATATAATGGACAATAATCACGTCTGCCCCTTGATTGGAAGTGCTCCTGTTCATTAGTCATTCGTCGTGCGAATTTCTATGCTGTTCAAACAAAAAGTCATATGCAAACAAAGTTATGTTAAAAATGCAAAGCTTATGTCTGTCTTGAAGATTTTGAAAATGCATTCTTTTTCATAAAACAAGTGATTGTTTGTAAAACGTGATGTCAACTCGTTATTTTACTGCGAGCCTTAAGGAGTCAGGATACCTTTTCGTAACAGTATGCTTTCGAACTAACCCATGCTTCAGCTAGGACTTTTAAGGGTTATAACGTGGCCCGGTTCACGGTTTAAGAAATAAAAGATAAAGGCTCAAATTATTTGTACCCACCCGCTCTTCGTGATGTTCTTCAAACCTAAACTCAGTTGATCATACGTTAGACCTTGTTTGAGTCTTTACTCTGATTTTCCGGTGATGATTCAGATGTTGGTAATTTATTTTGAATAGGCAGTCATTCCTTTTTTGTTGAGGGTTTGTAGGACCTCTTTCTTTTTTGATTTCGTTATCCCTTTCTTTTTTTGCCTGAACTGTTTCCTTTGTGATTACAGTCAGCGGGATGCCCCAGTTTCGTAAGTCCCCTTTATAGGTTTTGACTCTTTGGGCTTTTCATTTATGAATTTGATAATGACTGCCTGTCTTTATCGTTTATTCGGAACCATCATTGTCTTTCTTTGTTTTGTAAAGATCTCTTCGGTGCCATTTGTCAGGCACTTGGATCAACTGAGAAAACTACCCTGCCCCAGGTTATGATTAAGGGTTTTAAATTTCGAAAAGAAAAACTCCTACTTCTTTGGCTCAGAGAGGTTGACGAGGGATTATCATCCTTATAACTCCAGTGTTTAGGGATTGAAACAATGCCTGTACCTCATCAGCGGGGTCTGTTCAAAAGCATACTGTAAAGATCATGGTATTGTTTTCGTCATCCTCCCTCAAGAGGCTTAGAATTATTTAAGATCAAGAGTTGACATCAAAAAAATATGAAAACAGTTTGCATATAGTGAATGCGAATATATTGATTCAAAAATAGACATAAGCGATGCATTAATGGAATAACAATGTTTTAACATGAATAAATGTTTAAACAAAAGAAAATCACAACTTGAATTCGAATAAACAAAAAGTGCTTTCTATCCTAGCCATGTTTTGGCAAGGGAGCAGTGATCACGTTGGGAGTCTCGGGTACTTCAAACTGAATCTCTCCAGCGTCGATCATGCCTTGAATCTTGTACTTCAGTGCCCAACAATCCTCAGTATCGTGCCCCGGGCTACCAGAATGGTAAGCGCACCTTGCTTCTGGGTTGTAGCTTGGAGAGGAGGCCTTTGGATTTGCAGGAGGGTTGATCACCGCAATCAGGTTCATCCTTAACATGTGTTGCAAGGCTCGTGACCATGGCATGTTGATATTGGTGAATTGTCTCTTAGGCTCGTCCGACCTGTTCTGATCAACCCGCTGTTTTTGGCGAGGTCGTTGTTGAACCTGTGAAGTAGTAGCAACTCGGAGAGGTCTATTCACTGGACCCGACCTTTGCCCTCTTGGAAGCTGTTCCATGACCTGGTCCCTGATTTGGGCTGGTTGCTTCATGCCTTGAGGAAGCTGACTGACCATGGCTCTCAGCTCTCCTTGCTCCTGAGCTAAACCTTGAATGAGGGCCCTTTGCCCCAGCATCTGAGTTTTCAATGTGTCTACCTCAGCTTGTAGACGTTTCAGCTGTTCGTCCTTGTCATCTTCAGGACTTTTTCTGATCAGATTCCCCATGAGGAGTGCCCTCAACTCTTCCTGCCCCTTGGATAGACCTAGGAAGATTTCCCTGAACTGAGACTCTTGAGCATGAAGGTCTTGGTTATCTTGTTGTGAAGCCATGGCTGAAATAAACAGCGGGAAAGGTAAGTGACCTGCAAAAGGGATACCTGTAATGCAATGATGTGTATGACATGCATGCAATGTTTTCAAGGACCTCGCGGGGTAAACAAGAACATTTGTTATCATTTGGATCCGGTAGCTTGATTGAAGGAACTCCATGTTGCTGAGAATCCTTCTTCAAGGGTCAAGGCTCACCATATCGAGTGGGTCATAGCCCCTGACTTTAATCATCATGTCTGGTTTTGATTTCCAAACAACCTTGGTTAGGGGAACCTTCTTCAGGAGTCAGAGCTCACCATATCAAGTGGGTCATAGCCCCTGACAACTTTGGCTAGAGGAAAATAAATCCTCTTTGCCCCTTGCTAGATATTTGATTCATCATGACCTGCATCACAAGCCCTTGAGATCCTTGAAATGGGTTAGGATGTATGCAATGGTATGATGTCATGATGCATGGGGTAATATGAATAAACCCTGTTATGAGCCCTTATTAAGGACTATAAACAAAAACCTGCGAGAAACTCAAGTAAACCTGTCATGAGTCCCATTTAAGGACTATAGGCAAAACCTGCAAGAAACTTAGTACCCTGTTAAGAGTCCCAATTAAGGACTATAAACAAAACCTGCAAGTAGTTCATGTGTCAGATAACAAGCATGCAAATAGTCAAGTACGAAGGCACGCAAGTCACACAAGAGAAACCCTTAGAGTTCAGGCCAGCATGGGGTCTGGGTATTACCCTCTTTAAGTTGGTGGGCTCAACCTGTCCTATTAGAAGTAACCGGGTTCTAAGGGTCCCAATATCACGGGCTTGCTTTCATTGTTCATCGTTTAGATTTAGCCACTGAACTGGCGACCGAAATATTCCAGGAAAGCAACCCTCAATTGAGTGTAGTATCGAGTATCAACCAACCTCGGACTGCACCAAAGTCAGTTATCTCACTACCCTAAAGAGGCCAAGATAGTTCAATTAAGGTTCCTAAGGTCTGTTGATGCTTCACGACACCACGCGGAGGCCCCGTACTCTCCTTGACTGAACTCAAGGGTTACCGGTACACACCAAAGTGCCACATCAACGTAGCAGACTGTTTCAACCATGTCGGTATACCCCGCACAGTTCCCTCACAGCCTTGTTGCTACTTTCTAAGAAAGGTATCCCCAGATCCGGGTTAGGATCTATAGAACTCCCAAGACAGTCCCACAATTTAAAGCAAACAAGGAAAGCAATTGAAAACACAATTATGAACTAACCCTAAGGTACACCTCACTTTAAGTTGAGTCCCCAGCAGAGTCGCCAGTTCTGTGATCGGTGGATCTGGAACTGACTGTTTTACGCTGGTTCGCGAAATGTCGCGGAAGCAAGAGTCGCCACCGTCTTTTATTTTCTCCAAATGGAAAGGACAAAAGCACAAAAAAATTCCTTAAAGAGATTGCTCTCGGTTCGGGAGGTAGGTTATAGAAAGGGAAGGTGTTAGCACCCTTTCTATCTGTGGTTATCCACGGGCTCTTAGGTACTTGCTCTTATGTGTTTTCAAAATTGTTTGTTTGCTTTTCAACTGTGGGTTTTAAAAGTTTCTTTGAAAATTTCAGTGCGACTCTTGTGTCAGAGTGTTTGAAAAATTGCTTTGAAAGCTTTTGAAAAGTGTCGGTGTGAAAAGATTTTGTTTGTTTTGAAGTTTAGAGCAAGTATCTACGAGAACTTACCTACCCTAAGGAATTCGTCTGTGTAAATGTCCTTTAAAGTAGTGCCATCCCACCATTGAGAGGTAGGTAGCACCACCGTTGGAGGTGTTCGGGTCAATTCGAGGTTCGGGACATGGTGATCACCAGAGCAATGGGAAGACACCTTAGAAGCTACCCTCATGCCAGGTTCCCGGATCATGAGGACTTACTAAGACGTCCTCTACTCGACGATCACCTTTCGAGAGGCAAGGCAACAATGAGGCGTACCCTAGGGGTGGTGTGTGAATTGTGTGTCGTTTTCAGATATTTTGTCTTGTTCATGTCATGGGTGATCTACACGTTTGATTTTATTTATGTCCATACATTCTTTCATGCTCTTGTTAACAATTAAAAATTGCGAGGAAAATAAATCTAAAGCTATTACAAATGGCGCGGGTCCACATCGCCAAAATTAAACCGGACCCGATTTGACGGAAAAGTAAAGAAATTAAAAGTGCGAAAAGATGCGAGAAGTAATTTTTACAAGGCCTTGGGAGAGATACATAATTATTTGAGCGAAGTAAAATAAATATGCGAAATTAAACAATTAAACGAAACGAGGGCGTTGGACCCTTTTGCAAAAATTAAAGTTAATGAGGAATTAAAATTAAAGTTAAAAGAAAGCAAGAATTTATTTTTTGGTGTTTTTTAGTGTTTTAAGATTTAATAGAAAAAAGAATTAATTAAAACTAAAATAAAATGTTAAACCTAGTTCTAATTATTTTTTAAGTTATTAAGAAAAATATTGGAGTTTTTTAACCAAAATGAAACCCTAATTTATTTTACAAGTTTTTATGCATATTTAATTATAAAAGTAAATAAAATAATATTATGGTAAAAAGGAAAAAAAATTAAAAAAAGGAATAAAAATTAATTAAACCTAATTCTATATTTTTTTATTTTTGTTATTAAAAGAATTAAAATTAAAACCCTAATCTAAATTAATTTATTTACATGCAATTTGTTTATGAAAATAATTAAAATAAAATATTTATTATATTTTTATCTTTTCTGATTTTAATGATGTTTTTTTATATTTAGTAAACATAATTAATTAAATTAAAATAATAAAGAAAATAACATAATAGTAAAATATAAGAAAAATTAAAAAATTGCAAACCAGGGGGGGTGGAAGTCCCCAAAGTGGAGGTATGCTTTAGAAATCCAGGCCCACTAAGACATGGGTCCATTTGACTTTCCAGGTAGCGTGTAGCAACGTTGACCTGAGTTTATGGTATGCTTTCAATCTACGCCCTTGACTGGATCTTAGTGTGCACGTGGATGACTGGATGATGAAGGAACATGATGCGCCTGCAGCCTTGAAGCACATGGGAATTGCTATGGAAAAATAATATGGAAATTATACAGACCTGGGGCTCGAACCCAGGTCTTGGACATTGCAAAGGTGTACACCTGCCACTGAAGCGCTTCAACGTATTTGATATATAAATAAACAACAATTAATAAAAAGAAAGGAAAAACGTTAGTGGGTCCGCGCGCCAATTTTCAAACAGACCAACCACTCCTTGCCACGACTCCATCTTCTTCGTGTGTTCCTGAAAACAAAAACATGAGGCAACGGTTTTCTATGCGTTGCTTAAGGTCAGTTTCAAGAAAATAGCGACTAGCGCTATGGTGTCCATAAATTGGGCGCGATAGGTGTTTCCTCTTCGTCTGAACGTGCTGAAGCTAATGGTGGTGGTTTGGAGTCTCAATTTTACAGTACCTGAAAATCCCTAATTTACAGTTCTATAAACCCTAAAAGTTATCAATGGCAAATCTCCAAATATGGCACGAAAACGAAATTAAACCATATGGTTAGTTTCAAAACTTCACAAGGAACATGAATCTACAATTAAAATGCTATGAGGATGTCTAGAAATTAAAATACGATCATGGACTTTTCTTGATACAGTTTGAGTTCGTTTTACCAATTCTTGGCGTGGTGATGGATGATTCTGATTGGAATTCGTTCAGGAACCTTCAAGGAAGCTAATGGAATGGTTCTTGTGCTTTGAATCGACCTAAAAAGCTGTTTTCAGAATTGAGTTTTTAGAGAATTTTCCAAAGTTTGTCAATGGCTTTCTTGCGCAGTTTTTTGTGTCCATTAGCATTAGGTCTTCACTCAGGCTTATGTACTGAATAGATTAGGTTAACAAAATTGATCCAAATATCTTTCATTCATGGATTTGGATATTTGATTTTTCATCATTATGTTTTCAATCTTTTCCATGTGCTCTTGTATCAATTATGCTCAAATCAAATCAAATCTTCCTATTTTTGAATGTGCACGAAATATTGAGGGCAAAACATGCATGAAAAGATTTATTAGGTCAAGTTATATATTTTTCACATATTTAAATGATTTAAATGAATTAATATAAATAAAAATTCAAATAAATAAATAAAAAATGAGAAAATACTTCCCTTTGGGCCAAGGGGTCGTGCATATGCTTAGAATGATGAATCATGGAAGAAAAATGGGCCCATTAGCAATTTTAGGTCATTTGGATCAAAGTTGACTTTTCAAAATATCCAAAAATTTCCTAACTTCCACAAGGCATAACTTGCTCAATTTTCAAGATTTTCTCATGTTCTTGGACATTTTGGAAAGGTCTTTGAGTCCTCTAACCAATGCCTTTGGTCCCATGTCATTTTGATTTACCAATCTCAAGTTATGGCCTTTGACTTAAAGTCCCTTTTTGTTGACTTTTGAAAATGACCTATAATGTTGAAATTGATAACTTTTTGTGAGAGCATTTCTTGGACTTGAAGTATGAAGATGAGTTGTAGGAAATGTCTTTCTCTTCAAAATGAGCTTTGGATGGAATTTTTCTGATAATCCATGTGAAAGTTATGCCCTGGTCAATTTCAGTTGACTTTTCCAGCTGTCCAAATAAGGAAACTTTTGCATCTTGATGATTTCTGAGCCAAATTTTGAGAATCATGATCAAGCATTGATCAAATGATGTTTGTGGCTCCAAAATGATATGTTGACCAAAAACTTGAACTTTTGACTGCCAAATGACCATTTTGCCCCTACAGTTGACTGTAGTGTAATTAGGGTTTTTGACTGTGCAATTTTGTGCTGAATGCCTTGAAACTTGATATGAAAATGCTTGACCATGTTTGTAGGCATATGAGACTTGATTGGGCCTTTGAAAACTTCATTTTCTTGATCAGGACACAAACCCTAGTTTTGACTGTATAGGAGCCCTTTGCACTGTGTAACCCTTGGGGAATTTTGTGACTTGGCTTGGCAATTTCTTGAAGAATATGGGAGGGCAAATTTTGGGGTACAACACCTACGTATCCTTTTTGAGGAATCAGAGCTACCGTAGTTCGGATCACATGTTTTTGTTTGTTTGTGTTTTTTATGGACAGTGTTAATTCCGCCTTCTGCCGCAGCTCGACCTTTGGAGACTTATGCGTTGGCACAAAGGTAAATTAATCATGTCCTTACCTGAAAAGGTTTTAGAGAAAAGGTGCTCGAGTGCACAAAAAGGTTTGAATTGGTTTGTGTTTTTGTTACCTTGAAAAAGGGTTTAAGTGTGATTAGCATGTTTTTGATTTGCTAAGAAAAGAAGTTTTAGTTTTAGATGCAAGGATGCAAAAAAGGGAAGAAAAAAGTCTAAGGGAAACTAGCCTATTTCTAACCTAATATTATCATACAATAGTAGCCCTACGTCAAGGATGAAAGGGGAAATTTCTACCTAATGTTATCATGCATGGTTTGCAACCTAAGGTCTAACTTGCGTCCGAAAGGAGCAAGCACATCCTAAGGGAACATGATATGTACAAGGATAAATCAAACAAGCTAATAAGCTCAAGAGAGCACACCTAAAGAGATCCTATGTAGGTTAGCAGGCCAAAGAAAGTCTAACAAAACTATCCTATAGGGAACATGCAATGAGAGCGAAGTCGTGATCTCAATTTCTAAATTGAGTGACTCATCGATCAACAAGAAATAAAGGAAAGCGATAAAATCCTATAGGGAGCATGCACTGAGAGCGAAGTCGTGATCTCAATTCCTAAATTGAGTTACTCATCGATCAACAACCAAAGAAACAAACACAAGCACAACACATATAGCAAATGAAGTGTGGAATTCCTGCTACAGGTCTTTAAACAACAACTTCAAGTGCACGCTCTTTATTTCCCACTTCTCATGGTATCTAGAAAGAAATAAAATCCTACTTCTCATGATTTCTATAAAAGCGGTAAAGAAATACGATAAAGTGCGGAAATGAGGAATAAAATAAAGTTGGGATGATACGGAACAGAAAAGGTTCGTTGCCTCTTCGAAACCATGCAAGTAAAGAGAAAACTTTACTAAGATCCACCTTGAATTTATTTGATGACAATTAATCTCTTAGCTTGCTTTGTAACTTCTTAAAGCTCTTCCATCAGATCTCTTTTATTAAACCATATCCACATAATTGTAATAATATTATATCACAAATTCATGGAAAAAGGGTAACAACAAATGATTACCAAATGATTATCAAATGATTATCAAATGAAAAGAAAATGATAGGAAAAGATTTTAGAAACCCAAACATGGGGTAAGGTTCTGAATTGGGGAGTAAGTCCAGCAAGTGGCGCTAAGTCCCAATAGATTAAGTCCAAGAAGCCTTTTTGTTTACCAGACCAAAGAGTTATCAAAAAAATTCCCCTTTGGGCCAAAACAATGGTGGTCCGGCCTACCACATCCATCTAGTATCATTCAAAATAACTATTTTTATCAAATAAGAAATCAACAATGATAATTAAGGGAATTAGGAATATTAGGGTTCATGATACACTGTAGTTCCACGGAGAATTCCAAATGCGGCTTCTTCTTCTTTCGACGAAAGCAATTTTAACCGATGTGATAACTCTGTTTCAGTTCACATCCTTGGCTTTGAAGCTATGTGTTGTACCTCAAAATTTTCCCTCTCATTTATCAAGAAATTTCTCACAAGATCTCCTTTGGTTCAAGACTGCACTAGGGTTGATCAGCTCAAGACACCTCCTCAAGCTCTAATGACTGGAAATTAGGGTTTGAGATTGCACAAAGATAATTGAACTTTTAATGCCTCATATGACTTTCATGGATCATTATGAACCCTCAATATTTCTCATGTCAAGTTTCAAGTCTTGGATCACATTTTTGCTCAGTCAATTGATCAATTGACTTAAAAATCAACTATATTGGGGGAAAAGTCAACTATGGCCAATTTACAGTCAAACTTCATAATTTTTTATCCATATCAACATTGTGAACTCCTATATGTAATTTTATCAAGTTTGGACCACAATTCCTCAAGAAATTTGATCAGATCATCAAAAGGGCAAAATGGTCAAAATTAGGGTTTTGATTGAGAAAAGGAAGTTTCAGAAGCCTAGCAAATGGTTAATTGGTTTGAGACATGATCTAAATGTTTCAAGTGCATAATTTTAACCTAATGCAATGACTCAAAACTTCCCTCAAGATCAATTGATTGATAGTTGATTTTCAGTCAACTGATTAAAAGTCAATTGTACACTGAAAAGTCAAACTTTGACTTTTTGGTCAAAATCAAGTGTCAAAGATCACAATTCATCAAAACATGTCAAAATATGAAACTTTTTCATATAAATCAAAAAGTCAAGATTTCATTTTGAAAAGTCAAAGTTTCCAAACTTAGAAATTTTTTCTAAGTGTTGAAAACTTCATATTTTTTCACAACTTTGAGCCAATTTTTCACCATGATGCAAGATGATTCAAAGGAAAGTTTCAACATGAAAGTTGTATATCTCAATGAGATACAAAACATTTATTTACACAAATCCTCCTATAAATGCTTGTATTTCAAGTTATTAATCCATGAAATTATGGTCATGAACTAAAACACAGTGAATTTTTAAGCATTTTTGGTCAGGATTTTGACCTAACTTCTAGGCCAAGTTTCATGTAGTTCCAATTGAATTTTGCAAAAGTGATTCCAAGAGGGGTTGTATATCACATTACAAGCTTTCTAAAATGTCCAAGAACTCCTTGAGATCATTTTTGAGCAAGGAGAATCGAAGGCCAGAAGTTAGGGTTTCAAGTTGTTTTACAAGGCAAAATTTTGTGACGAATATGAACCAAATCCATAGCCATGCTGCATAATCCCACTTTTCAAGCCCTCTAACTTGTGTATCTATCCTTAATTAGAAGATTACACAAACTTTATGGCTATTATCCATTAAATCCAAGCTTTGTCTAAGTTAACTTGCCATTTTTGGAAGAAAGGCAAGACTTCCATTTTGGAAAAGTATGCTTTTGCAAATGTCAACCCTTCTGGAGCCTCTCAATGGATCCTTCTGTACAAACAATATCTACAAGCCAGAAATAAGCTTGTCTAAAGTTCAAACACTCTACAATAGCATGGTACAAGCTTTGGGAAGATGTTTGTCATGTTTACTTCAAAAACAAGTAAAGGTTTTACAACATGTGAATTCAAATTCTGACTTGTTGTAGAACACAAAACCTCTTGCCTATAAATACATACACTATTTGCAAGATAAACCACGCATGAGCAAGCCCTTAAACTCACTCAAACCCACACAAACTCAGGTTGCACACAAAACTCCATTTTTGTGCAGAAACTGACCTTACACTCCCATCTCTCAAATTACTCGTGCGTTTCCTCTCCAAACCATTCCAAAAGTTCCTAAACATCATTCATAACTCATCCCAATACCTGTTACAGTTCTGTAACTCCATTTCCACCATTGTCCAAAATAAAAAACAGAGCACTACAAGTGGACTTCTCCAGACCATTTCAGCCACTCTCCAACCAAGCTAATCATTGCATTAGCTTCCTGGGACCTCAAGGAAGCTAACATGATCCTTACATCACCTTGAAAGTTGCTCCAACTCAAAACATGATACCCTCTTGCAAGGTGAGTTTTCTGATTTTTGAACTCCTCATATAGGCATGGTTAAGCTTTCATTTTCAAAGATAAAATGTAGATACCATTGCCACGAAGCTATACATATCCGTAGTTTGCATTTATATGGGATGAGCTTAGAGAATTTTGGAGTTGAAGTTTTTGAAATTTTTAGGTTTTAAATTAGGGCCAGAAAAATTCTCACTCATCTTGGATTTATAACTTTAGTTATTTATATGGTTGGATTCGTGAGAAGAAATGCCACAACTTTCATGTTTGTACTTTCCATTTTTGTTGAGAGATGAAGAAGTTACAGGTACTCTGGCTGGCTGAAGGTTGAAGACGAAGTACAGACCTTGGAAACATTATATGTTATGTATTTATCATTTCATATATATAAACAGATGTATAGCCACCCCAGTGGTAAGGCAGTACGCTGGTAACCAAGAGGGTGTGGGTTCAACACCCAGCGCGCTACCTTTTTTCCTTATTTCTCACATTTTCTCTCTTTTTTGTCACACAGCAGCGCATGGGCCTCTCCTTAGGGCTTTTGTTCTTTTTTGCTGCTATTAACCCCCTGCCTTACTTTTGCACACCTGGCCCAACTTTATTTTATTTATTTCATTTTTATTTATTTCCTTTCTTATTTTATTTTATTTTCAGTTTTATTTTATTATTTTTATTACTATTATTATTATTTTTTTTATTAATGAAAAAATATAAAAATATTTTTATTTATTATTTACACTTATTTATTTTATTTTCTTTATAAAGACAAAAAGAACAAAAACATTTTTCTTTTAATAAATAAATTTATTTTTCTTAATTAATTATTATTTAGACTTACGTTTAATTATTATTTTATTTTCCTAATTAAAATTAACTTAGAATTTAGGTTTCTCTTAATTAATTATTTTTTATGTATTTTTATATTATTCTTAAAACCTTTTCATAAAAAACCCTAAAAAATCTTTTTTTAGTTAATTTCTTTTTAATTAGTTTAAGTTAATTTTATTTGATTTTCATTAATTATTTTCTTAATTAGGTTTAGGTTAAAATCCTTTCATAAAAATCAAATAAAAATCATTTCTTTTTCCATTTTGCATTCTTGCATTTTTATCTTCAATTTTGTTTATTTATTCAATATGGTTATAATAGCTAATTAGATTTAATTTTCTTGCAAAATCCCCATTTGTAAATTTGTACACCCCCTCCCCAAATGATGTAAAGATTAAAATCAACAAGTTAGCAAACCCTAATTCAAGACAAAACAAGCATGAAAAAGCCACACTTGCACACTTTGCACCTCTAGGGTTAACTCCACTTGTTGCCTTGAGAAATAAATGGTCATTGTTGTACCCCAAAATTTGCCCTCGCATTTTTCCACAAGAAATCACAGCTTCAGGCTTTTCCTGATTTTTCAGACTGGCTCAAGAATCGGTCAAACAGACTTTTCTCGTCAGTCAGACAAAATTAGGGTTTTCATTTTCATGGCTCTGGAACAATTCAAACAGTTTGCTCAGGGTTTGGTTGATTTTGGCTCAGCTTTGATCAGGCGAACGTTTCTTTGGCATTTGATCAAGAACTAGGGTTTTTGTGCGCGCATTCTCAGAAAGAATTAATCCCACAGTGCTTTTCAAGTTATTCCGAGATATGGACTGAGGCATTTGGATTGAGTTTGCAATGTTTTACTAAATCAGTGAAAAGAGGCATTTGGATTGGGATTGCAGTGTTTGATTAAAGTCAGTAAAAGGAAAAGACATTTGGACATGTGTGATTTGACAGTGCATTGCTTTGATTATTCAAAATGCCGGACGTTTATAGTATTTATTATTCTGAGTTAAAATGGTTGGAATTTATTTTCAATTATTATAATTTGAGAATTATAAATAATAAAATAAACAATTGAGAAGAAGAAAAGGAATTAACTGATAAAAAATAGATTTTATTCATCTTTAATTTATTTGTTACAATTATTATTTAAATACAGTATTCATTTATGAAGTATTTACAATGATAATTTTACAGACAATTAAAATTGAAATAAAACTATCCTAAGAATATTCCTAAGTCTTCATCTTCCATCCATTGCTACTTCTGCTTTCGTTTGATTTTTATCTGCAAAAAAAATAAGAAACAAAAGAAAGTCAATTGCAGATAAAATAAATAAAAGGCAAACAGTTAATTTGGGTTCATCATTAAAGGCAACTGGCCGGAATCAGTTCGCCCTCTCTGCAAATCACGAGATTTCTCCCGGTTCACAGAGAGGGATGAAAAATGCTTGCAAAAGAATAAAGTATGAAAATGCACAAAAGTTAAATTGCACAAATTCAAAAGGGGTCAAACAAAGCTGCATAGTCCAAAAGTTTCAAACTGAATGGCATAAACAAAGTCCAAATCCAAACTGAACTATAAAATCACAAATTCAAACTCTCCAAAAAGCTGCCAAAAAGGTGCAAAGCTGCCCAAAAGATGTCTCAAGATATCAAAGTATCAAAAACTGTCACAAAGAAGCAGAAAATATGGAAGCAGTACACAAAGTATGCAGGTTAAAACCAATATTGCAAGCAAGGTTTCGTTCTCATCATTTTTTCAGCAGTGCCTTTTTAGAACAAAGTACAAACATAAACATTTTTAATGCTTTAACTTGTACTGGAGAGAGAAAGAAAGAAAAGAAGCACATGCTTACTGGCTTTAGGCATGAAGAGATATATATCAAACTGATCAAGACAATAAAAGGGGGCCAGCATAAGATATCAAAAAACATATCAAAAGAAATCACAAACAAAAGATAACTCAGAGCAAGCCAAAGCCTCAAGCTCTTAGCCTCAAGCTTAACCTGCCTGAACTACTCAAGCTCAACCTGTAAACAAGGCCAAGCCCCCTAACCTATAATCCAATAACACAAACTGTCCAGGCCTTAAGCCTTTCAAGCTTAACACCATAACCTGTGCAAAATACCAAAAGCACATAAACTGTCCAGATTCAAACCCAACCTGCTAAGCCTTACCTGTGTCAAAACCCTGTCAAAACATAAAGCCAAACATCCTGCATAAAAACCAGAATCCAAGGCCTGAAGCAAAAGATATACAAGCTTCAAGCTTTCAACCTGCTGAAACTCACCAAAAGCCATAGCCTCAATCAAAGCTTCAAAACCTGCTAAAAGCCATCAACCAGCACATCCAAGCCTAAACATATCCACAAAAATCAACCAAAACTTCAAGCCCTCAGAAAACCTTCATCACTGAGCTAACAACAACAACACAATATCATTCAACTCAAAGTCAGAAACAAGGAAAAGAAGCATTTCAAGGCCTCAGAGAACTTTCATCAAGCTAAAACATTCAAAGGCAACACAAAAGGCCTCAGAGGACTTTCATCATAGGCAAACATTAGAGGCAATAGAGGCATCGAGGCAACAAAGAGAAAGAAGATAAAGAAGTTCGTTTTCAGCATACATCATTAAGCAATAGAAAAGGCGAAAATACACAAACCAGGAAGAGCAAGTTCATCATCACCACTTTCTCGCCGTCAAGCCGCCATAGCGCCTCCCAATCCTCTCCTTCCCCGTCCCCAAGGTTAAAGGTAGTATTTTTCTGCTCATTCTGCTCACATTTCATGCAAAACATAATAATAATCATGAATCAAACCATGAAGTTTAAAATCGTACAATTGTTCTAAAGACCTAAAAAATGCAAGGGCGAAATCGTTACCCTTTTCGCGTATTGGCTTGGTCCAACCATGGAGAGGGAAGGAGCCAGAGGTAGCGCTGGTGGCTAGGCAAGGAGAGACGTTAGCTAGACGCTTGGCCGAAGAAGATGAAGACGAAACCACAAACGGCGCCGCTTCTGTAACAAACCCTAAAGCTCTTCCCAAATGCAAACGAAATCAGCAACCCTAAAACATTGTTAAGACATGCTTGGGCCTTGTCCCACTTTCAGCGCCTAAAGCCCAAGTAAACTGGTCTACACCCCCCACGTTGCTACCTTGTTTGGGCCAGCATAAACCCTTAAAGCCCATTCAATCTCTAAACTATTCTTTTTTTTTATATATATAAAACATATCTTATCTTTTCATTAATTAACCATACTTTTTTATAACTTACTTAATACTAATTTTAATTTTTACATTAAGAATACTTTTTCTTATATATATATATATAACATAACTAAATTTTATATAGAAACTAATAAAAATAATATTTTTCTTTAAACTTGAAACTTTTACTCTCTTTAATTAAATTTTTTATACATGAAATGTTAATTTTCTTAAGTTAATACTTTTCTTTTCTTAAAATACTTTATTTGTACATAAAAACGATAATACATAATTTTCTTAAAATATTTTCCCTTTTCTTCAATTAAAACTTTGTATATGAAAACGTCAATACATAAATTTTCTTTAAGATAAATACTTTTCTTTTCTTAAAATATTGTCTTTGTACATAATTAATTAAAGTACATTATTTTTTTTAATACCTAAAAGAATAGAACTTAAAACATTTTCTTTTCCTTTGACTAATTTTTCTTACTTGTACATATTTAACAAAGAAATACAAATATCCAAAAAGAATAAACACTATACTTAATTTCCTTATTAGGTTAACATTTCTCAACTTGTAAATAAATTACACATACACAACACACTTACATTGATACATTATCCATTTTCTATTCTTATACATCGCTATGCATTACTTATTACATTTGTGATCGCAATTCGATTTGGTTGTAATTATTTGGACATTATGCTCCTAAAGTCTCATCCCCATTTGTAAACTTGTACCCCCACTCCTGAATACTATTTTTGTAATAGCGTAGGACTTTAAATTCCCGCAATTTACCGCTTTCAAATATACCATGGTTAGACCTAGGGTTTTTATGTACATAAAAAATCGAACGCTAGATAACCTAATACAAAGACAAATACAAGAAGTCAATACACAATTCACACTTGCACCCTTAGGGTAATCCCACATGTTGCCTTCCAAAATAGGCCATGCTTGCACGTCGAGTTTCTTTGGCAAAACAATTCAAATGATCATAAGTCCCTCGATGACGCTTTCGAAAGTTGCCTATCAAAATGATCATAGTCCCTTCAATCAAATTGCCAAAGACACTTGGCACCATTGCATTCATGGTCCATACGATGACCCGCGCCTGTCCCGTTAAAACATCCTAAACGCAAGATTGTCCACCAAATACAATGATGGAACAAAATTGCTAAAAGGGTTAAAACATAAGAAAAACCTTTGAGAAAATTTAGGGGTAGACAAAACTCTTAGTTACTTGGATCAATCTTGCAAAAACATTTGCCTCCTTTTCAAAACCACACTCCACAAACACTTTCAAAACAAACTTTCAAAAACATTTGAAACATCTTTTCGAAAAGATACACACCTTTGTAAAATACTCAAACACGAGTCATTACAACGGTTGCCGAAACAAAGGCGTCTATTTCAAAACATTTTCAAAACACACACACACACACACAATTTTCAATCAATCAAAAATCAAGGCAAGTGATCTAAAACCAAGTAACTAAGAGCCCATGGATAACCATGGATGAAAAGGGCGCTAATACCTTCCCTTTTCATAATCTACCCCCCGAACCCACGAAACATCTCAAAAGGTTTTTCCTGTGCTTTTTAACCTTTCCTTTAGGATAAAATAAAAAGTCGATGGCGACTCTTGCTAAACCGAACAAGTGAGAATACAAATGCAAAACTCAAGTCAGTTCTCCCACCGTATCATAGAACTGGCGACTCTGCTGGGGATTGATTTAAAAGTGGGGTTACCTTAGGGTTTAGATCACCTTTACATTCTTGCTTTGATTGCCTTGATTGATTTATCTTTTGGGTCCTTGTTTGGGTTTGTTGTAAATCCTACACCCGGATTTGGGGCACCTTTTTAGGTAAATAGCAATAAAACTGTGAGGGAACTGTGCGGGGTATACTGACATGGTTGAAGCAGTAAGCTATGTTAGTGTGACATATTTGTGAGTACCGGTAACCCTTTAGTTCAATCAAGGAGAGTACGGGGCCGCTGAGTGATGTCGTGAAACACTAACGAACTCTTAGAACCTTAATTGACCATCCTAGCCTTTTTAGGGGTAGTGAGATGACCGACTTTGGTATAGTCCGAAGTTGGTAGATACTCGATACTACACTCATGGAGGGTTGTTTTCTTGGAATATTTCGGTCGCCAGTTAAGTGGCTAAACCGAAACAATGAACACAGAAAACAATCCAATGATATTGAGCTCCTTAGAACCCGGTTTCTATTTTAGGACAGGATGAGCCAACTAACTTCAAGAGGGTACTTACCTGCAACCCCATGCAAGCCTAAACCTAAGGACTTGTTTTCTTTGTGTGAATATGTTTGTCTGCATATACACTCACTTGCTTTTGCATGCATGTGCATAACATCATGACATCATACCATAGCATTTTCAATAACCATTTCAAGGATCTCGAGGGTTCTTTTGATGCAGGGTTACGTTGAACCAGACGTCTACCAATGGGCAAGGGGTTTCTCCTCTAAACAAATGCCAATCAAAGATCAAGTGCAATAACTTGAATCAGGGGCTATGACCCACTTGACATGGTGAGCTTGATTCTCGTGGAAATACATCCACCAGTGCAAAGTTCTCCGATCCAAGAGCAAAGTTCAACCTCTAACATTCTCTTGTGTTTACCCCAAGAGATCCTTGAAAGCATGCATCCACATATCATGTAGTGCATCATGACAATTTTTTTTTTCCTTTTTCAGGTTTCCTTACTCTCATACTGTTTATTTCAGTAAGAGATGACTCTAGAAAGGACTGTCAAGGACATCCAAGACCAGACTGCTCAGCTGCAGGAAATGTTCCTGAACTTGTCTCTGGGGCAAGAAGAAATGAAAGCTCTCCTCACAAAGGGCTTGGAGAATTCAAATGATGCCAGGAGTGATCAGTTGGGAGAACTGCAGTTTGATTTGACAATATTGAGGATCCAAGTGATGGGGCAGTTAGTGGGCCAGATGGGCCTCATCCAAGACCTGTCTCAAAGACAAGAGGAACTCAGTGTTCTCGTCCGCCAACTACTTCAAAATAACCAACTGGGGCAAACATATGAGGTTGAAGAGCAAGTCACCGCTCAACCCCCATCCACTCAAGAAGACAAAGGGAAGGCTCTTTTGCTTGCTTCAGGGTCACAAGCCCAGCAACAACCTCGCCAGCGTCAACGGGGTAATCGGCGTAAGCAAGAAACGTCGGGAAGACAGTTCACGAAGACTGACATACCATCATCCTTCATACTGAAGCGCCTGTTGGAAGTCAACCTACTTACTTTAAGGGATCCTCCTCGGAATCTCAATACCTCCGCTCCTAACTATCGTCCCGACGCATTTTGTGTTTACCACTCCTACAGCCCGGGACACGACACCGACGACTGTTGGGCCTTGAAGAACAAGATTCAAGATCTGATCGACATTGGAGTGCTGGAATTCATGCCAGATGGCGAGATGAAAATATTCCGTTAAGGAGTTCTCCACCAGAAGTGACAAAGCTCAAGCTGAAAGACTTTTGCTTCATTTGAATTTTCAAAGTTGTAATTTCTTTTGTTTTCAAACAATTAACTGTTGATGTTAAACTCTGTTCCATTAATGCATTGCATATGTTTGTCTTGAGTTCATCCATTCTTTTTCACTACTCTCATGCTTTCTTTATGATATTTAACTCTTGATAAAAAGCTGCAAGCCTTTAGAGGGAGGATGACGAAACAATACCATAATCTCATACAATATGCTTTTGAACAGACCTTACTGGTGATATACATGCATTTCTTTCAATTCCCAAACACTGGAGTTATAAGGAAGTTAATCCCTAGTCAACCCCTTCGAGCCAAAGAAGTAGGAGTTTTTCTGTTCTAAACAATCAAAACCTTTGATATAAACCTGGGGCAGGGTAGTCTCTCAGTTAATTCAAAAAAGGTGCGCATTGAAGTCGCAAACTCTCAGTTCGTAACACAACGAATGAAATCAAAAGAATTCCTTCGAAATCAAAAGACAAGGGTGGTTCCCTATCACATAGGCAGTCAATCTCTCAAAAGAGAAAAAGCCCACCAAGCCAAAACCTGTAAAGGAGGCTTAAGAAAGCTGGGGCATCCCGCTGACTGTGATCTCAAAAACAGAGACGGTCAGGCAAAAGTTAGGGATAACAAATCAAAATCAAAATAGAGAGGTCATCACAAATCCTCAACAACATGAGAAATGTTGAAAAAGAAAAGGAGATGATGACTGTCTCCCAAATTCAATTGGTGAACCATCACCCAAAAAGTCATTCCAAACTCAAAACAGAGTGCGACGCACAATTAACTGAGCTTAGGGTTGAAGAACATCACGAAGAGCGGGTGGGTACAAATATACCTTGAGCCTATATCCTTTATTTCTTAAACCGTGAACCAGGCCACGTTACAACCCTTCAAAAGTCCTAATTGAAGCATGGGTTAGTTTGAAAGCATACTGTTACAAAAGGTATCCTGACTCTTGTAAGGCTTTGCTCCAAATCTTGTGTTAACTTGTCTTACAAAAAGTTTTCTGCTAACAAACGCATTTTTCAAAACTTCGAGACAAACATAAAACGTCGCATTGCTTGAATATCACAGTTGGCATTTGACTATTTGTTTGACAGCAAAGAAATTCATACAGCGAATGTTCGGAGGAACGAAAACTCTCTCAGTGAACAAAAATCACTTCAAAAGGATGACACTTCCAACGACAAGTCTGCTATCAACAAGGGGCATGACATGTCACTATCCAATTAACCTGGGGCAATCGAGTCAAGATTTCAACAAAATCTCTCAATTGCAGGGTAACCTGAAGAGACTCCTTCATCACCACTTGGGGCATTCGAATGTCAAAAGTGTCCGAGGATTCCTTCATCACCCGCTGGAAATTACAACCACCAACAGAATAACTATCACAATTCCAGATTCGATTCCTGTATCTAGCTAGGGCATATCTGAAGAGTTTGAAGATTCGATTCCTGTATCCAGCCAGGGCATATCTATTGACGACTAATTCCATATTCGACTCCTGTATCTAGCCAGGGCATATCTGAAGAGTTTGAAGATTCGATTCCTGTATCCAGCCAGGGCATATCTGTTGACGACTAATTCCAGATTCGATACCTGTATCTAGCCAGGGCATATCTGAAGAGTTTGAAGATTCGATTCCTGTATCCAGCCAGGGCATATCTGTAGACGACCCATTCCAGATTCGATTCCTGTATCTAGCCAGGGCATATCTGTGAGTGATTAATTGTAGATTCGATACCTGTATCTAGCCAGGGCATGTCTGCATGAAGAGTTTAGAGATTCGATACCTGTATCCAGCCAGGGCACGTCTGTAAGCAACCGTTGGAAGTTCGAGATTCGATTCCTGTATCTAGCCAGGGCATATCTGTGGACGACTGATTGTGGATTAACCCCTGTAACAAGCCAGTAAATTATCTACATGAAAAGATTGAAGATCAACACCTGTAACAAGCCAGGGAATCATCTTTCTTTCTCAGGTCAGAGATCAACACCTGTAACAAGCCAGGACAATATATCCTTGACCAACCCTTCTTAAGTTCCAGATCAACACCTGTAACAAGCCAGGAAAATATATGTGGATGACTGATTGTGGATTAACACCTGTAACAAGCCAGGAAATTATCTACATCACCACTTGGGGCATTCGAATGTCAAAAGTGTTCAACCATTCCTTTATCACCTGTTGGAAGATACGGTCCAGATACGCTCCAAACACGGTAGCCATTCTGTCACTCATTCAGATCCTAGTTACAGTTTCAGATACACTCCAGACACGGAAGTCATTCTGCTACTCATACAGATCTCAAATCCAAGATGCAGTTTTACACAGACTCATCATGAAGCAACCCTACACCGGTTCCTTCTCAAACTCAAAAGATTCTTGTAATCCCGAGCCAGAGAGCTTTACAGAATCTAGTTCCCCTCAGAATCAAGTTTCAAGATCCCCAGCAGAGTTAAAACTTACAACTATCAATCCCCAAACAGAGTGAAGACTCTCATTCTCAGTTCCTCACAGAATATTCGAATATTCCCCAGTGAAGATCTCCTCAAGACAGGAATCCCCAGTAGATTGGCATACAACCCAAGCTCCTGATTCCCCAACAGTGGTCCCAGGACTTCTCATTTTCAATGATTAAAAGATTCTTGCCCTCCATAGCAGCAGCCAAGGATTTATTTTCCCCGGCAACAATCAAGATTCTTTTATCTCCAGCCATCCAGGATTCATCTATCCTCAGCTTGCATGCGCATTCATCACATTCATATCATAAACATTGATATAACATACATTGCATCACGCATCATGACATTGTATACAACTAACTCTTTACTTTTTCAGGTAAGATCAATCGACAGACAAAAATCACCATCTTCCGAGATTCTTTCTAGAATTAGTTCAGATGTGACCCAGACGCGGCGACATTCTGATACTTATTCCAGATTTATCCAGAAATAGTTCAGATGTGACCCAGACATGGCGACATTCTGATACATATTCCAGATTCATCCAGATGCAGTTTTACACGGACTCATCATCAGGAAACCCTACACCGGTTCCTTCTTCAACTTCTGAAAACAGTTTACGGACGCTTCCCAACAACGGATGCTGCTCTATTTCTCATTCAACTCCAACTCCTGAAAACAGTTTACAGATTCTCCAAAACATGGATGTCAATCTATCGCTTGTCCAGACCCCCAGTTCAGAGATGTTCCAAAACATGGATGCCTTTCTGATACTCGTCCACTCACCAGTGACATACAGTTCAACAATCACCTTCAGATGGCATCTATAAGCCCATCCTCCTCCAAGACATTTCCAAATGGCATCTTTAAGCCCATTTCCAGATGGCATCTCTAAGCCCATCCCCCGACAAGATTCTATCACATTCCAGATGGCATCTTTAAGCCCATCACCAAATGGCATCTGTAAGCCCATTCACCTCTACCATTACATCACCGAGTGCAAATTTTCTGGGCACTCTAGTGTCCAATCTCCTTTTACCCTCGAGTCGCGAAAGGCAAACTTGCTAATCTAACTCTTCGGGTCCAAGAAGATTGAACAGGGGCAACTGTTGTACCCCAAAATTTTCCCTCGCATTTTTCCACAAGAAATCACAGCTTCAGGCTTTTCCTGATTTTTCAGACTGGACCAAGAATCGGTCAAACAGACTTTTCTCGTCAGTCAGACAAAATTAGGGTTTTCATTTTCATGGCTCTGGAACAATTCAAACAATTTGCTTAGGGTTTGGTTGATTTTGGCTCAGCTTTGATCAGGCGAACGTTTCTTTGGCATTTGATCAGGAACTAGGGTTTTTGTGCGCGCATTCTCAGAAAGAATTAATCCCACTGTGCTTTTCAAGTTATTCCGAGATATGGACTGAGGCATTTGGATTGAGTTTGCAATGTTTGACTAAATCAGTGAAAAGAGGCATTTGGATTGGGATTGCAGTGTTTGATTAAAGTCAGTAAAAGGAAAAGACATTTGGACATGTGTGATTTGACAGCGCATTGCTTTGATTATTCAAAATGTCGGACGTTTATAGTATTTATTATTTTGAGTTAAAATGGTTGGAATTTATTTTCAATTATTATAATTTGAGAATTATAAATAATAAAATAAACAATTGAGAAGAAGAAAAGGAATTAACTGATAAAAAATAGATTTTATTCATCTTTAATTTATTTGTTACAATTATTATTTAAATACAGTATTCATTTACGAAGTATTTACAATGATAATTTTATAGACAATTAAAATTGAAATAAAACTATCCTAAGAATATTCCTAAGTCTTCATCTTCCATCCATTGCTACTTCTGCTTTCGTTTGATTTTTATCTGCAAAAAAAATAAGAAACAAAAGAAAGTCAATTACAGATAAAATAAATAAAAGGCAAACAGTTAATTTGGGTTCATCATTAAAGGCAACTGGACGGAATCAGTTCGCCCTCTCTGCAAATCACGAGATTTATCCCGGTTCACAGAGAGGGATGAAAAATGCATGCAAAAGAATAAAGTATGAAAATGCACAAAAGTTAAATTGTACAAATTCAAAAGGGGTCAAACAAAGCTGCATAGTCCAAAAGTTTCAAACTGAATGGCATAAACAAAGTCCAAATCCAAACTGAACTATAAAATCACAAATTCAAACTCTCCAAAAAGCTGCCAAAAAGGTGCAAAGTTGCCCAAAAGATGTCTCAAGATATCAAAGTATCAAAACCTGTCACAAAGAAGCAGAAAATATGGAAGCAGTACACAAAGTATGAAGGTTAAAACCAATATTGCAAGCAAGGTTTCGTTCTCATCATTTTTCCAGCAGTGCCTTTTCAGAACAAAGTACAAACATAAACATTTTTAATGCTTTAACTTGCACTGGAGAGAGAAAGAAAGAAAAGAAGCACATGCTTACTGGCTTTAGGCATGAAGAGATATATATCAAACTGATCAAGACAGTAAAAGGGGGCCAGCATAAGATATCAAAAAACATATCAAAAGAAATCACAAACAAAAGATAACTCAGAGCAAGCCAAAGCCTCAAGCTTAACCTGCCTGAACTACTCAAGCTCAACCTGTAAACAAGGCCAAGCCCCCTAACCTGTAATCCAACAACACAAACTGTCCAGGCCTTAAGCCTTTCAAGCTTAACACCATAACCTGTGTGTTGTACCCCAAAATTTGCCCTCCCATATTCTTCAAGATTTGCTAAGAGCATGCTTCAAAATCTCCCAAGGGTTGCACAGTCCAATGGCCTCCTAACAATCAAAAATTAGGGTTTTGGTTATGGCAAAGAAATTGAAGTTTCCAAGGGTCCAAACAAGTCCCACATACCTATAAACATTGTCAAGCATCCTCATGTCAAGTTTCAAGACTCACAGCACAAAATTGCACAGTCAAAAACCCTAATTGCTCAACAGTCAACTGAAGGGGCAAAATGGTCATTTGACAGTCAAAAGTCAAAATTTTTGGTCAACATCTTATTTTGAAGCCACAAACATCATTTGATCAATTCTTGATCATGATTCTCAAGGCATGGCTCAAAAAGTCTCAAGATGCAAAAGTTTCTATATTTGGACAGCTGAAAAAGTCAACTGCAAATTGACCAAGGCATAACTTCCACATGGTTTATCAGAAAAATTCTATCCAAATCTCATTTTGAGGAGAATGACATTTCCTACAACTCATCTTCACACTTCAAGTCCAATAAATTCTCTCACAAAAAGTTATCAATCTCAACATTATAGGTCATTTTCAAAAGTCAACAAAAAGGCACTTTAAGTCAAAGACCATAACTTGAGATTGATAAATCAAAATGACACGGGACCAAAGGCATTGCTTAGAGGACTTCAATACCTTTCCAAAATGTCCAAGAACATGATCAAAGCTTAAAAATTGAGCAAGATATGCCTTGTGGAAGTCGGGAAAGTTTTGGCAATTTTGAAAAGTCAACTTTGCTTCAAATGCCTCAAAATTGCTAATGGGCCTCAATTTCTTCCAAGAATCATCACCCAAAAGCTATGCACGACCCATTGACCCAAAGGGGAGTTATTTTATTATTTTTAATTAATTAATTGAGTTTTTAATCCTATTAATTCATTAAATTAAAATTAAATATGAGAAAAATACTAAAATAAAGGTTTTGAATCTTTTTGTGCAGAGATTTCACTCATAATGGATCAAATATTTCGTGCATACTCAAAAAGGCAAGATTTCTCATGATTGGCAATAGTTTCATGGCAAAGAGATTTGGAAAAAGATGCTTGAAAATCAAATATTGAAGAGCATTAAAACATGGACTTTGGGCTTGGATTGTTAACCTAATTCACTCCACATATATGCAAGAACATAAACCTAATCAAAAGAACAAGAAAGCTGCGCAAAAACTTAAAGAACAACATTGCATTTTTTCATCAAAAAAATTGAAATCTGAAAACACAATTGCAGGATTGTTCAAGGCCTGAAACCTATCCTAACATATTGCTAGACCTTCCAGGAGTCTAGTAGCATCAAGAATCATCTCAAACGCGCAAGGAATTGAAGAATATAGGCCATACGGTTTGTCATCTTTTCCAGAAATACATAACATAATTCATGCATTATTAATCAGTTTTCTTGTTTGGTTTGCACTAATGAGGACTCTCTGAAGCTATTGGTACCATCCAATTGAATTATAGACGCCTAAATCAGAATCCACCATGGACAACATCTAGGGTTTCTGAAGCTTGTAATTAGGGATTTCTGATTGAGGAAAAATTGGACAACGCCAGGACCATGGTTGAATTCGTCAAGGCCAGACGAATTCAACCAACCATTCACGCTCAATTTATGTGGCTTCCTCTTCTAATCGCTATTATTCGTCATGTCACTTAGTGGGGGTTAAAAACCCCCGCTATTTAATTCATGTTTTTGCAGGAAAACGAAGAAGAAGCATAGGTGGCATCTTGTGGTTGGAACATTCAAAAGCTGGCGCGTTTTCGTTTGACCTATACCAATAGTGCTTGTTTCTTTTATATTATTTGTTTGCCAATATTATAACAAAAGCGTTTGAGTGGTTCAGTGGTTGGGTGTACGTTTGGTGAGTGCTGGGACCTGGGTTCGATTCCCAGGTCCCCCTATATATTTCATACTTTTTCTATTAGCATGCTTCTATGCAGCTTTCATCCAGTGGTCCACCAAACGCCTTGCCTGCTTGCCTGCCAAGTGTCCCCAGGGATCCATCCAAAAGCCAGAATGTGCTGACTACCATGTACGCTAGTTAACCACACGCGCACAAGCATTGAAAAGTCAAACAGGCCTTGAATTCAGTGGGCCTAATTCCTTGCACATACCTCCAAATTGGCCAGAAAACCCCCTATGGTTTGCATATTTCTTCTTTTTCTAATTCTCTTTTTTTTTTCTTTTTGATTAATTGCTTTTATTTAATTCCATAAAATTAATTCTCATAATACAAAAAATACAAAAAAAATCAGAAAAATCAAAATAAAATATGTTTATTATTTAATGCATTAATATTTTGTAAATAAATTTTCAATAATCAATTAGTTTAAATTTAGGTTTTCAACTTTAATGTTTTTCTTCTAAATAACTAAAATACATAAAAATTAGGTTTTTTTAATCATTTTTATCCTTTTCTCATTAAATAAATTTTCTTATTCTTATTATTATTAATAATTAATTATTTTTGTAAATAAACTTGTGATTAATTAATTAGGGTTAAATTAGGTCAAACTTAAATATTTTCTTTAATAATTAAAAACGATTTAGAATTAGAGTTTTATTTAATTTCCAATTTTAATCAATTTTATTTATTTTCATAAATACCAAAAACCATAAAAAAATAACCTTTTCTTTCTTTAATCATTAATTACTTTAAATTCCAATATAATCTTTAAAGGGTCCAACGCCCTCGCACTTTCGATTCCATTTTCCTTTCGCGCGTTTGTCTTTATTTTTCGTTTTAATATTATGTATTTGCCCCAAAGCTTTGTAATAGATAATTAGGACATTTACTTTCCGCACTTTTATTCAAATCGGGTCTTTGTTTAATTTGGCGATGTATAGACCCGCGCCTTGTAATAGTGTAGGACTTTTATTTTCCGCATTTTAATTTCCGCACCTTTAAACGGTTAATCACATGAAAGAATGTATGCCCAAATAAAATCAAAGCGTAGATCACCCAATGCATGAATAAGATAAAAATATAAACTGAAAATGACACACAATTCACACACCACTCCTAGGGTACGCCTCACTGTTGCCTTGCCCCTCGAAATGTGGTCGTCGAGTAGAGGACGTTTTAGTAAGTCCTCATGTCCATGAACATGGCATGGGGGTAGCTTCTAAGGTGTCCTACTATTGCTCTGGTGATCACACTGTCCCTAAACTCGAATTGACCCGAACACCTCCAACGGTGGTGCTACCTACCTCTCAATGGTGGGATGGCACTACCTTAAGGACATTTACACAGACTAGTTCCTTAGGGTAGGTAGATGACTCGTAGATACTTGCTCTAATTCAAAACAAATAAAAAAAAACTTCTTTTCACACCGACACTTTGCAAAAGGCTTTCAAAACAACTTTTCAAACACTCTTGAGGACTGATACAAGAGTCGATCTGAAACTTTAAACAAAACTTTTTCAAACCCACTCACACTTGAAAAGTAAACAAACATTTTGAAAACACAAATGAGCAAGTATCTAAGAGCCCATGGATAACCATGGATAGAAAGGGTGCTAACACCTCCCCTTTCTATAAATCTACCTCTCGAACCGAGAACTAATCTCATAAGGAATTTTTCTGTGCTTTTGTCCTTTCCTTGTTGGAGAAAATAAAAGACGGTGGCGACTCTTGCTTTCGCGACATTTCGCAAACCAGCGTTAAACAGTCAGTTCCAGATCCACCGATCACAGAACTGGCGACTCTGCTGGGGATATCTTATAAAGTGAGGTGTACCTTAGGACTAAGATCACTTGTGTTTTAAATTTTCTAAATTGTTTGCTTTATTATTGTGGGTTGCATCGGAGTTACATAGATCCTAACCCGGATCTGGGGATACCCTGTTAGGTAGCATAAGCTGTGAGGGACCTGTCTGGCGTAGACCGACATGGGTGAAGCAGTGGCTACGTTGGTGTGGCACCTTGGTCTGTACCGATATCCCTTGTGTTGCAACGAGGAGAATATGGGTCTTCTGAGGAGTCATTAAGCACCAACCGACCTTAGAACCCTAAATCGACCCAACTTGGCCAATAGAACAGTAGCAGTATGCTACGCCCATTGAGGCTAAACTCTCGTGATGGTTCTGGCCGCAAGAAAAGGTTGCGATGCTGGAGTTATGACCGATTGAGGGTAGTCAGTGATATTGGGATCCTCTAAGAACCCGGTTACTTTCGATAGGACAGGTATGAACCAACAAACTGAAAGAGGGTAATACCTAGACCTCATGCTGGCCTAAACTCTAAGGGCTTCTCTTGTGTGACTTGTGTGCCTTCCAACTTGACTATTTGCATACTTGTTATCTGACACTTGAGTTTCTCACAGGTTTTGTTCACAGTCCCTAATCTGGACTCATAACAGGGTTTACCTACATTACTCCATGCATAGCATAACATCATACCATTGCATGCATCCTACATAAGGACTAACCCATTTCAAGGATCTCAAGGGCTTGTGATGCAGGTCATGATGAACCAACTATCCAGCAAGGGGCAAAGGGGATTTATTTTCCTCTAGACAAGGTTGTCAGGGGCTATGACCCACTCGATATGGTGAGCCTTGACTCTTGAAGAAGGACTCTCAACAAACACGAAGTTCCTTCAATCAAGTTACCAGTTTCCAACTCTAACAATTTTCTTGGTTACCCCGTGAGGTCCTTGAAAACATTACATGCATATCATACATATCATTGCATTACAGGTACCCTTGTTACAGGTCACTTACCTTCTCCGCTGTTTATTTCAGCAATGGCTTGCCAACAAGATAACCAGAATCTTCATGCTCAAGAGACTCGGTTTGGGGAAATCCTCCTGAATCTATCCAAGGGGCAGGAAGAGCTAAGAACACTCCTCACGGGGACTTTGGTCAGGAACAGTGCTGAGGACGACAAGGACGAACGGCTGAAACGTCTACAAGCTGAGGTAGACACATTGAAAAACCAGATGCTGGGGCAAAAGGCTCTCATCCAAAGTTTAGCTCGGGAGCAAGGAGAGCTGAGGGCCATGATCAGTCAGCTTCATCAAGACATGAAGCAACCAGCCCAAGTCAGGGACCAAGTCATTAATCAGCCTCCAAGAAGTCAAAGGTTTGGGCCTCTCCAAGCTGCTACTACTTCACAGGTCCAACAACGACCTCGCCAAGAACAACGGACTGATCAGAGCAAGCCAGACAAGCCTAAAAGGCAGTTCACCAAGCTCAACGTGTCACCGTCTCAAGCTTTACAACAATTGTTGAGGTTGAATCTGGTGACGTTAAGGGACCCTCCTAAGAATCTCAACACAGCCTCCCCAAAGTACAATCCTGAGGAAAGATGTGCATACCACTCTGACAGTCCAAGACATGACACCGACGACTGCTGGGCTCTGAAGAATAAAATCCAAGACCTGATTAATGAAAGAGCTGTGGATTTCACCCAGATGGGCCAGGCTGAATGCTCCTGCCATCCCTACAAGATGCACCAGTTGAAGTAACAAGCCCTGAGACTAGAAGACTTTTGTTCATTAGAATTTTTCAAGTTGTGATTTTCTTTTGATTGTTCAAACATTTATTCATGTTAAACATTGTTATTTCATTAATGCACTACACATGTCTGTTTTGAAGTAATTATTTCGTATTCACTATTTAAAATTGCTTTCATTTTTGTGATGTTCAATGCTCGATCAATAATTCTAAGCCTCTTGAGGGAGGATGACGAAAACGATATCACGGTCTTTACAGTATGCTTTTGAACAGACCCCGCTGATGAGGTACAAACATTGTTTCAATTCCTAAACACCGGAGTTATAAGGATGATAATCCCTCGTCAACCCCTCTGAGCCAAAGAAGTAGGAGTTTTTTTTCTTTTCGAAAATTAAAACCCTTTATCATAACCTGGGACGGGGTAGTTCTCTCAGTTGATCCAAGTGCACAACAAATGGCACCGAAGAGGTCCTTACAAAAAAAAGGAGAAGACAATGATGATTCCGAATAATCATAAGGATAGGCAGTCGTTATATCTCAAAAAATAAAAACCCAATAAGTCAAAACCTATGAAGGAGACTTACAAAACTGGGGCATCCCGCTGACTGTAATCACAAAAGAAACAGTTCAGGCAAAATGTAGGGATAGCAAAATCAAAAAGAAAGAGGTCATACAAACCCTCAACAAAAACAAAAATGACTGCCTATTCAAATAAACGTTCAACATCCGAACCATCACTGGAATATCAGGACAAAGACCCAAACAAGGTCAAACGCACGATTAGCTGAGTTTAGGTTTGAAGAACATCACGAAGAGTGGGTGGGTACAAATAATTTGAGCCTTTATCCTTTGTTTCTTAAACCATGAACCAGGCCACGTTATAACCCTTAAAAAGTCCTAGCTGAAGCATGGGTTAGTTCGAAAGCATACTATTACGAAAGGTATCCTGACTCCTTAAGGCTTGCTATAAAATATTGAGTTGACATCACATTTTACGAAATTTGCTTGTTTTACTAAAAATTCATTTTCAAAAATTTCAAGACAGACATAAGCTTTGCATTTTTGATATAACATTGTTTGCATATGACTATTTGTTTGAACAACAGGGAAATTCGCTCGATGAATACCTAGTGAACAAGGGCACTTCCAATCAAGGGGCAGACGTGATTATTGTCCATCATCTGGGGAAATTCGGTCAAGATTCGGAGAATCTCTCAAAGGTCAAATAGCCTGGGGCAAATCTCCGCCTGAATCACTTGGGGCATTGAACAGGAATTCCAGCAACGAATCTTGCACGATCAGACATCTTCTGGTAATATGGCTACACAATGCAACTGACAGGGGCACCTCCCTACATCCTGAGAGCATGGACATAGTCGAAAAAAATACTACGCGTAATCAAAGACCCGCTAGGTTGACACACCTAGGCAAAAATAAGGGCTTCCCGGTGAACCAAAAGGGTTCGGGCAAAATAAGGGATGAAAATGAAAAAATCTGTACACTCGGAAAGTCGAAAACCTGAAAAGGCGGCTTGGGCAAAAATGGGTATCCCGGTGGACTAAAAACCTGAAAGGGCGGTCCAGGCAAAAGTTAGGGATCAAAGCGTACGACTATGTCCTGTCATCTTGTCACCTGCCTACCAGAAGAAGGTTTGTCCATCAACAACTATCAGCACCTCACAGGTCTTCCTCTCCCACCTCAGAAACAGGGGCAATGATGAGTTGTCCAAACGATCTAATTGCTCTGTCCGCCAAGGTATCAAGGTGAGTTCAGCTGAAGAACATAACCAGTATATCTTAACTCCCCAGAGAGTGAGCCAGCAAGTCAATGCACTCTCCCCAAGCAAAGCTATACTATCAGCCTTAAGGAAGTTGGGTATCCTCCAGCAGATCTCAACGTTCCCCAGCACAATATACAGACATTCTTAACAAGCATCCCCGGCAGTCTTGATCTAAGATTGTTCCCCGGCGGTCTACCAAGCATCCAGCGGAGCCACTTCCCCGATATATCTCAAAAATTTCCCCAGGAGAGTCCAATCAAGATTTCCTCAGGAAAGTTTGAATCATCTCCCCAGCAGGAAGCTTATCCCCAGTAGATTCTGGAAGCTTATCCCTTACAGAGCACGAACGCGTCTCCCGGCTTTATTCAAAGATTATTTCCCTACCAGGATATAACTGGGTTATCCTCAGCCAAAAGCCACGGAAAGACCGTCCTCGACAAAGTCTTCTTATCCGCTGCGGAGTCTATTAACACTTCCAACACAACAATGGTATCCCCAGCGGAGTTACCATCAACATCTCAACAACGTACCTCTCTTCCCACAGAGTATTGTTCCCCAGCAAGGTAGCTAGAGTAATTTTGCCTCGCAGAGTAATCCATTCGCCAAGTTTATTCCCCAACGGAGTTATCTTCTCCTACCGATATTCTTGCAACCATCATCCCCAGCGGAAACAACAAAGCACTATTCTCCAACATCAGCCCAGGATGTAACTTCCCGGCACCCGTCAAGGATTTACTTTCCTAGACAAAAACATACATTCATAAACATCGCATTTCCATACATTATAGCATGCATATATGCATCATGAACATACGATCTCATTTATGTTGAGAACATCATTGCTTGATCCATATCATGCATTACATATGACTGATCTTTACCTTTCAGGAAAGATCCAGTTAAGTTCTCAGCTATGTCCAAGACCTTCTCTGGTTCAGTTAAATCGATTCCTAAAGATTTTTCTAATGCCGATCCAGTTGAAGTTGTTTCAAGACCTTCTCTGGTTCAGTTAAATCGATTCCTAAAGATTTTTCTGATTCTTATCCAGTCGAAGTTAATCCAAAACCTTCTCTGGTTCAGTCAAATTGATTCTAATATTTTTCTGATTCTTATCCAGTCAAAGTTAATCCAAGACCTCCTCTGGTTCAGTTAAATCGACCCTAAGATTTTTCTGATTCTTATCCAGTTGAAGTTATTTCAAGACCTTGCATGGTTCAGTTAAATCGACTCCTAAAGATTTTTCTGATGCCGATCCAGTCAAAGGCATTCTCTGGTTCAGTCAGATCGACGCTAAGATCTCCCTGATTCTTATTCTAGTTGAAGATTCCAAGACCTTGCCTGGTTCAGTTAAATCGACTCCTAAAGATTTTTCTGATGCCGATCCAGTCAAAGGCCTTCTCTGGTCCAGTTATATCGATTCCTAAAGATTTTCCTGATAAAGACTCAGTAGAAGACATCCAAGATTCTCTCATCGTTACTGTTGAGGTAGTAATCGCCCCAGATTCTCTCATCGTTACTGTTGAGGTAGTAATCGCCCCAGATTCTCTCATCGTTACTGTTGAGGTAGTAATCGCCCCAGATTCTCTCATCGTTACTGTTGAGGTAGTAATCGCCCCAGATTCTCTCATCGTTACTGTTGAGGTAGTAATCGCCCCAGATTCGCTCATCGTTACTGTTGAGGTAGTAATCGCCCCAGATTCTCTCATCGTTACTGTTGAGGTAGTAATCGCCCCAGATTCTCTCATCATTACTGTTGAGGTAGTAATCGCCCCAGATTCTCTCATCGTTACTGTTGAGGTAGTAATCGCCCCAGGTTCTCTCATCGTTACTGTTGAGGTAGTAATCGCCCCAGGTTCTCTCATCGTTACTGTTGAGGTAGTAATCGCCCCAGATTCTCTCATCGTTACTGTTGAGGTAGTAATCGCCCCAGATTCTCTCATCGTTACTGTTGAGGTAGTAATTGCCCCAGATTCTCTCATCGTTACTGTTGAGGTAGTAATCGCCCCAGATTCTCTCATTGTTACTGTTGAGGTAGTAATCGCCCCAGATTCTCTCATCATTACTGTTGAGGTAGTAATCGCCCCATATTCTCTCATTGTTATTGTTGAGGTAGTAATCGCCCCAGATTCTCTCATCGTTACTGTTGAGGTAGTAATCACCCCAGGTTCTCTCATCGTTACTGTTGAGGTAGTAATCGTCCAAGGTTCTCTCACCGTCCCGTTGAGGTAGTAACCATCCCTGATTCATTCATAACATTTTGAAGATCCAGACTCGATTCCTGTATCTCGCCAGGGCACGTCTGAAGAGTTCAAAGATTCGACACCTGTAACCAGCCAGGGCGCATCTCTATAAAAAGTTTGAAGATCAACTCCTGTAACAGGCCAGGTAATTATCTTTCTTTTCAGGTACGCAAGATCTCGCTAAGGAAACTCTTATGCGATCAACATCCAAATGGCATCTGTAAGCCCATTCCCGACAAAGTTCAGTCACACTTCCATATGGAATCTATAAGCCCATCCTCCTATCCACTAATCTCCAAATGGCATCTGTAAGCCCATTCCCACCATCACACTACTATGTGAGCGCAAATTTCTGGGCACTCTAGTGTTCAATCATCTTCCACCTTCGGATTACGAAAGGCACGCCAGCCAATCTACATCCTCAGGTTTAAGAAGATTGAACAGTGGCAACTGTTGTACCCCAAAATTTGCCCTCCCATATTCTTCAAGATTTGCTAAGAGCATGCTTCAAAATCTCCCAAGGGTTGCACAGTCCAATGGCCTCCTAACAGTCAAAAATTAGGGTTTTGGTTCTGGCAAAGAAATTGAAGTTTCCAAGGGTCCAAACAAGTCCCACATACCTATAAACATTGTCAAGCATCCTCATGTCAAGTTTCAAGACTCACAGCACAAAATTGCACAGTCAAAAACCCTAATTGCTCAACAGTCAACTGCAGGGGCAAAATGGTCATTTGACAGTCAAAAGTCAAAATTTTTGGTCAACATCTTATTTTGAAGCCACAAACATCATTTGATCAATTCTTGATCATGATTCTCAAGGCATGGCTCAAAAAGTCTCAAGATGCAAAAGTTTCTATATTTGGACAGTTGAAAAAGTCAACTGCAAATTGACCAAGGCATAACTTCCACATGGTTTATCAGAAAAATTCCATCCAAAGCTCATTTTGAGGAGAATGACATTTCCTACAACTCATATTCACACTTCAAGTCCAAGAAATGCTCTCACAAAAAGTTATCAATCTCAACATTATAGGTCATTTTCAAAAGTCAACAAAAAGGCACTTTAAGTCAAAGACCATAACTTGAGATTGGTAAATAAAAATGACATGGGACCAAAGGCATTGGTTAGAGGACTTCAAGACCTTTCCAAAATGTCCAAGAACATGGTCAAAGCTTAAAAATTGAGCAAGATATGCCTTGTGGAAGTCGGGAAATTTTTGGGAATTTTGAAAAGTCATCTTTGCTTCAAATGCCTCAAAATTGCTAATGGGCCTCAATTTCTTCCAAGAATCATCACCCAAAAGCTATGCACGACCCATTGACTCAATTTCTTATTTTTAATTAATTAATTGAGTTTTTAATCCTATTAATTCATTAAATTAAAATTAAATATGAGAAAAATACTAAAATAAAGGTTTTGAATCTTTTTGTGCAGAGATTTCACTCATAATGGATCAAATATTTCGTGCATACTCAAAAAGGCAAGATTTCTCATGATTGGCAATAGTTTCATGGCAAAGAGATTTGGAAAAAGATGCTTGAAAATCAAATATTGAAGAGCATTAAAACATGGACTTTGGGCTTGGATTGTTAACCTAATTCACTCCACATATATGCAAGAACATAAACCTAATCAAAAGAACAAGAAAGCTGCGCAAAAACTTAAAGAACAACATTGCATTTTTTCATCAAAAAAATTGAAATCTGAAAACACAATTGCAGGATTGTTCAAGGCCTGAAACCTATCCTAACATATTGCTAGACCTTCCAGGAGTCTAGTAGCATCAAGAATCATCTCAAACGCGCAAGGAATTGAAGAATATAGGCCATACAGTTTGTCATCTTTTCAAGAAATACATAACATAATTCATGCATTATTAATAAGTTTTCTTGTTTGGTTTGCACTAATGAGGACTCTCTGAAGCTATTGGTACCATCCAATTGAATTATAGACGCCTGAATCAGAATCCACCATGGACAACATCTAGGGTTTCTGAAGCTTGTAATTAGGGATTTCTGATTGAGGAAAAATTGGACAACGCCAGGACCATGGTTGAATTCGTCAAGGCCAGACGAATTCAACCAACCATTCGCGCTCAATTTATGTGGCTTCCTCTTCTAATCGCTATTATTCGTCATGTCACTTAGTGGGGGTTAAAAACCCCCGCTATCTAATTCATGTTTTTGCAGGAAAACGAAGAAGAAGCATAGGTGTCATCCTGTGGTTGGAACATTCAAAAGCTGGCGCGTTTTCGTTTGACCTGTACCAATAGTGCTTGTTTCTTTTATATTATTTGTTTGCCAATATTATAACAAAAGCGTTTGAGTGGTTCAGTGGTTGGGTGTACGTTTGGTGAGTGCTGGGACCTGGGTTCGATTCCCAGGTCCCCCTATATATTTCATACTTTTTCTATTAACATGCTTCTATGCAGCTTTCATCCAGTGGTCCACCAAACGCCTTGCCTGCTTGCCTGCCAAGTGTCCCCAGGGATCCATCCAAAAGCCAGAATGTGCTGACTACCATGTACGCTAGTTAACCACACGCGCACAAGCATTGAAAAGTCAAACAGGCCTTGAATTCAGTGGGCCTAATTCCTTGCACATACCTCCAAATTGGCCAGAAAACCCCCTATGGTTTGCATATTTCTTCTTTTTCTAATTCTCTTTTTTTTTTCTTTTTGATTAATTGCTTTTATTTAATTCCATAAAATTAATTCTCATAATACAAAAAATACAAAAAAAATCAGAAAAATCAAAATAAAATATGTTTATTATTTAATGCATTAATATTTTGTAAATAAATTTTCAATAATCAATTAGTTTAAATTTAGGTTTTCAACTTTAATGTTTTTCTTCTAAATAACTAAAATAAATAAAAATTAGGTTTTTTTTTATCATTTTTATCCTTTTCTCATTAAATAAATTTTCTTATTCTTATTATTATTAATAATTAATTATTTTTGTAAATAAACTTGTGATTAATTAATTAGGGTTAAATTAGGTCAAACTTAAATATTTTCTTTAATAATTAAAAACGATTTAGAATTAGGGTTTTATTTAATTTCCAATTTTAATCAATTTTATTTATTTTCATAAATACCAAAAACCATAAAAAATAACCTTTTCTTTCTTTAATCATTAATTACTTTAAATTCCAATCTAATCTTTAAAGGGTCCAACGCCCTCGCACTTTCGATTCCATTTTCCTTTCGCGCGTTTGTCTTTATTTTTCGTTTTAATATTATGTATTTGCCCCAAAGCTTTGTAATAGATAATTAGGACATTTACTTTCCGCACTTTTATTCAAATCGGGTCTTTGTTTAATTTGGCGATGTATAGACCCGCGCCTTGTAATAGTGTAGGACTTTTATTTTCCGCATTTCAATTTCCGCACCTTTAAACGGTTAATCACATGAAAGAATGTATGCCCAAATAAAATCAAAGCGTAGATCACCCAATGCATGAACAAGATAAAAATATAAACTAAAAATGACACACAATTCACACACCACTCCTAGGGTACGCCTCACTGTTGCCTTGCCCCTCGAAACGTGGTCGTCGAGTAGAGGACGTTTTAGTAAGTCCTCATGTCCATGAACATGGCATGGGGGTAGCTTCTAAGGTGTCCTATTATTGCTCTGGTGATCACACTGTTCCTAAACTCGAATTGACCCGAACACCTCCAACGGTGGTGCTACCTACCTCTCAATGGTGGGATGGCACTACCTTAAGGACATTTACACAGACTAGTTCCTTAGGGTAGGTAGATGACTCGTAGATACTTGCTCTAATTCAAAACAAATAAAAAAAAACTTCTTTTCACACCGACACTTTGCAAAAGGCTTTCAAAACAACTTTTCAAACACTCTTGAGGATTGATACAAGAGTCGATCTGAAACTTTAAACGAAACTTTTTCAAACTCACTCACACTTGAAAAGCAAACAAACATTTTGAAAACACAAATGAGAAAGTATCTAAGAGCCCATGGATAACCATGGATAGAAAGGGTGCTAACACCTTCCCTTTCTATAAATCTACCTCCCGAACCGAGAACTAATCTCATAAGGAATTTTTCTGTGCTTTTGTCCTTTCCTTGTTGGAGAAAATAAAAGACGGTGGCGACTCTTGCTTCCGCGACATTTCGCGAACCAGCGTTAAACAGTCAGTTCCAGATCCACCGATCACACTGTGCAAAAGACCAAAAGCACATAAACTGTCCAGATTCAAACCCAACCTGCTAAGCCTTACCTGTGTCAAAACCCTGTCAAAACTTAAAGCCAAACATCCTGCATAAAAACCAGAAGCCAAGGCCTGAAGCAAAAGATATACAAGCTTCAAGCTTTCAACCTGCTGAAACTCACCAAAAGCCATAGCCTCAATCAAAGCTTCAAAACCTGCTAAAAGCCATCAACCAGCACATCCAAGCCTAAACATATCCACAAAAATCAACCAAAACTTCAAGCCCTAAGAAAACCTTCATCACTGGGCTAACAACAACAACACAATAGCATTCAACTCAAAGTCAGAAACGAGGAAAAGAAGCATTTCAAGGCCTCAGAGAACTTTCATCAAGCTAAAACATTCAAAGGCAACACAAAAGGCCTCAGAGGACTTTCATCATAGGCAAACATTAGAGGCAACAGAGGCATCGAGGCAACAAAGAGAAAGAAGATAAAGAAGTTTGTTTTCAGCATACATCATTAAGCAACAGAAAAGGCGAAAATACACAAACCAGGAAGAGCAAGTTCATCATCACCACTTTCTCGCCGTCAAGCCGCCATAGCGCCTCCCAATCCTCTCCTTCCCCGTCCCCAAGGTTAAAGGTAGTATTTTTCTGCTCATTCTGCTCACATTTCATGCAAAACATAATAATAATCATGAATCAAACCATGAAGTTTAAAATCGTACAATTGTTCTAAAGACCTAAAAAATGCAAGGGCGAAATCGTTACCCTTTTCGCGTATTGGCTTGGTCCAACCATGGAGAGGGAAGGAGCCAGAGGTAGCGCTGGTGGCTAGGCAAGGAGATACGTTAGCTAGACGCTTGGCCGGAGAAGATGAAGACGAAACCACAAACGGCGCCGCTTCTGTAACAAACCCTAAAGCTCTTCCCAAATGCAAACGAAATCAGCAACCCTAAAACATTGTTAAGACATGCTTGGGCCTTGTCCCACTTTCAGCGCCTAAAGCCCAAGTAAACTGGTCTACACCCCCCACGTTGCTACCTTGTTTGGGCCAGCATAAACCCTTAAAGCCCATTCAATCTCTAAACTATTCTTTTTTTTTTTATATATAAAACATATCTTATCTTTTCATTAATTAACCATACTTTTTTATAACTTACTTAATACTAATTTTAATTTTTACATTAACAATACTTTTTCTTATATATATATATATAACATAACTAAATTTTATATAGAAACTAATAAAAATAATATTTTTCTTTAAACTTAAAACTTTTACTCTCTTTAATTAAATTTTTTATACATGAAATGTTAATTTTCTTAAGTTAATACTTTTCTTTTCTTAAAATACTTTATTTGTACATAAAAACGATAATACATAATTTTCTTAAAATATTTTCCCTTTTCTTCAATTAAAACTTTGTATATGAAAACGTCAATACATAAATTTTCTTTAAGATAAATACTTTTCTTTTCTTAAAATATTGTCTTTGTACATAATTAATTAAAGTACATTTTTTTTAATACATAAAAGAATAGAACTTAAAACATTTTCTTTTCCTTTGACTAATTTTTCTTACTTGTACATATTTAACAAAGAAATACAAATATCCAAAAAGAATAAACACTATACTTAATTTCCTTATTAGGTTAACATTTCTCAACTTGTAAATAAATTACACATACACAATACACTTACATTGATACATTATCCATTTGCTATTCTTATACATCGCTATGCATTACTTATTACATTTGCGATCGCAATTCGATTTGGTTGTAATTATTCGGACATTATGCTCCTAAAGTCTCATCCCCATTTGTAAACTTGTACCCCCACTCCCGAATACTATTTTTGTAATAGCGTAGGACTTTAAATTCTCGCAATTTACCGCTTTCAAATATACCATGGTTAGACCTAGGGTTTGTATGTACATAAAAAATCGAACGCTAGATAACCTAATACAAAGACAAATACATGAAGTCAATACACAATTCACACTTGCACCCTTAGGGTAATCCCACATGTTGCCTTCCAAAATGGGCCATGCTTGCACGTCGAGTTTCTTTGGCAAAACAATTCAAATGATCATAAGTCCCTCGATGACGCTTTCGAAAGTTTCCTATCAAAATGATCATAGTCCCTTCAAGCAAATTGCCAAAGACACTTGGCACCATTGCATTCATGGTCCATACGATGACCCGCGCCTGTCCCGTTAAAACATCCTAAACGCAAGATTGTCCACCAAATACAATGATGGAACAAAATTGCTAAAAGGGTTAAAACATAAGAAAAACCTTTGAGAAATTTAGGGGTAGACAAAACTCTTAGTTACTTGGATCAATCTTGCAAAAACATTTGCCTCCTTTTCAAAACCACACTCCACAAACACTTTCAAAACAAACTTTCAAAAACATTTGAAACATCTTTTCGAAAAGATACACACCTTTGTAAAATACTCAAACACGAGTCATTACAACGGTTGCCGAAACAAAGGCGTCTATTTCAAAACATTTTCAAAACACACACACACACACAATTTTCAAGCAATCAAAAATCAAGGCAAGTGATCTAAAACCAAGTAACTAAGAGCCCATGGATAACCATGGATGAAAAGGGTGCTAATACCTTCCCTTTTCATAATCTACCCTCCGAACCCATGAAACATCTCAAAAGGTTTTTCCTGTGCTTTTTAACCTTTCCTTTAGGATAAAATAAAAAGTCGGTGGCGACTCTTGCTAAATCGAACAAGTGCGAATACAAACGCAAAACTCAAGTCAGTTCTCCCACCGTATCACAGTCATAATACGCATGTAAGATGTATTAGCAAAAAACAAACAAATACAAGATCATAGTCCCTCGACGATGCTACAAATGTTCCTTACGAATGATCTTAGTCCCTCAAAGAAAATGCTAAGATATCTTACAACATTGCTATTCATGACTATACGATGACCCTTGCCTGTCCCTTTTACATCTAAAGATAAGGTTACTTACCAATCCATGGTAAAATAACAATGTCAAAGGAAAGAGGAAATAAACAAGAAAGACTTTGAGTAGGTAGAATGTTCCTAGTTGCTTGCTCATTTTCAAACCAAAACATCCTTGCTATTTTCAAAACAAACACCAACACTTTCAAAACATCTTTCAAACTTGAAACATTTTCAAAAGATCAACACTTTGTATACATTCTTACGAACGAGAATCATTACAAAGTTTGCCTAAACGATGGCGCCTTTTCAAAACACTTTCAAAAACCATACAAAGCACGTTTTCAAACAAAAGCAAGTGATCTAGCAAGCAACTAAGAGCCCGTAGATAACTACGGATGAAAATGGTGCTAATACCTTCCCTTTTCATAATCTACCCCCCGAACTCAAGAAAACATCTCTAAAGGTATTTCTTGTTCTTTTTAGCCTTTCCTTTTGGATAAAAGAAAAGTCAGTGGCGACTCTTGCTAACCTCAACATTTGTGATCAAACGCAAAACAACCAAGTTAGTTCTCCCACCGTGTTACAGAACTGGCGACTATGCCGGGGATTATTTTAAAAGTGGGGTTACCTTAGGGCTAGATCACATTTACTTGCTTTCATTATTTGCTTTACATTTTGGTTCTTTGTTTGGGTTTAAATCCTCTACCCAGATTTAGGATACCTTATAGGTAAGTAGCAATACGTTAAGGAAACTGTGCGGGGTATACCAACATGGTCTAAGAAATAGCTATGTTAGTGTGACATATTTGTGGGTACCGGTAGCCCTTGAGTAGTCAAGGAGAATACGGGGCCGCTGAGTGATGTCATGAAACACTAACTGACTTCTAGAACCTTTACTTGACCAACTTGGCCATTAGGACATAATGAGATGACCAACTTTGGTGCAGTTTGAAGTTGGTAGATACTCGATACTACACTCATCGAGGTTTGGTTTTTTGGGATATTTCAGTTGCCATTAAAGAGGCTTGCGCTAAAATAATGCCCGAAAAGACAAACCAATGATATTGAGCTCCCTTATAACCCGGTTACTATTTCTAGGACAGGTTTGAGCCAACTAACTTCAAGAGGGTACTTAGCTATGAGACTCCATGCAAGCCTAAACCTAAGGACTTATTTGTTTTGTTTGTATATATTTACTTGTACATAACATCATAAACATCATAACATCATACTCATACTCACTAACCATTTCAAGGATTTTTGGGATTTGTCTTTGTTTTGTTTTGTAGGACATGGATTCTATTCGCAGGAAAACCATTCAAGTCAATCTCGTAAGGATCCCTCCTCAACTTAAAGAGTTAGCATCATGGGTTCCTGAGAATTCTCCATTTACCAAAAGACATGGTCGCCTCCTAAATTTGGTTACCTCCAACACTGATGAAGATATAATGAATGTGCTCTTCCAATTCTTTGATCCTCTACACCATTGCTTCATATTTCTCGATTATCAACTTGTTCCTACTTTGGAAGAATTCTCCCAACTCTTGAGGATTACAATTCTCAATCAACTACCCTTCAACGGTACAGAAAGAGATCCAAAACCATAAGAGATTACTCAATCCATACACTTGCAACAATCTGATATCACAACTAATTGGGAAACAAGGAGTGGTGTCAAAGGTTTCTTAGCCAAGTTCTTGTTTGAGAAAGCTCAAGATTGTTGGAACTCCTTGGACTTGCAAGCTTTTGAGGAAATTGTGGCCCTTCTCATCTATGGGATGGTTCTGTTTCCAAATCCTGACCAACTCATAGATGTAAACACCGTCAAAATCTTCATCTCTCGTAACCCGGTGCCTACTTTGTTAGGAGACATCCTACATTCTTTTCACTCTCGCACTATGAGGAAAAGAGGTATCATCATGTGTTGTACTCCTATTTTGGAAAGATGGTTTATTTCACATCTTCCCCGATTTGTATTGAAGATCGAGCAAGGTTCAAGGTGGTCCCATAGGTTGATGATGCCCAGACATTCAGATATTCATTGGGGTTCCCGATCTGTGGAGAATGTTTCTATCATCGACCGTTATGGAGAATTCCCTAATGTCCCCCTACTTGGCATTAGAGGAGGTATCACTTACAACCCTTGCTTGGCCTTACGACAATTTGGTTACGCCCGAAGGGATGGTCCACATGAGATTCTTATTCAAGGGTTGGTATTTGATTACGAGAATGACGATCAAGGTTACCGCCAGAGGTTTATCCGAGCTTGGAGGATGTTGAACAAGATAGATAGAAAGACGTTGGGGCACAAGAATTCCATCCCTCTTGAGCCTTATCTCAAATGGGTACGAGCCCGTGCTCCAAGTCTTGAGATGCCTTATCCTTCCATTCTCCCAGTTATCATGGAACCTGTTGTGGAAGGATATGTCCCATACACTATCTTTCATCCTAACATGCCCACCTCTATCGAAGACTTGCAAAGGGATTGGATACAGCTTAAGGGGGAGCGAGACACTTTCGAGGCCCAATTCTACGCTAGCAAGAAGAAAGTTCTAGAACTCACCAAGCATTTTCATGAAGAGAGGAGTCTGAACGCCTACATTGCATCAAAGAGGATGCGTTCAACTTTTTTGTCTTAAAGTTTTGTATTTTATTTCTTTGTAAGCCCAAAGAGGCATGATGTACTCAAATTTTGATTTATTAATATAATGTGTGCTCCTTTTTGTCTAAAGCAAATTTAAATCTCTAATTTCCTTGAAATCATTTGCATATGCATCTTAATTCATCATAACACAAACAAGTTTCTTACAACAGGTCTCCTTATCTTTCTACTATTTATTTTAGTGAGATGGATATTGAACAGACAGTAAAAGATCTACAGGCGTAGAACGCTCAGTTTCAACAAATGTTCTTGACTCTGGAAAAAGGATAAGAGGATTTGAAAACTTTATTGATCAAAGAAAAGAAGAATAAAGCGAAGAAATCAACCGGTGTTTTGAATCTGGGAAGAAGGTTCCAAGGGCCAGCCAGACGGACCCTAGACTTCACATTATCATCAGGTAAAGGTGACAATCAAGAAGGGAAAAACAAGGAATTGATTGACCATCTAGAATCTGAAGAGGAAGAAGAGGTTAATTACTCTGAAGAGCAGTATCCTCCAGCTGACGACAAATACAAATAGTTAGAAGATCGCTTAAATGCTATGGAGATCCAGAAAGTACCCGGGTTGGATTTTGAGGAGCTAGGACTTGTCTCAGGGGTTGTCATACCATAGAAGTTCAAGTTCCCGACTTTCGCTAAATATGACGGTGTCTCTTGTCCAAAGCTGCATTTGAGATCATACGTCAGGAAAATTCAACCCCATACTAGCGATAGAGACCTATGGGTACATTTCTTCCAAGAAAGCTTGTCAGGCATGCAATTGGATTGGTTCTATCAATTGGAAGGGACCAACATTCACAATTGGAAAGATTTGGCTGCCGCCTTTTATAAACAATACCAGTATAATGCTGACTTAGCTCCAACTCATAAAAAGCTGCAAGGCATGTCCATGGGTGCAGGTGAAGGTTTTAAAACCTATGCTCAGAAATGGCGGGATCTCGCAGGAAGAGTCCAACCCCCTCTATCTGACCGAGAATTGGTGGATATGTTCTTAGGAACACTGTCTGGTCCATTCTTCAAACACTTGATCAGAAGCTCCTCGGATGGATTTATCGAATTAATCATGACTGGCGAACGAGTATAAGCGGGTATAAGAAGTGGCAAAATTCAAAAGGATGCATCCTCGAGCGCATTGAAGAAACCATTTGCTGGGAAGAAAGAGGTTGGTGTTGTGTACCATCAAAGGAATCAAGACAGAACTGAACACCGTCCAACGGTAGGGGCCGTCATGATCCCTAAGCCTGCACCTATTCAACAAAGGAATAACCAGCCTAGAACGGAAAGACCGGTAAGACATTTTACCCGGATAAGTATGACATTGTCTCAAGTCTTGCCGTATTTGTTGAAATCTAATTTGGTGACCTTGCGGGAAGCTCCGAAGAATCCTAACACTGCCTCTCCCCGTTACAACCCAAACACCCGTTGTGCTTACCATTCAGAAAGTACGGGTCATGATACAAATGACTGTTGGGTTTTGAAAAACAAGGTGGAAGACCTTCTCGAGGCAAAAGAAATTGAATTTGACGCTCCTGAGATCCCAAATGTTATCACCGCTCTTATGCCCAAGCACGACCATGGTGTTAACGCTGTTGAAGATGATGTGTTTGTTGCTGTTGTTGATGAGCTTGTTACTCCTCTCCTAACCGTCAAAAGAAACATGTTCAAGGCCGGTTTATTTTCGGGATGTGGCGAAAGCTGCCACCTCTGTTTATCCCTACCGACTAGTTGTCATTTATTGAAGGCATGTGTTCAGCGCCTGATGGATGACAAAGAGATTTTGTTTGAAAAGACTCTCGTTCCAACCATTGCTTACAAGGATCTTTCAATAGTAACCATTTCCACCAATCCTCCCAGGGTCTCCACCAAAAGACCCGTTAGGATTACATCTGTTCCAAAGGTGACTCCACTGATAATTACTATGCCAGGGCCAGTCCCATACTCCTCAAATAAAACTGTCCCTTGGAACTATGGGGGTGACGTCTACTACCATGGTGTCAAGCAAGTTTGGCTGACTGATGAAGACTCAGTGTTTGAGAGGGCTGACCCCGACATCGGAAACATTATGGGAACCAGCAAAATAACCCGAAGTGGAAGAGTATTGTCGCCTGATATTGCTCCTCCAGAAACTTTTACTGGTCATGTGATCATCCCTGCTTTTGTTCCTACTGATACTACTACTATAGTTCATGTGGTTACCCCTGCTGACACCCCTATCACCGAGTCGATCGAGACTCGAGGCAAAGGCATTTTGATTGAACCTGTCCGGATGAAAGCGCAATCATTATCTATCCCAGAGACTTCCAAGAAAGAAATGGAAGAAATTTTGAAAATTATAAAGAGAAGCGACTACAATGTAGTAGAACAGCTAGGGCAGACCCCTTCAAAGATTTCTATGCTAGCTTTACTATTGTGCTCCGAAGCTCATGCAAAGGCCTTGGTGAAATTTCTTAAAACTGCCCATGTGACACAGGAAACCTCTGCTGACCAATTCGAAGATTGTGTGGCCAGTTTGACAGCTGACAACGGTTTGGGCTTTTCTGATGCTGACTTGACACCTAGAGGGAGGAAACATAATGAGGCGTTTCATGTCTCAGTCGAATGCAGGGGAACTACTTTAGCCCATGTCCTGGTAGATACTGGTTCATCATTGAATGTGCTGCCTAAGAAGGCTCTGGATAGACTAGATTGTGAAGGTTTGACCTTAAAACCCAGCAACATAGTGGTAAGGGCCTTCGACGGTTCGAAGAGAATGGTGCATGGGGAGGTGGACATCCCTATTAAAGTTGGAACTTAGACCTTTGATTCAACTTTCTATGTAATGGATATTCGCCCTTCCTATTCCTGTTTATTAGGCCGACCTTGGATTCATGACGCTGGTGCCGTCACCTCTACATTACATCAGATGTTGAAATACCCAACCAAGGGAAAAATCATTATTGTCCATGGAGAGGAGGAATATATGGTCAGTCACCTGAACTCCTTCAGATATGTGGAAATGGATGGTGAATTCATCGAAACTCCATGTCAGCATTTCGAGGAAGACCCACAAACAATTGCGGCAACCAAGACTGTTTCCAAAATTCCGAAGATTACCAAACCTCCGTTGAAGATGGCTTCTCTGAAAGATGCCAAGGTAGTAGTCGAAGAAGGTAGGTGTACTATTAGGGGCCAACTCCTAGATATTTCCTACAAGTCTGACAAATTTGGTTTGGGTTTTACTTTAGGAGCCCAGAAAGTTGTTCGTCGTGCTCGTGCCAGGGGACCACCTTTACGGATCAGCAACCATGGAATCAATGCAGTGGAGGATAGTGATGACAGTTGTGACCTGAAAGAATGGATTTTTCCAACTATCAACAGAGGACTCAACAACTGGGAAGCCAGATAATTTGTACCTATTACTTTTATCCAACAGTAATTGTCTTTAAATTTTTGTCGGACTTGTAATAATTAAACAATTTAGACTTTTAAAACCTTGTGTCTTACCCGAGGCACAATGGTCCATTTGTAAGGGTTGTTACTTAATTTTCATATGTCATCAATGAATCATTGACGTTTTTGCATGAAAATTTTACGCTCTTTGTTCTTCTTTTTTATACATTTTTATTTCTTTCAAAGATAGCTATGCTCTTACACACACTCACATATCAAAATGCAGATCCACATCTACTCAGGATCCCATGGGTAACGATTCTGCTATGGCCTATTATGACTTTGAAAATCCGATCTACCAAGCCGAAGAAGAAGGTGAGGAAGATTGTGAAGTTCCAGGGGAACTAGCCAGGTTACTACAACAGGAAGAAAGGACCATACAGCCCCATGAAGAACCGGTTGACACAATTAACTTAGGTACCAAAGAGGACAAGAAAGAAGTCAAGGTAGGTGCCAATCTGGAACCTAGTGTCAAGAAGCGCTTAATTCAGTTACTACATGACTATTTTGAGGTCTTTGTCTGGTCATACAAAGACATGCCAGGACTTGACGCTGATATCGTGGTCCATCGTCTATTGACAAAAGAAGACTGCCCTCCGGTAAAAAAGAAAGTTCGTCGCATGCAGCCAGAAATGTCAGAGAAGATCAAGACTGAAGTCATGAAGAAATTCAATGTCGGATTCTTAGCCGTCACCTCCTATCCACAATGGGTCGCCAATGTTGTTCCAGTGCCTAAAAAGGACGATAAAGTCCGCATGTGTATGGATTACAGAGATTTGAATAGGGCAAGCCCTAAGGATAATTTCCCGCTTCCCCATATCGATATTCTGGTTGACAATACCGCACAGCATAAGGTGTTCTCATTTATGGATGGTTTCTCAGGCTATAATCAAATCAAAATGGCACCCGAGGACATGAAGAAAACGACCTACGGCATACAGTGGGGCATGTTCTGTTACAAAGTTATTCCATTCAGGTTGAAAAACGCTGCGGCAACTTATCAGCGCGCCATGGTAGCTCTATTTCACGACATGATCCATCATGAAATAGAGGTCTATGTGGATTACATGATAGCCAGATCTCAAACTGAAGAGGAGCATCTGGACCATCTGCAGAAACTGTTTGAAAGACTGAAGATATACAAGCTAAGGTTGAACCCGAGTAACTGCACATTTGGAGTGAGGTCCGGTAAACTCCTAGGCTTCATCGTCAACGATAAAGGTATCAAAGTGGACCCTGCAAAGGTAAAATCAATACAAGAAATGCCTGCTCCTCGCACCGATAAGGAAGTCATAGGATTCTTAGGACGACTAAACTACATCTCCAGATTCATTTCTCACCTAACCGCTACTTGTGAACCAATCTTCAAATTAAAAAATCAAGTGTTGGATTGGAATGACGACTGCCAGGATGCCTTCGACAGGATCAAAGAATACCTTCAAGAGCCTCCCGTTTTGATGTCACCAGTTGAGGGAATACCTTTGATCATGTATCTAACTGTCTTAGAAAATTCAATGGGATGTGTGCTGGGGCAACATGACGAGTCTGGCCGAAAAGAGCATGCAATATACTACCTGAGCAAAAAGTTTACCGACTGTGAAACCAGATATTCACTGCTCAAGAAAACTTGTTGCGCTCTGGCATGGGCTTCTCTTCGGCTAAGACAGTATATGTTGACCCATACTACCTTATTGATATCCAATATTGATCCAACTAAATACATATTCGAGAAGCCTGCCCTCTCTGGGAGAATAGCAAGATAGCAGATGATCCTGACTGAATACGACATTCAGTACACTACCCAAAAAGCAATAAAGGGCAGTGTTCTAGCCGATCACCTTCCTCATCAGGATGTGGATGACTACCATTCCATGAAATTCAAGTTCCTAGATGAAGACATCATGATGGTAAACAATTGTGAAGAATTCAGACCATATGACGGACCTGAACAAGGATCCCGATGGACCTTGGTTTTTGATGGAGCTTCCAACGCACTCGCCAATGGCATAGGTGCTATAATCATATCCCCTGAAGGATGTCATACTCCCTTCACTGCAAGACTTTGTTTCAACTGTACCAATAATATGGTGGAATATGAAGCATGTATTATGGGTCTCAAAGCTGTCATAGATTTGCGAATTAAGTCCTTAAGTGTATTTGGAGATTCAGCCTTAGTCACCAGTCATATCAAAGGAGAATGGGACACGAAGCACCCTAATCTCATCCCCTATAAAGAACATGTGTTGACATTAATCCCATATTTTGAGGAAATTACCTTTGAGAATTTTCCACGAGAGGAAAATCAACTAGCGGACGCGCTAACCACTATGTCATCCATGTTTAAAATCAAGTGGGGTAACGAGGCTCCCCATATAACCATTGAGCGAATGGATGAACTAGCTTACTATCGTGAGATCGATACTGAAGAAGTAGTGGACAAGCCTTGGTTCCATGAAGTTAATAGGTATCTCGAGGCCCAAGAGTACCCGGAGGGAGCTTCAGTCAATGATAAGAAGTTCTTGAGAAGATTCTCTGCTAAGTTCTTCCTCAGTAATGGCATTCTCTACATGCGCAACCATGACTCTACTTTGCTTCGTTGCATAGACAAGATCATGGCTGATCTACATGAAGGCACTTTTGGCACCCATTCTAGTGGGCACACGATGGCTAAAAAGATCCTACGGGTGGGGTACTACTGGTCTACCATGGAAACAGATTGTCATTAGCATTCACGAACCTGTCACAAGTGTCAGACCTATGTTGACAAAGTACATGTTCCTCCAGTTCCTCTAAACGTCCTGACTACTCCCTGGCCATTCGCGATGTGGGGCATCGACGTGATTGGAGAAGTCAAACCTACAGCTTCTAATGGACACCACTTCATCTTGGTGGCAATTGACTACTTCATGAAGTGGGTTGAGGTAGCTTCTTTCGCTTATGTTACCAAGAACATTATGGCCCGATTCATCAAACAGAATCTCATCTATCGGTATGGTATCCCAGAGAGAATCATTACGGATAATGGTACTATGATACGGTGGGAGAACTGACTTGGTTGTTCTGCGTTTTATCGCAATTATGCGGATAGTAAGAGTCACCACCTACTTTTATTTTATCCAATAAGGAAAGGCTGAAAAGCACAGGAAAGACCTTTAGAGATGTTTTCTTGAGTTCGGGGGGTAGATTATGAAAATGGAAGGTATTAGGACCCTTTTCATCCGTAGTTATCTACGGTCTCTTAGTTGCTTTCTAGATCACTTGCTTTTGTTTGAATGTGTGCTTGTGGTGTGGGTTTTAAAAGTATTTTGAAAATGTCTTTGTAATGGTTCTCGTTTCTATATGAACGCGTACAAAGTGTTGTTTCGAAAATAGCTCAAAGAGGTGTTTGTGAAATGTGTTTTTGAAAGAGATTTTAAAAAAGTGTCTTCTTTGTAATGGCTCTCGTTTCTATAAGAACGCGTACAAAATTTTGTCTTTTTAAAATGTTTCAAAATGAGAGTTTTGGTGTATAAAATGTTTTTGTGTTGTGAGCAAGCGAGCAACTAGGAGCGAATCTACCTACTCAAAATGTCTTTATATGTTCTTTTCCTCCTCCTTTATATGTTTCTATCTTACCATTGTTTTGGTAAGAAGCCCCATCGTTGGATGTGAAAGGACAGGCGCGGGTCAATCGTACAGTCATAGAAGACAACTTATGAGATGCTTTTGGCAATTTTTGTAAGGGACTAGATCGTTTTATCGAAGGCAACATCGAGGGACTATGATCTTTTGTATCGAAGGGTCTTTGCTAAAGCATCCCATATTCGAGGGACATGACTGTTTTTCCGAGGCAATGAGCGAGGTTACCCTAGAGGTGCGCGTGTGAAAAAGTGTGTTTGTTTCAAGTTATTTTGTCTTTGAAATTAGGTTATCTAGCGATTGATTTTAAATCTTGCCATGCACACCTAATTACTATACAGTATAAGGAAAACAGTAAATTGCGGAAATTAAAATTTTACGCTATTACAGAGCTTTCGGGAATGGGGGTACAGATTTACAAATGGGGATGGATTAATATAATTAAATGTCCAAATAGGCAAACAATACAACAAAATCGAATCGAGCAATTAATTGAAATTACAACAAGTTTATGAAGTAAAAACCAATTGACAAAGTATAAAATTCTAGGTATTTTGTTTGAAAAGTTTTGAAAAGAAAAATAGAAAAATCTATTCTATTAATTAGCTAAGGAAATTAAATCAAATGCATGTATTTTGTCTTTTAGGATTTTTTTTGTTATTAAGAAAATAAATAGACAAATTAAAGCTTAAGTACAAAATAATTACTAAAATTATTTACAAAGTTTTTTTTCTAAATTAAATTTTAGAACTAAGATAAATTGAGAAAATTAATTAACAAAAAAAATTTTATGAGTTATTAAAATAGTAGAAAAAAGTAAAATCAAAACTAAGTATTAAAATAAAACACAAATGGAATGGCGGTGTTAAATCTGAAATGGGGTGATGATGTCTTATTTTGAAGCATGGGCTTTAGAGGCTTAAGCCCATGGGGTTTTTGTTTTAAAAAAGAAAGAAAATGAAGCAAACAATCAACAAATAATGGGAAAAATGTCCCTAAGGGGTCTTGAATCCGGGACCTTGCGCACATCACACACACACCATAATCGCTACACCAATTGTTTATTCATTACTTAAATCACCTTTGCAAATATGTAACTTAAAACTAAAAAAATGGGTTGGTCCAAGTAAACCAGGCCCAAACCCGGTTATGGGAAGAAATTGGAAAGGGTTTGAAACCCTAACAGAAGTGCTATTGTTATTGTTTGGGAAAGGAAAAAAAAGAATATTGAAAACCCTTTCTCTCTTCCGAATCTCACTCTATCTTCTTCCTCCCTCTCTCGATACCTCTCTGTTCTAATGGCATGTCAATTTCCCTCTCTATTATCTCTCTTATCTCTATCTAACCTCATCCCAGAGAAACCCTAAAGCCCCAAATCGAAACTGATACAACAATATGAAAAATGTATTCAAAACGGTAAAGGGAAGGTAAGAACAAACTGAATCAAAATTAAAAATGAATTACCTTCTTTTCAGCTCCTAAGGTATGTTCTGAATCTCTTGTTTTTGCCTCTACTTCTGATTGCTTATGATTTTGGTGCATCTTGTTGTTCGTTTGTTGATGAATATTTTTTTGGAATTGTTGCAAAAAAATTTGTGATGTTATACACAATGTTGGATGCTCGGTTGTGACTGGGGGTGAGTGAGGAAGGAATATGATGATGAGGTGAAAACAAGTTGGAAAGGGTTGTGGTTTGTTCAATCTATGTTTGATACAGATTATGGTGATGGATCTTGTTCTATCTTTTTTTGTTTTCTGGCTTTTTTGGCTATTGGTATTTGCTGGTTATGTTATATCTTGGTTTGGTTTTCTGGATTTTTTTCTCACTATTGGTATTTGTTGGTTATGTTATATCTTGGTTTTTGGTTTTCTGGTTTGGTTTTTCTGCTTTGTTTGTTTTCTGTTTTTTTGTTGGCTCCCAGATGTTCTCTCCCTTGCCTCTGTTTTATGGAACAATGGCTTTGTTATATTGAAAATCAGGGTCAAAAGTGGGGGGGGGGGGATTTGAGGGTTTTGAACAAACTGTGGTATGCTGACCTTGGGGCTTTTGAGCACAGGTTTCATATTTGCTATTTATGTGCAAACATTGGGCTGTCAACAGCAGGTTTGACACAACTATTCAATGAAATAAAGCAATTTTGCTTATTTTTCTACATTTTCTGAAGGGTTTGTATAACTTAGGAAAATGATGATGTAACTTGTTTGTTGAGCAAGCTATCTTGTTGTTTTTCCTTGTCCTATTTTTGTTTTACTTGTTGCTGCCTTCTTGTTCTGTCACTACTTGTTGCACTTGTTTGGAAGCCTAGTTGCTGCGCTAGCCTTCTGTTTTGTTGTTGTTTGCTTCCTGCTATGCAGCCTATTTTGTTGTTGCTGCAACTTGCAGTTTTGCCTTTGCCTTTGCTTAGACCAAGCTGTATTACAGCCTGCTTTTGGGTTGCTGTTTTGGCTTGTTGCAATACTTTGTTGCTTGTTGGACAACCTTGGGCTTTAAGTTATGATTGTAAATTTCCTTTTCTTTTTGTGAACCAAGGCCCAACCTTGTGATTTGCAAAATAGTACAAGAGGGATTATGATAAAACAAACCTTAAAATCTGATTCCTAAATACAAACCCTAATGATGATTTTTTTTCCTTTCTTTACATATCACTTTTGTTTGATTGCTTTGCTAACTTTCTTTTTTCTCTGTTTCATGAACATGAGGCGTGAATGGCAAGCGGAGATTGGATGGATTGCTTGAAGATGAAGCAAAGAAGACTTGAAGAAATAGAACAAAATTTCTTTCTTTGTAAACAAGAAATTTGTAATTCTTTGTAAACAAGACAAAAATTTGTAATTTATTTCAATTGTAATGTAATAAACATAAAGCCTTGAATAACTTTTTAAATGATGAAATTTATTGTACGAAACTTTGAGTTTTAATTTAAACTTTGCAATTCTGAATTGAATGCTTTGAATAAAACATCTTGGTTTGGCAACTTGAACTTCAAGCAATCACAAAGTGATCAAATAAACCATGCGCCTTGTACTCCAATAATTCTTAAACAAAATAAATGTTTAAGAATTCAATTCCAATTTGGTTAACTCAAACCCAAAACTATGGTCATTTAAATGAAAGTCTTAATATTCACATCTTGTCCAAATCAAATTTGCATTCAAAATGAACTCGCATGCCACGCTCGATTAAAATGGGACTTCATTGTCAAACAAACATGCCTTAAGAACATTCATCAATCTTGTAGATTTAACGAACTTCAACCAATTATGGTTAAGAAAATTCGAAATTAAACAAATGACTTACGACGATTCGATAACTTTCAAAGTCTTCCAAACGTAATTTTCTTTCTATCTTTGAAGATAAACTCGTGAGCGACATCACTTATGACCATATGCAGAAATAATCGTCTCAAGATATTGTAATTTGAGGAAATCACAATTCTTAGAATTCAGATGACAGTTATTTAAGATTAGGTCAAAGTCCCTAATGCGACTTCTAACGTAATCGAATTTTGGTGATCTTCTACACGTAATCAGCTCTTGATTTGTGAAGAGAAATTAGAGATAACGTCAAGGATATTCATACGCAAGAAGAACCGCTCAAAAATATCGAATAATGAAGAAGTTACAATCGCTTGAACTTGGTCTCGCAAAAGGTCAACTTTTGGGTCAATGGTGTCATTTTCAATCATCTGAACCCTTGACTGAGCAAACTTGCAATGCGAGGTTTGAAACTTGGCACGAACATCCTTGAGGAGACATGAAGATCTATGAAGACCATTTGAAACCTTGGACACTCAGTTTTCTTTTGGAAATAACAAACCCTAGTTGTTGACTTACTGCCCTAGGAAGGGAATCTGTCTGATCAACTTTTGAGCCAAATTGAGTATACGAGAAACCCTAGGATAGTATCTTGCATGAAAAGTGGGAGGGCAAATTTTGGGGTACAACAGCGGCCCCTGTTCAATCTTCTTAAACTTGAAAAGTGAGATCGACATGTTTGTCGTTCGTAGCTTAAAAGTGGAAGATGTTTGAACACTAGAGTGCCCAAAATTTGTACTCGGTGATGTGTTGGTTGATTGTGTAGGGAATGGGCTTAAAGATGCCATGTGGAGAAATGATGGAGAGTTGTCGGAGATGGGCTTATAGATGCCATCCAAAGGTGATTGTTGACAGAAATTGGACTAAGTCTGAACTTTGACTTCAACTGGAAAAGAATCACAATAAACCTTTGGTTTGATTTAAACTGAAACTAGCAGAAGTCTTGCATGTTATTTGACTAGAAAGGATCAGAATAAATCTTGGAGAAATTTTATCTGAACCAGAGAAAATGCCTATTTGGAAAGTATCAGGATAAATCGTTGAGAGATTTAAACTGAAACAGCATGTGTCTGGAGAAGAACCAGAACAAATCTTGGAGCGATCTATCTGGACCAAAGAAAATGTCTGCGGGAAAGAATCAGAATATACCATTGAGAGATTTAAACTGAACCAGTTGGGGTCTGGATTAACCTTGACTGGAATGGAAATTAGAAGAATCTTAGGATCGATTCAACTGAACTAGACAAAAGTCTTGGAATATCTTCAACTGGAATAGAAATCAGAGAGATCTTAGTGTCGATCTGACTGAACCAGAGAAGGTCTTGAATATTCTTTAACTAGAGAGAATCAGAGTAGATCTTTGAGCGATTTATCTGAACCGTAGAAAGTGTCTACTAGGAAAGAATCAGAATAAATCATTGGGAGATTTATCTGAACCAGCGGGGATTTGGAGAAGAATAAGAATAAATCGTTGAGAGATTTATCTGAACCAGAGAAGACATCTGCGGGAAAGAATCAGAATAAATCATTGAGAGATTTATCTGAACCAGCAGGGATTTGGAGAAGAATCAGAATAAATCATTGAGAGATTTATCTGAACCAGAGAAGACGTCTGCAGGAAAGAATCAAAATAAACCGTTGAGATATTTAAACCGAATCGACAGGGATCTGGAGAAGAATCCGAACAAATCGTTGAGAGATTTATCTGAACCAAAGAAGACGTTTGCGGGAAAGAATCAAAATAAACCATTGAGATATTTAAACTGAACCAGTAGGGGTCTGGATTAACCTTGACTGGAATGGAAATTAGAAGAATCTTAGGATCGATTCAACTGAACCAGACAAAAGTCTTGGAATATCTTCAACTGGAATAGAAATCAGAGAGATCTTAGTGTCGATCTTCTTGAACCAGAGAAGGTCTTGAATATTCTTTAACTAGAGAGAATCAGAGTAGATCTTTGAGCGATTTATCTGAACCATAGAAAGTGTCTACTAGGAAAGACTCAGAATAAATCATTGGGAGATTTATCTGAACCAGCGGGGATTTGGAGAAGATTCAGAATAAATCATTGAGAAATTTATCTGAACCAGAGAAGACGTCTGCGGGAAAGAATCAGAATAAATCATTGAGAGATTTATCTGAACCAGCAGGGATTTGGAGAAGAATCAGAATAAATCATTGAGAGATTTATCTGAACTAGAGAAGACGTCTGCGGGAAAGAATCAAAATAAACCGTTGATATATTTAAATTGAACCGACAGGGATCTTGAGAAGAATCCGAACAAATCGTTGAGAGATTTATCTGAACCAGAGAAGACGTTTGCGGTAAAGAATCAGAATAAACCATTGAGATATTTAAACTGAACCGACAGGGATCTGGAGAAGAATCAGAACAAATCGTTGAGAGATTTATCTGAATCAGAGAAGACGTCTGCGGGAAAGAATCAGAATAAACCGCTGAGAGATTTAAACTGAACCGGCAGGGATCTGGAGAAGAATCAGAACAAATTATTGAGAGATTTATCTGAACCAGAGAAAACGTCTGCGGGAAAGAATCAGAATAAACCATTGAGAGATTTAAACTGAACTAGCAGGGGTCTGAAGGAAATACCTATTATGTAGATGGTCGACCAGTCCTTTCTCTAGAATTGATCTATAATTGACTTGTTGAAAATTTGACGATAATTTTCTGTTGATTGATCTTTCCTGAAAAGGTGAAGGGTTAGTTGCATGCAATTCCATAATGTATGAAATGCACAGTTCAATGATATTGCGATATATGCATTTATGTCATCGATTTTTATGATGTATGAATGTAATGTATGCGCATGCAAGCTGTTCTGCTACAGTGTTGTTGGATTAGGGAAAATAAATCCCTGACTGCTACTGGGGATGTGGGCTGCAAGTCTTCGTATTTTGAAGTTGAAGTGTTGATGGATGGGTTTCCATAATTAGAGAAATAAACTCTATTGTGGAAGGGAAACTCCGTGCATTGCTTGTGGGCTTCGTGAAATCCTGCTGGGGAATCCCGAGAAGTTGGGCAACTTTCACCGGGGAATCTTTGGAGCCGTAACTGGAAGTTTTGCTTCGTCGGGGATGTGAGAGCACTTGATACCATTAGGCTGCATACTGAAAATACATTAGTGATCTTGTAGTAGGTTGTCTTTGCTTCCGCTCTTACTGGATAAAGTACCTGCGGGATTTTATGGAATGGCCTATAGATATTATCCTATTTCTTAAAACCATTAGTAATTGTCTTTCCATTTTCTGTTCCCCTCTTTCTTGTACTCATTTGTAAATAGTAATAACGTTCAAATGCATATGTTCAAAAATAATCATTGGATGTTTTTGTAAACAAAACAGGAAAGTAAAAGAAAAAATAGATAATTTTACACTTTTAAAGGAATATCTTTGTATTAACTTGAATAAGTACTTTTGTACAAGGAGACGAACATCCTAGTAAGAGAATGTCGTCGTAGAAAATGAAAACTGATACAAAGAAAAGATAGCTATGTGAAATAATCCCATGGGGTTCCCATTCTTCTATAGCCTTCATGTCTCTGAGCATCTCATCCACTTGTTGCTTTGTCTGAAGCTGATTAGATTGATTAGAACCGTTTGAGTTTGTCAGTCGATACTAAAGGTTTTCTGTAAGGTGATTCAAAGGGACATAGTCATACGCTTTCAATCCCTAACTCTTGCTTGGACCGCCCTTTCGGGTTTTCAGTCCACCGGGATACCCTTTTTTCCCAATCCGCCCTTTCAGGTTTTCAGCTTGCCGGGTGTAAAGTTTTTTTGTATTTTATCCCTAATTTTTGCCTAGGCCAGTCGACCTAGCGGGTCTTTATTCATGCGTGGTATCTTTTGACTATGTTCGCATTTACAGGATGCGGAAGGTCGTCGCCATCCATAGTGGTTAAGATCATTGCTCCACCAGAGAATATGCTTTTGATCACAAATGGTCCTTCGTATGTAGGAGTCCATTTTCCCCTGGGATCATCTTGTGGCAATATGATACGCTTAATTACCAAATCACCAACCCGATATACCTGACGTCTGACCTTCTTGTTAAAAACTTTGATCATACGTTTTTGGTACATCCGACCATGGCAAACAGACGTAAGCCTCTTCTCATCAATCAAGTTCAACTGGTCAAGCCGAGTTTGAATCCATTCATCTTCATTCAGTCCTGCATCTTTTATGATTCTCAGAGAAGGTATTTGGACTTCAATTGGTAGGAAAACTTCCATACCGTATACCAAAGATAAAGGAGTTGCCCCTGTTGACGTGCGAGTCGTGGTACGGTAACCATGGAGAGAAAATGGTAACATCTCATGCCAGTCCTTTTAGGTTACTGTCATTTTTTGTATGATCTTCTTGATGTTTTTATTTGCGGCTTCGACAACACCATTCATCTTTGGCCGATAAGGAGAAGAATTATGGTGCTGGATCTTGAATTGCGTGCATAGTGAAGTGATCATAGTATTGTTGAGATTGGTACTATTATTTGTGATGATTCTCTCTGGGATACCGTATCGACGGATAAGGTTCTATTTGATGAATCGGGCCACAACGTTCTTAGTAACATAAGTGAATGAAGCTGCCTCGACCCACTTCATGAAATAATCAATGGCAACCAAGATGAAATGGTGTCCATTAGAAGTTGTAGGTTTGACTTCTCCAATCATGTCGATGCCCCACATCGCGAATGGCCAGGGAGCAGTCAATACATTTAGGGGAACTGGAGGTACATGTACTTTGTCAGCATAGATCTGACACTTGTGACAGGTTCGTGAATGCTGACGGCAATCTGCTTCCATGGTAGACCAATAGTACCCTGGCCGTAGGATCTTTTTTGCCATCGTGTGCCCACTAGAATGGGTGCCAAAAGTGCCTTCATGTAGATCACCCATGATCTTGTCTGCCTCAACCTTGTCTATGCAACGAAGCAAAGTAAAGTCATGGTTGCGCTTATAGAGAATGCCATTACCGAGGAAGAACTTAGCAGAGAATCTTCTCAAGAACTTCTTATCATTGACTGAAGCTCCCTCTGGATACTCTTGGGCCTCGAGATACCTCTTAACTTCATGGAACCAAGGCTTGTCCACTACTTCTTCAATATCGATCTCGTGACAGTAAGCTGGTTCATCCATCCGCTCAATGGTGATCTGGGGAGCCTCGTTATCCCACTTGATTTTAAACATGGATGACATAGTGGCTAGCGCATCCGCTAGTTGATTTTCCTCTCGTGGAAAATGCTCAAAGATAATTTCCTCAAAATATGAGATTAATGTCAACACATGTTCTTTGTAGGGGATGAGATTAGGGTGCTTCGTGTCCCATTCTCCTTTGATCCTACTAATGACTAAGGCTGAATCTCCAAATACCCTTAAGGACTTGATTCCCAAATCTATGGCGGCTTTGTGACCCATAATACACGCTTTATATTCCGCCATATTATTGGTACAGTTGAAACAAAGTCTTGTAGTGAAGGGAGTATGACATCCTTCAGGGGATATGATCACAACACCTATGCCATTTCCGAGTGTGTTGGAAGCTCCGTCAAAAACCAAGGTCCATTGGGATCCTTGCTCAGGTCCGTCATATGGTATGAGTTCTACACAATTGTTTACCAACATGATGTCTTCATCTGGGAACTCAAATTTCATGGACTAGTAGTCATCCACAGCCTGATGAGCAAGGTGATCGACTAGCACACTTCCCTTTATTGCTTTTTGGGTAGTGTACTGAATGTCATATTCAGTTAGGATCATCTGTCATCTTGTTATTCTTCTAGAGAGGGCGGGCTTCTCGAATATGTATTTAATTGGATCCATCTTGGATATCAATAAGGTAGTATGGGTCAACATATATTGTCTTAGCCGGCGAGCAGCCCATGCCAGTTCACAACAAGTTTTCTCAAGCAGTGAATATCTTGTTTCATAGTTGGTAAATGTTTTGCTCAGGTAGTATATTGCATGCTCTTTTCGGCCAGACTCGTCATGCTGCCCCAACACACACCCCATTGAATTTTCCAAGACAGTTAGATACATGATCAAAGATCTTCCCTCGATTGGCGGCATCAAAACAGGAGGCTCTTGAAGGTATTCTTTGATTTTTTCGAAGGCAGCTTGACATTCATCATTCCATCCGACTACTTAATCTTTCTTCAGTAATTTGAAGATTGGTTCACAAGTAGCGGTTAGGTGATAAATGAATCTGGCGATGTAGTTTAGCCGTCCTAAGAATCCTCTGACTTCCTTCTCGGTGCAAGGAGCAGGCATTTCTTGTATTTATTTTACCTTTACAGGGTCCACTTCGATACCTTTACCACTAACGATGAAGCATATGAGTTTACCGGACCTTACTCCAAAAGTACATTTACTTGGGTTCAACCTTAGCTTGTATTTCTTCAGTCTTTCAAACAGTTTTTGCAGATGGTCAAGATGTTCCTCTTTAGTTTGAGACCTGGCTATCATGTCATCCACATAGACCTCTATTTCGTGATGGATCATGTCATGAAATAGAGCTACCATGGCGCACTGATAAGTTGCACCAGCGTTTTTCAACCCGAATGGCATAACTTTGTAACAGAACGTGCCCCACTGTGTGACGAAGGTCGTTTTCTCCTTGTCCTCAGGTTCCATTTTGATTTGATTATAGCCTGAGAAACCATCCATAAATGAGAACACTTTATGCTGTGCGGTATTTTCAACCAGAATATTGATATGGGGAAGAGGGAAATCATCCTTAGGGCTTGCCCTATTCAAATCTCTGCAATCCACACACATGCGTACTTTACCGACCTTTTTAGGCACTGGAACAACATTGGCGAACCATTATGGATAGGAGGTGACGGCTACGAATCTGGTGTTGAATTGTTTCATGACTTCAGTCTTGATCTTCTCTGACATTTCTGGCCATATGTGACGGACTTTCTGTTTTACCGGAGGGCAGTCTTATTTTGTCGATAGACGATGGACCACGATATCAGCGTCAAGTCCTGACATGTCTTTGTATGACCAGGCAAAGACCTCAACATAATCATGTAGTAACTGATTTAAGCGCTTCTTGACACTGGGTTCCAGATTGGCACCTACCTTGACTTCTTTCTTATCCTCTTCGGTACCTAAGTTAGCTGTGCCAACCAGTTCTTCATGGGGAAGTATGGTCCTTTCTTCCTGTTGTAGTAACCTGGCTATTTCCCCTGGAAATTCACAATCTTCCTCACCTTCGTCTTCAGCTTGGTAGATCGGATTTTCAAAGTCACAATAGGCCATAGCATAATCGTTACTCATGGGATCCTGAGTGGATGTGGATCTGCATTTTGATATGTAAGTGTGTGTAAGAGCATAGCTATCTTTGAAAGAAATAAAAATGTAGAAAAAAGAAGAACAAAGAGCGTAAATTTTGCATGCAAAAAACGTCCATGATTCATTGATGAGATATGAAAATGTAGTAACAACCCTCACAAATGGACCGTTGTGCCTCGGGTAAGACACAAGGTTTTAAAAGTCTAAATTGTTTAATTATTACAAGTCCGACAAAAATTTAAAGACAATTACTGTTGGATAAAAGTAATAGGGACAAATTCTTTGGCTTCTCAGTTGTTGAGTCCTCCTTTGATAGTTGGAAAAATCCATTCTTCCAGGTCATAACTCTCATCACTATCCTCCACTGCGTTGACTCCATGGTTGCTGATCTGCAAAGGTGGTCCCCCGACACGAGCACGACGAATAGATTTCTGGGCTCCTGAAGTAAAACCCAAACCGAATTTGTCAGATTTGTAGGGAATATCCGGGAATTGGCCCCAAATAGTACACCCACCTTCTTCGACTACAGCCTTGGCATCTTTCAGAGAAGCCATCTTTAACGGAGGTCTGGTAATCTTCGGGACTTGGGAAACTGCCTTGGTTACCGCAACTGTTTGTGGGACTTCCTCGAAATGCTGACACAGAGTTTTGATGAATTCACCATCCATTTCCACATATCTGAAGATGTTCAAGTGACTGACCATATATTCCTCCTCTCCATGGACAGTGATCATTTTTCCCTTGATTGGGTACTTCAACATCTGATATAATGTAGAGGTGATGGCACCAGCGTTATGAACCCAAGGTCGTCCCAATAAACAAGAATAGGAAGGACGAATATCCATCACGTAGAAAGTTTAATCAAAGGTCTGAGTTCCAACTTTAATGGGGATATACACCTCCCCGTGCACCATTATCTTCGAACCTTCGAAGGCCATTACCACTATGTTGTTGGATTTTAAGGTCAAACCTTCACAGTCTAGTATATCCAGAGCCTTCTTAGGCAGCACATTCAATGATGAACCAATATCTACCAGGACATGGGCCAAAGTGGTGCCCCTGCATTCGATAGAGACATGCAATGCCTCGTTGTGTTTCCTCCCTCTAGGTGTCAGGTCAGCATCAGAAAAGCCCAAACTGTTATCAGCGATCAAACTGGCCATACAGTCTTTGAATTGGTCAGCGGAGGTTTCCTGTGGTACATGGGCAGTTTTAAGAAATTTCACCAAGGCCTTCGCATGAGCCTCGAAGCACAACAGTAAAGCTAGCATAAAAATATTTGAAGGGGTCTGCCCTAGCTGTTCGACTACATTGTAGTCGCTTCTCTTTATAATTTTCAAAATTTATTCCATTTATTTCTTGGAAGTCACTGGGATAGATAATGATTGTGCCTTCATCCGGACAGGTTCAATCAAAATACTTTTGCCATGAGTCTCGATCGACTCGGTGATAGGGGTGTCAGCAGGGGTAACCACAAGAATTGTAGTAGTAGTATCAGTAGGAACAAAAGTAGGGATAATCACAGGACCGGTTATAGTTTCCGGAAGAGAAATCTCAGGGGAGAATACTCTTCCACTTCGGGTTATTTTGCTGGTTCCCACAATGTTGTCGATGTCGGGGTCATCCCTCTCAAAAACCGAGTCTTCATCAATCAGCCAATCTTGCTTGACGCCATGGTGGTAGACGTCACCCCCATAGTTCCAGGGGAAAATTTTATTTGAGGAGTACGAGATTGGCCCTGGAATAGTAATTATCAGTGGAGTCACTTTCGGAACAGATGTAATCCTAACGGATCTTTTGGTGGAGACCCGGGGAGGATTGGCGGAAATGATTACTATTGAAACATCCTTGTAAGCAATGGTTGGAACGGGAGTCTTCTCAAACAAAATCTCTTTGTCATCCATCAGGAGCTGGACACCTGCTTCCAATAAATGACAACTAGTTAGTAGGGATAAACAGAGGTGGCAGCCTTCGCCACAGCCCAGAAATAAACCGGCCTTCAACAGGTTCCTCTTGACGGCCAGGAGAGGAGTAACAAGCTCATCAACAATAACAATAAACACATCATCTTCAACAGCGTTAACACCACGACCGTGCTTGGGCATAGGAGCGGTGATAACATTTGGGATCTCGGGAGCGTCAAATTCAATTTCTTTTTTCCTCGAGAAGGTCATGCACCTTGTTTTTTAAAACCCAACAGTCGTTTGTATCATGACCTGGACTTCTGAATGGTAAGCACAACGGGCATTTGGGTTGTAACAGGGGGAGGCAGTGATGAGATTCTTCGGAGCTTCCCGCAAGGTTGCCAGATTAGATCTCAACAAATGTGGAAAGACTTGAGACAATGTCATATTTATCCAGGTAAATTGTCTTACCGATCTTTCTGTTCTAGGCCGGTTGTTCCTTTGTTGAGTAGGTGCAGGCTTAGGGATCATGAAGGCCCCTACTGTTGGACGATGTTCAGTTCTATCCTGATTCCTTTGAGGGTACACAACACCAACCTCTTTCTTCCCAGTGAATGGTTTTCTCACGACACTGGAGGATGCATCCTTTTGGATCTTCCCACTCTTAATCCCAACTTCTACTCTCTCCCCGGTCAAGATTAATTCAGTGAAATCGGCTGAGGAGCTTTCAATTAGATTATTAAAGAAAGGACCGGACAGGGTACCCAGAAACATGTCCACTAGTTCCTTGTCAGACAGGGGAGGTTGGACTCTTCCTGCTAAGTCCCTCCACTTTTGAGCGTAGTCTTTGAAACCCTCGCTCGAACCCATATCCAAACTTTTGAGTTGAGTATGGGTGGGAGAAAGGTCTGCGTTGTACTGATGCTGCTTATAAAAAGCAGCATCCAGGTCTTCCCAATTATGGATATTGTCCCTCTCCAGTTGATAGAACCAATCTAGCTGAGTCTCGGATAGACTATCCTGAAAGAAGTGGACCCACAAATCTCTGTCAGCAGTGTGAGGCTGTATCCTCCTCACATAAGATCAGAGGTGCATCTTGGGACACGAAACCTCGTCGTACTTAGCAAACACTTGTGCCTTTAACTTTGGTGGAATAACAATCCCAGACACCAAACCCAACTCTTCGAAGTCCCGCCCAGGCACTTTCTGAATCTCCATAGAACTGAAGCAATCTTCCAACTGTTTGTATTTGTCGTCAGCTGGAGGATACTGCTCTTCAGAGTAATCAACCTCTTCTTCCTCTTCAGATTCTAGATGGTCAGTCACTTCCTTGTTTTTCCCTTCTTGATTATCCTTTTTACCTGATGATGTTGCGAAGTCTAGAGTCCGTCTGGCCGGCCCTTGGAACCTTCTTCCCAGATTCAAAACACCAGTTGATTTCTTCGCTTTCTTCTTCTTTTCTTTGATCAGCAAAGTTTTCAAATCCTCATGTCCTTTTGCCATAGTCAAGAACATTTGTTGAAACTGAGCGTTCTGTGCCTGGAGATCTTTTATTGTCTGTTCAATATCCATCTCACTGAAATAAATAGTAGAAAGATAAGGAGACCTTTTGTAAGAAACCTGTTTGTGTTATGATGAATGAAGATGCATATGCAATGATTTCAAGGAAATTAGAGATTTAAATTTGCTTTAGACAAAAGGAACACACGTTATATTAATAAATCAAAGTTTGAATACATCACGCCTCTTTGGGCTTACAAAGAAAATACAAAAACTCTAAGATAAAAAAGTTGAACGCATCCTCTTTGGTGCGATGTAGGCATTCAGACTCCGCTCTTCATGAAGCTACTTGTTGAGTTCCAGAACCTTCTTCTCGCTGGCATAGAATTGGGCTTCGAAAGTGTCTCGCTCTTCCTTAAGCTATATCCAACCCCTTTGCAAGTCTTCGAGAGAGATGGGCATGTTAGGATGAAGGATAGTGTATGGGACATCTCCTTCCACAACAGGCTCTATGATAACTGGGAGAATGGAGGGGTAATGCATCATGAGACTTTGAGCACGGGCTCGTACCCATTTTAGATAAGGCTCAAGAGGGATGGAATTCTTATGCCCCAGTGTTTTGTTATCCACTTTGTTTTTCATCCCCCAAGCTCGTACAAACCTCTGATGGTAGCCTTGATCGTCGCTTTCATAGACGAACACCACACCTTGGATGAGCATCTCATGAGGACCATCTCTTAGGGCATACCCAAACTGTCGTAAAGCTAAGAAATGGTTGTAAGTGATACCCCCCCCCCCCCATAATACCAAGAAGTGGGACGTTAGGGAATTCCCCACAACAGTCAATGATAGAAGTATCTTCCAAGGATTTCGAACACCAATGAATATCAGAATGGGTGAGGGACATCATCCTTTGAGACCATGTCAATCTTTGCTCGTTCTTCAATGTTGATCGAGGTAGGTGTAAAGTGAACCATTTGGCGAGTAGGGGAATACATCACAAGAGAGTACCTCTTTTCTTCATGGTGCGGGCATGAAAGCAATGTAATATGTCTCCCAGCAAGGTAGGTATATGATTACGAGAGAGAAAGACTTTGATGGCATTAACATCTATGAATTGGTCAGAGTTGGGGAATAGAACTAAACCATAAATGCGAAGAGCCAGAACGTCTTTAAAATCTTGAAAATCCATATCTTCCCAGAATGAACGAGCCTTCTCCAATAGAAACTTAGCTAGGAATCCTTTGACCCCGCTTCTTGTCTCCCAATTTGCTATGATGTCGGATCTCTTCAGATGCAAAGCTTCGGTGATGGCCTCGGGTTTTGGAATCCCTTCTAGACCGGTGAATGGTATCTGATCAAGAACGGGCACCCCTAATAGTAGAGAGAACTCTTCTAGTGTAGGTACCAACTGATAGTAGGAAAAATGAAGCAATGATGTATGGGATCAAAGAATTGGAAGGGCACACACATCATCTCCTCTTGGAAATTAGAGGTATCCAGACTGAGAAGTCGACCATATTTCCTGGTAAAAGGAGAATCTCCGGGTACCCTTGATGCTAACTCTTGAAGCTGAGGGTGTGCTTTTACGAATCTAATTCGTATGGTGTTCCTTCGGATGGAGTTCATGGCCTACAAAACAAAAACAAAGATAAAATTCAAAATCCTTGAAATGGTTAGTGAGAATGTGTATGATGTTTATGATGTTATGCACAAGTAAGCATATACACACAAGGAAAACAAATCCTTATTTTTTAGGCTTGCATGGGGTTTGTAGGTAAGTACCCTCTTGAAGTTTAGTTGGCCCAACATGTCCTAGTTAATAGTAACCGGGTTCTAAGGGATCTCAAAATCACTGACCTTTCTTTTAGGCATTGTCTCAGCTCAATCAATCTTTTCTTGTGGCCGAGATATCCCAAAAGTCTAGTCTCAATGTAGTATCAATTATCAACCAATTTTCAGCTTTCCACCAAAATCGGTTATCTCACTACGTCCTAATTGGCCAAGTTTATTCAATTAAGGTTCTAAGGTCAGTTAGTGCTTCATGACGCCACTCAGCGGCCCCGTATTCTCCTCTATTTAACACAAGGGATACTGGTACCCACAAATGCGTCACATTAACGTAGCCATTGCTTCAACCATATCGGTCTATGACGTACAGTTTCCACAATCTATTGCTACTTACCTAAAAAGGTGTCCTAGATCCAGGTAGAGGATCAAAGCAAACCCAAACAAAGAACCATAATGCAAAGCATACAAGTCAAACAAAGCAAACAAGTAAAGGTGATCTATCCCTAAGGTAACCCCACTTTTAAGTTATTCTCCAGCAGAGTTGCCAGTTATGTGATACGGTGGGAGAACTGACTTGGTTGTTTTGTATTTGATTACAATTATGCGGATAGCAAGAGTCGCCACCGACTTTTCTTTTATCCAATAAGGAAAGGCTGAAAAGAATAGAAAAGACCTTTAGAGATGTTTTCTTGAGTTCGGGGGATAGATTATGAAAAGGGAAGGTATTAGCACCCTTTTCATTTGTAGTTATCTACAGGATCTTAGTTGCTTGCTAGATCACTTGCTTTTGTTTGAATGTGTGCTTGTGGTGTGGGTTTTGAAAGTATTTTGAAAATGTCTTTGTAATGGTTCTCGTTTCTATAAGAACGCGTACAAAGTGTTGTTTCAAAAATAGCTCAAAGAGGTGTTTGTGAAATGTGTTTTTGAAAAAGATTTTGAAAAAGTGTCTTCTTTGTAATGGCCCTCATTTCTATAATAACGCGTACAAAATGTTGTCTTTTTAAAATGTTTCAAAATGAGAGTGTTGGTGTATAAAATGTTTTTGTGTTGTGAGCAAGCGAGCAACTAGGAGAGAATCTACCTACTCAAAAGGTCTTTAGATGTTCTTTTCCCCCTCCTTTAGATGTTGCTATCTTACCATTGTTTTGGTAAGAAGCCCCGTCGTTGGATGTGAAGGGACAGACGCGGGTCAATCGTACAGTCATAGAAGGCAACTTATGAGACTGTGATGCGGTGGGAGAACTGACTTGAGGTTTTGCGTTTGTGTTCGCAAATGTTTCAGTTTAGCAAGAGTCGCCACCGACTTTTATTTTATCCAAAAGGAAAGGTAAAAAAACGCAGGAAAGACCTTTGAGATTGTTTTTGGGTTCGGGGGGTAGATTATGAAAAGGGAAGGTGCTAGCACCCTTTTCATCCATGGTTTTCCATGGACTCTTAGTTACTTGTTTTAGATCACTTGCTTTGCTTTTTCAATTGTTTGAAATGGTGCTTTATGTGTTTTTGAAAGTATTTTGAAAAGAGGCCTTTGTTTAGGCAATCTTTGTAATGATTCTTGTTTGTAAGAATGTATACAAAGATGTTTGTCTTTTGAAAAATGTTTCAATGTTTTTTGAAAGTTTGTTTGGAAATTGTTTTTGAAATGTGTGTGTGTTTGAAAATAGCAAGGATTGTTTGCAAATTTTATCAAGTAACTAGAAGCATCTACCATATCTACTCAAAGATCTTTCCTACACATTTTTAACCCTTTTACATTGTTGTTTTACCATTGTATTTGGTAAACAACCTTGTATTTGTATGTTAAACGGGATATGCGCAGGTCAACGTATTGACCATGATAGCAATTGTGCTAAGTATCTTAGCAAGTTTTTGTTTGAGGGACTAGATCATTTTGTATTAGGCAACCAAGATAGCATCATCGAGGGACTATGATCTTTTGTTTTGTTTTTGTTTTGCCAAGATACTCAACATGCATACCATGGCCATTTTAAAGGCAACAAGTGGATGAAACCCTAGGGGTGCATGTGTGCATTGTGTTGTCAATTTACATGCTTTTATGTCTTGTATTAGGTCTAGCTATTTGTTTTGATTTTGGATATTGCATACAAACCCTAATCTCTATCATGGCATATTTGAAAGCATAAAGTGCGTAAAAATAAATCTAAGCTATTACAACATTGATATGGGGAGGGGGATACAATTTTGAATAGGGGATTATTTGCAAGAAATTAAAACCCTAAGATTATTACAACCATATTGAATTCTTTGCATAAATAAATAAATAGACAATATTTAAATAGACAATTAAATAAATATGCAATATATTATAAATATGCAAAAAAATGTTTTTTGTATTTTATTTTTATGTATGTAAAAATATAATATTTAATGTGTTAAAAAAAATAAGAAAATAAAATAGCATTTTCATTAAGGGTGGAAACCCTAATTTGTTTTAAGGAAGTATATATATTAATTATATTATTTATGTACAATAACATAATAAAATATATACAAATGTCAAAAAATAAAAATATATTAGAAAAAAATATTATTTAAGTATGTAAATAATAAAAATAAAAACATAATATTTTTATGTATTATTTTCAAGTTTTTATTAAAGAAAAATAAAAGTATGTTATTTAATAATTATTTCTATACCTAAAAAATAATAAAATAAAATGTGATAATAAAATAAAATATTTTTTTGGTAATTTTTTTAAGTTTAGAAAAAATAAAATAAAGTCAGAAATGAAAAAGAAATAGAAAAATATAAAAATATAAAACAATGGGCCAAGGGGGTGTGAGAAGTAGGTCAGGGGGTGTCAAAAGCAAGGAATAGCCAGGCCCAGCCCAGCTGATCTTCATCTTCAACCTTCGTTCAAACAAAAATGCGCGCCTTCCTGTACAAATATGAAAATCCTGTATACGTGCTCTAAAGCAAAAACTCACAACACAAAAGTTATAGCATTTTTCAACACGATTCCAACCATGTAAAGAACTTAATCTAACTCTCAAAGACCAGAGAGAATTTCTCTGGCCCTAATTTCTAACCTAACTTTTTCAGAATGTTCATCAATCAAATTCTATCAACACAATTAACTTAAATAAAATCTATGCATATGTACAGCCTAAGGGAAATGAGTACTACATTTTTTATTCACAAACTTAAGCCTAATTATTCCTAAATAGAGAGATAGAAAGTTGGAAAATACCTGTTTCAGTTGAACTCGAGTATGGCAATGCAGGGGTTTTCAGTGAGGCCTGAGATGTTTGTGAGCTTGCCTGAACTTCCTCTGACCTTCCCCAATACTTTGTTTGCTTTGAGCTTGCTTGAATAAGCCTGTAGAAGTCAACCTACACAAGCTGAAATCAGAAATGGTGAAGCTTGTAAATGGAGTTACAATCAATGGCCAATGGTTGGGATAGATTAGGTGGGTTGTATAGAGTGTGTTGGAAGAGGTTTGGGACAAAACGCACGAGTGGTTTGTGAGATGGAGGTGCAACTGCAGAAGCTACCCTGTTTTGCAAGTTTTTGGTGTTTTGATGTTCAAGGGTGTTTGAGGAGTGGATAACTCGTGTTTCTGGCTCAAGGCAATATGCAAAGCTTGGTTCAAATGCTTACAAACTTTGTTCTTATCATATTTTCAAAGATATCGATATTTTGCAAGTTTACTTGGTTTTGAAGTAAAAGTGAGAATTGACAATGCTATGGCTATACTGGCTTGTACTCTAGATGCTTAAAGTTGGTTAACTTTTCCTGACATTAGGGAGCCTTGTTTTCAGCAAAAGGCTTGGTGTATGGCTCAAGAAATACAATTTGACATAAAGCATACTTTATGTAAATGACATTGTTCACTTTTTGCCAAAAATGGAGTAAAGCCTTGTGTAAACTTCCATTGATCAGAATAATACCTTAAACCAATGAGTTTGCATTCAATTTTTGAGTGTGGAAGGGTTTAGAGACCTGTATTTAAGTACAAGCAAAGTTGGACAGGTTTTGCAACTTGTGTCAACATGAAAATGCCATGGATCAAAGTGATAATTTCCCAAATTTAAACCTTCGATTCTCCCTAACCACAAATGATTTTAGAGAGTTCTGTGACATTTTGGAAAGCTTGTAACATTCTATACAATCCATCTTTGAAATGCATTTTGAGATTCCAAGTGGAACTATGTGAAAAATTGCCATGAAGATAGGTCAAAATCCTGCCTAAACTAGGGCAAAATTTCACTAAGTTAAAAGTTTCATAGACCCTTATTCCAAAAATCATAACTTGAGATACAAGCATCTTTTGGGAAAACTTTGTGAATCGAAGTTATATATTTTGTGGAGGACTACAAATTTCATGTTGGAAGTTTTGTTTGAATCCAATTGCATCATGGTGAAAATGTTGGGCAAAGTTGGGGAAAAAAAAGAAAATTTCATAACTTAGAAAAATTCTAAGTTATGAAAATTTTCAATCTTAAACCCTAATTTGCAAAATTAGGTTTCTTGATGAACAAGTTTCATGTTTTGACACATCTTGATGAAAAATGACCCTTGGCACTTAATTTTGACCAAAAAGTCAAAGTTTGACTTTTCAGTGTACAGTTGATTTTTAATCAGTTGATTGGAAAAGTCATCTGTCAATCCAATGTATTTGAGATCTTTTGAACCTTGTGATCAGGTCAATATGATGCCATTGAGTCCTTAAATCCATGCTTGAATCCAATTTGCCATTGGCTAGGTTAAAAATCAGAAATTGCCCTTCTACAGTCAAAACACTAAAAATGACCATTTTGCCCTTTTGATGATCTGATCAAATTTCTTGAGGAGTTGTGGTCCAAATTTGATCAAATGGTTCATATGAGCCTATAATATTGATGTGGATCAAAAATTATGAGGTTTGACTGTAAATTGGCCACAGTTGACTTTTTCCCCAATACAGCTGATTTTTAGGTCAACTGTCCAATTGACTGGGCAAAAAATTGATTCAAGGCATGAAACTTGGTATGAGCAATCTTATAAGTCCAACATGAAGTGAAAGTCACATGGGGCATTAGAAGTCCAAAATTCCTTGTGCAAACTTAAACCCTAATTTAGGTCATCAGTGCAAGGAGATGTCTTGAGCAGAGCAAACCCTAATTCTGTCTGGAATCCAAAGAGTCTTGTGAGGGGAAATCTTGGCAAAATGAGAGGGAAAATTTTGGGGTACAACAGCTGCCCCTGTTCAATCTTCTTGAACCTGAAGAGTTAGATTGGCGAGTTTTCCTTTCGTAACTCGAAGGTAAAAGAGGATTGGACACTAGAGTGCCCGTAAATTTTCACTCGTCAAAATGTAGTTGAGGGAATGGGCTTAAAGATGCCATTTGGAGAGGTGACAAAATCTTGCTGGAGATGGGCTTAGAGATGCCATCCAAAACGTCTATTGAATATCAGGAGAATGAACATCAGAATGGTATCCGTATTTGGAACGTATCTGAGTTGTATCTGGAGATGGGATCTGTATGAGCAATGGAATGGCGTCCGTGTTTGGAGCGTATCCGCACTGTAACTGTATTTGATTCTTGAATATCAGAATGACTGTCGTGTCTGGAGTGTATCTGTACTGTATCTGAATTCTGAATGGGCGACAAAATAGCATCTGTGTATAGAGCATCTCTGGGCTGGGGGTAAATTCCAGATGAGTGACAGAATGGCAACCGTGTCTGGTGCGTATCTGGACTGTATCTGGATTTGAGATCTGTATGAGTAGTGGAATGGCGTCCGTGTTTGGAGAGTATCCGCACTGTAACTATATTTGAATAAGCGACAGAATGACATCCGTGTCTGGAGTGTATCTGAACTTGAAGTTGATAGTTGAATCTGAATGAGAAATATAATGGCTTCCGCGTCTAGAGCGTATCTAATATGTATCTGATTGTTGAAGTCTGAATGAGTGACAGAATGGCACCCGTATCTGGAGCGTATCTAGACTGTATCTTGACTTTGAATTCTGAATGAGTAGTAGAATGACCTCCGTGTCTGGGGTGTATCCATACTGTATCTGAATAAGAGATCTGAATGAGTAACATAATTATTTTCGCATCTGGAGTGTATACGTATTGTATCCGAAATATTTGAGTATTTGTTAAAAGATAGCTTTTAATCTTATCCCGAAAAGGGTAAAATGTTAGCTGAAACACAGAGTTATGTTGCATGACATGTATGATGCAATAAATGTGTCTTATCAATGTTTATGATATATGAATGTTATGTATGCGCATGTAAACTGATTAGCTGTCTTGCTGAGGAAAATAAATCCTTGATAGCTGGAGATAATAATAAAATCTTGACTGCTGTCGGGGAAAATAAATCCTTTACCGCTGTTGGATATTCAAAATCTTTGATTGCTGAAGATGAGAAATCCTTAGACCACTGTTGGGGATAGAAAATCCTTGGCAACTTTTGGGGATTAACAGGAACTTTGACAACTTCTGTGGGAATGTGAGAACCCTTCACGACTTTCCAGGGGATATAGGGATCCTTCAAGTCCTTTGAAGTTGGAACATGATAGACATTCTATTGTAAGAATAATGTCGAGTGCTGCTTGAGAAACCTGCTTGGGGAGTCCCGAGAAACTTGATGATTGTGGCTGGGGATTGAGAATCTTTAATCTGTTGGGAAATAACTCTGTGGGGAGAAAGTTTATTCTGTTGGAGAGTTTTCAAAAGCTTGGGTTGTATGCCAATTTATTGAGGAATTTTCCGAAGCTGTCGTCTGGTTAGCTGTCAGGTTCTAAGATAACTTACAGGGGAATTTTCTGGTTTTAAGACAACTCTCTAGGGAATTGGAGGAAACTGGATGGTCTTTCACCGGGGTTTAAGGGTTGAAGTTTTGGACTTCGTTGGGGAAGAAAGTTTCATCTTTGCCGAGGGTCTGTAGTTCAAAGTTTTCGGCTCTGCTGGGGATTGGGAGTTTGGAAACTTAGTTCTAGTGGGGATTTTGAAATTTAACTCCGCGGGGGACATGTATTTCAAGGTTTTGGCTCCACTGGGGACCTCGATGATGTACTGCAGGGGATTTCACTTGGAATAGCCTAAAGACGTTTTCCCATCCTTTCAACCCATCAGTAATTATTCTTTCACATTTAGTTTTATTTGTAAACAGTGATTATATTCAAATGCATATGCTTATTTAATAAATCATTGGACGTTTTCAAATAAAACACAAGTATAAAAAGAAAGAAATGGAAAATAATTTTCTGCACTTTGAAGTATCTTTGTATTAACTTTGTGTAAGTATTTTGTACAAAGGAGACAGACATCCTAGTAAAAGAATGTTGCCATAAAAAAATGAGAAACATTTATACAAAGAAAGGTGGCTATGTGTAAAAATTCCATGGGGTTCCCATTCGGCTATAGCCTTCGTCACTCTGGATATCTTGTCCATTCGTTGCTTCGTCCGCAAATGATTGGATTGATCAGAAGCCTGGAGCTTGTCTTGTAAAGAGATTGTCTTTAAAGTGATCCGACGAGACATAATCATACGCTTTAATTCCCTAACTTTTGCCTGGACCGCCCTTTCGGGTTTTCGATCCACCGGTAAACCCTTTTTTGCCCAAGTCGCCCTTTCGGGTTTTCAACTTGCCGGGTGTACAAATTTTTTATTTATCCCTAATTTTTGCCTGAACCGCCCTTTCGGGTTTTCGATTCATCGGGATGCCCATTTTTTGCCCAAGTCGCCCTTTCGGGTTTTCAACTTGTCGGGTCATTTTATGCGTAGTATTTTTTGATTATGTCTGTGTTCGCAGGGTGCGGCAGGCCGTCGCCGTCCACGGTGGTCAGGATCATTGCCCCACCGGAAAATATGTTTTTGATCACAAATGGTCCTTTGTAAGTAGGAGTCCATTTTCCCCTGGGATCACTTTGCGGCAAGATGATCCACTTGATTACAAGATCCCCGACTTGATATACTTGTCTTCTGACTTTCTTGTTGAAAGCTTTGATCATTCGTTTTTGATACGCCTGGCCATGGCAAACAGCAGTAAGTCGCTTCTCATCAATCAAGTTAAGTTGATCAAGCCGAGTCTGAATCCAATCGTCTTCACTCAAACCAGCATCCTTCATGATTCTCAAGGAGGGAATCTGAACCTCGATAGGTAAGACAGCTTCCATGCCATATACCAAAGAATAGGGTGTTTCCCCAGTTGATGTTCGTGCTGTGGTACGGTACCTGTGTAGAGCAAACAGTAACATCTCATGCCAGTCCTTGTAGGTGACTGTCATCTTTTGAATGATCTTCTTGATATTTTTGTTCGCAGCTTCGACAACACCGTTCATCTTAGGTCGATAGGGAGATGAATTGTGATGTTGAATCTTGAACTGCTCGCACAGAGAGGTGATCATAGTATTGTTCAAATTTGTACCGTTGTCAGTGATGATCCTGTCGGGGATGCCATACCGGCAAATGAGGTTTTTCTTGATGAAGCGGGCAACCACATTCTTTGTAACGGAGGCGAAGGAAGCTGCTTCGACCCACTTGGTAAAGTAATCAATGGCCACCAGGATGAAGCGGTGTCCATTGGATGTTGTAGGCTTGATCTCTCCTATCATGTCAATTCCCCACATCGCGAATGGCCAAGGAGCTATTAAGACATTGAGAGGAACTGGAGGTATATGTACCTTGTCAGCATATATTTGGCATTTGTGACAAGTACGGGAATGTTGATTACAATCAGCTTCCATGGTAGACCAGTAGTAGCCTGCCCGTAGAATCTTCTTAGCCATCGTATGTCCGCTTGAGTGGGTGTCGAAGGTACCATTGTGCAGCTCAACCATGATCTGCTCAACTTCAACTTTGTCCACACAACGGAGCAGAATGCAATCATGATTGCGCTTGTATAGGATACCATTGCTTAGGAAGAACTTGGCCGAGAACCTCCTTAAGAATTTTTTGTCGTTGACTGAAGCTCCTTCAGGGTATTCTTGTGCTCCGAGATACCTTTTGACGTCATGAAACCAAGGTCGGTCCACTACTTCTTCGGTATTAATCTCATGACAATGTGCAGGTTCGTCCATTCTTTCAATGGTGATTTGAGGAGCCTCATTATCCCAGTTAAGTTTAAACATGGATGACATTGTAGCTAGCGCATCTGCTAGCTGATTCTCTTCTCGCGGTAAGTGCTTGAAGGTGATCTGCTTGAAATGTGGTAACAATGTCAGGACATGTTCTTTGTACGGGATGAGGTTTGGATGTTTAGTATCCCACTCTCCTTTGATTTATTTGATAACCAAAGTTGAGTCCCCAAATACAATCAATGATTTGATTCCCAAGTCAATAGCGGCCTTGAGACCAAAGATACAAGCTTCATACTCGGCTATGTTGTTGGTGCAGTTGAAGCAGAGTCTAGAAGTGAAAGGTGTATGGCAACCTTCTGGAGAGATAAGTACATCGTCGATACCGTTCCCAAGTGCATTGGAGGCACCATCAAAGTACAGGGTCCATCGGGATCCTTGTTCAGGTCCGTCATACGGTCTGTTTTCTTCAATGTTTCTCAAAGTCATGATATCCTCGTCGGGGAAGTCGAACCTCATAGATTGATAATCTGCGACAACTTGATGAGCTAGATGGTCAGCTAGTACACTCCCCTTTATAGCTTTTTGGGTCGTGTACTATATATCATATTCGGTGAGGATCATCTGCCATCTAGAGATTCTTCCGGATAGAGCAGGCTTCTCGAAGATGTACTTGATCGGATCCATCTTAGAGATCAGTAAAGTGGTATGTGTCAACATATACTGCCTTAGCCAGCGAGCAGCCCATACCAAAGCACAACAAGTTTTCTCGAGCAGTGAGTAGCGAGTCTCACAGTCGGTAAACTTTTTGCTAAGGTAATAAATGGCATGCTCTTTTCGGCCAGACTTGTCATGTTGGCCCAGTACGCACCCCATTGAATTCTCCAGGACAGTCAGATACATGATTAAAGGTCTTCCTTTGACGGGAGGCATCAAGATAGGAGGTTCCAACAAATACTCCTTGATTTTATCGAAAGCAACTTGACAGTCATCATTCCATTTAACCACCTGATCTTTCTTCAACAGCTTGAAGATTGGTTCACAGGTAGATGTTAGGTGAGAAATGAACCTTGCAATATAGTTTAGGCACCCCAAGAAACCTCTGACCTCCTTCTTAGTGCGAGGGGAAGGCATATCTTGTATAGCTTTGACTTTGGCAGAATCAACCTCGATGCCTTTGTTACTGACGATGAATCCCAAAAGCTTACCGGACCTGACTCCGAAAGTGCACTTGTTAGGGTTCAGTCTGATCTTGTACTCTTTCAACCTGACAAACAGCTTTTGTAGATGGCCGAGGTGTTCTTCTTCTGTTTGTGAACGGGCTATCTTGTCGTCTACATAGACTTCAATTTCATGATGTATCATGTCATGAAACAAAGCTACCATGGCACGTTGATAGGTTGCCCCGGCATTCTTCAGTTCGAATGGCATCACTTTATAGAAGAAGGTACCCCACTGTGTAACAAAGGTAGTTTTCTCCATGTCTTCAGGGGCCATTTTGATTTGGTTGTACCCTGAAAATCCATCCATGAAAGAAAACACCTCATGTTGAGCTGTATTGTTAACCAAGATGTCAATGTGCGGTAGCGGAAAGTCATCTTTAGGGCTAGCCCTGTTTAAGTCTCTGTAATCCACGCACATTCTCACTTTGCCGTCCTTCTTAGGCACGGGCACAATGTTAGCAACCCATTGTGGATAGGAAGTAACAGCAAGAAACCCAACATTGAACTGCTTCATCACTTCAACTTTGATCTTTTCAGACATATCGGGCCTCATTCGGCGGACTTTCTGTTTAATTGGTGGAGAGTCTTCTCTTGTAGGGAGACGGTGAACCACAATATCTGTATCAAGTCCCGACATGTCTTCGTAGGACCAGGCGAAGATCTCAACATATTCATTCAACAACTGAACTAAATGCTCCTTGACATTTGGTTCTAGGTTGGCACCCACTTTAACTTCTTTTCTGTCTTCCTCTGTTCCCAAGTTGATAGTCTCTAACAACTCCTTGTGAGGTAGAATAGCCCTTTCTTCCTGTTGCAACAGTCTAGCCAACTCTCCAGGCACTTCACAGTCTTCATCACCTTCGTATTCGGCATGATTGACCAGATCTTCAGAGTCACTGAAGGCCATAGCAGAATTGTTACCCATGGAATCTGGAGTGGATGTGTACCTGCATTTTGTGAGTGTGTGTGTGTGTGTAAGGAATAGCCACCTTTAAACAAATAAAATGCAAGAAGAAAGAAAATGAACACAAAATTTTATATATGAAAACGTCCATGATTCATTAAAAATGGCATATGAAGATGAAAAATCAAACCCTTACAAATGGACTTATGTGCCTCGGGTAAGGAACAAAGGCAAAAGAGTGTATGAATTGTTTAATAATTATTACAGACTAACAGAAATGTTCGAAAGATAAATTACTGATTGATGAATGTAATGGGAACGAAGTCTTTCGCCTCCCAGTTGTTCAGCCCTCCTTCAACAGTTGGAAATATCCAGTCTTCAAAATTGCTCTCCTCTTCACCATCCTCCAAAGCATGAACTCCATGATGGGTGATCTTCAACGGCGGCCCTCCAGCCCGGGAGAAGCGTACAGCCTTTTGACTAGCAGCAGTGAAACCCAAACCGAACTTATCTGTCTTGTAAGGAAAATCTGGCAGATGACCCCATACTGTGCTCCCTCCTTCCTCAATCACAGCCTTCGCATCTTTAAGGGATGACGTCCGGGACACAGGTTTGGTAATGATGGGCACATAAGTCATTGTCTTGGCTACCGCAACTTCAGGAGAAACCTCTTCAAAGTGTTGAAAGGGGGTCTCGATGAAATCACCATCTAATTCAACATAGCGGAATGAATTCAGATGGCTTATCATATACTCCTCCTCGCCATGAACTGTCACAATTTTCCCCTGGACAGGGTACTTAAGCTTCTGATGCAGAGTAGACGTAACGACTCCAGCATGATGAATCCAGGGTCTTCTTAACAAGCAAGAGTAGGAGGGACGGATATCCATGACATAAAATATGGAGTGGAAAGTTTCAGTACCCACTTTAATCGGGATGTCCACCTCCCCGTGGACTATCCGTTTAGAACCATCAAAGGCTCTGACAATGATGTTGCTGGGCTTCAAAGTTAAACCTTCACAGTCCAATCTGTCCAATGATTTCTTAGGCAAGACATTTAAAGACGACCCAGTATCAACCAGAACGTGAGAAAGAGTAGTCCCTCTGCATTCCACCGAGACATGCAGTGCGTCATTATACTTTCTCCCCTTAGATGTTAAATCGGCATCGGAGAAGCCAAGACCGTTGTCGGATGTTAGGCTGGCTACACACTCTTGGAACTAGTCCGTGGAGGTTTCTTGAGGCACGTGGGTCGTCTTCAAGAATTTGATCATGGCTTTGGCATGAGCTTCGGAACAGAGCAATAAGACAAGCATTGAGATTTTTGAAGGGGTTTTCCCCAGTTGTTCTACAACATCATAGTCGCTTTTCTTAATTATTTTTAAAATCTCCTCCATTTCCTTTTGAGTGGTCTCGGGGATGACCAAAGGCTGAGCCCTCATCCTGACGGACGCTTCTTGGATCCCCTTACCTTTATCAGCAACAACAGCAGAGGGTACAACTACAGGAGTAACAATTTCTTCAATCACTGGAGTTCACACAGAGATGTTGACCGACACAGAAGTAACCTTAGGAGCACTTGAGGGTCTGAAGATTGCCCTTGGGGGAGCAATCTCTGAAGAGAAAATTCTTCCGCTGCGGGTGATTTTACTCGTCCCAACAATATTTCCTATGTCAGGAGTCTCTTCATCAGAACTTTCTTCAACTGATTCAATCTGCTTAACACCGTGGTAGAAGATCTCTCCTCCATAATTCCACGGTATTATTTTGTTGGACTTGTATGGGATAGGCTCCGGCATAGTCATCTTCAGAGGTACAATCTTTCGATCGGATGTAATCTTAACAGGTCTTTTGGAGACCTTGGATAGACTGGCGGAAATGGTAATTATAGCAACATCTTTGACAGAAGATGGAGTAACAGGAGTTTTATCAAAGAGGATTTCTTGATTATCCATTAGGTGCTGGATGCATAATTTCAACAACAGACAGTCGGATTGTAAGGATGAACAAAGGTAGCAATCTTTTTCACATCCTGGGAAAATCCCGGCTCTCAACAGATTCATCTTGATTATTGGTAATGGGGTCATTAAGTCATCAACAGTAGCAACATAAAGATCTTCTACAACAGCATGGACATTGTGACCAGGTTTTGGCATTGGGGCAGAGATCACATTAGGTTTTTCAGGGGCGTCGAACTCCACCTCTTTGGCATCTATTAAATCCTGGATCTTATTTTTGAGGGCCCAACAATTGTTGGTGTCATGCCCCAGGCTATCTGAATGATAGGCACGCTTCGCATTTGAATGGTAGTAGGGAGAAGAGGTATTTGGATTCTTCGGTGCCTCTTTCAAGGTTGTAAGGTTTAACTTCAAGAGATGAGGGAGAACCTGAGCAGGTGTCATGTTGATCCGGGTGAATTGCCGTACAGGCCTTTCCACCCTTGCTTGGTTGGTTCTGGGTTGACTATTTCGAGGTTGATCAGCTGCAGAATTCTGAATCATTACAGCCCCCACCGTTGGCCGACACTCAACCCTTCCTTGACTTCTCTGGGAGTAAACATCTGAGACTTCTTTCTTGGCTGGAAAGGTCTTCTTGATAGCAGCGGAAGCAGATGCATCCTTTTGAATGTTACCTCTCTTGATTCCAGATTCAATTCTTTCACCAGTCAGAATTAATTCGGTGAACCCCGCAGACGAACTCCCGATCAAGTGATTAAAGAATGGACCTGACAGGGTCCCCAAAAACATATCCACATGCTCTCTCTCAGACAATGGTGGTTGCACCCTTCCATCCAAGTCCCTCCATTTCTGGTCATACTCTTTAAAGCCTTCATTAGAGACCATACCCATACTTTGTAATTGAGTACGAGTAGGGGCTAAGTCCGTATTATATTGATATTGTCTGTAGAAGGCAGCCGCCAAATCCTCCCAATTGTGCACATCAGATCTCTCAAGCTGGTAGAACCAATCTAATTGCGTACCCGACAAACTATCTTGAAAAAAGTGGACCCACAGATCCTTATCAAAAGAATGAGGTTGGATCTTTCTGACGTAAGACCGTAGGTGCATCTTCAGACAAGACAAACCATCATATTTAGCAAATGTAGGCACCTTGAATTTAGGGGGAATCACAATCCCAACAACCAACCCTAGCTCCTCGAAATCCAGCCCAGGCACTCTTTGTACCTCCATAGCTTCCAGAAGCTCTTCCAGATTCTTGTACTTGTCGTCTGCAGGAGGGTACTGCTGCTCAGAGTAATCCTCATCCTCTTCTTCAGCCTCAGACTCAGATTGCACGGCTGTTCCTTTACCTTTTCCAACCCCTTCATCAGATGTTGAGGGGAAATCCAGGACCCTCCTAGCTTGGTTCTCAAATCTTCTTCCCATAGTAGCCACACCAACTCTTTTCTTTTTCTTTTTCTTCTTTTCCTTCTCTAACAGTGCTTTAAGATCCTCCTGACCCTTTGCCAAGGTCATGAGGAGTTGTTGGAACTGCGAATTCTGCGCTTGTAGGTCTTTGACCGTCTGCTCTATATCCATCTTGCTGAAATAAACAGCAGAGAGATAAGGAAACCTGGTGTGAAGACCTGTTTATGCATATGATGAATGATGTGTATTCATGTAATGCAATCAAGGATTCATAAATTCAAATTTGTTGAAAACAAAAAAGAACGCACGTCATATTAATAAGATAGAATTGTTAGTACATAAATGCCCCATGGGCAAAATAATACAAAATTCTAAGGTAAAAAGACGTTACGCATCCTCTTCGGTGCGATGTAGGTGTTGAGTGTCTGCTCTTCATGGAGTCGACGAGTAAGTTCCAAAACCTTCTCCTCACTAGCGTAGAAGCTGGCTTCAAAAGTGTTCCGTTCTTCCTTGAGCTGTATCCAACTCTTTTGCAGATCTTCCAATGATGTTGGCATGTCAGGATGTAGGAGGGTGTATGGAACCTCTCCTTCCATAACAGGCTCTTTGATCACAGGGAGAATGTAGGGGTAAGTCATCATAAGACTCTGGGCGCGGGTTCGTACTACTTGAGGTAAGGCTCAAGGGGGATGGAATTCTTGTGTCCCAGTGTATTACTATCTACCTTGTTGGGCATCCTCCAAGCTCTGATAAACCTTTGTCGAAGTCCTTGAGCGTCGTTGTCGAAGTCAAAAACCAAGTCTGGAATCAGCATGTCATGAGGGCCATCCCTTCGGGCATACCCAAATTGTCTCAGAGCCAAGCAGGGGTTGTAGGTAATGCCTCCCCTAATGCCAAGTAATGGGACATTAGGGAATTCCCCACAACATACAATGATGATGACATTTTCTCTGGACCGAGAATACCAATGAACATCAGAATGTGTAAGAGTCATCAACCGTTGTGACCACCTCAAGCCTTGCTCATTCTTCAAGACTGACTGGGGAAGGTGAGAAATAAACCACCTTGCTAGAAGAGGAGTACAACACATGAGAACACCTCTCTTCCTCATTGTTCATGTGTGAAATGAGTGGAGGATATCCCCAAGCAATGTAGGCACAAGATTCCGAGATATGAAAATCTTGACAGCATTCACATCTATAAGCTGGTCAGGGTTTGGGAACAAGACCAATCCATAGATGAGAAGTGCTACAATCTCCTCAAAATCTTGCAGATCTAGAGAATTCCAGCAGTCTTGTGCCTTCTCAAACAGAAACTTTGCCAAGAAACCCTTGACACCACTTCTGGTTTCCCAATGACCTTTGATATCAGATGGTTGCAAGTGTAAGGCTTGAGCAACATCTTCAGGCTTTGGTTCTATTTACGTACCGTTGTAGGATAGTTGATGGAGAATAGGAATCCTGAGGAGTTGAGGAAATTCCTCCAAAGTAGGCACTAGTTGGTAATCAGGAAATGTGAAGTAGTGGTGTAGGGGGTCAAAGAACTGGAAGAGAACTTTCACCATGTCTTCTTCAATGTTGGAGTTGACTAGGTTGAGAAGTCTACCATGTCTTTCAGTGAAGGGATAATACTCTGGAATCTTGGAAGCAAGCTCCTTGAGTTGAGGAGGAATTCTCACAAGGTTGAACTGGATTGTTTTCCTGCGAAGTGATTCCATGACCTACAAAACAGGAACAAAGATGAAGATCCAAACCCTTGAAATGGTTAGTGGATGCATATGATGCTTCATGATGTTTATGATGTATGCACAAGTATATGTACAAGCAAATCACACAAGTTCCTAGTTTTAGGCTTGCATGGGGTTTCATAGGTAAGTACCCTCTTGAAGTTTAGTTGGCTCAACCTGTCCTATAAATAGTAACCGGGTTCTAAGGAGCTCAATATCACTGGATTATTTTCTGTATTCATTGTTTCAGTTTAGCCACTTTATTGGCGACCGAAATATTCCAAGAAAACAACCCTCAATGAGTGCAGTATCGAGTATCTACCAACTTCGGACTGCACCAAAGCCGGTCATCTCACTACCCCTAATAAGGCCAAGATGGTCAAGTAAAGGTTCTAAAAGTCCATTAGTGCTTCATGACATCACTCAGCGGCCCCATATTCTCTTTGATTGAATCAAATGCTACCGGTAACCATAAATATGTCGCACTAATATAGCTATTGCTTCAACCATGTAGGTATACCCTGCACACTTTCCACAACGTATTGCTATTTACCTATGAATGTTTCCCAAATCCGGGTAGAGGATTCAAACCCAAACAATAAAACCAAATGTAAAGAAATCAAAGCAAACAAGGTAAGCATGTAAAGGTGATCTAAACCCTAAGGTAACCCCACTTTTATATTTTTCCCCAACAGAGTTGCCAGTTCTGTGATGCGGTGGGAGAACTGACTTGAGGTTTTGCGTTTGTGTTCGCAAATATTTCGGTTTAGCAAGAGTCGCCACCGACTTTTATTTTATCCAAAAGGAAAGGTAAAAAAGCACAGGAAAGACCTTTGAGATTGTTTTTGGGTTCGGGGGGTAGATTATGAAAAGGGAAGGTGCTAGCACCCTTTTCATCCATGGTTTTCCATGGGCTCTTAGTTACTTGTTTTAGATCACTTGCTTTGCTTTTTCAATTGTTTGAAATGGTGCTTTGTGTGTTTTTGAAAGTATTTTGAAAGGAGGCCTTTGTTTAGGCAATCTTTGTAATGATTCTTGTTTGTAAGAATGTATACAAAGATGTTTGTATTTTGAAAAATGTTTCAATGTTTTTTGAAAGTTTGTTTGGAAATTGTTTTTGAAATGTGTGTGTGTTTGAAAATAGCAAGGATTGTTTGCAAATTTGATCAAGTAACTAGAAGCATCTACCCTATCTACTCAAAGATCTTTCCTACACATTTTTAACCCTTTTACATTGTTGTTTTACCATTGTATTTGGTAAACAACCTTGTATTTGGATGTTAAACGGGACAGGCGCGGGTCATCGTATTGACCATGATAGTAATTGTGCTAAGTATCTTAGCAAGTTTTTGTTTGAGGGACTAGATCATTTTGTATTAGGCAACCAAGATAGCATCATCGAGGGACTATGATCTTTTGTTTTGTTTTTGTTTTGCCAAGATACTCAACATGCATACCATGGCCATTTTAAAGACAACAAGTGGATGAAACCCTCGGGGTGCATGTGTGCATTGTGTTGTAAATTTACATGCTTTTATGTCTTGTATTAGGTCTAGCTATTTGTTTTGATTTTGGATATTGCATACAAACCCTAATCTCTATCATGGCATATTTGAAAGCATAAAGTGCGTAAAAATAAATCTAAGCTATTACAACATTGATATGGGGAGGGGGATACAATTTTGAATAGGGGATTATTTGCAAGAAATTAAAACCCTTAGATTATTACAACCATATTGAATTCTTTGCATAAATAAATAAATAGACAATATTTAAATAGACAATTAAATAAATATGCAAAAAAATGTTTTTTGTATTTTATTTTTATGTATGTAAAAATATAATATTTAATGTGTTAAAAAAAATAAGAAAATAAAATATCATTTTCATTAAGGGTGGAAACCCTAATTTGTTTTAAGAAAGTATATAAATTAATTATATTATTTATGTACAATAACATAATAAAATATATACAAATGTCAAAAAATAAAAATATATTAGAAAAAATATTATTGAAGTATGTAAATAATAAAAATAAAAACATAATATTTTTATGTATTATTTTCAAGTTTTTATTAAAGAAAAATAAAAGTATGTTATTTAATAATTATTTCTATACCTAAAAAATAAAAAAAAAATAATTAAAAAAATGTGAAAATAAAATAAAATATTTTTTTGGTAATTTTTTTAAGTTTAGAAAAAATAAAATAAAGTCAGAAATGAAAAAGAAATATAAAAATATAAAAATATAAAACAATGGGCCAATGGGGTGTGAGAAGTAGGTCAGACGGTGTCAAAAGCAAGGAATAGCCAGGCCCAGCCCAGCTGATCTTCATCTTCAACCTTCGTTCAAACAAAAATGCGCGCCTTCCTGTACAAATCTGGAAATCCTGTATACGTGCTCTAAAGCAAAAACTCACAACACAAAAGTTATAGCATTTTTCAACACGATTCCAACCATGTAAAGAACTTAATCTAACTCTCAAAGACCAGAGAGAATTTCTCTGGCCCTAATTTCTAACCTAACTTTTTCAGAATGTTCATCCATCAAATTCTCTCTACACAGTTAACTTAAATGAAATCTATGCATATGTACAGCCTAAGGGCAATGAGTACTACATTTTTTATTCACAAACTTAAGCCTAATGATTCCTAAATAGAGAAATAGAAAGTTGGAAAATACCTGTTTCAGTTGAACTCGAGTATGGCAATGCAGGGGTTTTCAGTGAGGCCTGAGATGTTTGTGAGCTTGCCTGAACTTCCTCTGACCTTCCCCCAATACTTTGTTTGCTTTGAGCTTGCTTGAATAAGCCTGTAGAAGTCAACCTGCACAAGCTGAAATCATAAATGGTGAAGCTTGTAAATGGAGTTACAGTCAATGGCCAATGGTTGGGATATCTTAGGTGGGTTGTATAGAGTGTGTTGGAAGAGGTTTGGGATAAAACGCACGAGTGGTTTGTGAGATGGAGGTGCAACTGCAGAAGCTGCCCTGTTTTGCAAGTTTTTGGTGTTTTTATGTTCAAGGGTGTTTGAGGAGTGGATAACTCGTGTTTCTGGTTCAAGGCAATATGCAAAGCTTGGTTCAAATGCTTACAAACTTTGTTCTTATCAGATTTTCAAAGATATCGATATTTTGCAAGTTTACTTGGTTTTGAAGTAAAAGTGAGAATTGACAATGCTATGGCTGTACTGGCTTGTACTCTAGCTGCTCAAAGTTGGTGAACTTTGCCTGACATTAGGGAGCCTTGTTTGCAGCAAAAGGCTTGGTGTATGGCTCAAGAAATACAATTTGACATAAAGCATAATTTATGTAAATGGCATTGTTCACTTTTTGCCAAAAATAGATTAAACCCTTGTGTAAACTTCCATTGATCGGAATAATGCCTTAAACCAATGAGTTTGCATTCAATTTTTGAGTGTGGAAGGGTTTAGAGACCTGTATTCAAGTACAAGCAAAGTTGGACAGATTTTGCAACTTGTGTCAACATGAAAATGCCATGGATCAAAGTGATAATTTCCCAAATTTAAACCTTAGATTCTCCCTAACCACAAATGATTTTGGAGAGTTATTGGACATTTTGGAAAGCTTGTAACATGCTCTACAATCCATATTTGAAATTCATTTTGATATTCCAAGTGGAACTATGTGAAAAATTGCCATGAAGATAGGTCAAAATCCTGCCTAAACTAGGGCAAAATTTCACTAAGTTAAAAGTTTCATGGACCCTTATTCCAAAAATCATAACTTGAGATACAAGCATCTTTTGGGAAAACTTTGTGAATCAAAGTTGTATATTTTGTGGAGGAATACAACTTTCATGTTGGAAGTTTTGTTTGAATCCAATTGCATCATGGTGAAAATGTTGGGCAAAGTTGGGAAAAAATAAGAAAATTTCATAACTTAGAAAAATTATAAGTTATGAAATTTTTCAATCTTAAACCCTAATTTGCAAAATTAGGTTTCTTGATGAAAAAGTTTCATGTTTTGACACATCTTGATTAAAAATGACCCTTGGCACTTGATTTTGACCAAAAAGTCAAAGTTTGACTTTTCAGTGTACAGTTGATTTTTGATCAGTTGACTGGAAAATTCATCCGTCAATCCAATGTATTTGAGTTCTTTTGAACCTTGTGATTAGGTCAAGATGATGCCATTGAGTCCTTGAATCCATGCTTGAACCCAATTTTCCATTGTCTAGGTTAAAAATCAGAAATTGCCCTTCTGCAGTCAAAACCCTAAAAATGACCATTTTGCCCTTTTGATGATCTGATCAAATTTCTTGAGGAGTTGTGGTCCAAACTTGATCAAATGGTTCATATGATCCTATAATGTTGATGTGGATAAAAAATTATGAGGTTTGACTGTAAATTGGCCACAATTGACTTTTTCCCCAATACAGCTGATTTTTAGGTCAACTGTCCAATTGACTGGGCAAAAAATTGATTCAAGGCATGAAACTTGGTATGAGAAATCTTATAAGTCCAACATGAAGTATGAAAGTCACATGGGGCATTAGAAGTCCAAAATTCCTTGTGCAAACTTAAACCCTAATTTAGGTCATCAGTGCAAGGAGATGTCTTGAGTAGAGCAAACCCTAGTTCTGTCTGGAATCCAAAGAGTCTTATGAGGGGAAATCTTGGCAAAATGAGAGGGAAAATTTTGGGGTACAACAGAGATTCTTTTAGCAATTTTCGTAAGGGACTAGATCGTTTTATCGAAGGCAACATCGAGGGACATCGAGGGACTACGATCTTTTTTATCGAAGGGTCTTTGCCAAAGCGTCCCATATTCGAGGGACATGACTGTGTTTCCGAGGCAACGAGCGAGGTTACCCTAGAGGTGCGCGTGTGAAAAAGTGTGTTTGTTTCAAGTTATTTTGTCTTTGAAATTAGGTTATCTAGCGATTGATTTTAAATCTTGCTATGCACACCTAATTACTATACAGTATAAGGAAAATAGTAAATTATGGAAATTAAAATTCTACGCTATTACAGAGCTTTCGGGAATGGGGGTACAGATTTACAAATGGGGATGGATTAATACAATTAAATATCCAAATAGTCAAACAATACAACCAAATCGAATCGAGTAATTAATCGAAATTACAACAAGTTTATGAACTAAAAACTAATTGACAAAGTATAAAATTCTAGGTATTTTGTTTGAAAAGTTTTGAAAAGAAAAATTGAAAAATCTATTCTATATATTAGCTAAGGAAATTAAATCAAATGCATGTATTTTGTCTTTTAGGATTTTTTTTGTTATTAAGAAAATAAATAAACAAATTAAAACTTAAGTACAAAATAATTACTAAAATTATTTACAAAGTTTTTTTTCTAAATTAAATTTTAGAACTAAGCTAAATTGAGAAAATTAATTAACAATAAAAAATTTATGAGTTATTAAAATAGTAGAAACAAGTAAAATCAAAACTAAGTATTAAAATAAAACACAAATGGAATGGTGGTGTTAAATCTGAAATGGGGTGATGCTGTCTTTTTTTGAAGCATGGGCTTTAGAGGCTTAAGCCCATGGGGTTTTTGTTTTAACAAAAAAAAATGAAGCAAACAATCAACAAAAAAATTGGAAAAATGTCCCTAAGGGGTTTTGAACTCAGGACCTTGCGCACATCACACACACACCCTAACTGCTACACCAATTGTTCATTCATTACTTAAATCACCTTTGCAAATATGTAACTTAAATCTAAAAAAATAGGTTGGGCCAAGTAAGCCAGGCCCAAACCCGGTTCTGGGAAGAAATTGGAAAGGGTTTGAAACCCTAACAGAAGTGCTATTGTTATTGTTTGGGAAAGGAAAAAAAACAGAATATTGAAAACCCTTTCTCTCTTCTGAATCTCACGCTATCTTCTTCCTCCCTTTCTCTCGATACCTCTCTGTTCTAATGGCATGTCGATTTCCCTCTCTATTATCTCTCTTATCTCTAGCTAACCTCATCCCAGAGGAACCCTAAAGCCCCAAATTGAAACTGATACAACAATATGAAAAAGGTATTTGAAACGGTAAAGGGAAGGTAAGAACAAACTGAATCAAAATTAACAATGAATTACCAGCTTTTCAGCTCCTAAGGTATGTTCTGAATCTCTTGTTTTTGCCTCTTCTTCTGATTGCGTATGATTTTGGTGCGTCTCGTTATTCATCTATTGATGAATGTTTTTTTTGAAATTGTTACAAAAAAATTTGTGATGTTATACATAATGTTGGATGCTCGGTTGTGACTGAGGGCGAGTGAGGAAGGAATATGATGATGAGGTGAAAACAAGTTGGAAAGGGTTGTGGTTTGTTCAATCTGTGTTTGATACAGATTATGGTGATGGATCTTGTTATATCTTTTTTTTGTTTTCTGGCTTTTTTGGCTATTGGTATTTGCTGGTTATGTTATATCTTGGTTTGGTTTTCTGGCTTTTTGCTCGCTATTGGTATTTGTTGGTTATGTTATATCTTGGTTTTTGGTTTTCTGGTTTGGTTTTTCTGCTTTGATCGTTTTCTGTTTTTTTGCTGGCTCCCAGATGTTCTCTCCCTTTCCTCTGTTTTATGGAACAGTGGCTTTGTTATATTGAAAATCAGGGTCAAAAGTGGGGGGGGGGGGGGGGGGGAATTTGAGGGTTTTGAACAAACTGTGGTATGCTGACTGTGATCGGTGGATCTGGAACTGACTGTTTAACGCTGGTTCGCGAAATGTCGCGGAAGCAAGAGTCGCCACCGTCTTTTATTTTCTCCAAATGGAAAGGACAAAAGCACAGAAAAATTCCTTAAAGAGATTGCTCTCGGTTCGGGAGGTAGGTTATAGAAAGGGAAGGTGTTAGCACCCTTTCTATCCATGGTTATCCATGGGCTCTTAGATACTTGCTCAATGTGTTTTCAAAATTGGTTTGCTTGCTTTTCAACTGTGGGTTTTAAAAAGTTTCTTTGAAAATTCCAGTTCGACTCTTGTATCGGTCCTCAAGAGTGTTTGAAAAGTTGCTTTCGAAAGCTTTTTGAAAAGGTGTCGGTGTGAAAAGTATTTTTGATTTGTTTTGAAATTTAGAGCAAGTATCTTAGAGTTGTCTACCTACCCTAAGGAATTCGTCTGTGTAAATGTCTTTTAAAGTAGTGCCATCCCACCATTGAGAGGTAGGTAGCACCACCATTGGAGGTGTTCGGGTCAATTCGAGTTTGTAGGGACATGGTGATCACCAGAGCAATGGGAAGACACCTTAGAAGCTACCCTCATGCCAGGTTCCCGGATCATGAGGACTTACTAAGACATCCTCTACTCGACGATCACCTTTCGAGGCAAGGCAACAGTGAGGCGTACCCTAGGGGTGGTGTGTGATTCGTGTGTCGTTTTCATTTATTTTTGTCTTATTCATGTCATGGGTGATCTACACGTTTGTTTTTATTTTATCATTCATTCTTGCATGCTATTATTAACAGTTTAAAGGTTGCGAGGAAAATAAATCTACAACTATTACAAATGGCGCGGGTCCACATCGCCAAAATTAACCGGACCCGATTTGACGGAAAGTAAATAAAGCAATAAAAATAAAAGTGCGAGCAATTGTTTACACGGCTTTGGGAGAGATACATAATTATTTAAGCAATATAAAAATAAATATGCGAAATTAAATAAATTAAACAATATGGGCGTTGGACCCTTTTGCAAAAATTAATGTCAATGAGGAATTTAAAATTAAAAATTAAAAAGAAAATGTTTTTGGTGTTTTTATGTTTTTTAGATTTAATAGAAAAAAGAGAATTAATTATAATGAAAATAAAATGTCAAACCCTAATTCTAATTATTTTTTAGTTGTTATGAAAATGTTAAATTAACCTAAATTAAACCCTAATTTTTACTTATGTACATTTAATTATGAAAATAAAATGAATAATATTATTATAAAAAAGGAAAAATTAAAAGGAATAAAAATCATCAATTAAACCTAAATTCTATATTTTTTATATTTTATTATGAGAAGAATTAAAGTTGCAACCTAAATTAATACTAAGTTAATTTACATGTTAATTTATTTATGAAAATAATTAAATTAAATATTTATTATATTTTTCATCTTTTCTGGATTTTTTATGATGTTTTTTTATATTTTGTAAAAATAATAATTACTTTAAACAAATAAAAAAAATAAAATAACAATAAAAAATAAAATAAGAAAAATATAGCAAAAGCAAACCAGGGGGGGTTCAGGCCCTAAAGTGGAGGTATTGTCCTTAGAATGCTGGCCCATTAAGCTTGCAACTCGTTGACTTTTCCATGCATTATGTGGCATGTTGACTGGGGGTACAGCGTGCTCCTTGAATCCCTGCCCTTGATTTGAATTTGCTGGACGCGTGGACCTTTAGATTTTGAGGCGTATGATGCATCCATAATATTGACACTGCATAGGAATTTGGATTGAAAAATAATAGCGAAATATGCAAGACCTGGGACTTGAACCCAGGTCATGGGGGTTACCAACATCACACCTTGCCAGCTGAGCCACTACACACATTCGTTATTTAAATATACAACAAACATAATAAGAGAAACAACGCGTTAGTGGACCTACGCGCGCGAAATTTGAAATTAACCAGTCACGTTTTGCCACGATGTCATCGTCTCCATCATCCTGAAAAAACAAACAACATAAGCAACGGTTTCTTAAGCGTGGTTTTAGGAGGCTTTAGGGAAAATAGCGAATAGCGCTGTAGGGATCATAAATTGATCGCGACCAATGTTTCTTCTTCGTCTAGGTCTGCTGAATGGAACGGTGGTGATCTGGAGTTCTAATTTTGCCTCGTTACCAAAGCCCTAAATTGACAAACCTGTAAACCCTAGAAATCGCGCATGGTGAAATCTTATACACAGCGTAATAATGCAATTAAACATGATGGTTAGCTTTAGAATCTCATGAGGAATAAGAATCAATAAAAAAAATGCAGTAAAAATGCTTGAATCATGATGCACGATAAGGGAATTTTCTTGATGCAGTTTGAGTTCAATCTACCAGTTCTTGGCGTGTTGATGGATGTTTGGGATTGGAATACGTTCAGGAATTGCCAAGGAAGCTTTTGGAATAGGTTTTGTGCTTTGAATCCACCTCTAACACTGATTTCAGAATTGAGTTTTTTCAACAATTTTCCAAGTTTGTCTATTGTTCTTCTGCGCAGCTTAGGGTGTTCTAGAATTAGGTTTTGAATCAAGTATTTGTATGGAAGGCATTAGGTTAACAAAACTAGCACAAATCCAAGGCATTCATTGTTTTGCATATTTGATTTTCTTAAGATCTTTTCAAATCTTTTTCACATGGTTTTTGTGCAAATTATGATCAATTCAAACCAAATCTTTCCTAATTGGCATATGCACGAATTATAGAAGCCAAAACATGTATAAAAAGATTGGTTTTGTTAGGTTAAATATTTTTTCACATATTTAATTGATTTAATTGAATTAATATAAATAAAAACTCAAATAAATAAATAAAAAATGAGAAAATACTTCCCTTTGGGCCAAGTGGTCTTGCACATGCTTGGAATGATGAATCATGGAAGAAAAATGGGCCCATTAGCAAATTTAGGTCATTTGGATCAAAGTTGACTTTTCAAAATATCCAAAAATTTCCCAACTTCCACAAGGCATAACTTACTCAATTTTTAAGATTTTCACATGTTCTTGGACATTTTGGAAAGGTCTTTGGGTCCTATAACCAATTCCTTTGGTCCCATGTCATTTTGATTTACCAATCTCAAGTTATGGCCTTTGACTTAAAGTCCCTTTTGGTTGACTTTTGAAAATGACCTATAATGTTGAAATTGATAACTTTTTGTGAAAGCATTTCTTGGACTTGAAATATGAAGATGAGTTGTAGGAAATGTCTTTCTCTTCAAAATGAGCTTTGGATGGGATTTTTCTGATAATCCATGTGAAAGTTATGCCCTGGTCAATTTCAGTTGACTTTTTCAACTGTCCAAATATAGTAACTTTTGCATCTTTGATGATTTCTGAGCCAAATTTTGAGAATCATGATCAAGCATTGATCAAATGATGTTTGTGGCTTCAAAATGATATGTTGACCAAAAATTTGAACTTTTGACTGCCAAATGACCATTTTGCCCCTACAGTTGACTGTAGTGCAATTTAGGGTTTTGACTGTGCAATTTTAAGCTGAATGCCTTGAAATTTGATATGAAGATGCTTGACCATCTTTGTAAGCATATGAGACTTGATTGGCCCCTTGAAAACTTTATTTTCCTGATCAGAACACAAACCCTAATTTTGACTGTATGGGAGCCCTTTGCACTGTGCAACCCTTGGGGAATTTTGTGACTTGGCTTGGCAATTTCTTGAAGAATATGGGAGGGCAAATTTTGGGGTACAACAGTTGCCCCTGTTCAATCTTCTTAGACCTGAGGATGCAGATTGGCTGACGTGCCTTTCGTAATCCGAGGGTAGAAGATGATTGGACACTAGAGTGCCCAGAAATTTGCGCTCACATAGTAGCAGTGTGATGGAAATGGGCTTATAGATGCCATTTAGAGATTGGTGGATAGGATGATGGGCTTATAGATGCCATCTGGATGTTGATCGCGTAGGAGATTCCTTAGCGAGAACCTGCATACCTGCAAAAGAAAAGTGAGTACCTGACACGTTGCAGGAGTTGGTTTCAGATGCTTGGCATAGATATGTCCTGATTGGTTACAGGAGCTGAGTCTGGAGCTTCAAACGCTGATGAATGAACCAGGGATGGTTACTGCCTTAGCATGAATGGTAAGAGAACCTTGGGTGATTTTAACTTCAACAACGCTCGTTGAGAAAAATCTTAGCGGGAATTACCATCTTTGCAATATCGGGAAGAGAACCATAGGCTATTATAATCTGAAAGGGAATCACCTCACTCGCCGTTGGAGAGGGAATCATATGAAAAGGAATTGTCACCTCACTCGCCGTTGGAGAGGGAACCATAAGAGACTATTACCTCACACTCATCGTCGGAGAGGGAAACATCTGAAAAGGAATTGCCACCTCACACACCGTCGGAGAGGGAACCATAGGAGACTATCACCTCACACTCATCGTCGGAGAGGGGAACATCTGAAAAAGGAATTACCACCTCACGCACTGTCGGAGAGGGGACCATAAGAGACTATCACCTCACACTCATCGTCGGAGAGGGAAAATATCTGAAGAAGGAATTACCACCTCACGCACTTGCCGGAGAGGGGACCATAAGAGACTATCACCTCACACTCATCGTCGGAGAGGGAAAATATCTGAAGAAGGAATTACCACCTCACGCACTTGCCGGAGAGGGGACCATGGGAGATTATCACCTCACACTCATCGTCGGAGAGGGAAACATCTAAGAAAGGAATTACCACCTCACGCACTTGTCGGAGAGGGGACCATAAGAGATTATCACCTCACACTCATCGTCGGAGAGGGAAACATCTGAGAAAGGAATTACCACCTCACGCACTTGTCGGAGAGGGGACCATAAGAGATAACTTCTACTGAGTCTTTATCAGAAAAAATCTGTTGGGAGTCGATTTAGCTGGACTAGAGAAGGCTTTGAAATATGTTTGAGAATTTCAACTGCATCTTTCCTGAAAGGTAAAGGTCAGTCATATGCAATGCATGATATGGATCAAGCAATGATGTTCTCAACATAAATGAGATTTGTATGACATAATGCGTCTATGCATGCCACAATGATATATGTGATGTTTTATGAATGTATGTTTTTGTCTAGGAAAGTAAATCCTTGACGGGTGCCGGGAAGTCGTATCCTGGGCTGATATTGAAGAATAGATTTTGCTTCCGCTGGGGATGATAACTGCAAGGATACTGGTAGGAGAAGATGACTCCGTTGCGGAATAAACTTGGCGAATGGAAGATTCTGCGGGGAGAAAAGATACTCTAGCGACCATGCTGGGAAGCAATACTCTGTGGGAAGAGGGATGCTTTGCTGAATTATTGATGACTTGCTGAGGATATCCCTGTTGTGTTGGAAGTGTTAATAGACTTTGCTGGGGATAGGAAAGAACTACGTTGACGACGACCTTTCCGTGGCTTTTGGCTGAGGATAACCCAGTTATATTCTGTTAAGGAAATATCTCTTTAAATCAAGCCGGACGACGCGTTCGTGCTCTGCGAGGGGATAAGCTTCCAGAATCTACTGGGGATATGCTTACTGCTTGGGGAGATGAACTCCAACTTTCCTGGGGAAACAAATTGGACTCTCTTGGGGAAGTTTTGATATGTTGGGGGAGTGATTCCTTTGAATATTGAGATACCGCCGGGGAACAATCTTTAGACCAAGACTGCCGGGGATGCTTGTTAAGAATATGTGCTGCTGGGGAAGGTATTGAGATCTACGTGAGGATACCCAACTTCCTTTTGATAGTTTTGGTTGGAGAGGCATGTACTGTTTAGCTTACTCTCTGGGGAATTCAGGTACACTGGTCCTGTTCTTTAGCTGAACCTACCTTGGTACCTTGGAGGATGGAGCAATTGGATTGTTTAGACAACTTTTTTATTGCCCCTGTTTCTGAGGTGGGAGGAGAAAACCTGTGAGGTGCTGATAGTTGTTGATGGACCAACCTTCTTCTGGTAGGCAGGTGACAAGATGACAGGACATAGTCGTACGCTTTAATCCCTAACTTTTGCCTGGACCGCCCTTTCGGGTTTTCAGTCCGCCGGGATACCCATTTTTGCCCAAGCCGCCTTTTCAGGTTTTCGACTTGCCGGGTGTACAGATTTTTTTCATTTCATCCCTTATTTTTGCCCGAACCCTTTTGGTTCGTCGGGGAGCCCTTATTTTTGCCTAGGTATGTCAACCTAGCGGGTCTTTGATTATGCGTAGTATTTTTCGACTATGTCCACGCTCTCAGAATATAGAGAGTTGCCCCTGTTAGAAGTGTTTGGTTGCCCTGCTACCAGAAGATGTCTGATTAGGCAAGATTCGTTGCTGGAGTGCCCCAAGTGGCTCATGCGGAGCTTTGCTCCAGGCTATTTGACTTTTGAGAGATTCTCCGAATCTTGATTGGATTGCCCCAGATGATGGACCATGGCCATGCCATGCCCCTTGATTGGAGATGCTTTTGTTCACTAGGTATTCATCGTGCGAATTTTCCTGCTGTTCAAACAAAAAGTCATATGCAAACAAAGTTATGTTAAAAATGCAAAGCTTATGTCTGTTTCGAAGTTTTGGAAATGCATTCTTTTTTTCATAAAACAAGTAAATGTTTGTAAAACATGATGTCAACTCCGTATTTTATCGCAAGCCTTAAGGAGTCAGGATACCTTTCGTAACAGTATGCTTTCGAACTAACCCATGCTTCGGCTAGGACTTTTGAGGGTTATAACGTGGCCTGGTTCACGGTTTAAGAAACAAAGGATAAAGGCTCAAATTTATTTGTACCCACCCTCTCTTCGTGATGTTCTCCACACCTAAACTCAGTTGATCATATGTTGGACCTTTTTTGAGTTTTTGTCCTGATGTTCCAATGATGGTTCAGATATTGATGATTTATTCTGAATAGGCGGTCATTTTTGTTTTTGTTGAGGATTTGTAGGACCTCTTTCTTTCTTTTTTTTTTTGATTTCGTTATCCCTTTCTTTTTTTGCCTGAACTGTTTCCTTTTTCGGAATTACAGTCAGCGGGATGCCCTAGTTTCGTAAGTCCCTTTTATAGGTTTTGACTTTTTGGGCTTTTCATTTATGATTTTGTTTTTGATAATGACTGCCTATCCTTATGATTGTTCTGAACCATCACTGTCTTTTGTTTTTGGAAAGACCCATCTGGTGCCATTCATTGTGCACTTGGATCAATTGAGAAGCCTACCCTGCCCCAGGTTATGATTAAGGGTTTTGATTTTCGAAAATAAAACTCCTACTTCTTTGGCTCGAAGGGGTTGACGAGGGATTATCTTCCTTATAACTCCAGTGTTTAGGATTTGAAACAATGCCTGTACCTCATCAGCGGGGTCTGTTCAACAGCATACTGTAGCGATCAGGGTATCGTTTTCGTCATCCTCCCTCAAGAGGCTTAGAATTTTAGATCAAGAGTTGACATCAGAAAAAATATGAAGATAATTTGCATTTAGTGAATACGAATATATTGATTCAAAATAGACATAAGCGATGCATTAATGAAATAACAATGTTTGATATGAATAAAATGTTTAAACAATCAAAGAAAAATACAACTTGAACATTCGAATGAACAAAAGTTTCTTAGTTTGAACTAGCTATTTCAGATGGAGAATTCTCAGCGGAAAATTTTCATCTCGCCATCCGGCATGAACTCTATCACCCCTTCGTCAATCAAATCCTGGATTTTGTTCTTCAAGGTCCAACAGTCGTCTGTAGCATGCCCCGGGCTGTCTGAATGATAAGCGCAGCGGGTGTCGGGGTTATACCTCAAAGGTGTCCTGTTGGGATTCTTGGGAGGGTCCTTTAGAGTGATCAGATTGACCTCCAGCAAGCGCTTCAGTATAAAGGATGAGGGTATATCAGTCTCCGAGAAATGTCTTCCGGGCGCATTTCGTTTACGTTGACTACCCCGTTGAGGCTGGGCTCGTGACCCTGAAGCAAGCTGAGGAGATTTTCCTTTGTCTTCTTGCCCCGCATGTGGTTGAATGATGGCTGGAGCTTCCACCTTGGCTGTTTGCCCTACTGGATTATTTTGAAGCAGCTTGGTGACGAGGACCCGGAGCTCTTCTTGTTTTTGAGCTAAGTCCTGAATGAGAGTCATTTGGCCCACCAACTGCCCCATCATTTGGATCTTCATGGTTGCCAACTCAATTTGTAGCCCTTCCAGCTGATCGTTCCTGATGCCCCCTGCATTCCCTAAGGTCAAGTTCCTGGTGAGGAGAGTCTTCATTTCTTCTTGCCCCTGGGATAGGTTCAAGAACATTTCTCGCAGTTGGGCGTTCTGAGTACGGAGATCTTAGTTGTCTAGTTGGAAAGCCATTGCTGAAATAAACAGCGAAGATGGTGAGTGACCTGCAAAAGGGATACCTGTAATGCAATGATGAGTATGACATGTATGCAATGTTTTCAAGGACCTCGCGGGGTAAACAAGAAAATTTGTTAGCATTGGAATTTATAGCTGGATTGAAGGACACCCTTGTTGTTGAGAATTCTTCTTCAAGGGTCAAAGGCTCACCATATCCAGTGGGACATAGCCCCTGACAACCTTGGCTAGAGGAAAATAAATCCTCTTTGCCCCTTGCTAGATGTTTGATTTATCATGACCTGCATCACAAGCCCTTGAGATCCTTGAAATGGGTTAGGATGTATGCAATGGTATGCAATAGTATGATGTTATGTTATGCATGGGGTAATATGGATAAACCCTGTTATGAGCCCTTATTAAGGACTATAAACAAAACCTGCAAGAAACTCAGTACACTCTGTTAGGAGTCCCAATTAAGGACTATAAACGAAACCTGCGGGAAACTCAAATAAAACCTGTCATGAGTCCCAATTAAGGACTATAAACAAAACCTGCAAATAGTTCATGTGTCAGGTAAAGCATGCAAGTAGTCAAGTACGAGGGCACACAAGTCACACAAGAGAAACCCTTAGAGTTTAGGCCCGCATGAGGTCTGGGTATTACCCTCTTGAAGTTGGTGGGGTCAACCTGTCCTATTAGAAGTAACCGGGTTCTAAGGATCCCAATATCACGGGATTGCTTTCATTGTTCATCGTTTCGATTTAGCCACTGAACTGGCGACCGAAATATTCCAGGAAAGCAACCCTCAATTGAGTGTAGTATCGAGTATCAACCAACCTCGGACTGCACCAAAGTCAGTTATCTCACTACCCTAAAGAGGCCAAGATAGTTCAATTAAGGTTCCTAAGGTCTGTTGATGCTTCACGACACCACGCGGAGGCCCCGTACTCTCCTTGACTGAACTCAAGGGTTACCGGTACACACCAAAGTGCCACATCAACGTAGCAGACTGTTTCAACCATGTCGGTATACCCCGCACAGTTCCCTCACAGCCTTGTTGCTACTTTCTAAGAAAGGCATCCCCCAGATCCGGGTTAGGATCTATAGAACTCCCAAGCAACCCACAATTTAAAGCATACAAAGAAGACAATTGAAAACACAGTGATCTTAATCCTAAGGTACACCTCACTTTAAAAGATATTCCCCAGCAGAGTCGCCAGTTCTGTGATCGGTGGATCTGGAACTGACTGTTTAACGCTGGTTCGCGAAATGTCGCGGAAGCAAGAGTCGCCACCGTCTTTTATTTTCTCCAAATGGAAAGGACAAAAGCACAGAAAAATTCCTTAAAGAGATTGCTCTCGGTTCGGGAGGTAGGTTATAGAAAGGGAAGGTGTTAGCACCCTTTCTATCCATGGTTATCCATGGGCTCTTAGATACTTGCTCAATGTGTTTTCAAAATTGGTTTGCTTGCTTTTCAACTGTGGGTTTTAAAAAGTTTCTTTGAAAATTCCAGTTCGACTCTTGTATCGGTCCTCAAGAGTGTTTGAAAAGTTGCTTTCGAAAGCTTTTTGAAAAGGTGTCGGTGTGAAAAGTATTTTTGATTTGTTTTGAAATTTAGAGCAAGTATCTTAGAGTTGTCTACCTACCCTAAGGAATTCGTCTGTGTAAATGTCCTTTAAAGTAGTGCCATCCCACCATTGAGAGGTAGGTAGCACCACCATTGGAGGTGTTCGGGTCAATTCGAGTTTGTAGGGACATGGTGATCACCAGAGCAATGGGAAGACACCTTAGAAGCTACCCTCATGCCAGGTTCCCGGATCATGAGGACTTACTAAGACATCCTCTACTCGACGATCACCTTTCGAGGCAAGGCAACGGTGAGGCGTACCCTAGGGGTGGTGTGTGATTCGTGTGTCGTTTTCATTTATTTTTGTCTTATTCATGTCATGGGTGATCTACACGTTTGTTTTTATTTTATCATTCATTCTTGCATGCTATTATTAACAGTTTAAAGGTTGCGAGGAAAATAAATCTACAACTATTACAAATGGCGCGGGTCCACATCGCCAAAATTAACCGGACCCAATTTGACGGAAAGTAAATAAAGCAATAAAAATAAAAGTGCGAGCAATTGTTTACACGGCTTTGGGAGAGATACATAATTATTTAAGCAATATAAAAATAAATATGCGAAATTAAATAAATTAAACAATATGGGCGTTGGACCCTTTTGCAAAAATTAATGTCAATGAGGAATTTAAAATTAAAAATTAAAAAGAAAATGTTTTTGGTGTTTTTATGTTTTTTAGATTTAATAGAAAAAAGAGAATTAATTATAATGAAAATAAAATGTCAAACCCTAATTCTAATTATTTTTTAGTTGTTATGAAAATGTTAAATTAACCTAAATTAAACCCTAATTTTTACTTATGTACATTTAATTATGAAAATAAAATGAATAATATTATTATAAAAAAGGAAAAATTAAAAGGAATAAAAATCATCAATTAAACCTAAATTCTATATTTTTTATATTTTATTATGAGAAGAATTAAAGTTGCAACCTAAATTAATACTAAGTTAATTTACATGTTAATTTATTTATGAAAATAATTAAATTAAATATTTATTATATTTTTCATCTTTTCTGGATTTTTTATGATGTTTTTTTATATTTTGTAAAAATAATAATTACTTTAAACAAATAAAAAAAATAAAATAACAATAAAAAATAAAATAAGAAAAATATAGCAAAAGCAAACCAGGGGGGTTCAGGCCCTAAAGTGGAGGTATTGTCCTTAGAATGCTGGCCCATTAAGCTTGCAACTCGTTGACTTTTCCATGCATTATGTGGCATGTTGACTGGGGGTACAGCGTGCTCCTTGAATCCCTGCCCTTGATTTGAATTTGCTGGACGCGTGGACCTTTAGATTTTGAGGCGTATGATGCATCCATAATATTGACACTGCATAGGAATTTGGATTGAAAAATAATAGCGAAATATGCAAGACCTGGGACTTGAACCCAGGTCATGGGGGTTACCAACATCACACCTTGCCAGCTGAGCCACTACACACATTCGTTATTTAAATATACAACAAACATAATAAGAGAAACAACGCGTTAGTGGACCTACGCGCGCGAAATTTGAAATTAACCAGTCACGTTTTGCCACGATGTCATCGTCTCCATCATCCTGAAAAAACAAACAACATAAGCAACGGTTTCTTAAGCGTGGTTTTAGGAGGCTTTAGGGAAAATAGCGAATAGCGCTGTAGGGATCATAAATTGATCGCGACCAATGTTTCTTCTTCGTCTAGGTCTGCTGAATGGAACGGTGGTGATCTGGAGTTCTAATTTTGCCTCGTTACCAAAGCCCTAAATTGACAAACCTGTAAACCCTAGAAATCGCGCATGGTGAAATCTTATACACAGCGTAATAATGCAATTAAACATGATGGTTAGCTTTAGAATCTCATGAGGAATAAGAATCAATAAAAAAAATGCAGTAAAAATGCTTGAATCATGATGCACGATAAGGGAATTTTCTTGATGCAGTTTGAGTTCAATCTACCAGTTCTTGGCGTGTTGATGGATGTTTGGGATTGGAATACGTTCAGGAATTGCCAAGGAAGCTTTCGGAATAGGTTTTGTGCTTTGAATCCACCTCTAACACTGATTTCAGAATTGAGTTTTTTCAACAATTTTCCAAGTTTGTCTATTGTTCTTCTGCGCAGCTTAGGGTGTTCTAGGATTAGGTTTTGAATCAAGTATTTGTATGGAAGGCATTAGGTTAACAAAACTAGCACAAATCCAAGGCATTCATTGTTTTGCATATTTGATTTTCTTAAGATCTTTTCAAATCTTTTTCACATGGTTTTTGTGCAAATTATGATCAATTCAAACCAAATCTTTCCTAATTGGCATATGCACGAATTATAGAAGCCAAAACATGTATAAAAAGATTGGTTTTGTTAGGTTAAATATTTTTTCACATATTTAATTGATTTAATTGAATTAATATAAATAAAAACTCAAATAAATAAATAAAAAATGAGAAAATACTTCCCTTTGGGCCAAGTGGTCGTGCACATGCTTGGAATGATGAATCATGGAAGAAAAATGGGTCCATTAGCAAATTTAGGTCATTTGGATCAAAGTTGACTTTTCAAAATATCCAAAAATTTCCCAACTTCCACAAGGCATAACTTACTCAATTTTTAAGCTTTTCACATGTTCTTGGACATTTTGGAAAGGTCTTTGGGTCCTCTAACCAATGCCTTTGGTCCCATGTCATTTTGATTTACCAATCTCAAGTTATGGCCTTTGACTTAAAGTCCCTTTTGGTTGACTTTTGAAAATGACCTATAATGTTGAAATTGATAACTTTTTGTGAGAGCATTTCTTGGACTTGAATTATGAAGATGAGTTGTAGGAAATGTCTTTCTCTTCAAAATGAGATTTGGATGGGATTTTTCTGATAATCCATGTGAAAGTTATGCCCTGGTCAATTTCAGTTGACTTTTTCAACTGTCCAAATATAGTAACTTTTGCATCTTTGATGATTTCTGAGCCAAATTTTGAGAATCATGATCAAGCATTGATCAAATGATGTTTGTGGCTTCAAAATGATATGTTGACCAAAAATTTGAACTTTTGACTGCCAAATGACCATTTTGCCCCTACAGTTGACTGTAGTGCAATTTAGGGTTTTGACTGTGCAATTTTAAGCTGAATGCCTTGAAATTTGATATGAAGATGCTTGACCATCTTTGTAAGCATATGAGACTTGATTGGCCCCTTGAAAACTTTATTTTCCTGATCAGAACACAAACCCTAATTTTGACTGTATGGGAGCCCTTTGCACTGTGCAACCCTTGGGGAATTTTGTGACTTGGCTTGGCAATTTCTTGAAGAATATGGGAGGGCAAATTTTGGGGTACAACACTGACCTTAGGGCTTTTGAGAACATGTTTCATATTTTCTATTTGTGTGCAAACCTTGGGCTGTCAACAGCAGGTTTGACACAGCTGACTTTGGCATATTGCAGGATTTTGGACTTTTGCTAGGTGATATCTCTTTCATCTTTCAATGAAATAAAGCAATTTTGCTTATTTTTCTATATTTTCTGAAGGGTTTGTATATCTTAGGAAAATGATGATGTAATTTGTTTGTTGAGCAAGCTAGCTTGCTGTTTTGCCTTGTCCTATTTTTGGCTTACTTGTTGCTGCCTTCTTGTTCTCTCATTACTTGCTGCACTTGTTTGGTAGCCTAGTTGCTGCGCTAGCCTGCTGTTTTGTTGTTGTTTGCCGCCTGCTATGCAGCCTGTTTTGTTGTTGCTGCAGCTTGCAGTTTTTCCCTTGCCTTTGCTTGGACCTTGCTGTATTGCAGCCTGCTTTTGGGTTGCTATTTTGGCTTGTTGCAATACTTTGTTGCTTGTTGGACAGCCTTGGGCTTTAGGTTATGATTGTCAATTTCCTTTTCTTTTTGTGAACCAAGGCCCAACCTTGTGATTTGCAAAATAGTATAAGAGGGATTATGATAAAACAAACCTTAAAATATGATTTCTAAATACAAACCCTAATGATGATTTTTTCCTTTCTTTACATATCACTTTTGTTTGATTGCTTTGCTAACTTTCTTTTTTACCTGTTTCATGAACATGGGGCGTGGATGGCAAGCGAAAATTGGATGGATTGCTTTAAGATGAAGCAAAGAAGACTTAAAGAAATAGAACAAAATTTCTTTCTTTGTAAACAAGAAATTTGTAATTCTTTGTAAACAAGACAAAAATTTGTAATTTATTTCAATTGTAATGTAATAAACATAAAGCCTTGAATAACTTTGTAAATGATGAAATTTATTGTACGAAACTTTGAGTTTTAATTTAAACTTTACAATTCTCAATTTAATGCTTTGAATAAAACATCTTGGTTTGGAAACTTGAACTTCAAGCAATCACAAAGTGATCAAATAAACCATGCGCTTTGTACTCCAATAATTCTTAAACAAAATAAATGTTTAAGAATTCAATTCCAATTTGGTTAACTCAAACCCAAAACTATGGTCATTTAAATGAAAGTCTTAATATTCACATCTTGTCCAAATCAAATTTGCATTCAAAATGAACTCGCATGCCACGCTCGATTAAAATGGGACTTCATTGCCAAACAAACATGCCTTAAGAACACTCATCAATCTTGTAGAATTAACAAACTTCAACCAATTATGGTTAAGAACATTCGAAATCAAACAAATGACTTGCAACGATTCGATAACTTTCAAGGTCTTCCAAACACAATTTTCTTTCGATCTTTGAAGATAAACTCATGAGAGACATCACTTATGACCATATGCAGAAATAATCGTCTCAAGATCTTGTAATTTGAGGAAATCACAATTCATAGAAATCAGACGAAAGTTATTTAAGATTAGGTCAAAGTCCCTGATGCGACTTCTAACATATTCGAATTTTGGTGATCTTCTACACGTAACCAGCTCTTGATTTGTGAAGAGAAATTGGAGAAGACATCAAGGAGAGTCATACGCAAGAAGAACCGCTCAAAATATCGAATAATGAAGAAGTTACAATCGCTTGAACTTGGTCTCGCAAAAGGTCAACTTTTGGGTCAATGGAGTCATTTTCAATCATCTGAACCCTTGACTGAGCAAACTTGCAATGTGAGGTTTGAAACTTGGCACGAACATCCTTGAGGAGACATGAACATCTATGAAGACCATTTGAAACCTTGGAGACTCAGTTTTCTTTGGGAAATAACAAACCCTAGTTATTGACTTACTGCCTAGGAAGGGAATTTGTCATATCAACTTTTGAGCCAAATTGAGTATACAAGAAACCCTAGGATAGCATCTTGCATGAAAAATGGGAGGGAAAATAATTCTTCTTCTTACCGGCCAAAGATGAATGGCTCCGTCGAAGCCGCAAATAAAAACATCAAGAAGATCATAAAAAAATGACAGTGACCTACAAGGACTGGCATGAGATGTTGCCATTTGCTCTCCATGGTTACTGTACCACGACACGCACGTCAACAGGGGAAAATCCTTTCTATTTGGTATATGGTATGGAAGCTGTCCTACCAATTGAAGTCCAAATACCTTCTCTGAGAATCATAAAAGATGCAAGGCTGAATGAAGATGAATGGATTCAAACTCGACTTGACCAGTTGAATTTGATTGATGAGAAGAGGCTTACGGCTGTCTGTCATGGTCAGATGTACCAAAATCATATGACCAAGGCTTTTTACAAAAAAGGTTAGACGTCATGTATATCGGATTGGTGACTTGGTAATCAAGCGTATCATATTGCCACAAGGTGATCCCAGGGGCAAATGGACTCCTACATACGAAGGACCATTTGTGATCAAAAGAATATTCTATGGTGGAGCAATGATCTTAACCACTATGGATGGTGACGACCTTCTGCATCCTGTAAACGCGGACATAGTCAAAAGATACTACACGTGAATAAAGACCCGCTAGGTCGACTGGCCTAGGCAAAATTTAGGGCATCCCGGCGAACCACAAAGGTTCGGGCAAAAATTAGGGATAAAATAACAAACAAATCTGTACACCCGGCAAGCTGAAAACTCGAAAGGGCGGCTTGGGCAAAAAAGGGTATCCCAGTGGACTGAAAACCCGAAAGGGAGGTCCAGGCAAAATTTAGGGAATTAAAGCATATGACTATGTCCCGTTGAATCACCTTACAGACAACCTTCAGTATCGACTGACAAGCTCAAACAGTTCTAATTAATCCAATCAGCTTCGGACAAAGCAGCAAGTGGGCGAGACGCTCAGAGACATGAAAGCTATAGCAGAATGAGAACCCCGTGGGATTATTTCACATAGCTATCTTTTCTTTGTATCAATTTTCATTTTTCTATGACAACACTCCCTTACTAGGATGTTCGTCTCGTTATACAAAAAATACTTATTCAAGTTAATACAAAGATATCCCTTTGAAAGTGCAAAACTATCTGTTTTTCTTTTATTTCTGTGTTTTGTTTGCAAAAACGTCCAATGATTATTTTTGAACATATGCATTTGAACGTGACTACTGTTTACAAATGAGCAAAAAAAAAAAAGACAATCACTAATGGCTTTAAGAAATAGGATAATATCTTTAGACCATTCCATATAGTCCCCCGTTGGTACTTTTCCAACAAGAGCGGAAGCTGGGACATCCCATTACAGGATCACTAACATATCTCCAGTATGCAACCTAATGGTATCAAGTGCTCTCACATCCCTGACGAAACAAAACTTCCAGTTGTCGCTCCAAAGATTCCCCAGTGTAAGTCACCCAGTTTCTCAGGGTTCCCCAACAGGATTTCACGAGGTCCACAAGCAATGCACGGTGTTTCCCTTCCACAACAGAGTTTATTCCTCTAATAAATGGAAACTCATCCATCAACACTTCAACTTTAAGATATGAAGACTTACACTTACATTCCCAGCAGTACTCAGGGATTTATTTTCCACGACTCCAGCAACACTGCGACATAACAATTAATGTGTCCATACATTACATTCATACGTCATAGTATTGACAACACATATGCATACAACGCGATCTCATTTATTTTGAGAAACAACATTATACCATGCATTTCATACATCATGGCATTACATGCAACTAACCTTTCATCTTTTCAGGAAAAATCAATCAACAGAAAATTATCGTCAAATTTTCAACAAGTCAATTACATATCAATTCCCGAGAAAGGACTGGTCGACCATCTATATAACAGATATTTTCTCCAGATCCTTATCGATTCAGTTTAAATCTCTCAATGGTTTATTCTGATTATTTCCCACAGATGTCTTCTCTGGTTCAGATAAATCTCTCAATGATTTATTCTGATTCTTCTCCAGATCCCTATCGGTTCAGTTTGAATCTCTCAACGGTTTATTCTAATTCTTTCTCGCATACATCTTCTCTGGTTCAGATAAATCTCTCAATGATTTATTCTGATTCTTCTCCAGATCCCTGTCGGTTGAGTTTGAATCTCTCAAAGATTTATTCTGATTCTTTCCCGCAGACGTCTTCTCTGGTTCAGATAAACCTCTCAACAATTTGTTCTGATTCTTCTCCAGATCCCTGTCGGTTCAGTTTTAATCTCTCAATGGTTTATTCTAAATCTTTCTCGCAGACGTCTTCTCTGGTTCAGATAAATCTCTCAATGATTTGTTCTGATTCTTCTCCAGATCCCTGCTGGTTCAGTTGGAATCTCTCAACAGTTTATTTTGATTCTTCCCCGCAGACGTATTATTTGGTTCAGATAAATCTCTCAATGATTTATTCTTATTTTTCTCCAAATCCCTGCTGGTTCAAATAAATCTCTCATCGATTTATTCTGATTCTTTCCCATTAGACATTTCTGGTTCAGATAAATATCTCAACGGTTTGTTCTGATTCTTCTCCAAATCCCTGCTGGTTTAGATGAATCTCTCAGTGATTTATTCTGATTCTTTCCTAGTAGGCACTTTCTCTGGTTCGGATAAATCGCTCAAAGATCTACTCTGATTCTGTCCAGTTAAAGAATATTCAAATCCTCTTTTGGTTCAGTTTAAACCTCTCAACGGTTTATCCTGATACTTTCCAAATGAACACTTCTGGTTTAGATAAATCGCTCCAAGATTTATTCTGATTCTTCCCAATCAAACAACATACAAGACTTCTACTAGTTTCAGATGAATCGCTCCAAAGATTTATTCTGATTATTTTCCAGTTGAAATCAAGTACAGACTTAGTCCATTTTCTGTCAACAGTCACCTTTGGATGGAATCTACAATCCCATCTCCATAAAATCTCCCCCATTCCTCCAAATGGCATCTATAAGCCCATTCCCAATTCATCTTCGAGTGCAAATTTCTGGGCACTTTAGTGTTCAATCATCTTCCACCTTCAACTCACGAATGGCGGATCCTCCAATCTAACTCTTCAGGTTTAAGAAGATTGAATAGGGGAAGCTGTTGTACCCCAAAATTTTCCCTCTCATTTATCAAGAAGTTTCTCACAAGATCTTCTTTGGTTCAAGACTGCACTAGGGTTGATCAGCTCAAGACACCTCCTTAAGCTCTGATGACTGGAAATTAGGGTTTGAGATTGCACAAAGATAATTGAACTTTTAATGCCTCATATGAGTTTCATGTATCATTATGGATCCTCAAGATTTCTCATGTCAAGTTTCAAGTTTTGGATCACATTTTTGCTCAGTCAATTGATCAGTTGACCTAAAAATCAGTTGTATTGGGGAAAAGGTCAACTATGGCCAATTTACAGTCAAACTTCATAATTTTTTTATCCATATCAACATTGTGAACTCCTATATGTAATTTGATCAAGTTTGGACCATAATTCCTCAAGAAATTTGATCAGATCATCAAAAGGGCAAAATGGTCAAAATTAGGGTTTTGACTGAGAAAAGGCAGTTTCTGATATTTGGCCTAGCAAATGGTTAATTGGTTTGAGACATGATCTCAAGGTTTCAAGTGCATCATTTTAACCTAATGGTATGACTCAAAACTTCCCTTAAGATCAATTGATTGATAGTTGATTTTCAGTCAACTGATCAAAAGTCAACTGTACACTGAAAAGTCAAACTTTGACTTTTTGGTCAAAATCAAGTGTCAAAGATCACAATTCATCAAAACATGTCAAAATATGAAACTTGTTCATCAAGAAATAAAAAAGTCAAGATTTCATTTTGAAAAGTCAAAGTTTCCAAACTTAGAAATTTTTTCTAAGTGTTGAAAACTTCATATTTTTTCACAACTTTGAGCTAATTTTTCACCATGATGCAAGATGATTCAAAGGAAACTTTTAACTTGAAAGTTGTAGATGTCAATGAGATCTAAAACATTTATTTACACAACTCCTCCTATAAATGCTTGGATTTCAAGTTATTAATCCATGAAATCATGGTCATGAAACTAAAACACTCTGAAAATTTGAGCATTTTTGGTCAGGATTTTGACCTAACTTTTGGGCCAAGTTTCACGTAGTTCCAATTGGATTTTGAAAAAGTGATTCAAAGAGGTGTTGTAGATCACATTACAAGATTTCTAAAATGTCCAAGAACTCCTTGAGATCATTTTTGAGCAAGGAGAATCGAAGGCCAGAAGTTAGGGTTTCAAGTTGTTTTACAATGCAGAATTTTGTGATGAATATGAACCAAATCCATAGCCATGCTTCATAATCCCACTTTTCAGGCCCTCTAACTTATGTATATATATCCTTAATCAGAAGATCACACAAAATTTATGGCTATTATCCATTAAATCCAAGCTTTGTCTAAGTTAACTTGCCATTTTTGGAAGAAAGGCAAGACTTCCATTTTGGAAAAGTATGCTTTTGCAAATGTCAACCCTTCTTGAACCTCTCAATGGATCCTTCTGCACAAACAACATCTACAAGCCAGAAATAAGCTTGTTTTAATTTCAACCACTCTACAATAGCATGGTACAAGCTTTGGGAAGATGTTTGTCATGTTTGCTTCAAAAACAAGTAAAGGTTTTACAACATGGGAATTCAAATTCTGACTTATTGTAGAACACAAAACTTCTTGCCTATAAATACATACACTATTTGCAAGATAACCCACGCATGTACAAGCCCTTAAACTCACTCAAACTCACACAAACTCAGATTGCACACAAAACTCCATTTTTGTGCAGAATATGACCTTACACTCCCATCTCTCAAATTACTCGTGCGTTTCCTCTCCAAACCATTCCAAAAGTTCCTAAACATCATTCACAACTCATCCCAATACCTGTTACAGTTCTGTAACTCCATTTCCACCATTTTCCAAACTCAAAAACAGAGCATTGCAAGTGGACTTCTCCAGACCATTTCAGCCACTCTCCAACCAAGCTAATCATTGCATTAGCTTCCTGGGACCTCAAGGAAGCTAACCTGATCCTTGCAGCACCTTGAAAGCTGCTCCAACTCAAAACACGACACCCTCTTGCAAGGTGAGTTTTCTGATTTTTGAACTCCTCATATAAGTATTGTTAAGATTTCATTTTCAAAGATAAAATGTAGATACCATTGCCACGAAGCTGTACATATCCATAATTTGCATTTATATGGCCTGAGCTTAGAGAATTTTGGAGTTGAAGTTTCTAAAAATTTTAGGTTTTAAATTAGGGCCAGAAAAATTTTCACTCATCTTAGATTTATAGCTTTAGTTATTTATATGGTTGGATTCGTGGGAAGAAATACCACAACTTTCATGTTTGTACTTTCCATTTTTGTTGAGAGATGAAGAAGTTACAGGTACTCTGGCTGGCTGAAGGTTGAAGACGAAGTACATGCCTTGGAAGCATTATATGTTATGTATTTATCATTTCATATATGTAAACGGATGTATAGCCACCCCAGTGGTAAGGCAGCGTGCTGGTAACCAAGAGGGTGTGGGTTCAACACCCAGCGCGCTACCTTTTTTCCTTATTTCTCACATTTTCTCTCTTTTTTTTCACACAGCAGTGCATGGGCTTCTCCTTTGGGCTTTTGTTCTTTTTTGCTGCTTCTAACCCCCTGCCTTACTTTTGCACACCTGGCCCAACTTTATTTAATTTATTTCATTTTTATTTATTTCTTTTCTTATTTTATTTTATTTTCAGTTTTATTTTTTTATTTTATTTTTTTTATTAATGAAAAAAATATATTTTTATTTATTATTTACACTTATTTATTTTATTTTCTTTATAAAGACAAAAAGAACAAAAACATTTTTCTTTTAATAAATAAATTTCTTTTTCTTAATTAATTAATATTTAGACTTAGGTTTAATTATTATTTTATTTTCCTAATTAAAATTAACTTAGAATTTAGGTTTCTCTTAATTAATTAATTTTTATGTATTTTTATATTATTCTTAAAACCTTTTCATAAAAAACCCTAAAAAATATTTTTTTAGTTAATTTATTTTTAATTAGTTTAAGTTAATTTTATTTGATTTTAATTAATTATTTTCTTAATTAGGTTTAGGTTAAAATCCTTTCATAAAAATCAAATAAAAATCATTTCTTTTTCCATTTTGCATTCTTGCATTTTTATCTTCAATTTTGTTTATTTATTCAATATGGTTGTAATAGCTAATTAGATTAATTTTCTTGCAAAATCCCCATTTGTAAATTTGTACACCCCCTCCCCTAATGATGTAATAGCTTAGTATTTTTATTTTTCGTAATTTAATGTTTTATATATAAATGCTAGTAAATTAGGGTTTGTATGGAAAGATCAAAGTCAACAAGTTAGCAAACCCTAGTTCAAGATAAAACAAGCATGAAAAAGACATACTTGCACACTTTGCACCTCTAGGGTTAACTCCACTTGTTGCCTTGAGAAATAAATGGTCATAATATGCATGTAAGATGTCTTAGCAAAAAACAAACAAATACAAGATCATGGTCCCTCGATGACGCTACAAATGTTGCCTTACGAATGATCTTAGTCCCTCAAAGAAAATGCTAAGATATCTTACAACATTGCTATTCATGACTATACGATGACCCTTGCCTATCCCTTTTACATCTAAAGATAAGGTTACTTACCAATCCATGGTAAATTAACAATGTCAAAGGAAAGAGGAAATAAACAAGAAAGACTTTTGAGTAGGTAGAATGTTCCTAGTTGCTTGCTCATTTTCAAACCAAAACATCCTTTCTATTTTCAAAACAAACACCAACACTTTCAAAACATCTTTCAAACTTGAAACATTTTCAAAAGATCAACACTTTGTATACATTCTTATGAACGAGAATCATTACAAAGTTTGCCTAAACGTTGGCGCCTTTTCAAAACACTTTCAAAAACCATACAAAGCACGTTTTCAAACAAAAGCAAGTGATCTATCAAGCAACTAAGAGCCTGTAGATAACTACGAATGAAAAGGGTGCTAATACCTTCCCTTTTCATAATATACCCCCCGAACTCAAGAAAACATCTCTAAAGGTCGTTCCTGTTCTTTTTAGCCTTTCCTTTTGGATAAAAGAAAATCCGGTGGCGACTCTTACTAACTGCAATATTTGCGATCAAATGCAAAATAACCAAGTTAGTTCTCCCACCGCGTTACACTCTGTCTCAATTTGTCTCTTCCATTTTAAAATTGCTTCTCACTCTCCATCTTCGATTCAGATTTAACTCGGAGGAAATTCGCCTCTGTTCGTTTTGACTGCCGCTCTTCGTTTACTTCGTTTCTCCTTTGCAACATCGGCGGTGCCACGGCCATTACCGGTCCCTAACCTTCACAACATGAACATAAACCATAAGATATCTCTTGCACCAATCACACATTCAGACTCAGATCCTTAGGGGAACAACTTCTAAGATGCTAATCTCCATTGTAGCAAGAAATAACCAAAAGGACGAACAAATTTTTTACCTCGACGGAACTATTAGCGGTTCCCGTGATGATGATGGAAGTTTTTGATGATGAAGATGACATTTCTAGAGATGCATCTGATTGATGCGGCAATGAAGGCTCATTGTAGAGAAGACGGGGAGGGAATTTATGCTGAGAGTTCTGTGATTCTTCAGAATGTGAAGTTGTCGTTGCACCAAGAAGAATTGATGAATATCAAATCTTGATAAAGGTGAGTTCCTATATATTTATTGTTTTTCCTCTGACCTTTTTCGTTCAGTGATTTACCTCCTTTTCATTTGCTTGTTTTCTGCTTTACATTGATGATGAATGTGACAAGAATCAGCGGTTACTTTGAGTGTCGTTACAAACTTGATGTGATGCTGAAGATGCTAGGAAAGATGAAGATTGAAGGGTTTAAGAGGGAAATCAAGATTGGAGGGTTGATGAAGAAGTTTGAAAATTCGGTTACAGTAGGTTGAAGATTGAAGAATTTTCATACAGTTATGGAGAGAGGATTGAAAGATGAGTTTCTCTGATTTTCCTTCTATGTGAATTTCTGTATATCGTAAAAAATGACTCGTAAATTCCTTTTTCTTCTCTTCTGAATTCTATTGAGAATTCTCTCTCCATCCTTTTTCTATTATTCTGTTATACCTTATGTTATAAGTAGTTAGAAGTTAGTTGCAGGTTAGAAAAACAGTTAGGGATTTATCTGGTAGTTAAGAAATCTGTTAAAGGTTGTTAGTTATGGTTTTGGGCAATTAGGAAACAGTTGGCCCGGAACTTGTTAGTGAGCTGTTAGGAAGTTGGTTAAATGAAAAAGGGTTAAGAAATTCTGTTAGAGGTGGTTAGGGAATTAGAAAATTTTGTTTCAGTTAGGAGAGGGAGTTAGTTATTTGACAACTAGTTAAATTATATTTGGTGGTTATGTTAGAAGTTTGTTGAGATTTTGTTGGAACTTTCTGCTTTTCTGAGCTTTAAATTGGTGCCTGAACTGGTGCAAGTTTGAGTAATTGATTTTGTTTGGATTACAACTTTCCTGATTTTTTTACTTAACTGTTTCTCTGTGATTTCTCTACTATGGATTTGATTCTGACTTTGAAATACTGCAGACTGTGTTGGATTTCTAACTGGTTTTTTCTGTTAAATGCATGCTGTATTTTTTTATTGATTGGCAAAATATCTGCCACGGTAATTGGAGGAAAGGTCAAGATTATTGCTTTCTGATCAGCAAAAAATGTGGTTTCAAGGATTAAGCTGTATGCCATGATACTTGCACACTGCATAACACATTTGATTCTTTTTAGCTCATCACTGTGTATTCCTTCCAACAAAATCGCACAGCCCAAACGTGTAGGAAATCCTTCAATGAACATCAACGTCTTGGAGTATCGTGAAATTGTTCCTCTTGTTCAGCAACTTGTTTCTTTGGCTTTGAAAAAATGCAGCTTGTAGTGTAACTTTGTAGTGATGTTCCTTGTGAACTTGCGAACTTGCAAACTAGCAAACTAGTAAACTTGTAAACTTGCATCTTTTGTAATTCAAACTTTTTTTGCCATAGTTCCTTGCTTGAATCATCTTCTTGACATCATGAATACACGTGCTCTTGAAAAAAATTAATTTGATGTACCAAGTAAACAACAATTAATCCCTAATTCAATTCAATTACTCAATCTAAAGCAAACTCGTGTGTCAAGTAACAAGCATTTGAAATAATGACGCCCTGAGCACAATGGACCTTCAAACTTAACACCTTGTATATGGTTCAACAGTGGTCTTAATACAATAATAAATCCTTGAGGAAATCTGGAGAATGAATATGGGAATATGGAAGATAGCCTTGACTTGAAAATCCAATGATCCCCAGTTGAATATTAACAGACGAAAACCCTAATTCTTAATCCTTAAAGAAAGATTGCAACTTGATGTCTAGAAAAAAGAATACCCCTGTAGTTTGACGATAAAGTAGTCCAGGAAATAAAACCCTAGCTTCAAACAAATGATTGATGGAGAAATCAACTAAAACAAGCTTGTGCGAAGATGAGAGCCTTAAGGCTATACAACAATCCTAATTCCTCGAAATCCATGATCCCATGCCATAAATTTATTGATTAATGATGCATGACATACCAAATGACCTAACGGGAGGTATATACATGAGAAAAATGCGAGATGCGTAAGCCAGATAAAAGTAAGAGGGTAGGACAAATTTGGGGTATTAGACACACCAAGGCTAAGAATGGAAGAATAATAAGATCGAGGAGAAACCAATTTATCATCTCCCATGATTAACAAAGGTATGACTCTCATAAGTAATCTTTAAGTGTTTTGAAGTTTTCCAGAAAAAGAAGTTTTTGTTTTAATGCAAAGAAGAAAGAAAAGTCTAAGGGGAGACTAGCAAAATAACACTAGAGTTGTCATGCATCATTGATCCTATAGTTGAGGATAAAAAGGGAATTATCTACATAATATTGGCATACATGGATATAAGCCTAAGGTCTATTCAACTCAAACTTAGAAAATAGTGAATTGAAGATCCTATGGGGAGCATATGAGAGGAGAGTCTAATAAAGGAGAGAAGAGGGATTACCAAGCATCAAAGATATTCAACACTTATGATAAAAAACAAAAGCTATAAATCTTAAACACACCAAGAGAGGTGGATAAGAAATACTCAAGGTCAAGGTAAAGCCCTATATATGTTCCTTAATCAAGATTAAGTTAAAAAGAATAGAAGAAATTTTTTGTAAAATTGAATCAATTAAAACCTAACTTTCTAAAGACTAGTAAAAGTCAGAAACATGATTTAAATCCCTTGGATTAAATTGAAGAGTTAGAAATGATTGGGAATTAACAAGACTAGTTAATAAAAAGGTCAAACTAGAGAGTTTAGAAAAAATATTTGTGAAAAATGAAAAATCAAAAGCTAAAATTCAACAAAAATGATTTTTATGATTAAAGTATCCAAGGAAATTAAAATATTTTCTTTGATTTTTTCAAGTAGAGGAAGTTAGGTTTTAAAATGTTTCTTAAGGCCTAAGCAAGAAGAACGGTCAAAAACTAATATCAGTTTCTAAAAATTAGAACAAAGAAAAATTGAAAGGTAAGTTCAATTAAAAATTATAGAAAACTAGTTCAATACCTGAGAGTCAGTAAAATTATTTTTATGGAATTTTTCTATTGGAGAAAGATACCAGAAGGAAATTATTTGCACACAATAACAAAAAAAAAAGTAAAGAAAAAGATATTGTCAAAGATTGATTTTATTTTCTTATCACGAAATTTTATTAAATCAAACAAAAATTATTTTCATGAAGTACATTCAAAATGGAACCTAATATATATTTTTGGGATTTTTCAGATTAGTACAAGTTGACAAATAAAATTCTAAAAGTTCAATGGTGAAGAAAACCCTAATTTGATTAATTGTATTATTTAATTTTCTAAAAAAAAAAAGATAAAAAGGAAGTAAAATTCAGAATATGAAAAATATACTAAAAATAGCCTAATATATTTTTTTGGTAATTTTTGGATAATAGAAAATATTAAAACAAACATAAGAAAACAATTAAAAATGTATTAAAAATTCAAAAAATGCCAAAGCTTATTACACCTGTTAAAGCCAAAACACGTTGTAAAATAAAATCAAAACATGTTCAATAGATGCATGCCGCGTAATCGTCCCTGAGCTCGAGCCATGCACTAACACATGTTATTCAGTTTTACATGCTGGATTCAAATCATGGTTTCTCCTTCAATTCTTGATGAAAACGCATGAAATTGTGATCAAATTAAATATCTCATCGAGTAGATTAATGTAGGATCAAGGATTTTCAGAAATGATTCACGAATCAAAGAGAAAAGCGCGTGTAAAAATTAATGAAATCAACATATTATGAACATGCAAAAACAGATTTCAATCATGCCATTTCAGATCCATCGATCTCTCTTGTTTCTCCACCAAATCCAAAACATCAAATTTCATCAGAAAATTTCAAAGAATAAGAATATGCTACAAGTTTCTTCAATTGTTGCAAGAGTAAAACAAAAACTGATCACGAAATCACTGTATCAAACAGTTTGAACATGAGTATCAGAGCATGATTCAAGCTTCAAAATGAATGCAAACACTCATCAGATCTAAGATCTGGCTAGCTATGCTATCATACAAGATCTATATCTCAAAATGTAAGCACAAATTCAGATCGAAGTTCAAGAACAACTTACCTTGAGTGAGTGAAAAATAAATTCACTCTAGGCCTCTGAACTTGCAAGAAATCCAATGAACTTTGTTCCTTCACTTCAAATGTAATATAGCTGTGCAAAAATAGGAGCTTCGAGCAAAGAATTTGAAAGAAAATGCAAAGTAGAAAAATTATGTTTCAAGAGAAGATTTGAGCCTCGAGCAGAATTTCCAGAAGTTTTATATGATTGTTGAGGAATAATCCTCTTTGAAGTGAGAATGGATAAGAGGTTATATAGGGTAATGAAGTGTGTTAAGATGTTTTACAAGGATATGGAAGTCTTTTTCAGTTTGGAGCTGTTGGGGATAATTTCTTAAGTTGGTGCATTTTGAGCTCTTAATGGTTGCATTTTGATTAGTGCATGACATAATAAGGAAGGTGTGAAGGGATGAGGTGGAAAGCAAAAGTTCTACTACAAGCAAGGTTGAATCCTAGCCAGGAGATGAATACAATGACAGTTGTGATCGGTGGGAACAAGAACTGACTGTTTTTGGAATGCTGGTTCACGTTTGTGTTTGTTTTTGCAAAGTGTCGCGGTAAGCAAGAGTCGCCACCGTCTTTTATTTTATCCAACAAGGGAAAGGACAAAAGCACAGAAAAATTCCTTTTCGAGATGTTTCTCGGGTTCGGGAGGTAGATTATAGAAAGGGAAGGTGTTAGCACCCTTTCTATCCGTGGTTATCCACGGGCTCTTAGGTACTTATTCACTATGTTTTCAAAAGGTTTGCTTTCCTTTGTGATTGTGGGTTTTGAAAAGAATTTTGTTTTTGAAGAAAGTATAAGTGCGAAAAGTTTTTGTTTTGTTTTTAAAAGAGAGCAAGTACTTAAGAACCTCTACCTACTCAAAAAGGAATTTAATTGTGCAAATGTCCTTTAGACAGTACTATCCTACTATTGAGGAGTAGGTAGCACCGTCATCGAAGTTTTCGGGTCAATTCGATTTTAGAGACGTGTGGTCACTAAAGCAATGTTAGGACGCTTTAGTGGTAATCCTAATGTCTTAGATCATTTTTATCGAGGTGACCATTTCGAGGCAACTTATGATCTTGGGACAAAGGACGACCTCTAAAACATCCTATACTTAATTACCACGTTTGAGGCAACCAAGTGAGCTGTACCCTAAGAGTGGCATGTGCATGTGTCAATTTTCAGTTTATATTATCTTTGTACATGTTATGGTGAGCTACTGTTAATTTTAAGTTAAGACAAATCTTGTCATACAATCCTAGTTAGCATACATCTAAACAATTAATATATGTACAGGAATTTAAAGTGCAGAAATTGTAAATCCTACGCTATTACAAGGCTTCGGGGAGGGGGATTATTTACATGTCCAAATATTGGGGGAATAAAGGCAATAAAGTAAAAATTTAAGCTAAACTATTACAAACCAGTAAGCAGTTACAATAAAATAGACACGCGTAAAACAAGGAAAAGAGGCGTCTAAGAAATTTCTAAATAAATAAGAAAATCTTTTTTTTGTTGTTTTTGGTTAAGAAAATATTTGAATTAAATAATCCTAGGTCTAGTTTATTTTAAATTGATAAAATGAAGTTAAAATAATTAATTAATTTGTTTACAAAATTAATTTGAATAAAAAAACTAACCTAATGTTTTTTGTGATTTTTTTGACTTAAAGTTAATTTAAATGATAAGGTCAATAAAGAAATAACGAAAACAAAAAATAAAAATACAAAGGGCATCCTTCGATCCAGGGAAAAAGGAGTTTCGACCCAGGGAGGGAAATGGTCCTTTCGATTGGGCCAGACAGTAAGGTGTGAGTAACCTTCGATCCAAGGAAGAGGATTGTCTTTCGATCATGGAGGTCATGGCTTTCGATCCAGGAATGAGATGCCTCCTTCGATCCAGCATGCTAATGGGTTCGATCCAGAGAAGGGCTCTCCTTTGATCTGGGATGTTATACCTGCAAAAGCATGTTAGCGAAATAAAATGCAGGGCCTGGGTATTGAACCCCAGGCCCTTAGATCCTGCGCTTGCTGGGTCTCTTCAGGCTATGTCTGCAGCAAATATTAGCAAATGATGGACATGGCCTGGGTGCTAAACCCAGGCCCTTTGATCCTGTCTAGGATGGCAAATCGAAAGTAACAACGAGTAATGATATGTTATGCGAAATCCAAGGTTGGATAATTTACCCTTTCTTACCAACAGATTGGACTTTCGATTTGGGCGCTTCCTGGATGTAGGCACCTTCGATCTGGGCTTCTGGGCTTGGCTACTTATGAAAATGCTGATGACTTTTGGGCAGCGTAACTCCAATGTCTTTTGTTCTCCTGTTGTGTGATTTTCGTTGTGTATTCTCCTGCAGAGTTTTTGTGTGTGTTGTATATTTTCGTGTGTATATTTTCTGCAGAGTTTTTGTGTGTGTTGTATATTTTCGTGTGTATATTTTCTGTCTTGGTAATGTATGCTGGCCTCTGTATTTATAGGGGTGTGAGGGTGCAGTAATGGCAAGGGACAACAATTAAACAGGCCATTAAAGCCATGGGACAAGAATAAGACACATTAAATAATTTCCTTTTTTGAAACATTCGTGTCCCTTGAATGAACCTGGACGCTTTTGGATTTCGAATGCTTTTAGGCCATGCTCTTCGTTTAGTCCTGATTTTCCTCTTTCGAATGGGCTCCCTGCGTACCCTTCGAATGGGCCTGGCCCAAATATCAATCGAAGGATTCTGTGATACGGTGGGAGAACTGACTTGAATTTTGCGTTTGTATTCGCACTTGTTCGGTTGAGCAAGAGTCGCCACCGACTTTTTATTTTATCCTAAAGGAAAGGTTAAAAAGCACAGCAAAAACCTTTTGAGATATTTCGCGGGTTCGGGGGGTAGATTATGAAAAGGGAAGGTATTAGCACCCTTTTCATCCATGGTTATCCATGGGCTCTTAGTTACTTGGTTTTTTAGATCACTTGCCTTGATTTTCGATTGCTTTGAAATTGTGGTGTGTGTGTGTGTTTTGAAAATGTTTTTGAAATAGACGCCTTTGTTTCGGCAACCGTTGTAATTGACTCGTGTTTGAGTGTTTTACAAAAGTGTGTATCTTTTCGAAAAGATGTTTCAAATGTTTTTGAGAGTTTGTTTTGAAAATGTTTGTGGAGTGTGGTTTTTGAAAAGGAGGCAAGTGTTTTTGCAAGTTGATCTCAAGTAACTAAGAGCTTTGTCTACCCCTATTATACTCAAAGGTTTTCTCTATGTTTTCAACCTTTTTTAACAATTTTGTTCCACCATTGAATTTGGTGGACAATCTTGCGTTTAGGAAGTTTAACGGGACGGGCGCGGGTCATCGTATGGACCATGAATGCAATGGTGCCAAGTGTCTTTGGCAATTTGCTTAAAGGGGCTTGATCATTTTGATAGGCGACTTTCGAAAGCGTCATCGAGGGACTTATGATCATTTGAATTTGTTTTGCCAAAGAAACTCGACGTGCAAGCATGGCCCATTTTGGAAGGCAACATGTGGGATTACCCTAGGGGTGCAAGTGTGGTTGTGTATTGATTTCATGCATTTGTTTTTGCATTAGGTTATCTAGCGTTTGATTTTATGTACATGCAAACCCTAGGTCTAACCATGGTATAATTCGAAAGCGGTAAATTGCGGGAATTTAAAGTCTACGCTATTACAAATGGTATCCGGGAGTGGGGGTACAAATTCACAAATGGGGATGAGACTTAGGTAATTACAACCAAATCGAATTGCGATCAAATATAATCAAGGTATAGCAAAGTATAGCAAATGTATAATGCATCAAATGTAAAATGTATTGTGTAAGTGTACATGTATGAGAATTGTTTACAAGTTGCGAAATGTGAATTTAATAAGAAAATTAAATATCGTTTATTTATCAAGTATTGTTACCCGCTTTTGATTTAAATTTGTATCTTTATATTTTTTTGTTTAATATGTACAAAAAAGTATTTTACTTAAAAGAAAGAAAAATGTTTTAAATTTAAATTATATTATGTATATTAAAAAAATGTATTTTAATTGATTATGTACAAATCATTTCTAAGAAATTGTATTAACTTAAAGGGAATTTATGTATAAATCAAAATAAAAAAAGTGTTTTAAATAATGTATTTTTATTTATTTTATGTATTAATGTATTAATGTACAAATAAAAATATTTTAAGTTTTATTTCTTATATATTAGTAATTAGTATTAATATATATATCTATACGAGAATTTTAATTGAAAGAAAATGTTTTAAAATTGAGAAAATATATATTGTGTTCAAAATTAGAGTTATGTTAAAAAAAGTCATGTTAATTTGTATATAGAAAAAGAATATGATAGTTCAAAATAGTTTGACAGCAATCAGAAATGGGCTTTAAGGTTTGAGGCCCAAATGCAATTTATAGAGAAAATGAATAGAACAGGGGGGGTATGAATTGGAAATACGCTTGGGTTTCAGCATAGAAACGGGTTAGGCCCAATTTATTTGAAACAAAGTTTTTAGGGTTTGATGACTTGTGTTCATTAGGGAAACGGCCAGGGTTTGACATGCAGAGGCGCCATTCGCTTGCTCTTCGTCTTCTTCGTTCCTTCCTCTTTCTCATGCCCAAATGTTTCTGAATCTCCTTCGCCCAAGCCACCAACGCAATCATCACCTCCTCTCCATGGTTAAGCACGCGATGGTTCGTTCAAGGTTACATTTCATTTTTAATCTCTTTAGGGTTTTTATGATTTGCATTTTTTAGTTTTATGTTCTGATTTTTATTGAGCCTCGTCATTGATTCTGATCACGCGTTTCTTTTGTTTGAGGTGCGAAGAGAAGGATAAAAAATGTTACCTTCGTTGGAGGAGGTGGTTAGGAGGCGTTCCGGAGGCTTGTCGGCGGGGGGACGATATTGATGGAGCTTTGCTTCCTGGTACTCTGTACTCTTTGCCTTTAGATTCTTGGTTTGATGATGATTTTGAAAACCCTTATATGATATTTTTTCTTCTTCTCTGTTTGCCCTGTTGCCTGCCTTGTTATGATTCAGTACTTCTTTATCTCCTTCTTCTGTTGACCCTAGTTGCCTGTGATGTTAATTTTCTGAGGCTTCTGTACCTTCTTCTTGTCGCTTCATATGCTGGCTTGACATGCTTAGGGATTTTGGATGATGAGATGCTGGGAATGTTTGATATCTGATATGTTCTGAGTTATATTTCTGAGATGGTGATTTTTGCCCAGTGATGAACTCTTTGAGTTCTGAGGGTTTTGTGTTGGTTCAAATGCTTTGAGTTTCTTTGGAAAGCTTGCCCAATGACGAGATTGGCTGAGGGCTCGTGTTGGTTAGGCTTCTGGTTCAATCAGGGGTAAGGCTTTTGTGGCTTAGGCTTAGAGTTGGACAGGTCTGATGTTCTGGATTCAGGTTTATCAGTTGGTGCCGGGTTTTTGGACAAAATGAGTTTTGGATGGTTGTTTTAACTGTGTTGAAGCAGGTTCAAGGCTTGTGAGGAGCAGGCGATGGCCTCATGTTTTTCTTTGACAAAGGCTTCAGTTTTATGGTTTGGTATGCAGGTTGAATGTTTACTGGTTGTTGTTTGACAGGTTAAAGGCTTGAATGGTTATTGAGGCTTATGCTGCAGGTTATACTGGTTTTTGTGTTTTTTGATATGCTTGGCTTATGCAAGTTTTTGGTTTGTTGGTTTCGGTTATGGCTTTGGCTTACTGGTTTTGACAGGTTGATGTTTTATGAAGCTATGCTTCAGGCTTCAGGCTTATGCTGGTTTTTTTTGAGTGAACTGGTTTTTAGGCTTGGGAGCTTATGTTCTCAGTTTTGTTTGGTTTGTAATATCTTTTTTCCTTGGACTGTGTTGCTTTTCATATATGTTTAGGCTCTTTTATTTAGGCGCCTATGATTTTTGAATGCTTCCAGATTTGATATATTTTCTTTGGTCAAGCTGATGGGCAGGTTTGCAAGGTCTTAATGTGGAAAGATAATTATGTTACCTTTTATTTGACAGTTTTGTTTGCATTCTAATTCCTTCATACTCCTGCCTTCTGCTTCACTGTTTTATTGCAGTTTCTGTGTTTATATTTCTTTATGCCTAAAGCCAAAAACCAGTAAGCCCGAACTTCTCCTCTCTTTTTCTCTCTCTCCAATACTTAAGCATATTATATTGCTTAACATGTATTAATTCTGAAAAAGAAAATTGGCCTGGAAATGATGAAACTGAATTTGCTTGCAATAGTAGTCTAACTCTGCATATTTTGTCTTCTTCTTTCCATACTTTGTGCTTCTTGACAGCATTGGTGGTACTTTTGTATTTTGACATCCTTTGGACATCTTTTGTTTAGTTTGACATTGGAACTGAGTTTTGAAATTTGAACTTGCTTTAGGCCATTCAGTTTGTAACTTGGACTTTGTTATTTGCATATGCTGTCCTTGAACTATGCAGTTTTGACAAACTTTAAATTGTGCAATTTTTAACTTGTGCATTCATTTTTAATTTGCAAATATTTTTCATTCCTCTTTGTGAACCGGGAGAAATCCCGTGATTTGCGGAGAGGGTTAACTGATCCCGGCCATTTGCTTTTAATGATGAACCCAAACTTTAATTGTCTGCATCTTTTTTTTAATATTTATATGCTTCTGACTTCTTTTTCTTTCCTTTGCAGATAAAAATTAAATGGAGAGGAATAGAAAAAGATGGAGGATGAAGAATTTGAAGACTTAGAAGAATATTAGGATAGTTTTTTTTATTCAAATTTGAATAAATGTAATATCATTATTATAAATACTTTGTAAATGAATACTCGTATTTCAATAACAATTGTAACAAATATTTAAAAATGAAATAAAAATTTCTTTCATCCAATTAATTATTTTTATCCTCTTTTCAATTGTTTACTTTATTATTTATAATTCTTTAAATAAAAATAATTGAAAATAAATTCCAACTATTTAATCTTAGAATGATAAATAATTAAATAAACATTGTCTCAGCATTGATCAATTAATAAACTTGGCACTTCCAACATCCAAAGCAAAGCAACAGTCAATCACAATAATTGCCCAGACGTGTTTTCCTTTTACTGATTTTAGCCAAACATTGCAAATCTAATTCAACTGCCTCTTTTCACTGATTAAATCCAGCAAACGCAATTTCAAACCCAATGTCTCTTTTCATTGATTTAGTCAAACCCTGCAAATTCAATCCAAAGGTACCCTTTCACTGATTCAATCACACAATGCGGACTCAATCCAAATGTTTCAATCCACATCCCAGCATAACTTGAAAAGCACTGTAGAATTAAATCTTTCTGAGGAACCGCGCCTAAAAACCCTAATTCCTGACCAAATATCAAAGAAACATTCGCCTGATCAGAGTTGAGCCAAAATCAACCAAAACCATAAGCAAACTGTATGAACTGTTCTAGAGCCATGAAAAACCAATGAAAACCCTAATTTTGTCTGACTGACGAGAAAAGTCTGTTTGACCGATTCTTGAGCCAGTTTGAAAAGTCAGGAAACGCCTGAAGCTGTGATTTCTTGAGGAAAAATGTGAGGGCAAATTTTGGGGTACAACAGTTGCCCCTGTTCAATCTTCTTGGACCTGAAGAGTTAGAATGGCAAATTTTCCTTTCGCGAATCGAGGGTAAAAGGAGATTGGACACTAGAGTGCCCGGAAATTTGCACTCGCATGCTGGAGTGTCAGCAATGTGACTGTGGGAATGGGCTTATAGATGCCATTTGGAGATAGGATAGATAGCAGGATGGGATTATAGATGCCATCTGGAAGCGTGACAGAACCTTGTCGGGAATGGGCTTATAGATGCCATTTGGAAGTGTTGATCGCGTAAGAGATTCCTTAGCGAGAACTTGCATACTTTGAGAGAGGAAGATGTTTCCTGGCTTGTTACAGGTGTTGATCTTTAGTCCCTTCCTACAGATATGCCCTGGCTGGATACAGGAATCGAATCTAGAATTGTTATCTTCAGATGTGCCCTGGCTGGATACAGGAATCGAATCTGGAATTGTTGTCTTCAGATGTGCCCTGGCTAGATACAGGAATCGAATCTGGAATTGTTGTCTTCAGATGTGCCCTGGCTGGATACAGGAATCGAATCTGGAATTGTGGTCTTCAGATGTGCCCTGGCTGGATACAGGAATCGAATCTGGAATTGTTGTCTTCAGATGTGCCCTGGCTGGATACAAGAATCGAATTTGGAATTGTGGTCTTCAGATGTGCCCTGGCTGGATACAGGAATCGAATCTGGAATTGTTGTCTTCAGATGTGCCCTGGCTGGATACATGAATCGAATCTGGAATTGTTGTCTTCAGATGTGCCCTGGCTGGATACAGGAATCGAATCTGGAAAAATGTCTTCGGATGTGCCCTGGCTGGATACAGGAATCGAATATGGAATTGTTGAAGGTTGGTGGAGATGGCTTTCCTGGCTGGATACAGGGGTAAACCTTTGACCTGAGAATGAAAGATACTTTCCTGGCTTGTTACAGGGGTTGACCTTCATACTCTTTATGCAGATATGCCCTGGCTAGATACAGGTATCGAATCTACAATCAATCACTCACAGATGTGCCCTGGCTAGATATAGGAATCGAATATGGATTCGTGATATTTGATAGTAATCATCTTTTGGATTGATCTTTTTCCTGAAAAGGCAAAATATCAATGGTATGCAATGTCATGATGTATGAGACGCATGATGTCATGATGCTCAAAATGAGTTAGTGTTGTATGCACTTTGTCATGTATGTAAATAGGATGTATGAAATATGAAACGTCCATGAATGTATTTTCATCTAGGAAAATAAATCCTTGACGACCGGCCAGGGAATCAAATCTTGGGCTGATATTGAAGAGAAGAGTTCTTCGTTTCCGCTGGGGATTGTTGCAAGATAAACCGATAGGAGAAGATGACTCTGTTGGGGCATACACTTGTTGGGGAAATCACTCTGAGGGGAAGTACTCCGTGGGAAGAGATAGTTCGCTGAGGCTTTGATGAGAGCTCCGCTGGGGATTCTGCTGATAAATTATGTCGGAGAATTTGATGAACTCCGTTGGGGATTGTTGAGGTAGCTTGGTCATGTTCTTCGGTTGAACCTACCTTGGTACCTTGGTGGACAAAGCAACTAGACCGCTTGGTCACTTCAAAATTGCCCCATGTTTCTGATGTCACCTGTCATTAATCCTTTGTCTCGTATGTAAACATTTATGATCTAGCAATTTAACGTCAAGTGCATATATCAAAAATGAACATTGGACGTTCTTTGCAAAACAAAACAAAAAAGGAAAAGCAATGGATAATTTGTCTAAAAAATCGAACTTGTATTGATTTTGAAATTTGCCTGTAAATAGGCGTTTATGTACAGGAGGCTGACGTCCTAGTAAGAGAACGCCGCCGAACAACATAGAGTTTATACAATCTTGAAAAGGAAACAAAACAGCTATGTGAAAAACTAATCCCACTGGGTAACGACTCTGCTATCGCCGTTATGCCTTCAAGCGTCTCATCATTTTGCCGCTTAGTTGAAGGTGAGGCTGATTGATCGATGCCGAAGTCTGAGCCTTAATAGTTGATGCCGAATTCTGGATGCAAGGTGATCTAATGAGACATAGTATTACGCTTCATCCCTAACTTTTGCCTGGACCACCCTTTCGGGTTTTCAGTCCACCGGGATACCCATTTTTGCCCAAGCCGCCTTTTCAAGTTTTCGACTTGCCGGGTGTACAGATTTTTTTCATTTCATCCCTTATTTTTGCCCGAACCCTTTTGGTTCGCCGGGAAGCCCTGATTTTTGCCTAGGTGTGTCAACCTAGAGGGTCCTTAGTTCACGCGTAGTATCTTTTTACTATGTCTGCATTAGCGGGGTGAGGAAGGTCGTCACCATCCATGGTGGTTAGAATCATGGCTCCTCCTGAGAACACATGTTTAACCACAAATGGCCCTTCGTACGTAGGGGTCCATTTGCCCCTGGGATCACTTTGAGGAAGAATGATGCGCTTGATTACCATGTCCCCAACTTGATACTCTTGTGGTCGGACTTTCTTGTTAAATGCCCTGATCATCCGTTTCTGATACGTTTGACCATGACAGATGGCAGTAAGTCTCTTTTCGTCAATCAGGTTTAATTGATCAAGTCGAGTCTGGATTCAGTCATCTTCGCTCAAGCCTGCATCCTTCATTATCCGGAGAGAAGGTATTTGGACTTCAATCGGCAAGACTGCCTCCATGCCATAGACCAAGGAAAAGGGAGTTGCCCCGGTTGACGTTCTTGCTGAGGTACGGTACCCATGAAGAGCAAACGGTAACATCTCGTGCCAATCTTTATAGGTCACTGTCATCTTCTGCACAATCTTTTTAATATTCTTATTTGCTGTTTCTACAGCCCCATTCATCTTCGGTCGATAAGGTGAAGAGTTGTGGTGATGTATCTTGAATTGCTCGCAGAGCTCAGTGATAATTTTGTTGTTAAGATTGGTACCATTGTCCGTAATGATCCTTTCAGGTACACCGTATCGACAGATCAGGTTGTGTCGGATGAATCGTTCCACGACGCTCTTGGTTACAGTGGCGTAGGAAGCTGCTTCAACCCACTTTGTGAAGTAATCAATCGCTACCAAGATGAAGCAGTGCCCATTGTATGCCGTAGGTCAGATCTCGCCGATCATATCGATGCCCCACATTGCAAAAGGCCAAGGTGCTGTCAAAATGTTCAGAGGTACCGGAGGAATGTGCACCTTATCCGTGTAGATCTGGCATTTATGACAAGTTCGCGAATGTTGATAACAGTCGGCTTCCATTGTGGACCAGAAATATCCCGCCCGAAGGATTTTCTTTGCCATGGTATGTCCACTGGATTGTGTTCCGAATGTACCTTCATGTAATTCTGCCATGATCTTTTCTGCTTCAGTCTTATCCACACAACGCAGTAAAGTTGAATCATGGTTTCACTTGTAGAGAATGCCATTACTGAGAAAGAACTTTGCCGCAGACCTTCTCAAGAACTTCTTGTCATTAACAGATGCACCTTCGGGGTATTCTTGAGCTTCCAAGTACCTCTTTACTTCATGATACCAGGGTTTCTCTATTACCTCTTCGGCCTCAAGATCACAGCAATATGTTGGTTCGTCCAATTTCCAGATAATGATCTGGGGCGCTTCGTTGTCCCACTTGACTTTGAACATAGAAGACATTGTAGCCAGCGCGTCTGCCAACTGATTCTCCTCTCTTGGGAAGTGCTCAAAAGTTATCTCCTCGAAGTGGGGAAGCAATGTCAGCACATACTCCTTGTAAGGAATAAGATTTGGGTGTTTCGTATCCCACTCGCCTTTGACCTGATTGATCACGAGAGCGGAATCTCTGAATACACTTAGAAACTTGATCCTTAAGTCGATTGCAGCTTGAAGACCCATGATACATGCCTCATACTCCGCCATGTTGTTGGTGCAGTTAAAACATAATCGGGCAGTGAGTGGAGTATGAGTGCCTTTAGGGGATATGATCACAGCGCCGATACCATTACCCAAAGAGTTTGAGGCTCCGTCAAAGTACATAGACCATCGGGATCCTTCCTCAGGTCCTTCATCCGGTCCAGGTACTTCACAATCAGTTACTACCGTGATATCTTCGTCCGGAAATTCAAAGTTCAACGACTGGTAATCGTCTACAGGTTGGTGTGCCAGATGGTCTGCCAATACACTTCCTTTGATTGCTTTTTGAGTTGTGTACTGGATGTCATATTCTGTCAAGATCATTTGCCATCTCGCTATTCTTCCGGACAGAGCAGGCTTTTCGAATATGTACTTGATTGGATCCATTTTTGAAATCAACAGAGTAGTGTGAGTCAACATATACTGTCTCAGCCGGCGAGCATCCCATACCAGAGCGCAGCAAGTTTTCTCGAGCAGTGAGTACCGAGTCTCACAGTCGGTAAAATTTTTTCTCAGGTAATAAATAGCGTGCTCTTTTCGGCCAGACTCGTCATGCTGCCCCAACACACACCCCATTGAGTTGTCAAGCACTGTCAAGTATAGTATTAGAGGTCTCCCTTCCACTGGTGGCATGAGGATGGGTGGTTCTTGGAGATACTCTTTTATCTTTTCAAAAGCGGCCTGACATTCATCGTTCCAACGTACTACCTGATCTTTCTTCAGCAGCTTGAAGATTGGTTCACAAGTAGCAGTTAGGTGCGAGATGAATCGGGCAATGTAGTTCAGTCGTCCTAGAAAGCCTCTGACTTCTTTCTCTGTCTTAGGAACTGGCATCTCTTGAATGGCTTTAACCTTGGCAGGGTCCACTTGAATACCTTTGTCGCTTACAATGAAGCCTAGCAATTTTCCAGACCTCACCCCAAAGGTGCACTTGTTTGGGTTCAACCTCAGCTTGTACAACTTCAGACGGTCAAACAGTTTCCGTAGATGGTCAAGGTGTTCTTCCTCAGTTTGAGACCTTGCAATCATATCGTCGACGTACACTTCTATCTCGTGATAGATCATATCATGAAATAAAGCAACCATGGAACGTTGGTAGGTTGCCCCAACATTTTTCAACCCAAAAGGCATGACCTTGTAACAGAAGGTGCCCCACTGAGTAACAAAGGTAGTCTTTTCCATATCTTCAGGGGCCATCTTGATCTGATTATAACCTGAAAAACCATCCATGAAAGAGAACACCTTGTGCTGAGCAGTATTGTCAACAAGAACGTCAATGTGAGGTAGGGGAAGTCATCCTTGGGGCTGGCCCTGTTCAGATCCCTGTAATCGACACACATTCTGACCTTACCATCCTTCTTTGGTACCGGCACCACATTGGCAACCCACTGAGGGTAAGAAGTCACTGCAAGAAAACCGGCATCAAATTGTTTCATAACCTCGGCTTTGATTTTCTCGGACATCTCTGGACGCATGCGGCAGACCTTCTGTTTAACCGGAGGGCAGTCTTCCTTGGTAGGCAAGTGATGAACCACAATGTCGGCATCCAAACCAGGCTTTTCTTTGTAAGACCAAGCAAAGATTTCGATGTAGTCATGCAACATCTGAATCAATCGTTGTTTCACACTGATCTCCAGATTGGCACCAATCTTGACTTCCTTTCTATCCGTCTCAGTACCCAGATTTACCGTTTCCACTGGCTCTTCATGCGGCTGAATGGCCCTCTCTTCCTGGAGTAGCAGTCTTGCAAGTTCACCAGTCACTTCGCAATCATCTTCACCTTCGTCTTCGGCTAAGTTGATCGGATTTTCGAAGTCATAACTGGCAGTAACAGCGTCGTTACCAGTGAGATCCAGAGTGGATTGGAACCTGTATAAGTGAGTGTGTGTAAATATAGCTGTTTCGCAATATATGATAAAGAAAGAAAAAGAGCACAAGATTTGAAATGCAACAAACGTCCAATGTTTTGATTAATGATATATGAAATGTCATATAAAAAGCCCTCACAAATGGAGCCACGGTGCCCCGGGTAGGACACCGCGCTATAAAGGTTTCAACATATTGTTTATTACAAATAGAAGACAAAAAAGTTCATTACTGAGTGACAAAAGTAATAGGTGTAAAATCTTTTGCCATCCAGTTGCTTGGCCCATTGTCGGTTGTCGGGTAGATCCAGCTGTCAAATTCCGCTTCCTCTACGTCGTCCTCGATAGCATTCACTCCTGGGTTGGTGATGAATATCGGAGGTTTTCCGATCCTTGCTTTGCGAACAGTCCTCTGAGCCTCTGCAGTGAAGCCTAGCCCAAACTTGTCAGTCTTTGGAGTGAAGTCAGGAAGTCGACCCCAGTTGGCGCACTCGCCTTTCTCAATTACAGCCCGGGCATACTTCAAGGAAGCCATCTTCAAAGGAAAGTCTTCTTCAATCACTGTCTCAGCTGACGCCAATGTTGGAGGTACCTCTTCAAAATGTTGAAAGGGAGTTTCAATAAACTCCCCGTCCATCTCAATATACCGGAAGGAATTCAGATGACTAACCATGTATTCCTCTTCCCCCTGCACAGTAACAATCTTCCCTCTGACAGGGTATTTGAGCTTCTGGTGTAGAGTGGAGGTCACAGCCCCCGCTTTGTGAATCCAAGGTCGTCCCAGCAAACAGGAATAAGATGGACGAATATCCATCACATAGAACGTTGAGTCAAAGACTTGGGAACCCACACGAATAGGAATGTCTACCTCACCATGCACCATCCTCTTAGAACCGTCGAAGGCTCTAACAATGATGTTACTAGGCTTCAATTCCAGGCCCTCACAATCCAACCAGTCTAAGGCCTTCTTGGGCAATACATTCAGGGAAGAACCGATATCCACCAACACGTGTGCAAGAGTAGTGCCCCTGCATTCTATGGAGACATGCAGGGCATCATTGTGGTTCTTTCCCTTGGCGGTAAGATCAGCATCCGAGAAACCCAAACCATTGTCAGCTGTCAAATTAGCCACACAGTCAGTGAATTGATCTGCAGATGTCTCTTGCGGCACATGGGCCGTCTTCAGAAATGAAATCAGGGCCCTGGCATGGGCCTCTGAGCATAGCAGCAATGATAGCATGGAGATCTTGGAGGGGGTATTCCCCAGCTGTTCTACGACGTTGAAATCGCTTTTCTTGATTATCTTAAGGATTTCCTCCATCTCTTGCTGGGAGGCTTCAACAGCGGTCGTCTTTGGTGCCTCCGTCCGGGCAGGCAAATCGGTAGCAACTCCTTTGCCCCGAGCATCAGAGGACTCGGTGGAAGGGGTAGACACAGGAACTTGATTTGGAAGGGAAACATGCACACTTGCGGGTGTGATGATAAGAGGTTTTCGGATAACTGGTGGTGCAATGTCAGGCGAAAAGAGCCTGCCACTGCGAGTAACTTTGGCGGGACCAGTGATGTTACTGATACTGGTACCGGTGTTGAACTCCTGCTTTACTCCAAGTACATACACATCTGCCCCATAGTGCCATGGGACAGCCTTGTCAGACTTGTAGGGGATTGGCCCCGGAACAGTAATGGTTATAGGTGCAACAGACATGATTTTGACTGGCTTCCTCGGGGGAGCCTTGGTAGGATTGTTGAAAATTGTGACGACAGATACTTCTTCAGCGGGAACAAAAGGAACAACGGTCTTCTTGAACATAATCTCTTTGCTATCCATCAGGCTTTGGATACCTGACTTCAGCAGCGGACAACCGGTAGGGGTAACAGCACACAGGAGGCAACCTTTGCTACAACCCGGAAATAAACCGGTTAGCAACAGGTTCCTCTTAACAGTCAATAGAGGGGTAGCAACATCATCCACCGAAACAGCATACAAGTCTTCCTCAACGGCATTTACTCCATGTTGGGGCATAGGAGCAGTCACAACATTTGGCCTCTCGGGCGCCTCGAATTGTATTTCCTTGGCATCGATAAGGTCTTGAACCTTATTTCTTAGGGCCCATCAATCATCTGTAGTATGCTCGGGGCTATCAGAGTGATAAGCGCAACGGGCATTGGGGTTGTATTTTAGAGAAGCTGTATTCACCACCTTCGGAGCTTCTTTGACAGTTACCAAGTTGGTTGACAATAGTTGCGGCAAAATCTGAGACAGGGTCATGTTAAGCCGAGTGTACTGCCTTTTGGGCCTCTCACCCCTTTGTTGATTATACTGCGGAGGAGCAGCAACAGGCTTTGAAATGACCAATGCATTGACAGCTTGGCGACGTTCCGGCTTAACTTGTCTTCTAGGACCATAAACCGCACTAGCTTCCTTCTTGAAAGGCTTCTTCTCAGTACTCACGGAGGCACCTTTATGTATCTTCCCTGACTTGATGCCAGCTTCTATCCTTTCACCGGTAAAGATCAAATCTGTAAACCCAGCGGAGGAATTACCAATCAGATGATTGAAGAATGGACCAGACAGGGTCCCTAGAAACATGTCAACAAGTTCACGGTCAGTCAAAGGAGGCTGCACCCTTCCAGCCAAGTCTCTCCACTTTTGCGCATATTCCTTGAATCCTTCGTCTGTTCCCAGCGACATACCCTGAAGTTGGGTACGTGTGGGAGCGAGGTCAGAATTTTATTGATACTGTCTATAAAACGCAGCAGCCAAGTCCTCCCAGTTTCGGATACTGGCTCCGTCTAACTGATAGAACCATTCGAGTTGAGACCCCGAAAGGCTATCTTGAAAGAAATGGATCCAAAGGTTCTTGTCTGTAGTGTAAGGTTGGATCTTCCTTACATATGATCGGAGATGCAGCTTGGGACAGGAAGCTCCGTCGTACTTTGCAAAGGCAGGCGCCTTGAACTTGTGTGGGATCACCACCCCAGAAGATAAACCTAAATCTCCGAAATCCAACCCCGACACCTTTTGAATCTCCATGGCACTTAAACGGTCCTCTAGTTCTTTATATCTGTCAGCAGCAGGAGGGTACTGTTCGTCGTTGTAATCTGTCTCGTTGTCGGAGACTGCAGGACTAGGAGCCCTTCCCCCTTAGGAACTGTCCTTCTCTACAGAGGAAGTAGTTGGATCAGCCTTGTTATGGAGTGTATTCCCAAACCTGCGTCCCATGTTGAACAACGCAGTCCTCTTCTTCTTCTTCTTCTTCAGGAGCAGAGCCTTCAACTCTTGTTGACCTTGGGCTAAGCTCATGACCATCTCCTGAAACTGGGCGTTCTGGGCCTGGAGGGCCTTGATGGCTTGCTCGGTAGTAGGCTCGGAAGACATGATGATTGAGTGCTGAAATAAACAGCGAAGAAGATTAAGCAACCTGTAAAAGAAGGGTACCTGTTATGCACATGATGCAATGAAATGCGTATGATTTATGTTTTCAAAGATAATCGGGATTCAACTTTGTAGACAAAAAGGAAACACACTTCATTAGATTCAAACTTTAAATTGTTCAACAATTGGCCCTTAGGCATTACAAGAATGAAAATATTGAAAAGGAAATAAAAGCTGTAAAAGAAACATCCAAAGCCCATCAGTGCTCCCATGGCCTCCTCTTCTCAGTGCGGATATAGTCATTCAGGGCCCACTCTTCCTCCAATTGCTTAGTCAGCTTCTGGATCTTCCGTTCCTGTTCGTTGAACTTTTCCCGATAAAAATCTCGTTCTTCCTTTAGCCGCGCCCAAGATCTCTTCAGTGTATCAACATCAGTGGGTATCTGAGGAGGGAGGACAATTGGAGGAACCCCATCTTCATCAAGAGATTCAAGAATGACAGGTCTGACAGCTTCATACGGCATACCTAACTTCTGAGCGCGGATGCGGACCCATCTGCAATAGGGTTCTATTGGTAGAGAAGTCTTTGGTCCCAACTCATGTGGGTCAGCTTTGTGAATTCTGCCCCAAGCCTTAATGAATCCATGGCGTAGTTCGTCACTGTCTACCTGAAATTCAAAATGGAAGTGAGGAACCAACATCTCATGAGGCCCTACTCTTCTGGCTCTTCTAAATTGACGGAGAGCTAAACATGGATTATAAGAGATTCCTCCCTGGGTGCCGATCAAGGGAACATTAGGGTATTCTCCGCAACGATCAATAACAGCTACCTCATCCAAACCTCTGAGAGTCCAAGTGATGTCATTATCAGTGAGAGACATTAACCTATGAGCCCAACCCTTTCCTTCTTCATTCTTCAGCACGAACTTAGGAAGGTGCAAAATAAACCACCTCACTAGCAAAGGAGCACAACACCACGGAGTTCCCCATTTTCGGGCAGTACGAGCATAGAGTTGTTGCAGGATATCACCCAAAAGAGTGGGTACAGGATTCCGAGACATGAAGATCCTTATGGCATAGATACTGATAAAGGTGTCAGGATTTGGAAACAACACTAGACCATAGATCAAAAGAGCCAGAATTTCTTCGTATGCCTTGAAATCTAAGTCATTCTAGAAATCATTAGCTTTGCCAACCAGAAACTTAACCAAAAAGCCCTTAACTCCACTTCTAGTTTCCCAGTTAGCCATTACCTCCTCTTTGGTCAAGGGCAGGACTGCAGCAATCTCTTCAGGCCTAAGAGTCTTCTCCCAACCAGTGAATGGAGTTTGCACCAAAACAGGGATACCTAGCAAGTCAGAGAATTCTTCCAGGGTAGGGACCAGCTGGAAGTCTTGAAAGGTGAAGCAATGATACAGGGGATCATAAAACTGGGTCAGGACACTTATCAGTTGTTGGTCCCACTTTGAAGTGATCAAACCGAGGAGAGAACCATGCCTCTTGATGAAGGAAGTAGTGTTTGGAATCCTACCAACCAATTCCTTGAGCAAAGTTGGTGGTTGAACAAAGTTGAGCCGGATAGTATTCCTACGCACGGGCATCATGATGTCCTACAAAACAGAGCAAAGATGAAACCCTCTTGTCTTTGAAATGGGTCAGTCCTTATACAGGATGCATGCAATGGTATGATGGTATGATGCTATGATTAAACACACCACAAGTATTCACAATGATAAGGAACACAAGTCACACAAGACAACCCTTAGGTTTTAGGCCAGCATGTAGTTTAGGCATTACCCTCTTTTAGTTTCGTTGGTTAAAACCTATCCTATCAAAAGTAACCGGGTTCTAGAGGATCTCAAATCCTTGACTACCCTCAATCGGTCATAACTCCAGCATCGCAATCTTTTCTTGCGGCCAAAACCATCGCGAGAGTTTAGCCTCAATGAGTGTAGCATACTGCTACTGTTCTATGGCCAAGTTTGGTCAATTTAGGGTTCTAAGGTCGGTTGGTGTTTGATGACTCCTTAGAAGACCCATATTCTCCTCGTTGCAACACAAGGGATATTGGTACAGACTAAGGTGCCACACCAACGTAGCCACTGCTTCACCCATGTCGGTCTACGCCGGACAGGTCCCTCACAGATTATGCTACCTAAAAGGGTATTCCCCAGATCCGGGTTAGGATCTATGAAACTCTGATGCAAAGCCCACAAATGTAAAAGCAAACAAAGCAACCAATTGAAAACAAAGGTGATCTAAACCCTAAGGTAACCCCACTTTTGAAGAATCCCCAGCAGAGTCGCCAGTTCTGTGATACGGTGGGAGAACTGACTTGAGTTTTGTGTTTGTATTCGCACTTGTTTGGTTGAGCAAGAGTCGCCACCGACTTTTTATTTTATCCTAAAGGAAAGGTTAAAAAGCACAGCAAAAACCTTTTGAGATATTTCGCGGGTTCGGGGGGTAGATTATGAAAAGGGAAGGTATTAGCACCCTTTTCATCCATGGTTATCCATGGGCTCTTAGTTACTTGGTTTTTTAGATCACTTGCCTTGATTTTTGATTGCTTTGAAATTGTGGTGTGTGTGTGTGTTTTGAAAATGTTTTTGAAATAGACGCCTTTGTTTCGGCAACCGTTGTAATTGACTCGTGTTTGAGTGTTTTACAAAAGTGTGTATCTTTTCGAAAAGATGTTTCAAATGTTTTTGAGAGTTTGTTTTGAAAATGTTTGTGGAGTGTGGTTTTTGAAAAGGAGGCAAGTGTTTTTGCAAGTTGATCTCAAGTAACTAAGAGCTTTGTCTACCCCTATTATACTCAAAGGTTTTCTCTATGTTTTCAACCTTTTTTAACAATTTTGTTCCACCATTGAATTTGGTGGACAATCTTGCGTTTAGGAAGTTTAACGGGACGGGCGTGGGTCATCGTATGGACCATGAATGCAATGGTGCCAAGTGTCTTTGGCAATTTACTTAAAGGGACTTGATCATTTTGATAGGCGACTTTCGAAAGCGTCATCGAGGGACTTATGATCATTTGAATTTGTTTTGCCAAAGAAACTCGACGTGCAAGCATGGCCCATTTTGGAAGGCAACATGTGGGATTACCCTAGGGGTGCAAGTGTGGTTGTGTATTGATTTCATGCATTTGTTTTTGCATTAGGTTATCTAGCATTTGATTTTATGTACATGCAAACCCTAGGTCTAACCATGGTATAATTCGAAAGCGGTAAATTGTGGGAATTTAAAGTCTACGCTATTACAAATGGTATCCGGGAGTGGGGGTACAAATTCACAAATGGGGATGAGACTTAGGTAATTACAACCAAATCGAATTGCGATCAAATATAATCAAGGTATAGCAAAGTATAGCAAATGTATAATGCATCAAATGTAAAATGTATTGTGTAAGTGTACATGTATGAGAATTGTTTACAAGTTGCGAAATATGAATTTAATAAGAAAATTAAATATCGTTTATTTATCAAGTATTGTTACCCGCTTTTGATTTAAATTTGTATCTTTATATTTTTTTGTTTAATATGTACAAAAAAGTATTTTACTTAAAAGAAAGAAAAATGTTTTAAATTTAAATTATATTATGTATATTAAAAAAATGTATTTTAATTGATTATGTACAAATCATTACTAAGAAATTGTATTAACTTAAAGGGAATTTATGTATAAATCAAAATAAAAAAAGTGTTTTAAATAATGTATTTTTATGTATTTTATGTATTAATGTATTAATGTACAAATAAAAATATTTTAAGTTGTATTTCTTATATATTAGTAATTAGTATTAATATATATATCTATACAAGAATTTTAATTGAAAGAAAATGTTTTAAAATTGAGAAAATATATATTGTGTTCAAAATTAGAGTTATGTTAAAAAAAGTCATGTTAATTTGTATATAGAAAAAGAATATGATAGTTCAAAATAGTTTGACAGCAATCAGAAATGGGCTTTAAGGTTTGAGGCCCAAATGCAATTTGTAGAGAAAATGAATAGAACAGGGGGGTATGAATTGGAAATACGCTTGGGTTTCAGCATAGAAACGGGTTAGGCCCAATTTATTTGAAACAAAGTTTTTAGGGTTTGATGACTTCTGTTCATTAGGGAAACGGCCAGGGTTTGATATGCAGAGGCGCCGTTCGCTTGCTCTTCGTCTTCTTCGTTCCTTCCTCTTTATCATGCCCAAACGTTTCTGAATCTCCTTCGCCCAAGCCACCAACGCCATCATCACCTCCTCTCCATGGTTAAGCACGTGATGGTTCGTTCAAGGTTACATTTCATTTTTAATCTCTTTAGGGTTTTTATGATTTGCATTTTTTAGTTTTATGTTCTGATTTTTATTGAGCCTCGTCATTGATTCTGATCACGCGTTTCTTTTGTTTGAGGTGCGAAGAGAAGGATAAAAAATGTTACCTTCGTTGGAGGAGGTGGTTAGGAGGCGTTCCGGAGGCTTGCCAGCGGGGGGACGATATTGATGGAGCTTTGCTTCCTGGTACTCTGTACTCTTTGCCTTTAGATTCTTGGTTTGATGATGATTTTGAAAACCCTTATATGATATTTTTTCTTCTTCTCTATTTGCCCTGTTGCCTGCCTTGTTATGATTCAGTACTTCTTTATCTCCTTCTTCTGTTGACCCTAGTTGCCTGTGATGTTAATTTTCTGAGGCTTCTGTACCTTCTTCTTCTTGTCGCTTCATATGCTGGCTTGACATGCTTAGGGATTTTGGATGATGAGATGCTGGGAATGTTTGATATTTGATATGTTCTGAGTTATATTTCTGAGATGGTGATTTTTGCCCAGTGATGAACTCTTTGAGTTCTGAGGGTTTTGTGTTGGTTCAAATGCTTTGAGTTGCTTTGGAAAGCTTACCCAATGACGAGATTGGCTGAGGGCTCGTGTTGGTTAGGCTTCTGGTTCAATCAGGGGTAAGGCTTTTGTGGCTTAGGCTTAGAGTTGGACAGGTTTGATGTTCTGGATTCAAGTTTACCAGTTGGTGCCGGTTTTTTGGACAAAATGAGTTTTGGATGGTTGTTTTAACTGTGTTGAAGCAGGTTCAAGGCTTGTGAGGAGCAGGCGATGGCCTCATGTTTTTCTTTGACAAAGGCTTCAGTTTTATGGTTTTGTATGCAGGTTGAATGTTTACTGGTTATTGTTTGACAGGTTAAAGGCTTGAATGGTTATTGAGGCTTATGCTGCAGGTTATACTGGTTTTTGTGTTTTTTGATATGCTTGGCTTATGCAAGTTTTTTGTTTGTTGGTTTCGGTTATGGCTTTGGCTTACTGGTTTTGACAGGTTGATGTTTTATGAAGCTATGCTTCAGGCTTCAGGCTTATGCTGGTTTTTTTTTAGTGAACTAGTTTTTAGGCTTGGGAGCTTATGTTCTCAGTTTTGTTTGGTTTGTGATATCTTTTTTCCTTGGACTGTGTTGCTTTTCATATATGTTTAGGCTCTTTTGTTTTGGCGCCTATGATTTTTGAATGCTTCCAGATTTGATATCTTTTCTTTGGTCAAGCTGATGGGCAGGTTTGCAAGGTCTTAATGTGGAAAGATAATTCTGTTACCTTTTATTTGACAGTTTTGTTTGCATTCTAAACTTCATACTTCTGCCTTCTGCTTCACTGTTTTATTGCAGTTTCTGTGTTTATATTTCTTTATGCCTAAAGCCAAAAACCAGTAAGCCCGAACTTCTCCTCTCTTTTTCTCTCTCTCCAATACTTAAGCATATTATATTGCTTAACATGTATTAATTCTGAAAAAGCAAATTGGCCTGGAAATGATGAAACTGAATTTGCTTGCAATAGTAGTCTAACTCTGCATATTTTGTCTTCTTCTTTCCATACTTTGTGCTTCTTGACAACATTGGTGGTACTTTTGTATTTTGACATCCTTTGGACAGCTTTTGTTTAGTTTGACATTGGAACTGAGTTTTGAAATTTGAACTTGCTTTAGGCCATTCAGTTTGTAACTTGGACTTTGTTATTTGCATATGCTGTCCTTGAACTATGCAGTTTTGACAAACTTTGAATTGTGCAATTTTTAACTTGTGCATTCATTTTTAATTTGCAAATATTTTTCATTCCTCTTTGTGAACCGGGAGAAATCCCGTGATTTGCGGAGAGGGTTAACTGATCCCGGCCATTTGCTTTTAATGATGAACCCAAACTTTAATTGTCTGCTTCTTTTTTTTAATATTTATCTGCTTCTGACTTCTTTTTCTTTCCTTTGCAGATAAAAATTAAATGGAGAGGAATAGCAAAAGATGGAGGATGAAGAATTTGAAGACTTAGAAGAATATTAGGATAGTTTTTTTATTCAAATTTGAATAAATGTAATATCATTATTATAAATACTTTGTAAATGAATACTCGTATTTAAATAACAATTGTAACAAATATTTAAAAATGAAATAAAAATTTCTTTCATCCAATTAATTCTTTTTATCCTCTTTTCAATTGTTTACTTTATTATTTATAATTCTTTAAATAAAAATAATTGAAAATAAATTACAACTATTTAATCTTAGAATGATAAATAATTAAATAAACAGTGTCTCAGCATTGATCAATTAATAAACTTGGCACTTCCAACATCCAAAGCAAAGCAACAGTCAATCACAACAATTGCCCAGACGTGTTTTCCTTTTACTGATTTTAGCCAAACATTGCAAATCCAATTCAACTGCCTCTTTTCACTGATTAAATCCAGCAAACGCAATTTCAAACCCAATGTCTCTTTTCATTGATTTAGTCAAACCCTGCAAATTCAATCCAAAGGTACCCTTTCACTGATTCAATCACACAATGCGGACTCAATCCAAATGTTTCAATCCACATCCCAGCATAACTTGAAAAGCACTGTAGAATTAAATCTTTCTGAGGAACCGCGCCTAAAAACCCTAATTCCTGACCAAATATCAAAGAAACGTTCGCCTGATCAGAGTTGAGCCAAAATCAACCAAAACCCTAAGCAAACTGTATGAACTGTTCTAGAGCCATGAAAAACCAATGAAAACCCTAATTCTGTCTGACTGACGAGAAAAGTCTGTTTGACCGATTCTTGAGCCAGTTTGAAAATTCAGGAAACGCCTGAAGCTGTGATTTCTTGAGGAAAAATGCGAGGGCAAATTTTGGGGTACAACAGATTCCAATCGAAAGGCTCTGCTAACAGGCCAATCAAAAGGTGTTGTTCATGCCAATCGAAGGACATGGTTGACATGCCTGTCAAAATTGCCTTGACATAATTCCAATCGAATGCTTGTCCATAATGCCAATCGAAAGACTCCTTCAGAATGCCAATCGAAGGGTCTTTCAGGATGCCAATCGAAATGCTTGTCTAGAATGTCAATCGAAGTGTCTTTCAAGATGCCAATCGAAAGGTACTTAAAGTACCACTCAAAAATCTTCTTTTTCCTTAGGCAAGAGTTTGTGATCAACCATGCAGAGGGAAGACTTTGGATAACATGAGAGGGCAAATTTTGGGGTGCAACAGTTGCCCCTGTTCAATTTTCTTAAACCTGAGGATATAGATTGGCTTTCTAGCCTTTCGCGATCCGAAGGTGGAAGATAATTGAACACTAGAGTGCCCAGAAATTTGCACTCGCATGGTGTAGTATCAGCATTGTGACGTCGGGAATGGGCTTACAGATGCCATTTGGAGATTGGTGGTAGGAGGATGGGCTTATGGATGCCATCTGGAGGAGTGTCGATCGCATAAGAGATTCCTTAGCGAGAACTTGCATACCTGTTGTTGTAGAAGATTCCATTGGGGAAGTCTAACTTTGTTTGAGATTTAGGAACTGACTCGTGCTCACCGGGAGTATACCGTTGAGGTTATAGTACTCGTCCTGTCTGGTTCCAAATATTAATCTTCAATCTCTTTGTGTAGATAGTTTTCCTGGCTTGTTACAGGTATTAATCTCTGACCTGAGAAAGAAAGGTCTTCCTGGCTTGTTATAGGTATTAATCTTCAATCTCATCATGTAGATAGTTTTCCTGGCTGGTTTCAGGTATTAATCTACAATCAGTCGTCCACAGATAGTTTTCCTGGCTTGCTACAGGTATTAAACTGGGACTTGAAAAGGTTTTGGAACATCTTCAACTGGATCGGCATTAGAAAAATCTTTAGGTATCGATTTAACTGGACCAGAGAAGGCCTTTGACTGGATCGGCGTAAGAAAAATCTTTAGGAATCGAGTTAATTGGACCAGGCAGGGTCTTGGAATCTTCAACTTGATCTGCATCAGGAAAATCTTTAGGAATCGATTTAACCGGACCAGAGAAGGCCTTTGACTGGATCGGCATCAGAAAAATCTTTAGGAATCGATTTAACTGGGCCAGGCAAGGTCTTGGAATCTTCAACTGGATCTACATCAGGAAAATCTTTAGGAATCGATTTAACCGGACCAGAGAAGGCCTTTGACTGGATCGGCATCAGAAAAATCTTTAGGAATCGATTTAACTGGACCAGGCAAGGTCTTGGAATCTTCAACTGGATCTGCATCAGGAAAATCTTTAGGAATCGATTTAACTGGACCAGAGAAGGCCTTTGACTGGATCGGCATCAGAAAAATCTTTAGAAATCGATTTAACTGGACCAGGCAAGGTCTTGGAATCTTCAACTGGATCTGCATCAGGAAAATCTTTAGGAATCGATTTAACCGGACCAGAGAAGGCCTTTGACTGGATCGGCATCAGAAAAATCTTTAGGAATCGATTTAACTGGACCAGGCAAGGTCTTGGAATCTTCAACTGGATCTGCATCAGGAAAATCTTTAGGAATCGATTTAACTGGACAAGAGAAGGCCTTTGACTGGATCAGCATCAGAAAAATCTTTAGGAATCGATTTAACTGGACCAGGCAAGGTCTTGGAATCTTCAACTGGATCTGCATCAGGAAAATCTTTAGGAATCGATTTAACTGGACCAGAGAAGGCCTTTGACTGGATCGACATCAAAAAAATCTTTAGGAATCGATTTAACTGGACCAGGCAAGGTCTTGGAATCTTCAACTGGATCTGCATCAGGAAAATATTTAGGAATCGATTTAATCGGACTAGAGAAGGCCTTTGACTGGATCGGCATCAAAAAAATCTTTAGGAATTGATTTAACTGGACCAGGCAAGGTCTTGGAATCTTCAACTGGATCTGCATCAGGAAAATATTTAGGAATCGATTTAACTGGACCAGAGAAGGCCTTTGACTGGATCGGCATCGGAAAAATCTTTAGGAATCAATTTAACTGGACCAGACAAGGTCTTGGAATCTTCAACTGGATCTTTCCTGAAAGGTAAAGGTCAGTCATATGCAATGCATGATATGGATCAAGCAATGATGTTCTCAACATAAATGAGATGGTATGATGTGGATATGCATGTATCATGATGTATGGAAGTGTGATGTTTTAGCTGGGGAAAATTAATCCCGGATAGCTTGCTGGAGAATAGAGTTGAATTCTTCGTTTCCGCTGGGGATGACGAACGAAGATAATTGCAAGGATAAACCTGTTAGGAGAAAAGAACTCCGGTGGGGGATAAACAGGATGAAGAGATTACTCCGAGGGGAAATACTCTGTGGGGAAGAGATACTTTGCATAGATTTTAATGATGAACTCCGTTGGGGAAGATATACTCTGCTGAGGATTTTAACGATAAACTCCGCTGGGGATTCCGTTGATAAGCTCTGTTGGGGATTTTGATGATAAAATCCGCTGGGGATTCCGTTGATAAGCTCTGTTGGGGATTTTGATGATAAACTCCACTGGGGATGGATTACCGTTGCTGGTGATATTGAATCTGTTGAGGATAGAAGTCCTGCTTGGGGAAAGAAAGAACTTCGCTAGGGATGATCTTTCAGTTGCAACTTGGAGAGGATAACCTTCTGAAATTGGCTGGGGAGACTTATTTGTGCTTCACAGGGGATAAGCTTCCAGAATCTACTGGGGAAGATGATTCAACTCCATTGGGGAAACTTTTTTTATTTTATTTTTACTTTTTTTTAGACTGCGCTGGGGAAATGGCTCCACTGGGGGTATCTTGTATTCCTCCGGGAAACATTTTTATACTCTGTTGAGGAATATTAAGACTGTCGGGGATACTCTTACGCTTGCTGGAGAATATCCTTATACTCCGCTGGGGAATATTAAGATCTTCTAGGGATACCAAACCTTTTCGGGGCTGACGGTAGACTAACTCTGCTTGGGGAGAGTATTGCTGATTTGTACATAGCTGCAAGTCTCAGCTGAGAGAGCTATCATTACTGTTTTACTCTGCGGGGAGTGATAGTATCTTAGCCATATTCTTCAGCTGAATATACCTTGGTACCCAGTGGACAAAGCAATTTGTACAGTTCGGACAATTCTTATTTGCCCCTGTTTTTGCGGGATAAGGTGCCTGCGGCGGCCCTGTGGATCTGGTATTATCCCCACCTATGAGGTGCTTGATATTTTCCGATTGAAGTGACAAATCTTCTTCTGGTAGGAAAGTGACGAGATGACGGGACATAGTCGTACGCTTTGATCCCTAATTTTTTGCCTGGATCGCCCTTTCGGGTTTTCAGTCCATCGGGATACCCTTTTTTGCCCAAGCCGCCTTTTCAGGTTTTCGACTTGCCGGGTGTACAAATTTTCATTTTCATCCCTTATTTTTGCCAGAACCCTTTTGGTTCGCCGGGAAGCCCTTATTTTTGCATAGGCCAGTCAACCTAGCGGGTCTTTGATTATGCGTAGTACTTTTTTGACTATGTCCACGCTCTTAGAGTGTAGGGAGGTGTCACTGCCAGTAGTGTCGTGTTGCCATACTACCAGAAGGTGTTTGATCATGCAAGATTTGTTGCTGGAATTCATGTCCCATGCCCCAGGTGACGGAGATGGAGACTTGCCCCTGGTTACTCTGCACTTCTTCAGAGATTTCCTGGAATCTTGACTGGACTGCCCCAGGTGTGCTAGATAGTGACATGTCATGCCCCCTTGTTTATAGGAGATTTGCCAATGGAAGCGTCATCCTTTTTGAAGTGATTTTGTTCACTGAGAGGGCTTTCGTTCATCGGATATTCGTTGTGTGAATTTCTCCGCTGACAAACAAATAGCCAAATGCAAACAGTGATATTCAGATAATGCAAAGTTTATGCTTGTCTCGAAGTTTTTGAAAAATGCGTTTTTTAGCAGAAAACTCTTTATAAGACAAATTCAACACAAGATTTAGTGCAAAGCCTTACAGGAGTCAGGATACCTTTTGTAACAGTATGCTTTCCAACTAACCCATGCTTCAGTTAGAACTTTTGAAGGGTTGTAATGTGGCTTGGTTCACGGTTTAAGAAACAAAGGATAAAGGCTCAAAGTATATTTGTACCCACCCGCTCTTCGTGATGTTCTTCAATCCTAAACTTAGTTAATTGTGCATTTGAACTCCAAATGAGTCTGGAACGATGTTTTTGGTGATGGTTCACACAAGTTAAATTTTTGAAGGCAGTCATTTTTGCAACATTTTTCATGTTGTCGAGGATTTGTAATGACCTCGTTCTTTTTATTTGTTATCCCTAATTTTTGCCTGACTGTTCCTGTTTTCAAGATTACAGTCAGCGGGATGCCCCGACTTTCTTAAACCTCCTTTATAGGTTTTGGCTCAGTGGGGTTTTTTTTGAGAGATTGACTGCCTATGAGATAAGGAACCACCACTGTCTTTTGATTCCAGAGGAATGCTTTTGATGTCGTTCGTTGTATTATGAACTGAGAGTTTTGCGACTTCAATGCATATCTTTTAAATTAACTGAGAGACTACCCTGCCCCAGGTTTAAATCAAAGGTTTCAATTTGTTTAAAAACAGAAAACTCCTACTTCTTTGGCTCGAAGGGGTTGACTAGGGATTATCTTCCTTATAACTCCAGTGTTTAGGATTTGAAAGAAATGCTTGTACATCATTAGCAAGGTCTGTCCAAAAGCATATTGTATAAGATTATGGCATTGTTTCGTCATCCTCCCTCTAAAGGCTTGTAACTTTTAGCAAGAGTTGAATGTCATAAAGTGAGTAAAAAACATAGTTTAAATGTAATTAAAGGATGAATTCAAGATAAACATATGCAATGCATTAGTGAAACAGAGTTTGACATTAATAGATAAATGTTTGAATAGCAAAGAGATTCCAACTTGAAAATTCAAATGAACAAAAGTCTTCTCGTCTCAGTACTGATCACTTCAAATGGTGAACCTTGTAGGGATGGTAGAAAAACTCAGCCTGACCATCTTGTGTGAATTCCAATGCTCCTTCATCAATCAGGTTTTGAATTTTGTACCTCAACTTCCAACAGTCGTCAGTATCGTGCCCCGGACTGTTAGAATGGTACGCGCACCTTGCATCAGGATTGTAGTTGGGTGAAGAAGTCTTAGGATTCAGATGAGGTCCTACTAACGTCACCAAATTCAGTCTCAACAGATGTTGCAAAGCTTGGGACAACGACATGTTGAGCTTGGTAAACGGCCTCTGGTCAACCTGTTGCTTTTGGTGAGGTTGTTGTTGGACCCTTGAGGTAGTAGCAACTTGGAGAGGTCCATTCTTTACCAAGCCAAACCCTTGTCTTCTTGGAGGCTGATCAATGACTTGACCACCAGCCTTGACCGTTTGCTTCATGTTGTTGTATCTGTCTTGATGAAGCTGGTTGATCATGGTTCTCAGCTCTTCTTGTTCTCGAGCTAAGCCTTGGATAAGAGCCATCTGCCCCAGCATCTGGGTTCTCAATGCATCTACCTCAGCTTGCAGATGTTTCAGCCGTCCGTCCTTATTGTCTTCAGAACTTTTCTTGACCAAGTTCCCCATGAGGAGTGTTCTCAACTCTTCCTGCCCCTTGGATAGGTTTAGGAAGATTTCCCTGAACTGAGTCTCTTGAGTATGAAGATCCTGGTTGTCTTGTGGGAAAGCCATTGCTGAAATAAACAGCGAGAACATGAGAGACCTGTATTGGGAGACCTGTTATGCAATGATATGTATGATATATGTATGCAATGTTTTCAAGGATCTCGCGGGATAAACAAGAAACTTGTTAGAATTTGCATCTGGTAGCTTGATTGAAGGAACTTCATGTTGTTGAGAGTCCTTCTTCAAGAGTCAAGCTCACCATATCGAGTGGGTCATCGCCCCTGAATCAAATTGTCGTGCTTGGATTTCTAGACAACCTTGGCTAGAGGAAAATAAATCCCCTTTGCCCCTTGCTAGCCATTTGATTTACCATAACCTGCATCATAGACCCTTGAGATCCTTGAAATGGTTAAATAAATGTTAAGGCATGATGTTATGATGTGTATGCTATGCGTTTAAGCAAAAGTGTGAAGTGGTGTAAGTAAACCCTGCAATAAATCCAAGTTATTGGATAAGGACTATAAACAAAACCTGCAAGGAACTCATGTTGTCAGATAACAAGAATGTGCAAGTAGTTCAAGTTTGAAGGCACACAAGTCACAAAAATAGCTTTAAGTTTAGGATGGGATAGAGTTTCATAGGTAAGTACCCTCTTGAGTGTAGTTGGCTCAAAAACCTGTCCTATAAATAGTAACCGGGTTCTAAGGAGCTCAATATCATTGGATTGTTTTCTATGTTCATCGTTTTGGTTTAGCCAATGAACTAGCGACCAAAATATTCCAAGAAAACAATCCTCAATGAGTGTAGTATCGAGTATCTACCAACTTCGGACTGCACCAAAGTCGGTCATCTCACTACCCCTAAAAAAGGCCAAGATGGTCAAGTAAGGTTCTAAGGTCAATTGATGCTTCACGACACCACGCGGCGGCCCCGTACTCTCCTTGACTTAACTCAAGGGTTACCGGTATTCACCAAAGTGCCACATCAACGTAGCTACTATTTCAACCATGTCGGTATACCCCGCACAGTTCCCTCACAGTTTGTTGCTACTTACCTAAAGGGTATCCCCAGATCCAGGTTAGGATCTATAGAACTCCGATACAAACCCACAAAATTTAAAGCATACAAAGCATACAATTGAAAACACAAGTGATCTAATCCTAAGGTACACCTCACTTATAAAAATCCCCAACAGAGTCGCCAGTTCTGTGATCGGTGGGAATGAGAACTGACTGTTTTTGGAATGCTGGTTCGCGTTTGCGTTTGTTTTTGCAAAGTGTCGCGGTAAGCAAGAGTCACCACCGTCTTTTATTTTATCCAACAAGGGAAAGGACAAAAGCACAGAAAAATTCCTTTTCGAGATGTTTCTCAGGTTCGGGAGGTAGATTATAGAAAGGGAAGGTGTTAGCACCCTTTCTATCCGTGGTTATCCACGGGCTCTTAGGTACTTGCTCACTATGTTTTCAAAAGGTTTGCTTTTCTTTGTGATTGTGGGTTTTGAAAAGAATTTTGTTTTTGAAGAAAGTATAAGTGCGAAAAGTTTTTGTTTTGTTTTTAAAAGAGAGCAAGTACTTAAGAACCTCTACCTACTCAAAAAGGAATTTAATTGTGCAAATGTCCTTTAGACAGTACTATCCTACTATTGAGGAGTAGGTAGCACCGTCGTCGGAGTTTTCGGGTCAATTCGATTTTAGGGACGTGTGGTCACTAAAGCAACGTTAGGACGCTTTAGTGGTAATCCTAATGTCTTAGATCATTTTTATCGAGGCGACCATTTCGAGGCAACTTATGATCTTGGGACAAAGGACGACCTCTAAAACATCCTATACTTAATGACCACGTTCGAGGCAACCAAGTGAGGTGTACCCTAAGAGTGGCATGTGCATGTGTCAATTTTCAGTTTACATTATCTTTGTACATGTTATGGTGAGCTACTGTTGATTTTAAGTTAAGACAGATCTTGTCATACAATCCTAGTTAGCATACATCTAAACAGTTAATATATGTACAGGAATTTAAAGTGCAGAAATTGTAAATCCTACGCTATTACAAGGCTTCGGGGAGGGGGATTATTTACATGTCCAAAAATTGGGGGAATAAAGGCAATAAAGTAAAATTTTAAGCTAAACTATTACAAACCAGTAAGCAGTTACAATAAAATAGACACGCGTAAAACAAGGAAAAGAGGCGTCTAAGAAATTTCTAAATAAATAAGAAAATCTTTTTTTGTTGTTTTTGGTTAAGAAAATATTTGAATTAAATAATCCTAGGTCTAGTTTATTTTAAATTGATAAAATGAAGTTAAAATAATTAATTAATTTGTTTACAAAATTAATTTGAATAAAAAAACTAACCTAATGTTTTTTGTGATTTTTTTGACTTAAAGTTAATTTAAATGATAAGGTCAATAAAGAAATAACGAAAACAAAAAATAAAAATACAAAGGGCATCCTTTGATCCAGGGAAAAAAGGAGTTTCGACCCAGGGAGGGAAATGGTCCTTTCGATTGGGCCAGACAGTAAGGCGTGAGTAGCCTTCGATCTAGGGAAGAGGATTGTCTTTCGATCATGGAGGTCATGGCTTTCGATCCAGGAATGAGATGCCTCCTTCGATCCAGCATGCTAATAAGTTCGATCCAGAGAAGGGCTCTCCTTCGATCTGGGATGTTATACCTGCAAAGCATGTTAGCGAAATAAAATGCAGGGCCTGGGTATTGAACCCCAGGCCCTTCGATCCTACGCTTGCTGGGTCTCTTCAGGCTATGTCTGCAGCAAATATTAGCAAATGATGGACATGGCCTGGGTGCCAAACCCAGGCCCTTTGATCCTGTCTAGGATGGCAAATCAAAAGTAACAACGAGTAATGATATGTTATGCGAAAAACAAGGTTGGATAATTTACCCTTTCTTACCAACAGATTGGACTTTCGATTTGGGCGCTTCCTGGATGTAGGCACCTTCGATCTGGGCTTCTGGGTTTGGCTACTTATGAAAATGCTGATGACTTTTGGGCAGCGTAACTCCAATGTCTTTTGTTCTCCTGTTGTGTGATTTTCGTTGTGTATTCTCCTGCAGAGTTTTTGTGTGTGTTGTATATTTTCGTGTTTATATTTTCTGCAGAGTTTTTGTGTGTGTTGTATATTTTCGTGTGTATATTTTTTGTCTTGGTAATGTATGCTGGCCTCTGTATTTATAGGGGTGTGAGGGTGCAGTAATGGCAAGGGACAGCCATTAAACAGGCCATTAAAGCCATGAGACAAGAATAAGACACATTAAATAATTTCCTTTTTTGAAACATTCGTGTCCCTTGAATGAACCTGGACGCTTTTGGATTTCGAATACTTTCAGGCCATGCTCTTCGATTAGTCCTGATTTGCCTCTTTCAAATGGGCTCCCTGCGTACCCTTCGAATGGGCCTGGCCCAAATATCAATCGAAGGATTCCAATCGAAAGGCTCTGCTAACAGGCCAATCAAAAGGTGTTGTTCATGCCAGTTGAAGGACATGGTTGACATGCCTGTCGAAATTGCCTTGACATAATTCCAATCGAATGCTTGTCTATAATGCCAATCGAAAGACTCCTTCAGAATGCCAATCGAAGGGTCTTTCAGGATGCCAATCGAAATGCTTGTCCAGAATGTCAATCGAAGTGTCTTTCAGGATGCCAATCGAAAGGTACTTAAAGTACCACTCAAAAATCTTCTTTTTCCTTAGGCAAGAGTTTGTGATCAACCATTCAGGGGGAAGACTTTTGAAAACATGAGAGGGCAAATTTTGGGGTGCAACAACAGTATAGGCAAAAGCTCATGAATATACCATTTCACCAATGCATTTTTTCTGAAGTTAAGGCCTATGGAAAGTTGAGATATTGGAGATTAAAGTTGTTGTTGAGAGAAAACCAAATTGATGCTTGCAAGTTGGTGGAAAATGGTATGCATTTGAAAATAAAAATGGGCTTGGCATATCTCGCGTGTGCATGCTTGGCTTTCCTGCTGGGCAAGAAATTCAACTTTATGACTTCTCTTTTTATGATCATATCTTCTTCATTATTTGCTCAAATGAAGTGATTCAAAGATCTACATGAAGCTTACATATCCATTTGCAACTTCTCTTTGAATATCAAATTCAATTATAACTTGCATTAAAAGATAGAGTATCATGAATAGGGGCACGCCATGTATTTGTAAAAATGTTGGTCTGGGCGTGCAAGCATGACTTGTAACTTGCCATCTTCATACCCTAAACTCCTAAGCTCAATAACTCATAAATGCTTCATTTTTTCGACTTAAGCACACATTGGCAAACTTGTAGATTTTTTCCTAAGCTTTCCAAGCATGTAGGGTTTGCCTTCTTTGGACATAAAATGAGAAAGTTATAGATATCCAAAGTTCAGTACTATAGAGACTTAAGGACTTAGATTTTTTTCTAAATGTCCAAATAACTTCTTGAACAAGTTATCTCCATTTTGACCTCTTTTCTTGATTTTATGACACCAATTATTATGAAATATGAAAATAGGATACTTGAATTGATAGTTGACCAAAAGTACACTTGGTCAACTTTGACTTTGGTTGACTTTTGGTCAAAATGACCATTTTGCCCCTTTTGATCAATTGAACTTCTTTCACACAAAATTGGCACCCAATCTCTCAATATTAGGTGATTATCAACATATAAAGAGGCATGTAATTAAGTCTTGCCCAAAAAATCATAGATTTCTTGATTAAAATCAAAACCCTAATTTTAGCCCTCTATGTTAGAAGATAATGACCAATCTTCAAAACCCTCATTCTTCTGGACAAATTGAGAAATTCTTTGAACAAAGATGTCTTATACAATGATGAAAAGGTATTATTTCACACTCTTGACTCTTACAAGCCTCAACTTCTTCAACTGATCAAAACCCTAATCTTGAGAAATGAACAATAGGAGTGTGATTCTTCCTAAAACTTTGCGGTTTTCCAACTTCTAATGATCATATGGGACAAATGAGATGTCTTACAATATAAGAAACCCTTGTAAATTGAGAGAGTTTAAAGATTGAAGATATGAGATCCTCTTTTGCAATTTATATCCTGTAGAAGAATTTGGGAACCAAGATACCTTAATCCTACCATGAGAATGTATGAGTGTTTACCCTGGAATTTGGTAAACAACCGCTAATCCTCTAAAACCTTTAACAGATTCAGTTACTCACGAGATCGATCATATTGATCTCAGGACTATTGTGTTCTATTATTTAAAAAGCATGTTTTGATGATAATCTCTTTAAACAAAAGGAATCACTTCGTACATCGAAGTGAAACTTCTTTATGAAAGTAATGAAATATAAACTAGTCTAGACTGAGAATTGTAAAGAACGTAAATAACGTAAAGAAATTTCAATGAATGTAAATGAAATTGAATACAAAATATGTTACATCATACGTACATTCTCGTTAACTCTTTTCTCGAACACTGGTACTTTGAGTATTTTGAGTATTTTGTACAAAGATGTGAACACACCCAATTGAAACACAAAAGATACAATTTATAGAACTTCGACCCTAACGGTCTCCTAACAAACTAATGCCATGTTTCCGATGGCATGTCTTCGACAATCCAAGAGATTCCACGCGTCCTTTTGGATAAGAATGAATATTCGAATTCAAACCTTTCGCTATCTGTCTTGAGCGCCAAAATCTGATAACGGTCGAAGTATAAAGTCTTAAACCATATTTTGAATAATAACTTTATTTCACAATTTGAATTATAAACTATCCATCAATCTCTTAATGAATTTCAAATTTGAATCTTCATGGCTTTTAACAAACAAAAATAGCTAAACAATTCTCTAAGTATATTCAGACTATTGACTCAGCTTAATTTCTCCTTAGTCGAAATTTCTAGCCAACAAATTGCCCCCAAGAAATATTCATTTCGAAACCAGAAATGCATATTTTTTGTAATCTCCTCAAATTTCGACCTTCTGAATAACTCGTCAACCGCTTCAACTTTTATGACGTCATTATCATAATGACTTTTGATTCTCAAACGTCTAATCGCGATATGGGTATCTATAAATCTCATCATTAGCTATGATGAATAGTCTTAACTTTGGAACTTACAAAAACAGTTCGTCAAGCAAAGGATCACCTTACATGTGTCCCACTAAAAAAGTTCAACTTCCCTCTTTCCATAAAAAACGGTTTAATCTCCTGTCATATAAATTAACACCATTTATCTTTTTCTTTTTTGCACTTTTTTAAATCAAAAGCTCTCCCTTCTTCTTCCAAAATTCAACAAACTTTTCTGCAACTTCTTCTTCTTCAAAACACAATCAATGGCGTCCCAGAAGAAATCAAAGTCTGGAAAGAGTAAACAAAAAGAGATGATGTTGCTTCCAACCCTTTACTCAAAGTAGAAACACCCATCATGATTGGAAATCAAGAATTCGTTCCCACACTATCTCTGAGGAATGAACAAATTGACATCTACGCTTCTCGGGTAATGATTCCCTTAACTCTTACTTCTGATACCTTAGGATATATGGGTCCTATACTCAATGTATCAGATATATCAAAACTCAAGAGATTTTTTCCTGCTTACCACTTGATTAGACCCATAGCTAGTAAACCTAGGGTTAGTAAGAAATCTGTTGAAAACACTAGGGTAGAAGACGAAACAATTCCCCAGGAAAATACTCCTCAAGAGGGTAAAGAAAAAAATGAACCTTACTTAAAGCTAGACTTCGTCACAGAAGTTCTGAGACCTTTTAGATCAGGTCCATCGAAAGAGGACAAGAAATACCTTGGATGGTTAGCTAGGATAGAGAAAGCGAAATTGAAAACATGGAAAAACCTGGGAATCTTCGACTTGACTCATCTGTCGAAGTTTGGCCCTGAATACTGTCAGCTAATGCTAACAACTTCTTTGTACTTCTGGGATAGCACTTATAAAACCTTTCACCTACCCTGTGGAATGTTAACTCCAACACTATTCGATGTTGCTGCAATCACGGGCCTTCGACCCACATGAGAGACTTTCGATCCTACCTTGGACACTGATGACTCCATTGACTTTAGCAATGCTTCTCCCACTTACAACAATTACATTGATTACTACTTGGGATCAATAGACGAAGTTAGTGATTAGGAACACATAACTTTTCTTGTTTTATGGCTTTCTCGATGTGTATTCTGCTGCAAATCTTTGCAAGTTGCCAGAAGATTTTTGACCCTCGCCAACCAACTCCATGCTGGTCGAGATGTTTACTTGAGCGAACTAATTCTTGCTGGACTGTATGAGAGTCTTGGGGAGGCTTCCACAAGATTAAAAAACTTTGAACCCAAAACCAATATTTTACTGGCTGGTCCGTATTGGCTACTTCAGTTGTGGCTCAATGCCACCTTCAAACCTTCCTTTTCAAATACAAACCCAATTGATGAATCTGATCCTGAAATTCAGAACAGGACTGTCAAAGGGACTAGACTAGTTCGTCTAACCCCGGATAATGGAGGGAAAAACTTGTAAAAGTGCTTCACTAGGCACCTGATGATGTTTGCAAAGAGGTACAAATTTACCCCTTCAATGGCACCATTTTCTCAAAGAACACATGGCCCATAATGGTTTACAAGACCTCTCACTGGCCTTTCGACTGATCAGCAAACAGAATCCCTCCAGATTTGGGAAGCTTTCCTGATTCCTAGACTTCTTGTTACCAGAATTGTGTCCAAGAAAACTCAAAATATTTTACTTAGTTACCAACCCAATTTTGTCGCAAGACAATTTGGACTCTGCCAAATCCTTCCTGAACCATTGTACCACCACAAAAGTGATATCTGTCATAGAGGAATGAATTTCACAACTGTCGAAGCGAAGAAAATTATAAGAAAGTTCACAGGTTTCCTCCACCTCAATCTTATCCTATTCAAACATTCGACTTTCTAGACTCAAGACTTCGAAAGCTGGTGGCGAGAACATTATGTCTCCAATATGCTTGGTGTTACTGACTTTAATAATCATATAACCAAAGCTTTTGCCTCTGTGCAAGACAAGACGAAGAAAGGTACGCATCGACACATCAAGAAGATCCACGCATTCCAAAAGTACTTTGAAACTGTCTACAAGCCTACTGGTCTTGGTCGAACCATTCGAGATACATCTTTGATTTTAAAGGAGAAGTTTACAGCAAAACTCCCGCGTTTGAAAATACCTTTGTGTGTCAAACATGAGGACCAATATGACTTGGATTTTCAATTAGAGCCTCCAAAATTCCCCAGATTTCCTACAGCTTCACTTTGGCTTGGTATCCACCTTATCCTAACTGGTTAAGCGTGAAGGGGGATTTCAAAGTCATGAAACAAGATGATCTAAAACTCGAAAAACAAGTGGTTGCGACCAAGCACACCTTGTACAGTTTCAAAGGCTTCCTTCACTTGGATTTAAAACATGTCAGAATGGACACTCCAGAAAGTGAAGGTGTGGAAACCAAGGACTCCTTGGCTACTTCGAATACATTTCTCTCTTCTCGAAATGATTCTAACCATACATTTAATTCGCAGTTGTCGAAAGAAAACACACCAAAATGGTGAAGCCTACCACGTCTATTGGGTCTATGAAAGCAACCCCACAACCTCAACCTTCGACAACCAATGCCTCTGAGGAAGCTAAAGAAACACTCAAAGTAAACAAGGAAAATTTTGTTACCCTTTTCCCTGTTTTATCTTTCGAATTATGTAACTTGCATGTTTACATTTACTTTGTTACAGGATAGCAGGAAGCCACCTCTCACTCCCAAGAAAAGAAAACATACCAATGATGATTCGACCACTGCTACAGAAAAGGCTGATACAACGCCTTCCAAAGACACTGTGAAGAAGCTTAAGAAGAAAAAGGAGTCGAAGCATTATAGTGTAGGTTCTCCTTCATAGGGAACTTGTACAGTCTAAAACCTTCCCCCCAGACCAAAGAAAAAGAAAGAAAGTTTGGCCTTGAATGTTGTCCATATCTTGGAGCAAATCGAAAGTGACAATTCGAGCCCTGGGGCGGAGGGAGAAAAGGTAATAATCTTGCACAAAAGGAAGCCTTAAATTTCCTTTAAATATTCTCATTGGTGACTAAAACTTCACTTCACAGGATCAACCACTTCAAGTTACTAAATCTCCAATTCACTACGAAGTACTTCATAGGAGCAGCACTCCATCAATTCATCCTTCCTCAGCGAAGGATTCTAATAAGGGTTCCACTATTGACGCTCACATACAGGATCTTCAGCAAGAAGTCCCAACATCACATTATTCCCCCCAAAATTCGAAGACAAAGGAGTTTGACGATGATCAGGAAGACATTGCTATCCAAGAAGAACCTAATAATGCAAGCTCAGAAGAAAATCATTCTGTTGATTCTTCCCCAAAAGCAAAAGAGGGTTTTCTCATGAAGATGAGGATTCGACGAGTGAAGCCAACGAAACTTTTGTTGAGAAGGGAGATCCAACAAAAGATAATACAACAATGCAACGCAATGATGACAACTATGATCAACCCCAACAAAATCCACACCAAATCGACAATCCTGAAGTGGCCCAGACTCAAATGTCCATTCTTATGGTTATTAAAGATACACTTCCTTCAATCGAAGAAATGGAGCTTCTTAAAAAGACTAAGCCTCTGAAGCACATCAAACTTTTCAAATCTCGAAAAGAGTCGCTTGCACAAAGTATTTTCCCCAGTCCAACCACTACTTCAAGTGGCACTTCGTCTGGTGAAACGAATGAAGCACTTCTCCAAAAGATTAAGGAAAAAGTCTTTGGGGCCGACTTTTTTGCACGTGTGAAGGAAAATTCTATTGATGGCGTCTATTTGAGTAAGCTCATTAATAGGATTGATTTGGTTAATTTCTCCCTACAACAGCTGCGTTTTTTATCGATATGACCACCCTCATCAACAATCTAGAAGCATATTTTCTCAGGGATAGGAATGTTGATTCGAAGATTACAGAAAAACAAACCCTTCAAGAGGCTAAGTGGTCTAAGGCCTTCGAGTTATCAGAGAAATATGAAAAACGCAAATAAACTCTCAAGCTTTCCCAAGAGGAACATGGTAAGAATGCTAAATCCATCATGCTCTGGAAGCAACAAATCGAAGATTTGCTGAGACAAATTTCTCAAACAGAGGATTGTCAGAAAGTTCTCGAAGCCATGAACAACAACGAGGCTAATGAAGAGCTGACTCAAAGCGTTCAATTCATTGATGAAGCTAGAGGCTTAGAATATGAGATTACCGCTCGTCGCACAACCAAAGCTTCGATTGACTACAGGCTAGGATTCTTGAAGGCAAAGTATGACAAGATGAAGGATAACTTGCCTTTCTGAAATTTGTATTTGAATGTTTTTCTCCATTATGCCTTAGCTTTTTCATAAAGCCCTTTTTTAATATTTTGACAGAGCCATTTTGGCACCCTTTTATCTTATACCATGTTGGCTTCGTTATTTTACTACTTTACTACTCTGTCATAATTTTTAAATCTTTAAGGAAAAGTTTATATTTTTTCAAATACTTACCGTTAACTTTCAAGACTTTTCGATCTTCTGCCAGTTCTTCGATTTCCTAGGCATTGTTAGTGAATGTTTAAATGATTCGAAAGGGGTCTTCCCAATGTGGGGACCATTTTACTAATAACTTATTCTTTTGATCCATTGGCAAAATCACCTTCCAAACCAAATCATCATTTGAGAATACTTTGCCTTTAACTCTCTTATTATATGATCTGGCTACTCTTTCCTTTTGTCTTCTTAAAACTTCCAAAGCATGTAACCTTTCTTCATCCAAATCCACCAATTCGTTCATCATCATCTCCCAACAGAGATCTGATGGAATTTCGTTTTGCCTTTGGATTCTGACTGGCTGTAAGTAAATCTCCACTGGCAAAACTATATCATGTCCAAACGTTAGACGAAATGGAGTTGTATTCGTTGCCTTTTTGGGGGATGTTCGACAAGCCCATAAGACTTGACCTAAGGTTTTGTGCCACTTCTTTGGCTTTATGCCCACATGCTCTTGATTAGACCAATGATTACCTTATTAGCTTCTTTGACTTGTCCATTTTCTTGTGCATAATAAGGCGTAGATGTTAGTAATTTGAAACCCACATCTTTAGCAAACTCTTGCATCTTTCGACCAGTAAATACTGATCCTTGATCTGTTGTATGGTTTCTGGGATTCCAAATCTATAAACAATATGCCTCTGGATGAATTCGATGATGCTTTCTTGATCAACATTCACCAAAGGTATTGCTTCTATCCATTTTGTGAAATAATTTATTCCCACTAAAATGTATTTCTGATTCTTTAAAGATGACGGTCTAATTTCGCCAATCAAATCCAATGCCCAACCTCTAAAGGGCCATGGCTTGACAATGGAATTTAGTTCACTTACAGGAGCGTGCTGAATTCCTGCATGAATCTGGCACTCTTGGAATCCTTTGGAAAAATCTATACAATCTTTTAAAATTGTAGGCCAATAAATGCCATATCGAAACAAAAGCCACTTCATCTTGTGACGTTCTTGATGTGCTCCACATGCCCCACTATGCACGTTTGCTAGTGCTAAATAAGCTTCACTTTCTCCCAAGCATTTCAACAAGACTCCTTCTGGAGTTTTATTAAACAATTCATTGCCTATTAGCACATAACTTAAGGCCCGATATTTTACCTTTCTTTCAGTATTTGCTGTTGGATCTTTCAAATAATTTTTTATTGGACTTCTCCAATCTGTATCTGTTAAGCTATCTATGGATAATATTTCGAAAGGTACTTCGTTTGCATAACCTAGACTTGAATTTTTTAAATATGCTAGAGAAAGTTTAGTAGTTAGTACCTTGCCACGTACTTCAATCAGATCTTCCAATCTTTATTTTGATACTTTATATCCTGAAGCGATCTGAGCCAAATCATTTGCTTCTTGATTCTTCAATCTGGAAATGTGCTTGACATCTACATACTCAAACTTTCGAAACAACATGTTTTCTATCACGAAGTAAAATATCAAGTTTTCTTTTATACACTTGTACTCTTTAGTAATTTGTTTGATTACTAATTCAGAGTCACTCATTATTTCGAATCTAGTTGCCCCAAGTTCCAATAAATCTTCAAGTCCTGCTATCAACGCTTCATATTCTGCCTCATTATTCGAACAAGGGGGTCCTTGTATTTAGTACTTAAGCTTTGTTGGAATTTTATCTGGAGAAATAATCAAAATTCCAATTCCACTTCCTTCCTTATGTGTAGAACCATTAAAGAACAACTTCCAAGGTTCTAACTCCACAAGATTCTGTGATGCTTCGACCAATGTATGGTCGACAATGAAATCAGAGACTACTTGCCCCTTCATTACTTTTAGAGGCATGAAAGTAAAAGAGTACTCTGTTAGAGCCAATGCCCATTTACCAATTCGACTATGTAAAATTGGTTTAGACAACATATGCTTAATAACATCAAAATGTGAAGAAATGTAAACATCGACTGGTTTTATATAATATTTCAATTTGGTACATGAGAAGTACAGGCAAAGACATAATTTTTCTATTGTACTATATCTAGGCTCTGCGTCATTCAGCACTCTACTTAAGTAGTAAATGGCCCTTTCGACGCCATTTTTATCTTCTTGAGCCAGCATGCTCCCTATAATTTTGTCTGACGCAGATATGTATAACCTCATGCACTTGTCTCTTCGAGGACGCGACAGAATAGGTGGATACACCAAGTACTGTTTGATTTTTCCAAACGCCTTTTGATGTTCTACATTTCATGCGAAATCTCCTTGCTTCAGCCGTAAGAGTGGAGAAAAGGCTTGAGTTCGACCACTTAGGTTTGATATAAATCTTCGTAAGAAGTTTATCTTTCCCAACAGTGATTGCAACTCTTTCTTCATCGATGGCGCTTTCATTTTTATTATTGCCTTCATTTTGTTTTGGTTGATTTCTATGCCTTTCTTATGGACCACAAAGCCAAGAAAGTCACCAGCCTGCACAAAGAATGCACAGTTAAAGGGATTCATTTTCAGGCCATGTTTTCTCATTCTTTGGAATAACCGGTGAAGGTGATCCAAATGACTAGATCCTAATATAGATTTTACCACTATATCATCAATATAGACCTGCATGAAAGTCTCAATGAAATGATGGAATATAGAGTTCATTGCTCTTTGATAAGTTTCCCTAGTATTTTTCAAACCAAATGGCATAACCACCCATTCATAGGTGCCTATTTCCCCAGGGAATAAAAATGTTGTCTTTGGCACATCCTCCTCTGCAATAAAAATATGATTGTATCCTGAATATCCATCAAGTATACTAAGATATTCGAAACCAGTAGCAGAATCTACTAACATTTCAGCCACATGCATTGGATATTCATCTTTAAGAGTTTCAAAATTTAGATCACGAAAGTATATGCATACTCTAAGGGATCCATTTTTCTTAATTATTGGTACTATATTTACAATCCATTCGACATACCTTGTGGTCTGGATGAACTTGTAGCGCAAAAGTATTTCGACTTCTTCCTTTATCTTCGAGAGAATCTCTGGTGTGAATCTTCTTGGCGTCTGCTTGATGGGCTTCTTGCCATCCTTTATGGGCAACTTCAATTCGACCAGGTCCCTGCTCAAACCAGGCATTTCGTTGTAGTCTCAGGCAAAACAATCTTTGTACTCCTTAAGCAACTGGATCACTTCTGCTTTTATTCTTGGACTAAGCTACAAACTGACATACGTGGGTCTTTTTATAGTCCCATCTCCTAGATCCACTTCTTCAAGAGGGTTCTGTCCTAGCATCTTCGCGTTCAATGCCACTGGATCCTTCTCGAATTCCAAAGGTCCATCATCGTATATAGCGTCCAACCTTTGGTCTTTTTCTTCGAAGGACTTCTCTTTGTCGGGTGGTTTTGGCTTGAAGAACACCCAGGTCCTTTTGTATGATTTGTTTCTTCATAGCCATAATCTTCACTTCGGCTTCCAAAGTCGATTTTAATTTGTTTTCAGCCAAATAGGCCGAAATCCTTCCGAAGAAGGAGGACTCAGACATGATCACTGTCTTCGTCATCCCAGCCTATAGGTCGTATTCCTGGGAGCCCAGGTGCATCATCTTCTTGCCCCAGAGTCTCCCTATCCCATAAAAATCCATGCCTTGGATGTAGGGTCAGAAAATACATAACATAGTTATTTGGCGCATATGCGTCATCTGCAGCACTGCAAGGCCCTATGTTGGCCAAATTTCGATCAAAATTTCTTCGATCAACTTGATTCACCTCCTCCATATAATAGCTTTGGTCAGCTTCAATGTTTTCTACAATTCCATCTTCTCTCTAAATTGCCACACGCTGGTGCATTGAGGAGGGAACTGCGCCTATTCCATGAATCCATTCGCACCCAAGAGTAATTTATAATTTGTCTTGTCCGCTATAACCATGAACATAGTTGGTCTTGTAATTCTTCCTACAGTGAGATCAACTTGAACTACACCGAGAGTATGACAATCTTCCCTTCGTAGTTAGATAATACCATATTATGGGGTTTTATATCTGTATCATACATACCTATCCTCTTCAGCAAGAACTGAGGCATTAGGTTGACAGCAGCACCCCCGTCTATCATCACTTTGTTTATCCCCACTTGTTCAATCTTTCCTCTAATAAATAGAGGCTTCAGGTGATTCTTCATACCTTGGTCTGGTCTTTCAAAAAACGCGTTTTGTTCTTCGACTGCTTTGTTATTCATAACATAATAGCACACAGGCTTGTGCTTCGTCATTTCTAATTCATCTGCTTCTTCAGAATCTTCTATCTCCGTCACTTGGTCATATTCATGCGGTAGTACAGAAACTACATTGCAGTTAACATTTAAAGAGGACTCCCCATCTGAGTCGAAGTTGTCAGTAAGCATGTCCTCATCATTAGTTGGTTCTTTGTTAGTTGGTTCCCCTATAGTCCTTCTGACGGACACCTCCATCTTCGTGGGGGAAAAAGCCTCCTTTGTGTTGGGGACTTCTCTTTGATAGGTGCAGCAAACAAAGTATGATTCATTGCTTGTGAGTTCTCTTTGAGCCTTCTTGGTCCTCTGGTATCTTCGCCATTGGGTCATTGTCATTGGATTTTTTCCCTTATAGTTCTCAGACACATAGGCTCGTTGCTTCATTGTCTAGAACTTCCTTAGATATGCCCATGCTGATCTGCCACCTTCCTCGAAACTCTTCCATTTCCCTTTGCCTTTTCCTCCCCCCTTGCTTTGAATAGACTTCAACCACTTTTATGTTGGGATGTTGGATGTTGGCTTGAAGGTGACTTGTCGATTCACTTTGGGGTGTGGGCTATCTACCCTTTTCAGAATTCCTTTTGCCTTGGTTACATACCTCTCCCCGCTACTCCTTTGATTGTTCCAGAATTGAGCATACAGAATTCTTTCAAATGCTTCAGTTGCCTTTCTATCATAAATTGTGCTACACCATGGGCATATTAAGACTTATGATCTTGTCTTATGACAGTGAACCAGAAAACCCATCAAGCTTTCTCCCATTTTTGGGTATGGCAGTAACTCTTTATCACTCCTCCAGTTGTTTCTAACCCTCTCTTGGTACACTTTCTGGTATGTTTATGTAGCGCCTCGATTATTCATAATGCTGCACCTAGGACACACTAGTCCTTCAGGATTCTTCGTATGAAAATGAAAAATATACTTGATCAGGCTTACTTTTTGGTGCCCAGTTTGCATCATGTCATTCTCCATTTTCAAACGTCTTTTGATCTTCGCCATTTCCGGGGATAACTGGTCCAGATCCACTGTGTTTACCTTGAACTTGGGACCTTCAGAAATCTCAAGCTCTTCGAATCTGACTCTAAGACCCTCAGTAGTCTTGGCCTTACCAACAACTTTGGCATTGCCATCAGTAGCATTGCCTTCTTCTTGGCCCATGAGACCCTCAGCAGTCTTGGCCTTGCCAACAACTTTGGCATTGCCATCAGTAGCATTGCCTTCTTCTTGGCCCATGATACCCTTAGTAGTCTTTATCCCCTGAGTATCTTCAGATACCTTGTCCGTGTCGAGTTGACCTCCTTCGATTTCGACAGCATCAACCATGTTGATATCTATAGGCTCTGCAAAGTTTGTCTCAACAATCTGGAGAGGATCTGTGTCGGCCTTCATCAGGTTCTTGGGATTCTCTCCGAACTTTAGCCTTCCTTCCTTGATAGCACTCTGTATCAAGTCCCTGAAAAGATAGCATTGTGAGGTTTTATGGCCTAAGAAATTATGATACTTACAAAAGCCCCTTTTCTTTCGTTGTTCTAACGGAGCAATTTTATCCCCAGAGGGAACTATCATCGGTCCATCTTTCACTAACAAATCAAAGATTTCAACACACTTGGTGATGTCGAAAGTATAGGTTTTCTTTGGGAATTTGTCATTCATTTCTGGTTCGACGGGATTTTTCCAGTTTACAAGCATTAACACTTTGCAAGGATATGGTGGCCCTTGCTTTAACTCTACAATATCTATCTCGTGTTCTTTAACCGCTGAAAAATCATCTTCGACGTCTCTTTCATGTGAGCAGGATTCGATATAAGTCACTTTTTCTTTCTTGTGGCTTTTGTTAGACCTTACTTTTTCGATCTTCAAACGCTCCACATGTTGAACCCTGTCAGGTAATTGTGCCATATCTCTCAGGTACTGGGGATCTAACTTCTTCATGATAGAGAAGTCCAATCCTCTTGCTGCCATTTCAACCAACTCGTGTTCAGGCACTTGTGTGAAACATCTTGCCTTCAACAGATGGAACCTGTTAAGATAATCGTCTATAGGCTCACTGAATTTACGCTTAACATTTGCCAATTCACTTAGGCTGATTTTGGTTTGACCTATATAAAATTGTTCATGAAATAATCTCTCTCTAAGCGAGTCCAATCATGGATGGAATTCGCTGCAAGAGTGGTAAACCAAGTAAAAGCATTTTTGGTTAGTGAACTAGGGAAATACTTAATCCTTAGATTCTCATTGTTTTCTATATCCTCTGCTTCTGTGAAATATCTAGCAACATGTTCTATGGTTGACTCACTGGTGTCACCAGAAAACTTTGTAAATTTTGGCACTTTCCATCCCCTAGGAAACTCAGTTTGCTGAATGTATTCAGATAAAGGGGATGTATAATTTGGCCTTCGCATGCCAATATTCCCTCCATTCCGTGCCATGATTCTTTTACTATGGCTGCTAGATTATTATTTCCTACCATATCATATTGGCGACATCTTTGGAGAACTTCGTCAGCATCTTGGTTCCGATTCACCATGACTACCCTTCTTTGTGGTTCCTCCCTCGGAATAGCCTGTTGAAATCTGGGTGGTTCTTCCCTTTGAACTGGTTGTTGAATTTTGACTTCTGGGTGTATTACTGGTTGGGCCTGGTCAATGGTTTGTTCTTCTTGAAACACGATGCCTTGATTCTCCCTTATCCATGTAGGTTGTGGTTGTCAAGTTAGTTCTCTGGGCGCACCAAAGAAATCTGCAAGGCGCCCAATTTGTGCTGCCATTTGTTGGTTTTCTTGGGCATTCTGCAAGTTCGTCTGTGTGGTGCTTTGGATTAAAGGGTTAAAAATTATACTCGTTTACTGGGCGAGTACTCCCACCATTTCATGGTTACTATCATCCATATGTTTCCTTAAGATTTCCTGCATATTTGTGGTAATGGGAGGTAATTAAGCAACATAAATCTGGCTGTGAATTATTCCGTGCCATATGGTTTACCCCTGAACTTGATCCTTGTAATGGTGAAAAGGTAGATGTTAAAGGACGTGTATATGTCGAAGTGTTATTTTGCAGTCCTGCCATGAACGAAGTTTGCATGCCATATATTGGATCTGATGTTGGGATTGTGAATCCTGGTGCATATGTTCTAGAGACACCGCCTACTGAAGGTCTGGGGGTCCCGGGTGGATTTTGACTGGCCATAGACATTATAAAAGTTCATTTTGTGTGTTTGATAATATGGCTGAAGCATTTGTATTTAGGGGTATGACTGTAGCATTTGTAGTCGAGGGAATAATCACAGTCTCTTGACTTGTTGTCATGGCCTCAGTTGTATTCGAAGCGCTCGTATTCCCTTCTGTGGGAGGAGGAACTTGTTGGCATCACTAACGGGTGGGTTGCCATTTTCCTACTATATTGCCTTTTTGGTCTAGGATCTGTGGTATTGGATAATTTTCCACTTCTTAATCTCATGCAACAAACAAGCTAGGAAACACAGATTATCGAAAAGAAGAAAAAAACTAAATACTAGACACAGAGTCCCACTGGGCGTGCCAATTTGTTTACCCTTGAATTTGGTATACAACTACTGATCCTCTAAATCCTTTAACAGATTCAGTTACTCACGAGATCGATCAGATTGATCTCAAGACTATTGTGTTCTATTATTTAGAAAGCATGTTTTGATGATAATCTCTTTAAACAAAAGGAATCATTTCGTACGTCGAAGTGAAACTTCTTTATGAAAGTAATGAAATATAAACTAGTCTAGACTGGGAATTGTAAAGAACGTAAATAACATAAAGAAATTTTATTGAATGTAAATGACATTGAATACAAAATATGGTGCATCATACGTACATTCTCGTTAACTCTTTTCTCGAACACTGGTACTTTGAGTATTTTGAGTATTTTGTACAAAGATGTGAACACACCCAATTGAAACACAAAAGCTACAATTTATAGAACTTCGACCCTAACGGTCTCCTAACAAACTAATGCCATGTTTCCGATGGCATGTCTTCGACAATCCAAGAGATTCCACGCGTCCTTCTGGATAAGAATGAATATTCGAATTCAAACCTTTCGCTATCCGTTTTGAGCGCCAAAATCTGATAATGGTCGAAGTATAAAGTCTTAAACCATATTTCGAATAATAACTTTATTTCGCAATTCGAATTATAAACTATCCATCAATATCTTAATGAATTTCGAATTCGAATCTTCATGGATTTTAACAAACAAAAATAGCCAAACAATTCTCTAAGTATATTCAGACCATTGACTCAACTCAATTTCTCCTTAGTCCAAATTTCCAGCCAACAATGAGTATGTATGAGGAAGTATAAGCCATGAAAGGTAAAATGAAGAGGGAAAATTTTAGGGTGCAACAATGCCACCTTGATCAGCAGGAGCCCTCTCCATATCCTCTCCCCCTACTTGTTGATCAGACTGGTTAGACTCGTCCCTGGATATCTCCAATATACTCGACGTGCTACAAGTCTCGTCCGTAGAACTCTGGGAAGATCCTGTCAGTTCGTTTGAGAGGTCGTCTCTGATGTTATCGGCCATAGTACCTGAAAAGTAGAGGACAGAGGTGAGGTTGACATCAATGTCAAAATCACCCTTCCACCAATAATCAAGTGGAAGGGCACTGATAAACGAGGACCATGTCCCCGACCAGAACCCTCACTAAAAGCATCTAAACAAACAACCACTTTCCCTAACTAGGCGAACTTCAGTCAGTAAAACGATCTAAATCCTCAAGGACCATCTACGGCATGTCGTGGAAAAATCTGGGGAGGATCCACGGCGGCTCTGCTAATTCTAAACTACAGAACCACCATATACCACCAACACTCCACAAGAACACCCTAACAGACAGGATCCTAAGCCTAACCGCATGTATTTGTAAGAAGAAAATCATGAAAATCTAGGCTACAACAGCTAAATAACAACAAAATCTGGAATCTTACCAATTAAAGAAGGAAGGAATTTTAAAGGAACGATGATGGAGAATTAATCTTCAGTAAATAGCAGAGGTTGATAGGCGAGTAATAATGAGCAATGCGAGAGAAAAACGAAAAATGCAGAATGCCCTACTCCTCTCATATCTATAGCTAAACTCGCCCGCACGTGAGAGACACACGTCTAGGGAACCGTAGGATTGTCATTATTTCACCCTAGCCCTCAGGTCATTATTGCGCCACTGCGTCAGCATTCTACCCAAAACACAATACCTCTTCAATTTTTGAAGCCCAAACAACCAACTAATAATCTCCCCACGAGAAAGGAACAACGGGCGACGCTCACGCTCCCCGTAAGAAGTATCCCGTTCCATGAGTAGGTGTTAAATCCATCACTCTTATGCCCAGAAGTAAAGACTATGGGGACTATTGTTCTAGACTGGCCCAACGGCAAGAATGGGTCCAATCTAACCTTCTCCTTCAGCACGACCAGTACGACCATGTCCTAGGCTCCCCCGCCCTCCGTCGGGCACCATCGATCATTTTCCCTCCTGGACCAACACTGACCTACAACAATTGACGAGCACCTCTCAGTCTACTCGACCTCAAGTCGGCCAGACAACCAGGAATCGACCAAACCGCTGCCTGTAACCTACCTCCTCCTCAGAACTAACTGCTAGTTGCGGGAACACCTTCCCAGTTTGACCAAGTCTTGACAATTACCTATTTTTTTGGACCCGTATATCAAGGACCAAAATAGGGACCAATGGCCAAGCGCCATGGGCACTATATAAACCCTCACTCATGTGAGGGCCAGGGATCGAATATCGACTATTCATCACTAAAACCCTAATAATTTGTTTGTATATATTTTTTCTCCCACTCTTACTTGATCATCACAGTGCCTTGCAGGTTCAAATTTGGATGAAACCTTAGATGATCGAAAATCCACTTCGAGATATATGGTGACTTTTGTCGGGGGAGCCATGGCTTGGCAATCAAAGTTGCAAAAGTGTGTTGCACTCTCTACTACCGAAGCCGAGTTTATAGCCACCGTGGAAGCGTCAAAAGAGTTGTTAAGGTTGAGGAAATTCACAATGGAACTTGTTGTGAAACAAGAAAACTATGTCTTGTTTTGTGATAATCAAAGTGCCATTCATTTATCAAAGAATTCCTCCTTTCACTCTAGGTCGAAGCATATTGATGTTCGTTATCATTGGATTTGTGATGCATTAAATTCCAAGTTGATGGAGCTTGGGAAGATTCATAATGATGACAATGGTTCGAATATATTAACGAAGGTGTTGGCTAGAGGAAAGTTAGAGTTTTTTCGCACAGTAGCCAGATTGGTGTTGCCTTCCAACTAATCGGTCGGGGGAGTTTGTTGGGTTATCCATCCTATTTGGAGAGGCCCAAATGGATATGGGTTAGTGGTCTATGTGTTTTTATGCGTTTGTTATTACCCAACAAAAATAATTGGGTTATTCATTCATTGTGTGAGAAAAACAACAAGAAAAGCTAGAGAGAAAATCCTATCATTACAGTCCTAATTCTATACAAATCAGTCCCATAAGATCAGAGCTTGCGCAAAATCCAACAGTCGGATCATCCTGAAATTTTGACACAACGTCCATGACTTATAGTAACACATTTTGAACGATTTTCATTGGATTCAGAGCTTTCTAAGCCAGTCAGCCGAGTCCATCTTTGATGTCTGAATTCCTTGGTGTTTTTGGGTTGTTTTGTCTCTCTTGATTCTTTTTGTATTCCAAGATTGATTCTAAATCTTGATGATGTTTATGTATGCCTTTAACTAGTATTAGAGAGAACCATTATTGTAGCAATTGTTGATTATCGTAGAGATTTTAAATGGCGTATGGGTCCCGTGGTTTTTTACTCCTAGTTAACTAAGGTTTTTCCACGCTAAAATTGTGTTGTGTTGTTTAATGTGTTTTTGTTGATTGTCGTTGCATTTAATATTTAGGAGAGTTTGTGTTGTTGGATTATCCCATTGCGTTTGTTATTTTCTCCCAACATTACACACAATGTTCCTCCATTATAAGTTCCAACTACACTCAATTCAAGTCTTTGTAGGAGGAATTAGGAGAATACATATATGTTCATACTTGTGATTATGGTGGAGTGCAACCTATTATTGATCATCTTTGAAATGAACACATTCTTACCTTATTAATGGGCCTCACTGAATCTTTCAATCAAGTTTGGGGGTAAATTTTACTAATGGATTATGTACGTTCTATCAATGTTGTTTTTTCCATTGTTACTTGTTGTACTCCAAAATTTGCCCTCCCTTTTCCACAAGAAATCACAATCCCAGGGTTTTTCTCTGATTTTTAAAATCAGCTCGAGAATCGGTCAAACAGACTTTTCTTTATCAGTTAATCCAGAATTAGGTTTTTTATCTGATTGTTGAGATTGGCTCGGGAATTGATCAGGCAGATCTTTCTTTGTAATCCAGGATTAGGGTTTGCGCTCGCATTTCTCAGAAGAAATTGAATCCACAATAATTTAATTGACTGTTACATTATTTTTACGCTTGTTCAAGATTACTGGTTGTTTCTCAATACCTAAATATCTTGGATAGGAGTTGAGGCTTTGTTTGAAACTTTGAGGCATTGGTTTGATCAGTGGAGTGAAAAGTGTATGGAATGCTTGTTGTTTAACTGTACAAAGCATATGTTAATTGGAATGCCAGGCATATTGTGATTAATGCGAGATTGCGAGACTGCAAAGTTTGTTGATTATTTATTTCATCTGGATTAAATTCATTGGGATACATTTCTAGTTATTTTAATTTAAGAGTTTTAAATAATTAAATAGACAATACAGGGAAAAGTTGAAAGATATTTGACAAAGACTTTTTTTTATTTATTCATTTCAAATGTTGTTACAAATTTTATTTGAATATTATGAATTTACAATTTGCAGTATTTACAGTAATATTTGTTTACAATATATGAAAAAACAATATAATAAATCTAAGTCTAAATCTCTGGAGATCTTTGACTTCTACTTCTACTGTTTCCTCCATTATCCAACTGTTACTTACCTGCAAAAGATGGAAAGAAGTTAGTATAAGAATTTTCAAGCAGAAGCAGATAAATAAATAAAATCATCATTAAAGCTTGTTGGCCGGAATCAGAATGCTATTGGATTCATCATGTTTTTACTTGTTCTCTTTGCAAATCACAAGAAGATTTCTCTTCTTGGTTCACAAAGAGAAAAGTAAAAATAATTTGCAAGCATACAATTAATTCAAAATGTAAAGATATAAGGAAGCAAGGCAAAGAAAACTGAATTCCAAACTGCATTAGTCAACTAAGTCAGCATGAGCAAGCATGACAAGCTAACTACAAATGCAAACTAAATGTCAAACCAAGTTGCAAAGCTGTCAAAGTACACAAAGCTGTCCAAGAAAGTACAATGCAGGAAATATGGGAACAAGTACAACAATGCAGGAGATGAACCAAGTTACAAGCAAGCAGGCTTGTCAATTTCATCATCATTTTCTGGCCCAACAAGCTTTTCAGAATAAAATATATTAAGCAAGAAAGTGCTTTTATGGAGAGAGAAAGAGAGAACCAAAAAAGTTTGGCAGTTTTGGCAGGATGTAAAAGGCAGTAAGAAAACAAATAGATAGAACGGTCTAAGAGTCAAAAAGGAGAACATTGAGCAAAAACACAACTCAAGCCTGCTCCCAAAAAAAACTGCAAGTTACAAACTGCATCTCAAACTGCAGTAACAAACAAAAACCTGCCTGTCAAACAACAGAAAGCCTGCCTCCAACTGAAGCCTGCTTCCAACAACACAAAATACCAGAAGCAAGCAAACTAACGGCAAGCCTGCCTAAAACTTACCAAAAACCTGCCTGTACTAAAAACACCAGAAGCAAAACTACCTCCAAAACTGAACCTGCATAACCTGAAGCCTGCTTCCAACAACATAAAATACCAGAAGCAAGCAAACTAACAACAAGCCTGCCTAAAACATACCAAAAACCTTCTCCCAACCAAAAACTTCCCCAACTGTAACAATAACAAGCAAGCCTGTAGCCTGCCTTCCAAAAAGCAAACAGAAAGCCTGCCTCAAACACTAAAACCTGCAAAACTGCCTCAAACACTAAAACCTGCAAAACTGCCTCAAACACAAAAACCTGTTGAAACTGCATGACCTACAAAACTCAAACTCTCAAAACCAAAACACAAGCCTATTTCAAAAAACACAAAGAACAAACCTGCATCATAAACTGCAGCTCAAGCCTATTTGCAAAAGAACTAATCTGCAAATCCCAAATCCAAACAAGCCAACTAACAACCTCATCATCAACTCAAGCCAACAAAAACATAGCAACAACAAAAAGTAAATCTCAGAACATCATCATCATCGACAGCCATATCAAAACCAGAAAGGGGAAGAGATTCAGAAGCAAGGAAGAATTTCAGAAATATACATTCATCATCAATAAAAATCAACAAAGCAAGCAGTTTTCAGAAACTAAAGATCATCATCAAACGCTCAAAGATACAGAAATACCAGAAGCCAAAGCAAGCGATCATCACGCCCTTCCCTCCGCCTAGCCTCCTGAGAGCGCCACCAGTCCCACATACCTCTCCCTCCACCGCCTTACAGAACAAAACGCTCAAGGTACGTCCCTCAAACTCATACTACATGTAAACATCAAGGAGATCATGGATTAAAACGTGCATGTAACAATCAAGTTAAATGAAAACGTCACTGTAAAAAACACGTTTAGAACGAAAAGAAACAGTACCTTCTCAACCATCGCCTTGGACAGTCGTGGAGAGAAGAGGGCGGAGGCAACGCTCTGGTAGCTTGGAGGTGGGAGAACGAATCATTTCTTCGTTTGAGAGAGACGAAGAGAAACGAAGAAGATGGGTGGAAGGAGGCGCTGTTGTACCAAAACCAAACCCTAATTTCTGAACTCACAAAACACCAACCCTAACAAAACTTGTTCAAACATCCACTTGGGCTTTCGCCCCAAACAAACGCCTAAAGCCCAAACACTTTTCAGCGCCACCCCCACCCCCCCCCCCCCTTTTTCTTCATTTCTGATATTATTGATTTGTTCATTCTTTTTGGGCCATAACTCATAGGCCCATCGTCTTTCCCTTTTCAAATTTTAAACTAATATTCAAACTTTTCTTTTACTAATTAATTTTCTTTGAACCAATACTTCCTTTTTTTTTAAAAAAATAGTTTGTTTTGTTAATAATAAAGAAAACCAATAATGGATTAAAGTTTGTTTTGATATAATATTTGTTATATTTAATTAAATACAAAAAGAATACTAGAATTTTTGTTTAACTAATCTTTTTACATAAGTTCCTAAAAAATATAAAACACAATAAATAATAATAAATACTTAATATTTCTTAGGTTAAAAATTTTATTTGATCATTTGTAAATAAATACACGCATCTCATATTTCTTTGATTTTCATTATCTCATACTTTGTTATATTTTTACATTGAAAATGCGACAGTTCAATTTGGTTGTAATGTATACTTGGACATTATTATTCTGATAAGACTCATCCCCGTTTGTAAACATTTGTACCCCCATCCCCGGATACTTATTTGTAATAATTTAGACTTTAAATTCCCACAATTTATCGCTTTCAATATACTGTATAGTAATTAGGGTTTGTATGCGAAGATTCAAAATAAATTGCTAGATGACCTAATACAAGATAAATGCATGAAAATCAATACACAATTCACACTTGCACCTCTAGGGTAACCTCGCATGTTGCCTCGGAAAATGCAATCATGTCCCTCGAGTATGAGACACTCTAGCAAATGCCCCTTTGGTAAACAAAGATCGTAGTCCCTCGATGACCCTCGATAAAACGATTTCGTCCCTTACAAAATTTCTAGAGCGTCTCACAAGTTGCCTTTAATGATTGTATACGATAACCAAGTGGGGCAAACAACTAGGGTTGAAGACCAAGTCATCATTCAACATCCTTTGAGACAAGAAGACAAGGGAAAGGCTCCTCAACTTGCTGCAGGGTCACAAGCCCAACAACAACCTCGCCAGCGTCAACGGGGTAATCGGCGTAAGAAAAATATGTTTGGAAGACATTTCTCTGAGACTGACATACCATCATCTCTAATACTGAAACGCTTGTTGGAGGTCAATCTGCTTGCTTTAAAGGATCCTCTTCGGAATCCCAATACCTCTGCTCCTGGCTATCACCCTGACGCATTTTGTGTATACCACTCCTATAGTCTTGGACATGACACCGATGACTGTTGGGCTTTGAAAAACAAGATCCAAGACTTGATTGACAGAGGAGTGCTAGAATTCATTCCAGATGGCAAGATGAAAATCCTCCGCCGAGGGTTCTCCACCTGAAATGATAAAGTTCGAACTAAGATACTTTTGTTTCATTTGAATTTTCAAGTTGTAATTTCTTTTGTTATTCAAACAATTATCTGTTGATGTCAAACTCTGTTTCATTAATGCATTGCATATGTTTGTCTTGAATTCATCCATTCGTTTTCACTATTCTTGAATTATATTTCCTACTTTCTCTATGATATTTAACTCTTGATAAAAGTTACAAGCCTTTAGAGGGAGGATGACAAAACAATACCATAATCTCATACAGTATGCTTTTGGACAGACCTTGCTGACGATGTACATGCGTATCTTTCAAATCCTAAACACTGGAGTTATAAGGAAGATAATCCCTAGTCAACCCCTTCGAGCCAAAGAAGTAGAAGTTTTCTATTTTAAACACAAATTGAAACCTTTGATTTAAACCTGGGGCAGGGTAGTCTCTCAGTTAATTCAAAAGATGCGCATTGAAGTCGCAAACTCTCAGTTCATAATACAACGAATGACATCAAAAACATTCCTTTGGAACCAAAAGACAATGATGGTTCCTTATCTCATAGGCAGTCATTACCTCTCAAAAGAGAAAAGCCCAATGAGCCAAAATCTACAAAGGAGGCTTAAGAAAGCTGGGGCATCCCGCTGACTGTAATCTCGAAAACAGGAGCAGTCAGGCAAAAATTAGGGATAACAAATCGAAAGAAAGAGGTCACTACAAATCTTCAACAACATGAAAAATGTTGCAAAAAATGATGACTGCCTTCCAATAAAATCCAGCTTGTGCGAACCATCACCAAAACGTCGTTCCAAACTCGAATAGAGTTCGACGCACAATTAACTGAGTATAGGATTGAAGGACATCACGAAGAGCGGGTGGGTACAAATATACTTTGAGCCTTTATCCTTTGTTTCTTAAACCGTGAACCAAGCCACGTTACAACCCTTCAAAAGTCCTATTTGAAGCATGGGTTAGTTCGAAAAGCATACTGTTACAAAAGGTATCCTGACTCCTGTAAGGCTTTGCTCTAAATCTTGTGTTGAATTTGTCTTATAAAAAGTTTTCTGCTAAAAAACGCATTTTTCAAAACTTCGATACAAGCATAAACTTTGCATTATTTGAATATCGTTGTTTGCACATGTTATTTGTTTGACAGCGAAGAAATTCACAACAGTGAATGTTCGGAGGAACGAAAGCTCTCTCAGTGAGTAAAATCACTTCAAGTAGGATGACATTCCCGTGGTAAAAATATCCTATCAACAGAAAAGGGGACTTGGTTTGGTATTGTCCAGTAAATCAGGGGCAGTCCAATCAAGATTTCAACAAATCTTTCAAAGTTCAGTAAGCCTGGGGCAGTCCAGTCAAGATTTCAAGAAATCTCTCAATTGTAGATTAACCTGGGGCAAGTCTCCCTCACCATCACTTGGGGAATTAAAACGTCAATCTCCACAAAGGGTTACGTACAGTCCAAGTTTCCTGGCAGTTCCACAAGCACTTGATATTAGGGGCAGTGACGAATCTCTCCAAAATCTTTCTGAAAAGAAATTCAAGCGTCCTCGAGAAGTTCGTCACCTCTCTAGCAGACCAGCAGTCATGGGTTTATCTCCCCAACACTTGTCAAGGATTTATTCTCCAAAACAAATTACATTTCAAATTGTCCAGTCGTTAAAAATTTCCTTCATCACCTGTTGGGAGTTACGGTCGTCATCAAATATTCCTTCATCACCTGTTGGAAGTCACGGTCATCAAAAATTCCTTCATCACCTGTTAGAAGTCACGGTCGTTAAAAATTTCCTTCATCACCTGTTGGAATTTACGGTCGTCATCAAAAAATTCCTTCATCACCTGTTGGAAGTTACAACCACCAACAGAATAACAGACAACTGAAGCTCCTAAAAATTTGTTTCTCTCAAGAATGAAGATTCTCATCCTTGAAACCTCAGAAGATTGGTGTTGTACCCCAAAATTTGCCCTCCCATATTCTCCAAGAAATTGCCAAGTCAAGCTTCAAATCTCCCCCAAGGGTGGCACAATGCAAAGGGCTCCTATACAGTCAAAACTAGGGTTTGTGTGCTGATCAAGAAAATGAAGTTTGCAAAGGCCCAATCAAGTCTCAGATGCTTACAAATATGGTCAAGTATCCTCATGTCAAGTTTCAAGGCATTCAGCTCAAAATTGCACAGTCAAAAACCCTAAGTTGCACTACAGTCAACTGTAGGGGCAAAATGGTCATTTGGCAGTCAAAAGTTCAAATTTTTGGTCAACATATCATTTTGAAGCCACAAACATCATTTGATCAATGCTTGATCATGATTCTCAAAATTTGGCTCAGAAATCATCAAAGATGCAAAAGTTTCCTTATTTGGACAGCTGGAAAAGTCAACTGAAATTGACCAGGGCATAACTTTCACATGGATTATCATAAAAATCCCATCCACAGCTCATTTTGAAGAGAAAGACATTTCCTACAACTCATATTCATACTTCAAGTCCAAGAAATGCTCTCACAAAAAGTTATCAATTTCAACATTATAGGTCATTTTCAAAAGTCAACAAAAAGGGACTTTAAGTCAAAGGCCATAACTTGAGATTGGTAAATCAAAATGACATGGGACCAAAGACATTGGTTAGAGGACTCAAAGACCTTTCCAAAATGTCCAAGAACATGAGAAAAGCTTAAAAATTGAGCAAGTTATGCCTTGTAGAAGTTGGGAAATTTTTGGATATTTTGAAAAGTCAACACTACTTCAAATGACCTAAAATTGCTAATGGGCCCATTTTTCTTCCATGATTCATCATTCCAAGCATGTGCACGACCACTTGGCCCAAAGGGAAGTATTTTCTCATTTTTTTATTTATTTATTTGAATTATTATTCATATTAATTCATTTAAATCATTTAAATATGTGAAAAATATATAACTTGACCTAATAAATCTTTTCATGCATGCTTTGCACTCAATATTTCGTGCTTGTACAATTATGGAAAGATTTGGCTTGATTGGATGCTAATTGATACAAAAGCACATGAAAAAGATATGAAAATTATGGTGGAAAAAATCAAATATTCAATCAATGATTACAAGAGATTTGGATCCAATTTGTTAACCTAATTGATTCATATATATGCCAGGATCATAAACCTAATGGTGCTACACAGAAAACTGCGCAAGAAAGCCATTGGAAAACTTGGAAAAATTCTCTAAAAACTCAAAACTGAAAACAGCTTTCCAGGTCGATTCAAAGCACGAGACCTATTCCATTAGCTTCCTTGAAAGCTCCTGAACGCATTCCAATCAGAAACCACCATCAAAACTCCAAGAATTGGTATATTGAACGCAAACTGCATCAAGAAAATTGCATAATCGTATTTTGATTTTGAAGCATAATCATTGCATTTTCTTTATGGATTATTACTCATTGATGATTTCTGATGCTAACTGTACCATTTAATTGTGTTTTTGTGCACTCAATACGATTTCACCATTATTGAGCATTAGGGTTTTTCAGTTTTTGAATTAGGGGTTTCCAGGTACGGTAAAATTGGACGTTCTCAGGACCATAATTAGATTCAGCGCATGAAGACGAAGACGATGGAACCCTCACGCTCAATTTATGAGCGTTGAGGGGCTAATCGCTATTTTCTCAAAGGGCCCATTCTGCAACGCATAGAAAACCGTGGTCTAAACGTTTATGTTTCAGGAAAAGTGAAGAAGACGAACTCGTGGCCATCAATGGTTGGACGTTTTGAAAGTTCGCGCGCTGACTCCCACTAACCTTGTTTTTTTTCTTTTATATTATTTGATTGTTATTATATATACAACACGCGAAATTGGCACAGACGGCAAGCATAAGGATTGGCAAAGCTCAAGACCTGGGTTCGAACCCCAGGTCTTCAATAATTTCTATATTATTTTTCAATAACGTTTCCCATGCAGCTTCAGTAACATAGACGCATCATATGCCCCAGATCAAGCCTTGCCACGTTCATCTGGATATCTAATCCAAGGCCAAGAATCAAAGAACATGTTGTGCCCTGGTCCACGCTCCAGCATAATACTCAAAAAAGGTCAAAAAAGGCCAAATTCATTGGGCCAGAATTCCTAAAATACACCTCCGTATTGGGGCCTGAACCCCCCCCTGGTTTGCAATTTTCTTCATATTTTATTTTTTCAATTATTGTTTTATTTATTTTAATGATTTGATTTAATTAATTATTCTCACAAAATATAAAAAAATGCATAAAAATAAAAATAAAGATAAAAAAACATAATAAATATTTTATTTTCATGTTTTCTTGTAAATAATTGCATGTAAATAAATCTAGTTTAAATTAGGGTTTGCAATATTAATTATTTTCATAAAAAATCTAAAAAACATAGAATTAGGTTTAATAAATTTTATTCCTTTCAATTTTTCTTTTTTTTCCATAATAATAATATTACCTATTTTATTTTCATAATTAAATTGTACATAAAAGAATTTAGGTTTAATTTAGGTTATATTTTAATATTTTCATAACAAACTTAAAAACCATTAGAATTAGGGTTAGTTAATTTTAATTAATTCTTTTTTCTGTTAAATCTTAAAAATACTAAAAAACACCAAAAAATAAGTTCCTTTTCTTTTAATTTTAATTCTAATTTTGCAAAAGGGGTCCAACGCCCTCGGTTCGATAATTCTTTTATTTCACATATTTATTTTATGTCGTTAACTAATCATGTACCTCTCCCAAAGCTTTGTAACATTTACTTCTCGCACTTTTCAATTTCTTTATTTACTTTGCTTTATCTATTTTCCGTCAAATCGGGTCCGGTTTAATTTTGGCGATGTGGACCCGCGCCATTTGTAATAGTTTTAGATTTACTTTTCCCGCAAATATTTTAACTGTTAAACAAAGCATGCAAGAATGAATGACCATAATAAAATCAAGCGTAGATCACTTTAACATGACAAGACAAATATCAATGAAAACGACACACGAATCACACACACCACCCCTAGGGTACGCCTCACTGTTGCCTTGCCTCAAAAGGTGATCGTCAAGTAGAGGATGTCTTAGTAAGTCCTCATGATCCGGGAACCTGGCATGAGGGTAGCTTCTAAGGTGTCTTCCCATTGCTCTGGTGATCACCACGTCCCGAACCTCGAATTGACCCGAACACCTCCAACGGTGGTGCTACCTACCTCTCAATGGTGGGATGGCATTACTTTAAAGGACATTTACACAGACGAATTCCTTAGGGTAGGTAGGTTCTCGTAGATACTTGCTCTAATTTCAAAACAAACTCAAAAATACTTTTCACACCGACACCTTTTCAAAAAGCTTTCGAAAGCAATTTTTCAAACACTCTTGAGGACTGATACAAGAGTCGAACTGGAATTTTCAAAGAAACTTTTTAAAACCCACAGTTGAAAAGCAAACAAACCATTTTTGAAAACACAAATGAGCAAGTATCTAAGAGCCCATGGATAACCATGGATAGAAAGGGTGCTAACACCTTCCCTTTCTATAATCTACCTCCTGAACCGAGAGCAATCTCTTTAAGGAATTTTTCTGTGCTTTTGTCCTTTCCATTTGGAGAAAATAAAAGACGGTGGCGACTCTTGCTTCCGCGACATTTCGTGAACCAGCGTTAAACAGTCAGTTCCAGATCCACTGATCACAGAACTGGCGACTCTGCTGGGGATTTAACTTAAAGTGAGGTGTACCTTAGGGCTAGTTCATAACTATGTTTTCAATTGTTTTCCTTGCTTGCTTTAAATTGTGGGTTGCTTGGGAGTTCTATAGATCCTAACCCGGATCTGGGGGATACCTTTCTTAGAAAGTAGCAACAAGGCTGTGAGGGAACTGTGCGGGGTATACCGACATGGTTGAAACAGTCTGCTACGTTGATGTGGCCCTTTGGTGTGTACCGGTAACCCTTGAGTTCAGTCAAGGAGAGTACGGGGCCTCCGCGCGGTGTCATGAAGCATCAACAGACCTTAGGAACCTTAATTGAACTATCTTGGCCTCTTTAGGGTAGTGAGATAACTGACTTTGGTGCAGTCCGAGGTTGGTTGATACTCGATACTACACTCAATTGAGGGTTACTTTCCTGGAATATTTCGGTCGCCAGTTCAGTGGCTAAATTGAAACGATGAACAATGAAAGCAATCCCGTGATATGGGGAACCTTAGAACCCGGTTACTTTGATTAGGACAGGTTGAGCCCACCAACTTCAAGAGGGTAATACCCAGACCCCATGCTGGCCTAAACCCTAAGGGTTTCTCTTGTGTGACTTGTGTGCCTTCGTACTTGACTACTTGCATGCTTGTTATCTGACATCCGAATTTCTTGCAGGTTTTGTTTATAGTCCTTAATTGGGACTCATAGCAGGGTTTGCTAAGTTTTTGCAGGTTTTGTCCATAGTCCTTAACTAGGACTCATAACAGGCTTACTAAGTTTCTTGCAGGTTTCTGTTTTAGTCCTTAACTAGGACTCATAACCAGGTTTACCGAGTTTCTTGCAGGGTTTGTTTTAGTCCTTAATTGAGACTCATTACAAAGTATACTGAATCTCTTGCAGGGTTTGTTTATAGTCCTTAATTAGGACTCATAATAGGGTTACTGAGTTTACTTGCAGGTTTTGTTTATAGTCCTTAATTAGGACTCATGACAGGGTTACTGAGTTTACTTGCAGGTTCTGGTTATAGTCCTTAATAGGGACTTGTAACAAAGTTACCCACATCATTCCATGCATAGCATAACATCATACCATTGCATACATCCTAACCCATTTCAAGGATCTCAAAGGCTTGTGATGCAGGTCATGGTGAATCAACATCTCATCAAGGGGCGAAGAGGATTTATTTTCCTCTAGACAGAGTTGTCAGAGGCTATGACCCACTTGATATGGTGAGCTCTGACTCCTGAAGAAGGTTCCCTTAACCAAGGTTGTTTGGAAATCAAAACCAACATGATGACTAAAGTCAGAGGCTATGACCCACTGGATATGGTGAGCCTGTGACCCTTGAAGAAGAGTTCTCAACAATATGGGTGTCCTTCAATCAAGCTCTAAATTCCAATGCTAACAAATTTTCTTGTTTACCCCACGAGGTCCTTGAAAACATTGCATGCATATCATACTCATCATTACATAACAGGTATCTTTGTTGCAGGTCACTTACCTTTCTCGCTGTTTATTTCAGCAATGGCCTTCCAACCAGATAACCAGGACTATCTTGCTCAAGAGACTCGGTTCGGGGAAATCCTCCTGAATCTATCCAAGGGGCAGGAGGAGCTAAGGACACTGCTCATGGAGACCTTTGTTAGAAACAGCGCTGAGGGTGAAAGGCTGAAACACCTACAAGCTGAGATGGATGCAATGAAAGCCCAAATGTTGGGGCAGAGGAATGCCATTCAAGGTCTAGCTCAAAGACAAGATGAGCTCCGGTTTCTCGTCAACCAACTGCTTCAGGGTAACCAACTGGGGCAAACATCTAAGGGTAAAGAGCCAGTCATTGTTCAACCACCTTTGAGACAAGGAGATAAGGGGAGAGCTCCTCAAGTGGCTCCAGGGTCACAAATTCAACATCAACCTCACCAGCGTCAACCAGATAAGCCTAAAAGGCAGTTCACCAAGATCAACATGTCGCTGGATCAAGCACTACAACAAATGTTGAAGGCCGGGCTGATCACCTTAAGGGCTCCTCTCCGGAATCCGAACACTTCGGCTCCTAACTATCATCCCAACGATAGGTGCGCATATCATTCTGATAGCCCGGGGCATACTACGGACAACTGCTGGCCTCTCAAAAACAAGATTCAAGACATGATCGATGCTGGAGAGATTCAGTTTAAAGTACCCAAGACTCCCCACGTGATCACTGCTCCCTTGCCAAAACATGGCTAGGATTGAGAAACTTTTGTTCATTCGAATGTTCAAGTTGTAATTTTCTGTTTGTTCAAACATTTACTCGTTGTTAAACATTGTTATTTCATTAATGCATCGCATATGTCTGTTTTGAAGCAATATATTCGTATTCACTATACGCAAATTATTTTCATATTTTTTCTGATGTCAACTCTCGGTTAAATAATTCTAAGCCTCTTGAGGGAGGATGACGAAAACGATACCGCTATCTTTACAGTATGCTTTTGAACAGACCCCGCTGATGAGGTACAGGCATTGTTTCAATCCCTAAACACTGGAGTTATAAGGATGATAATCCCTCGTCAACCCATCTGAGCCAAAGAAGTAGGAGTTTTTCTTTTCGAAATTTAAAACCCTTAATCATAACCTGGGGCAGGGTAGTCTCTCAGTTGATCCAAATGCATAACGGATGGCACCAAAGAAGTCCTTACAAAACAAAAGACAATGATGGTTCCGAATGATCATAAAGATATGCAGTCATTACTTCTCAAAATGAACGCCCATTAAGTCAAAACCCATGAAGGAGACTTACAAAACTGGGGCATCCCGCTGACTGTAATTCCAAAAAGGAAACAGTTCAGGCAAAAAAAGAAAGGGATAACAAAATCAAGAAAAAGAAAGAGGTCTTACAAACCCTCAACAAAAAAGGAATGACTGCCTATTCAAAATAAGTTATCAACATCTGAATCATCACTGGAAAATCAGAGCCAAAATTCAAACAAGGTCTAACGTATGATCAACTGAGTTTAGGTTTGGAGAACATCACGAAGAGCGGGTGGGTACAAATAAAATTTGAGCCTTTATCCTTTGTTTCTTAAACCGTGGACCAGGCCACGTTATAACCCTTAAAAGTCCTAGCTGAAGCATGGGTTAGTTCGAAAGCATACTGTACGAAAGGTATCCTGACTCCTTAAGGCTTACTATAAAAAAGGAGTTGACATCACGTTTTACAAACAATCACTTGTTTTATGAAAAAGAATGCATTTTCAAAATCTTTAAGACAGACATAAGCTTTGCATTTTTAACATAACTTGGTTTGCATATGACTTTTTGAACAGCATAGAAATTCGCACGACGAATGACTAATGAACAGGAGCACTTCCAATCAAGGGGCATGACCTGATCATGGTCTATCATCTGGGGCAGTTAAGTCAAGATCCAGAGAATCTCTCAAAAGGCCAAAAAGTCTGGGGCAAATCTCCGCCTGAGTCACTTGGGGCATTTCAACAACGAATCTGGCCTGATCAAACACCTTCTGGTGGCGTGACTAAATACTTCTAAACAGGGGCAACTCCCTACGTTCTGAGAACCTGGACATAGTCAAAAAGATGCTACGCATAATCAAGGACCCGCTCGGTTGACATACCTAGGCAAAAATTAGGGCTTCCCGGCGAACCAAAAGGGTTCGGGCAAAAATAAGGGATGAAATGAAAAAAACTGTACACCCGGCAAGTCAAAAACCTGAAAAGGCGGCTTGGGCAAAAATGGGTATCCCGGTGGACTGAAAACCCGAAAGGGCGGTCCAGGCAAAAGTTAGGGATTAAAGCGTACGACTATGTCCTGTCATCTCGTCACCTGCCTACCAGAAGAAAGTTTGTCCATCAACCACTATCAGCACCCCCCAGGTCTTCCTCTCATACCTCAGAAACAGGGGCAAGAAAGAGTTGTCTGAGCAGTCTAATTGTTCTGTCCTCTAAGGTACCAAGGTAGGTTCAGCTAAAGAACATAACCAGACACCTAAATTCCCTAGAGAGTGATTCAGCAAAACAGCGCATTCTTCTCCAAGCAAAATTATCAAATCTCAAGGAAATTGAGTGTCCTCCAATAGATCTCAATACTTCCCCCGGCAGCATACAGTCTTAACAAGCGTCCCTGGCGGTCTTGGTCTAAAGATTGTTCCCCGGCGGTATATCAATATTCAAAGGAATCCCTTCCTCGACATGGTTCAAAACTTCCCCAGAAGAGTCCAACCCAGTTTCCCCAGGAAAGTTGGAATTCATCTCCCCAAGCAGTAAGCTTATCCCCAGTAAATTCTGGAAGCTTATCCCCTAGCAGAGCACGAACGCGTCGTCCGGCTGGATTTAAAGAGTTATTTCCCTACTAGGATATAACTGGGTTATCCTCAGCCAAAAGCCACAGAAAGAGCGTCGTCGACAAAGTCTTCCTATCCCCAGCAAACTATTATCAACATTCAGCAAAGCATCTCTTCCCACAGAGTATTGCTTCCCAGCATGGTCGCTAGAGTATCTTTTCTCCCCGCAGAATCTTCCATTTGCCAAGTTTGTTCCGCAACGGAGTCATCTTCTCCTACCGGTATTCTTGCAAGTTATCATCCCTAGCGGAGGCAAAATCTATTCTTCAACATCAGCCCAGGATACGACTTCCCGGCACCCGTCAAGGATTCACTTTCCTAGACAAAAACATACACAAAACATCACATACATCATTATAACATGCATAGACACATCATATCATACAAGTCTCATTTATATTGAGAACATCATTGCTTGATCCATATCATGCATTGCATATGACTGACCTTTACCTTTCAGGAAAGATTCAGTTAAGTTCTCAAGCTACATTTCAAGACCTAGACCGGTTCAGTTAAATCGACCCTAAGATTTTCCTGATGCTTATCCAGTCAAAGGCCTTCTCTGGTTCAGTCAGATCGACCCTAAGATCTCCCTGATGCTTATCCAGTTGAAGACATTTCAAGACCTAGACCGGTTCAGTTAAATCGACCCTAAGATTTTCCTGATGCTTATCCAGTCAAAGGCCTTCCCTGGTTCAGCCAGATCGACCCTAAGATCTCCCTGAGGCTTATCCAGTTGAAGATATTTCAAGACCTTGTCCGGTTCAGTTAAATCGACCCTAAGATTTTTCTGATGCTTATCCAGTCAAAGGCCTTCTCTGGTTCAGTCAGATCGACCCTAAGATCTCCCTGATGCTTACCCAGTTGAAGATATTTCAAGACCTTGTCCGGTTCAGTTAAATCGACCCTAAGATTTTCCTGATGCTTATTCAGTCAAAGGCCTTCCCTGGTTCAGTCAGATCGACCCTAAGATCTCCCTGATGCTTATCCAGTTGAAGATATTCCAAGACCTTGTCCGGTTCAGTTAAATCGACCCTAAGATTTTCCTGATGCTTATCCAGTCAAAGGCCTTCTCTGGTTCAGTCAGATCGACCCTAAGATCTCCCTGATGCTTATCCAGTTGAAGATATTTCAAGACCTTGTCCGGTTCACTTAAATCGACCCTAAGATTTTCCTGATGCTTATCCAGTCAAAGGCCTTCTCTGGTTCAGTCAGATCGACCCTAAGATCTCCCTGATGCTTATCCAGTTGAAGATATTCCAAGACCTTGTCCGGTTCAGTTAAATCGACCCTAAGATTTTCCTGATGCTTATCCAGTCAAAGGCCTTCTCTGGTTCAGTCAGATCGACCCTAAGATCTCCCTGATGCTTATCCAGTTGAAGATATTTCAAGACCTTGTCCGGTTCAGTTAAATCGACCCTAAGATTTTCCTGATGCTTATCCAGTCAAAGGCCTTCTCTGGTTCAGTCAGATCGACCCTAAGATCTCCCTGATGCTTACCCAGTTGAAGATATTTCAAGACCTTGTCCGGTTCAGTTAAATCGACCCTAAGATTTTCCTGATGCTTATCCAGTCAAAGGCCTTCCCTGGTTCAGTCAGATCGACCCTAAGATCTCCCTGATGCTTATCCAGTTAAAGATATTCCAAGACCTTGTCCGGTTCAGTTAAATCGACCCTAAGATTTTCCTGATTCTTATCCAGTCAAAGGCCTTCTCTGGTTCAGTCAGATCGACCCTAAGATCTCCCTGATGCTTACCCAGTTGAAGATATTTCAAGACCTTGTCCGGTTCAGTTAAATCGACCCTAAGATTTTCCTGATGCTTATCCAGTCAAAGGCCTTCCCTGGTTCAGTCAGATCGACCCTAAGATCTCCCTGATGCTTATCCAGTTGAAGATATTCCAAGACCTTGTCCGGTTCAGTTAAATCGACCCTAAGATTTTCCAGATGCTTATCCAGTCAAAGGCCTTCCCTGGTTCAGTCAGATCGACCCTAAGATCTCCCTGATGCTTATCCAATTGAAGATGTTTCAAGACCTAGACCGGTTCAGTAAATCGACCCCAAGATTTTCCTGATGCTTATCCAGTCAAAGGCCTTCTCTGGTTCAGTCAGATCGACCCTAAGATCTCCCTGATTCTTATCCCAGTAGAAGACACCCAAGATTTTTTCTCAACGAGCGTTGTTGAAGTTAAAATCACCCAAGGTTCTCTTACCATTCATGCAAGTTAGTAACCATCCCTGGTTCATTCATCGCCGTTTGAAGCTCCAGACTCAACTCCTGCAACCAGTCAGGACATATCTATACCAAGCATCTGAAAACCAGCTCCTGCAGCGTGTCAGGTACTCATCTTTTCTGTTGCAGGTATGCAGGTTCTCGCTAAGGAATCTCTTACGCGATCAACATCCAGATGGCATCTATAAGCCCATCATCCTATCCAGCAATCTCCAAATGGCATCTATAATCCCATTCCCCTCATCGCACTGCTAACATGTGAGCGCAAATTTCTGGGCACTCTAGTGTTCAATCATCTTCTACCCTCGGATTACGAAAGGCACGTCAGCCAATCTGCATCCTCAGGTCTAAGAAGATTGAACAGGGGCAACTGTTGTACCCCAAAATTTGCCCTCCCATATTCTCCAAGAAATTGCTAAGTCAAGCTTCAAATCTCCCCCAAGGGTGGCACAATGCAAAGGGCTCCTATACAGTCAAAACTAGGGTTTGTGTGCTGATCAAGAAAATGAAGTTTGCAAAGGCCCAATCAAGTCTCAGATGCTTACAAATATGGTCAAGTATCCTCATGTCAAGTTTCAAGGCATTCAGCTCAAAATTGCACAGTCAAAAACCCTAAGTTGCACTACAGTCAACTGTAGGGGCAAAATGGTCATTTGGCAGTCAAAAGTTCAAATTTTTGGTCAACATATCATTTTGAAGCCACAAACATCATTTGATCAATGCTTGATCATGATTCTCAAAATTTGGCTCAGAAATCATCAAAGATGCAAAAGTTTCCTTATTTGGACAGCTGGAAAAGTCAACTGAAATTGACCAGGGCATAACTTTCACATGGATTATCAGAAAAATCCCATCCAAAGCTCATTTTGAAGAGAAAGACATTTCCTACAACTCATATTCATACTTCAAGTCCAAGAAATGCTCTCACAAAAAGTTATCAATTTCAACATTATAGGTCATTTTCAAAAGTCAACAAAAAGGGACTTTAAGTCAAAGGCCATAACTTGAGATTGGTAAATCAAAATGACATGGGACCAAAGACATTGGTTAGAGGACTCAAAGACCTTTCCAAAATGTCCAAGAACATGAGAAAAGCTTAAAAATTGAGCAAGTTATGCCTTGTGGAAGTTGGGAAATTTTTGGATATTTTGAAAAGTCAACACTACTTCAAATGACCTAAAATTGCTAATGGGCCCATTTTTCTTCCATGATTCATCATTCCAAGCATGTGCACGACCACTTGGCCCAAAGGGAAGTATTTTCTCATTTTTTTATTTATTTATTTGAATTATTATTCATATTAATTCATTTAAATCATTTAAATATGTGAAAAATATATAACTTGACCTAATAAATCTTTTCATGCATGTTTTGCACTCAATATTTCGTGCTTGTACAATTATGGAAAGATTTGGCTTGATTGGATGCTAATTGATACAAAAGCACATGAAAAAGATATGAAAATTATGGTGGAAAAAATCAAATATTCAATCAATGATTACAAGAGATTTGGATCCAATTTGTTAACCTAATTGATTCATATATATGCCAGGATCATAAACCTAATGGTGCTACACAGAAAACTGCGCAAGAAAGCCATTGGAAAACTTGGAAAAATTCTCTAAAAACTCAAAACTGAAAACAGCTTTCCAGGTCGATTCAAAGCACGAGACCTATTCCATTAGCTTCCTTGAAAGCTCCTGAACGCATTCCAATCAGAAACCACCATCAAAACTCCAAGAATTGGTATATTGAACGCAAACTGCATCAAGAAAATTGCATAATCGTATTTTGATTTTGAAGCATAATCATTGCATTTTCTTTATGGATTATTACTCATTGATGATTTCTGATGCTAACTGTACCATTTAATTGTGTTTTTGTGCACTCAATACGATTTCACCATTATTGAGCATTAGGGTTTTTCAGCTTTTGAATTAGGGGTTTCCAGGTACGGTAAAATTGGACGTTCTCAGGACCATAATTAGATTCAGCGCATGAAGACGAAGACGATGGAACCCTCACGCTCAATTTATGAGCGTTGAGGGGCTAATCGCTATTTTCTCAAAGGGCCCATTCTGCAACGCATAGAAAACCGTGGTCTAAACGTTTATGTTTCAGGAAAAGTGAAGAAGACGAACTCGTGGCCATCAATGGTTGGACGTTTTGAAAGTTCGCGCGCTGACTCCCACTAACCTTGTTTTTTTTCTTTTATATTATTTGATTGTTATTATATATACAACACGCGAAATTGGCACAGACGGCAAGCATAAGGATTGGCAAAGCTCAAGACCTGGGTTCGAACCCCAGGTCTTCAATAATTTCTATATTATTTTTCAATAACGTTTCCCATGCAGCTTCAGTAACATAGACGCATCATATGCCCCAGATCAAGCCTTGCCACGTTCATCTGGAGATCTAATCCAAGGCCAAGAATCAAAGAACACGTTGTGCCCTGGTCCACGCTCCAGCATAATACTCAAAAAAGGTCAAAAAAGGCCAAATTCATTGGGCCAGAATTCCTAAAATACACCTCTGTATTGGGGCCTGAACCCCCCCCCCCCCTGGTTTGCAATTTTCTTCATATTTTATTTTTTCAATTATTGTTTTATTTATTTTAATGATTTGATTTAATTAATTATTCTCACAAAATATAAAAAAATGCATAAAAATCAAAAAAAAGATAAAAAAAAGATAATAAATATTTTATTTTCATGTTTTCTTGTAAATAATTGCATGTAAATAAATCTAGTTTAAATTAGGGTTTGCAATATTAATTCTTTTCATAAAAAATCTAAAAAACATAGAATTAGGTTTAATAAATTTTATTCCTTTCAATTTTTCTTTTTTTTCCATAATAATAATATTACCTATTTTATTTTCATAATTAAATTGTACATAAAAGAATTTAGGTTTAATTTAGGTTATATTTTAATATTTTCATAACAAACTTAAAAACCATTAGAATTAGGGTTAGTTAATTTTAATTAATTCTTTTTTCTGTTAAATCTTAAAAATACTAAAAAACACCAAAAAATAAGTTCCTTTTCTTTTAATTTTAATTCTAATTTTGCAAAAGGGGTCCAACGCCCTCGGTTCGATAATTCTTTTATTTCACATATTTATTTTATGTCGTTAACTAATCATGTACCTCTCCCAAAGCTTTGTAACATTTACTTCTCGCACTTTTCAATTTCTTTATTTACTTTGCTTTATCTATTTTCCGTCAAATCGGGTCCGGTTTAATTTTGGCGATGTGGACCCGCGCCATTTGTAATAGTTTTAGATTTACTTTTCCCGCAAATATTTTAACTGTTAAACAAAGCATGCAAGAATGAATGACCATAATAAAATCAAGCGTAGATCACTTTAACATGACAAGACAAATATCAATGAAAACGACACACGAATCGCACACACCACCCCTAGGGTACGCCTCACTGTTGCCTTGCCTCAAAAGGTGATCGTCAAGTAGAGGATGTCTTAGTAAGTCCTCATGATCCGGGAACCTGGCATGAGGGTAGCTTCTAAGGTGTCTTCCCATTGCTCTGGTGATCACCACGTCCCGAACCTCGAATTGACCCGAACACCTCCAACGGTGGTGCTACCTACCTCTCAATGGTGGGATGGCATTACTTTAAAGGACATTTACACAGACGAATTCCTTAGGGTAGGTAGGTTCTCGTAGATACTTGCTCTAATTTCAAAACAAACTCAAAAATACTTTTCACACCGACACCTTTTCAAAAAGCTTTCGAAAGCAATTTTTCAAACACTCTTGAGGACTGATACAAGAGTCGAACTGGAATTTTCAAAGAAACTTTTTAAAACCCACAGTTGAAAAGCAAACAAACCATTTTTGAAAACACAAATAAGCAAGTATCTAAGAGCCCATGGATAACCATGGATAGAAAGGGGGCTAACACCTTCCCTTTCTATAATCTACCTCCCGAACCGAGAGCAATCTCTTTAAGGAATTTTTCTGTGCTTTTGTCCTTTCCATTTGGAGAAAATAAAAGACGGTGGCGACTCTTGCTTCCGCGACATTTCGCGAACCAGCGTTAAACAGTCAGTTCCAGATCCACCGATCACAATTGGTATACTCCCAAGCTCCTGATACCGTTAACAGAATGAAGATTCTCATCCTTGAAACCTCAGAAGATTGGTATACTCCCAACTTCTTGACCCTTAACAGAATGAAGATTCTCATCCTTGAAACCTCAGAAGATTGGTATACTCCCAACCTCCTGACCCTTAACAGAATGAAGATTCTCATCCTTGAAACTTCAGAAGATTGGTATACTCCCAACTTCCTGACCATTAACAAAATGAAGATTCTCATCCTTAAAACTCCAGTAGATTGGAATACACCCAACCTTCTGACCCAAGACCTGAATGAAGATTCTCATTTTGGCTTCCCCGGTAGATTGGTATACTCCCAACCTTCTGACCCAAAACGCCTGAATGAAGATTCTCATTTCTCACTTCCCCAGTAGATTGGTTTACACCCAACCTCCTGATATTCCTGACAAAATGAAGATTCTTATTCTCAAAGTGGTATAACGTCTGAATTTCTGATATTCCCGACAGAGTGAAGATTCTCATTCTTAAAGTGGCATACAACCTAAACCTGAACTTCTTTCAGACATGAATAAGCTTTTCCCAGAGTCATGAGTTTTTACTCTCTAACAGGATAACTACTTTTCAACAGTATGGCTATCCCCCCGCAGAACTCTTATTCCCCAAGCAGAATGAAGACTCTCATTCTCAATTCCTCACATAGTTTTCAGATATTCCCCGGTGAAGATCTCCTCAAAACAGGCATCCCCAGTAGATTGGCATACAACCCAAACTCCTGATTTCCCCAACAGTGGTCCCGGGACTTCTCATTTTCAACGATCAAAGGATTTTCAATCCCCAGCAGCAGTCAAGGATTTATTTTCCCCGACCAGCAGTCAAAGCTTCATTATCTCCAGTTGTCAAGGATTTATTTTCCTCAGCAAGACAGCTACTCAGCCTACATGCACATCCATTACATCATGTATCATAAACATTGAGATAATACAGTTCATTACATCATACATATCATGCAACATAACTTTGTGTTTTAGCTAACATTTTACCCTTTTCAGGATAATATTAAAAGGCTATCGTTAACAATTATTCAGATACAGTATGGATACACCCCAGACACGGCGGTCATTCTATTCCTCATTCATAATTTTAAGTCAAAATACAGTACAGATATACCCTAGACACGGCGGTCATTCTACTACTCATTCAGATTTCAGCAATCCGATACAGACTAGATATGCTCCAGACACAGCGGCCATTCTATCTCTCATTCAGATTCAACTATCAACTTCAAGTTCAGATATGCTCCAAACACGGATGCTATTCTGACCTTTACACCAGCAGTTTGATTATCCCCCAGTGCATTCGCCACGGAAGTCATCCTGTCACTTATTCAGATCCCAGTTACAGTCTCAGGTATACTCCAGACACGGAAGTCATTCTGCTACTCATACAGATCTCAACTCCAGTTACAGTCTCAGATATACTCCAGACACGAAAGTCATTCTGTCACTTATTCAGATCCCAATTATAGTCTCAGATATACTCCAGACACGGAAGTCATTCTGCTACTCATACAGACCTTAACTTCTGAAAACAGTTTACGGATTCTCCAAACACGGATGTTAATCTATCGCTTGTTCAGATTCAACTTTTGAAAACAGTTTACGGATGCTTCCCAACATGGATGCTAATCTATTGCTTATTCAACTTCAAGGATCATGAAAACAGTTTACGGATTCTCCAAACATGGATGTCAATCTATTGCTTATTCATACCCCCAGCTCAGAGACGTTCCAAACATGGATACCTTTCTGATACTCACACACTCACCTACAACATACAAATTCAACAAACATTCTTGGATGGCATCTTTAAGCCCATCTCCGACAAGATTCTGTCACATCTCCAAATGGCATCTTTAAGCCCATTCCCTCAACTATGCTTTGACGAGTGCAAATTTCTGGGCACTAGTGTCCAATCATCTTTTACCTTCGAGCCGCGAACGGAAAAATTACCAATCTAACTCTTCAGGTTCAAGAAGATTGAACAAGGGCAACTGTTGTACCCCAAAATTTGCCCTCCCTTTTCCACAAGAAATCACAATCCCTGGGTTTTTCTCTGATTTTTAAAATCAGCTCGAGAATCGGTCAAACAGACTTTTCTTTATCAGTTAATCCAGAATTAGGGTTTTTATCTGATTGTTGAGATTGGCTCGGGAATTGATCAGACAGATCTTTCTTTGTAATCCAGGATTAGGGTTTGCGCTCGCATTTCTCAGAAGAAATTGAATCCACAATAATTCAATTGACTGTTACATTATTTTTACGCTTGTTCAAGATTACTGGTTGTTTCTCAAAAACTAAATATCTGGGATAGGAGCTGAGGCTTTGTTTGAAACTTTGAGGCATTGGTTTGATCAATGGAGTGAAAAGTGTATGGAATGCTTGTTGTTTAACTGTACAAAGCATATGTTAATTGGAATGCCAGGCATATTGTGATTAATGCGAGATTGCGAGACTGCAAAGTTTGTTGATTATTTATTTCATCTGGATTAAAGTCATTGGGATACATTTCCAGTTATTTTAATTTAAGAGTTTTAAATAATTAAATAGACAATACAGGGAAAAGTTGAAAGATATTTGACAAAGACTTTTATTTATTTATTCATTTCAAATGTTGTTACAAATTTTATTTGAATATTGTGAATTTACAATTTGCAGTATTTACAGTAATATTTGTTTACAATATATGAAAAAACAATATAATAAATCTAAGTCTAAATCTCTGGAGATCTTTGACTTCTACTTCTACTGTTTCCTCCATTATCCAACTGTTACTTACCTGCAAAAGACGGAAAGAAGTTAGTATAAGAATTTTCAAGCAGAAGCAGATAAATAAATAAAATCATCATTAAAGCTTGTTGGCCGGAATCAGAATGCTATTGGATTCATCATGTTTTTACTTGTTCTCTTTGCAAATCACAAGAAGATTTCTCTTCTTGGTTCACAAAGAGAAAAGTAAAAATAATTTGCAAGCATACAATTAATTCAAAATGTAAAGATATAAGGAAGCAAGGCAAAGCAAACTGAATTCCAAACTGCATTAGTCAACTAAGTCAGCATGAGCAAGCATGACAAGCTAACTACAAATGCAAACTAAATGTCAAACCAAGTTGCAAAGCTGTCAAAGTACATAAAGCTGTCCAAGAAAGTACAATGCAGGAAATATGGGAACAAGTACAACAATGCAGGAGATGAACCAAGTTACAAGCAAGCAGGCTTGTCAATTTCATCATCATTTTCTGGCCCAACAAGCTTTTTAGAATAAAATATATTAAGCAAGAAAGTGCTTTTATGGAGAGAGAAAGAGAGAACCAAAAAAGTTTGGCAGTTTTGGCAGGATGTAAAAGGCAGTAAGAAAACAAATAGATAGAACGGTCTAAGAGTCAAAAAGGAGAACATTGAGCAAAAACACAACTCAAGCCTGCTCCCAAAAAAAACTGCAAGTTACAAACTGCATCTCAAACTGCAGTAACAAACAAAAACCTGCCTGTCAAACAACAGAAAGCCTGCCTCCAACTGAAGCCTGCTTCCAACAACACAAAATACTAGAAGCAAGCAAACTAACGGCAAGCCTGCCTAAAACTTACCAAAAACCTGCCTGTACTAAAAACACCAGAAGCAAAACTACCTCCAAAACTGAACCTGCATAACCTGAAGCCTGCTTCCAACAACACAAAATACCAGAAGCAAGCAAACTAACAGCAAGCCTGCCTAAAACTTACCAAAAACCTTCTCCCAACCAAAAACTTCCCCAAATGTAACAATAACAAGCAAGCCTGTAGCCTGCCTTCCAAAAAGCAAACAGAAAGCCTGCCTCAAACACTAAAACCTGCAAAACTGCCTCAAACACTAAAACCTGCAAAACTGCCTCAAACAGAAAAACATGTTGAAACTGCATGACCTACAAAACTCAAACTCTCAAAACCAAAACACAAGCCTGTTTCAAAAAACACCAAGAACAAACCTGCATCATAAACTACAGCTCAAGCCTATTTGCAAAAGAACTAATCTGCAAATCCCAAATCCAAACAAGCCAACTAACAACCTCATCATCAACTCAAGCCAACAAAAACATAGCAACAACAAAAAGTAAATCTCAGAACATCATCATCATCGACAGCCATATCAAAACCAGAAAGGGGAAGAGATTCAGAAGCAAGGAAGAATTTCAGAAATATACATTCATCATCAATAAAAATCAACAAAGCAAGCCGTTTTCAGAAACTAAAGATCATCATCAAATGCTCAAAGATACAGAAATACCATAAGCCAAAGCAAGCGATCATCACGCCCTTCCCTCCGCCTAGCCTCCTGAGAGCGCCACCAGTCCCACGTACCTCTCCCTCCATCGCCTTACAGAACAAAACGCTCAAGGTACGTCCCTCAAACTCATACTACATGTAAACATCAAGGAGATCATGGATTAAAACGTGCATGTAACAATCAAGTTAAATGAAAACGTAACTGTAAAAAACGTGTTTAGAACGAAAAGAAACAGTACCTTCTCAACCATCGCCTTGGACAGTCGTGGAGAGAAAAGGGCGGAGGCAACGCTCTGGTAGCTTGGAGGTGGGAGAATGAATCATTGCTTCGTTTGAGAGAGACGAAGAGAAACGAAGAAGATGGGTGGAAGGAGGCGCCGTTGTACCAAAACCAAACCCTAATTTCTGAACTCACAAAACACCAACCCTAACAAAACTTGTTCAAACATCCACTTGGGCTTTCGCCCCAAACAAACGCCTAAAGCCCAAACACTTTTCAGCGCCACCCCCCCCCCCTCCCCCCCCCCCCCCCCCCCCCCCTCCCCCTTTTTCATAATTTCTGATATTATTGATTTGTTCATTCTTTTTGGGCCATAACTCATAGGCCCATCATCTTTCCCTTTTCAAATTTTAAACTAATATTCAAACTTTTCTTTTACTAATTAATTTTCTTTGAACCAATACTTCCTTTTTTTTTAAAAAATAGTTTGTTTTGTTAATAATAAAGAAAACCAATAATGGATTAAAGTTTGTTTTGATATAATATTTGTTATATTTAATTAAATACAAAAAGAATACTAGAATTTTTGTTTAACTAATCTTTTTACATAAGTTCCTAAAAAATATAAAACACAATAAATAATAATAAATACTTAATCTTTCTTAGGTTAAAAATTTTATTTGATCATTTGTAAATAAATACGCGCATCTCATATTTCTTTGATTTTCATTATCTCATACTTTGTTATATTTTTACATTGAAAATGCGACAGTTCGATTTGGTTGTAATGTATACTTGGACATTATTATTCTGATAAGACTCATCCCCGTTTGTAAACATTTGTACCCCCATCCCCGGATACTTATTTGTAATAATTTAGACTTTAAATTCTCATAATTTATCGCTTTCAATATACTGTATAGTAATTAGGGTTTGTATGCGAAGATTCAAAATAAATCGCTAGATGACCTAATACAAGATAAATGCATGAAAATCAATACACAATTCACACTTGCACCTCTAGGGTAACCTCGCATGTTGCCTCAGAAAATGCAATAATGTCCCTCGAGTATGAGACACTCTAGCAAATGCCCCTTTGGTAAACAAAGATCGTAGTCCCTCGATGACCCTCGATGTTGCCCTCGATAAAACGATCTCGTCCCTTACAAAATTTCTAGAGTGTCTCACAAGTTGCCTTTAATGATTGTATATGATAACCTGCGCTTGTCCCGTTTAACATCCTAACACAAGGTTGTTCATCAAACACAATGGTGAAAAAACACTGTTAAAAGGGTTAAAAACATAAGAAAGATCTTTGAGTAAAATAGGGTAGACAACTCTTAGTTACTTGATCAAAATCTTGCAAAACATCCTTGCCATTTTCAAACACACTTCACAACACAACTTCAAAACAATTTCAAAACAACTTTCAAAACATTGAAATATCTTTTCAAAGAGACACACACCTTTGTATATATTCAAACAAGAATCATTACAAAGGTTGCCTAGACAAGGCGTATTTTTCAAAACATTTTCAAAACCACACACACAAAGCACCATTTTAAACAATTGAAAAGCAAAGGCAAGTGATCTAAAACAAGTAACTAAGAGCCCGTGGATAACCATGGATGAAAAGGGTGCTAGCACCTTCCCTTTTCATAATCTACCCCCCCGAACCCAAGAAAACACCTCAAAGGTCTTTCCTGTGCTTTTTGACCTTTCCTTTGGATAAAATAAAAAGTCGGTGGCGACTCTTGCTAAACCGAAACATTTGCAAACACAAATGCAAAATCCCAAGTCAGTTCTCCCACCGTATCACAGAACTGGCGACTCTGCTGAGGAATTTCTAAAAGTGGGTTTACCTTAGGGTTTTAGATCACCTTTGCATGCTTAATTTGATTGCTTTGATTACTTTACTTTTTGGGTTCCTTGTTTGGGTTTGTTTTCAATCCTACACCCGGATTTGGGGACACCTTTTAGGTAAGTAGCAATAAACTGTGAGGGAACTGTGCGGGGTATACCGACATGGTTGAAGTAGTAGCTACGTTAGTGTGACATATTTGTGGGTACCGGTAGCCTTTGAGTTAATCAAAGAGAATACGGGGCCGCTGAGTAATGTCATGAAGCACTAACGAACTCTTAGAACCTTACTTGTTCATCTTGGCCTTTTTAGGGGTAGTGAGATGACCGACTTTGGTACAGTCCGAAGTTGGTAGATACTCGATACTACACTCATTGAGGGTTGTTTTCTTGGAATATTTTGGTCGCCAGTTAAGTGGCTAAACCAAAACAATGAACACAGAAAATAATCCGGTGATATTGAGCTCCTTAGAACCCGATTTCTATTTTAGGACAGGTTTGAGCCAACTAAACTTCAAGAGGGTACTTACCTACGAACCCCGTGCAAGCCTAAAACTAAGGACTTGTCTGCTTTGTGTGAATGTGATTACCTGTATATACACTTACTTACTTTTGCATACATGTATGTAACATCATAACATCATACCATAGCATTTTCAATAACCATTTCAAGGATCTCGAGGGTCTTTGATGCAGGGTCACGTTGAGCCAGACGTCTACCAAAGGGCAAGAGGTTTCATTTTCCTCTAAACAAATGCCGTCAAAGATCAAGTGCAACAACTTGAATCGGGGGCTATGACCCACTTGACATGGTGAGCTTGATTCTCGTGGAAAGACATCGCCGATACAAAGTTCTCCAATCAAAGATGTTGATCGAAGTTCAATATCTAACATTTTCTTGTGTTTATCCCGCGAGATCCTTGAAAATATGCATCCACATATCATGCATTGTATCATAGCAAGTTTTCCTTTTCAGGTTTCCTTATTCTCCTACTGTTTATTTCAGTAGAGATGGCTCTAGAAAGGACTGTCGAAGATATCCAGGCTCAAAACGCTCAACTTCAGGAATTGTTCTTGAACCTGTCCCAGGGGCAAGAAGAAGTGAAAGCTCTCCTCACAAGGGGCATGGTCCTAGGGAATTCAGGCGGCGTCAGGAATGATCAGTTGGAAGAACTACAGATTGAGCTGGCAACAATGAAGATCCAGATGATGGGACAACTGGTGGGCCAAATGGCTCTCATTCAAGACCTGGCTCAAAGACAAGAGGAGCTCAGGGTTCTCGTCAACAAACTGCTTCAAGATAACCAAGTGGGGCAAACAACTAGGGTTGAAGACCAAGTCATCATTCAACATCCTTTGAGACAAGAAGACAAGGGAAAGGCTCCTCAACTTGCTGCAGGGTCACAAGCCCAACAACAACCTCGCCAGCGTCAACGGGGTAATCGGCGTAAGAAAAATACGTTTGGAAGACATTTCTGAGACTGACATACCATCATCTCTAATACTGAAACGCTTGTTGGAGATCAATCTGCTTGCTTTAAAGGATCCTCTTCAGAATCCCAATACCTCTGCTCCTGGCTATCACCCTGACGCATTTTGTGTATACCACTCCTATAGTCCTGGACATGACACCGATGACTGTTGGGCTTTAAAAAACAAGATCCAAGACTTGATTGACAGAGGAGTGCTAGAATTCATTCCAGATGGAAAGATGAAAATCTTCCGCTGAGGGTTCTCCACCTGAAATGACAAAGTTCGAACTAAGATACTTTTGTTTCATTTGAATTTTCAAGTTGTAATTTCTTTTTTTATTCAAACAATTATCTGTTGATGTCAAAATCTGTTTCATTAATGCATTGCATATGTTTGTCTTGAATTCATCCATTCGTTTTCACTATTCTTGAATTATGTTTCCTACTTTCTCTATGATATTTAACTCTTGATAAAAGTTACAAGCCTTTAGAGGGAGGATGACAAAACAATACCATAATCTCATACAGTATGCTTTTGGACAGACCTTGCTGACGATGTACAGGCGTTTCTTTCAAATCCTAAACACTGGAGTTATAAGGAAGATAATCCCTAGTCAACCCCTTCGAGCCAAAGAAGTAGAAGTTTTCTGTTTTAAACACATTGAAAACTTTGATTTAAACCTGGGGCAGGGTAGTCTCTCAGTTAATTCAAAAGATGCGCATTGAAGTCGCAAACTCTCAGTTCGTAATACAACGAATGACATCAAAAACATTCCTTTGGAACCAAAAGATAGTGATGGTTCCTTATCTCATAGGCAGTCATTACCTCTCAAAAGAGAAAAGCCCAATGAGCCAAAATCTACAAAGGAGGCTTAAGAAAGTTGGGGCATCCCATTGACTGTAATCTCGAAAACAGGAGCAGTCAGGCAAAAATTAGGGATAACAAATCGAAAGAAAGAGGTCACTACAAATCCTCAACAACATGAAAAATGTTGCAAAAAATGATGACTGCCTTCCAATAAAATCCAGCTTGTGCGAACCATCACCAAAACGTCGTTCCAAACTCGAATAGAGTTCGACGCACAATTAACTGAGTATAGGATTGAAGGACATCACGAAGAGCGGGTGGGTACAAATATACTTTGAGCCTTTATCCTTTGTTTCTTAAACCGTGAACCAAGCTACATTACAACCCTTCAAAAGTCTTATTTGAAGCATGGGTTAGTTCGAAAAGTATACTGTTACAAAAGGTATCCTGACTCCTGTAAGGTTTTGCTCTAAATCTTGTGTTGAATTTGTCTTATAAAAAGTTTTCTGCTAAAAAACGCATTTTTCAGAACTTCGAGACAAGCATAAACTTTGCATTATTTGAATATCGTTGTTTGCACATGTTATTTGTTTGACAGCGAAGAAATTCACAACAGTGAATGTTCGGAGGAACGAAAGCTCTCTCAGTGAGTAAAATCACTTCAAGTGGGATGACACTCCCGTGGTAAAAATCTCCTATCAACAGAAAGGGGGACTTGGTTTGGTATTTTCCAGTAAATCAGGGGCAGTCCAGTCAAGATTTCAACAAATCTTTCAAAGTTCAGTAAGCCTGGGGCAGTCCAGTCAAGATTTCAAGAAATCTCTCAATTGCAGATTAACCTGGGGCAAGTCTCCCTCACCATCACTTGGGGAATTAAAACGTCAATCTCCACAAAGGGTTACGTACAGTCCAAGTTTCCTGGCAGTTCCACAAGCACTTGATATTAGGGGCAGTGACGAATCTCTCCAAAATCTTTCTGAAAAGAAATTCAAGCGTCCTCGAGAAGTTCGTCACCTCTCTAGCAGACCAGCAGTCATGGGTTTATCTCCCCAACACTTGTCAAGGATTTATTCTCCAAAACAAATTACATTTCAAATTGTTCAGTCGTTAAAAATTTCCTTCATCACCTGTTGGGAGTTACGGTCGTCATCAAATATTCCTTCATCACCTGTTGGAAGTCACGGTCATCAAAAATTCCTTCATCACCTATTGGAAGTTACGGTCGTTAAAAATTTCCTTCATCACCTGTTGGAATTTACGGTCGTCATCAAAAAATTCCTTCATCACCTGTTGGAAGTTACAACCACCAACAGAATAACAGACAACTGAAGCTCCTAAAAATTTGTTTCTCTCAAGAATGAAGATTCTCATCCTTGAAACCTCAGAAGATTGGTATACTCCCAAGCTCCTGATACCGTTAACAGAATGAAGATTCTCATCCTTGAAACCTCAGAAGATTGGTATACTCCCAACTTCCTGACCCTTAACAGAATGAAGATTCTCATCCTTGAAACCTCAGAAGATTGGTATACTCCCAACCTCCTGACCCTTAACAGAATGAAGATTCTCACCCTTGAAACCTCAGAAGATTGGTATACTCCCAACTTCCTGACCATTAACAGAATGAAGATTCTCATCCTTAAAACTCCAGTAGATTGGAATACACCCAACCTTCTGACCCAAGACCTGAATGAAGATTCTCATTTTGGCTTCCCCGGTAGATTGGTATACTCCCAACCTTCTGACCCAAAACGCCTGAATGAAGATTCTCATTTCTCGCTTCCCCAGTAGATTGGTTTACACCCAACCTCCTGATATTCACGACAGAATGAAGATTCTCATTCTCAAAGTGGTATAACGTCTGAATTTCTAATATTCCCGACAGAGTGAAGATTCTCATTCTTAAAGTGGCATACAACCTAAACCTGAACTTCTTTCAGACATGAATAAGCTTTTCCCAGAGTCATGAGTTTTTACTCTCTAATAGGATAGCTACTTTTCAACAGTATGGCTATCCCCCGCAGAACTCTTATTCCCCAAGCAGAATGAAGACTCTCATTCTCAATTCCTCACATAGTTTTCAGATATTCCCCGGTGAAGATCTCCTCAAAACAGGCATCCCTAGTAGATTGGCATACAACCCAAACTCCTGATTTCCCCAACAGTGGTCCCGGGACTTCTCATTTTCAACGATCAAAGGATTTTCAATCCCCAGCAGCAGTCAAGGATTTATTTTCCCCGACAGCAGTCAAAGATTTCATTATCTCCAGTTGTCAAGGATTTATTTTCCTCATCAAGACAGCTACTCAGCCTACATGCACATCCATTACATTCATGTATCATAAACATTGATGAAATACAGTTCATTACATCATACATATCATGCAACATAACTTTGTGTTTTAGCTAACATTTTACCCTTTTCAGGATAATATTAAAAGGCTATCATTAACAATTATTCAGATACAGTATGGATACACCCCAGACACGGCGGTCATTCTATTCCTCATTCATAATTTTAAGTCAAAATACAGTACAGATATACCCTAGACACGGCGGTCATTCTACTACTCATTCAGATTTCAGCAATCCGATACAGACTAGATATGCTCCAGACACAGCGGCCATCTATCTCTCATTCAGATTCAACTATCAACTTCAAGTTCAGATATGCTCCAAACACGGATGCTATTCTGACCTTTACACCAGCAGTTTGATTATCCCCAGTGCATTCGCCACAGAAGTCATCTTGTCACTTATTCAGATCCCAGTTACAGTCTCAGGTATACTCCAGACACGGAAGTCATTCTGCTACTCATACAGATCTCAACTCCAGTTACAGTCTCAGATATACTCCAGACACGAAAGTCATTCTGTCACTTATTCAGATCCCAATTATAGTCTCAGATATACTCCAGACACGGAAGTTATTCTGCTACTCATACAGACCTCAACTTCTGAAAACAGTTTACGGATTCTCCAAACACGGATGTTAATCTATCGCTTGTTCAGATTCAACTTTTGAAAACAGTTTACGGATGCTTCCCAACATGGATGCTAATCTATTGCTTATTCAACTTCAAGGATCATGAAAACAGTTTACGGATTCTCCAAACATGGATGTCAATCTATTGCTTATTTATACCCCCAGCTCAGAGACGTTCCAAACATGGATACCTTTCTGATACTCACCCACTCACCTACAACATACAAATTCAACAAACATTCTTGGATGGCATCTTTAAGCCCATCTCCGACAAGATCCTGTCACATCTCCAAATGGCATCTTTAAGCCCATTCCCTCAACTATGCTTTGACGAGTGCAAATTTCTGGGCACTCTAGTGTCCAATCATCTTTTACCTTCGAGCCGCGAACGGCAAAATTGCCAATCTAACTCTTCAGGTTCAAGAAGATTGAACAAGGGCAACTGTTGTACCCCAAAATTTACCCTCCCTTTTCCACAAGAAATCACAATCCCTGGGTTTTTCTCTGATTTTTAAAATCAGCTCGAGAATCGGTCAAACAGACTTTTCTTTATCAGTTAATCCAGAATTAGGGTTTTTATCTGATTGTTGAGATTGGCTCGGGAATTGATCAGACAGATCTTTCTTTGTAATCCAGGATTAGGGTTTGCGCTCGCATTTCTCAGAAGAAATTGAATCCACAATAATTCAATTGACTGTTACATTATTTTTACGCTTGTTCAAGATTACTGGTTGTTTCTCAAAAACTAAATATCTGGGATAGGAGCTGAGGCTTTGTTTGAAACTTTGAGGCATTGGTTTGATCAGTGGAGTGAAAAGTGTATGGAATGCTTGTTGTTTAACTGTACAAAGCATATGTTAATTGGAATGCCAGGCATATTGTGATTAATGCGAGATTGCGAGACTGCAAAGTTTGTTGATTATTTATTTCATCTGGATTAAAGTCATTGGGATACATTTCCAGTTATTTTAATTTAAGAGTTTTAAATAATTAAATAGACAATACAGGGAAAAGTTGAAAGATATTTGACAAAGACTTTTATTTATTTATTCATTTCAAATGTTGTTACAAATTTTATTTGAATATTGTGAATTTACAATTTGCAGTATTTACAGTAATATTTGTTTACAATATATGAAAAAACAATATAATAAATCTATGTCTAAATCTCTGGAGATCTTTGACTTCTACTTCTACTGTTTCCTCCATTATCCAACTGTTACTTACCTGCAAAAGACGGAAAGAAGTTAGTATAAGAATTTTCAAGCAGAAGCAGATAAATAAAAAAAATCATCATTAAAGCTTGTTGGCCGGAATCAGAATGCTATTGGATTCATCATGTTTTTACTTGTTCTCTTTGCAAATCACAAGAAGATTTCTCTTCTTGGTTCACAAAGAGAAAAGTAAAAATAATTTGCAAGCATACAATTAATTCAAAATTTAAAGATATAAGGAAGCAAGGCAAAGCAAACTGAATTCCAAAATGCATTAGTCAACTAAGTCAGCATGAGCAAGCATGACAAGCTAACTACAAATGCAAACTAAATGTAAAACCAAGTTGCAAAGCTGTCAAAGTACACAAATCTGTCCAAGAAAGTACAATGCAGGAAATATGGGAACAAGTACAACAATGCAGGAGATGAACCAAGTTACAAGCAAGCAGGCTTGTCAATTTCATCATCATTTTCTGGCCCAACAAGCTTTTCAGAATAAAATATATTAAGCAAGAAAGTGCTTTTATGGAGAGAGAAAGAGAGAACCAAAAAAGTTTGGCAATTTTGACAGGATGTAAAAGGCAATAAGAAAACAAATAGATAGAACGGTCTAAGAGTCAAAAAGGAGAACATTGAGCAAAAACACAACTCAAGCCTGCTCCCAAAAAAAACTGCAAGTTACAAACTGCATCTCAAACTGCAGTAACAAACAAAAACTTGCCTGTCAAACAACAGAAAGCCTGCCTCCAACTGAAGCCTGCTTCCAACAACACAAAATACCAGAAGCAAGCAAACTAACGGCAAGCCTGCCTAAAACTTACCAAAAACCTGCCTGTACTAAAAACACCAGAAGCAAAACTACCTCCAAAACTGAACCTGCATAACCTGAAGCCTGCTTCCAACAACACAAAATACCAGAAGCAAGCAAACTAACAGCAAGCCTGCCTAAAACTTACCAAAAACCTTCTCCCAACCAAAAACTTCCCCAAATGTAACAATAACAAGCAAGCCTGTAGCCTTCCTTCCAAAAAGCAAACAGAAAGCCTACCTCAAACACTAAAACCTGCAAAACTGCCTCAAACACTAAAACCTGTTGAAACTGCATGACCTACAAAACTCAAACTCTCAAAACCAAAACACAAGCCTGTTTCAAAAAACACCAAGAACAAACCTGCATCATAAACTGCAGCTCAAGCCTATTTGCAAAAGAACTAATCTGCAAATCCCAAATCCAAACAAGCCAACTAACAACCTCATCATCAACTCAAGCCAACAAAAACATAGCAACAACAAAAAGTAAATCTCAGAACATCATCATCATCGACATCCATATCAAAACCAGAAAGGGGAAGAGATTCAGAAGCAAGGAAGAATTTCAGAAATATACATTCATCATGAATAAAAATCAACAAAGCAAGCAGTTTTCAGAAACTAAAGATCATCATCAAACGCTCAAAGATACAGAAATACCAGAAGCCAAAGCAAGAGATCATCACGCCCTTCCCTCTACCTAGCCTCCTGAGAGCGCCATCAGTCCCACGTTCCTCTCCCTCTATCGCCTTACAGAACAAAACGCTCAAGGTACGTCCCTCAAACTCATACTACATGTAAACATCAAGGAGATCATGGATTAAAGTGTGCATGTAACAATCAAGTTAAATGAAAACGTAACTGTAAAAAACGCGTTTAGAACGAAAAGAAACAGTACCTTCTCAACCATCGCCTTGGACAGTCGTGGAGAGAAGAGGGCGGAGGCAACGCTCTGGTAGCTTGGAGGTGGGAGAACGAACCATTGCTTCGTTTGAGAGAGACGAGGAGAAACTAAGAAGATGGGTGGAAGGAGGCGCCGCTGTACCAAAACAAAACCCTAATTTATGAACTCACAAAACACCAACCCTAACAAAACTTGTTCAAACATCTACTTGGGCTTTCGCCCCAAACAAACGCCTAAAGCCCAAACACTTTTCAGCGCCACCCCCCCCCCCCCCCCCCCCCTTTTTCTTCATTTCTGATATTATTGATTTGTTCATTCTTTTTGGGCCATAACTCATAGGCCCATCATCTTTCCCTTTTCAAATTTTAAACTAATATTCAAACTTTTCTTTTACTAATTAATTTTCTTTGAACCAATACTTCCTTTTTTTTTTTAAAAATAGTTTGTTTTGTTAATAATAAAGAAAACCAATAATGGATTAAAGTTTGTTTTGATATAATATTTGTTATATTTAATTAAATACAAAAAGAATACTAGAATTTTTGTTTAACTAATCTTTTTACATAAGTTCCTAAAAAATATAAAACACAATAAATAATAATAAATACTTAATCTTTCTTAGGTTAAAATTTTTATTTGATCATTTGTAAATAAATACACGCATCTCATATTTCTTTGATTTTCATTATCTCATACTTTGTTATATTTTTACATTGAAAATGCGACAATTCGATTTGGTTGTAATGTATACTTGGACATTATTATTCTGATAAGACTCATCCCCATTTGTAAATATTTGTACCCCCATCCCCGGATACTTATTTGTAATAATTTAGACTTTAAATTCCCGCAATTTATCGGTTTCAGTATACTGTATAGTAATTAGGGTTTGTATGCGAAGATTCAAAATCAATCGCTAGATGACCTAATACAAGATAAATGCATGAAAATTAATACACAATTCACACTTGCACCTCTAGGGTAACCTCGCATGTTGCCTCGGAAAATGCAATCATGTCCCTCGAGTATGAGACACTCTAGCAAATTCCCCTTTGGTAAACAAAGATCGTAGTCCCTCGATGACCCTCGATGTTGCCCTCGATAAAACGATCTCGTCCCTTACAAAATTGCTAGAGCGTCTCACAAGTTGCCTTCAATGATTGTATACGATAACCCGCGCCTGTCCCGTTTAACATCCTAACACAAGGTTGTTCATTAAACACAATGGTGAAACAACACTGTTAAAAGGGTTAAAAACATAAGAAAGATCTTTGAGTAAAATAGGGTAGACAACTCTTAGTTACTTGATCAAAATCTTGCAAAACATCCTTGCCATTTTCAAACACACTTCACAACACAACTTCAAAACAATTTCAAAACAACTTTCAAAACATTGAAATATCTTTTCAAAGAGACACACACCTTTGTATATATTCAAACAAGAATCATTACAAAGGTTGCCTAGACAAGGCGTCTTTTTCAAAACATTTTCAAAACCACACACACAAAGCACCATTTTAAACAATTGAAAAGCAAAGGCAAGTGATCTAAAACAAGTAACTAAGAGCCCATGGAAAACCATGGATGAAAAGGGTGCTAGCACCTTCCCTTTTCATAATCTACCCCCCGAACCCAAGAAAACACCTCAAAGGTCTTTCCTGTGCTTTTTGACCTTTCCTTTGGATAAAATAAAAAGTCGGTGGAGACTCTTGCTAAACTGAAACATTCGCGAACACAAACGCAAAATCCCAAGTCAGTTCTCCCACCGTATCACATTACTCAAGATGAGAAACAAAGGTAAGTCACAGCTAATTGGACTCCAATTGAAACACCAATGGCATGTGTTGTTCAAACAAGTTAAAAGGCTTTCAAAAAGGAAAGTACAACTTGTGCTCACTTTGGAGTTATTAGTCACTGTTGTACCCCAAAATTTTCCCTCTCATTTATCAAGTTTTTCTCACAAGATTTCTTTGACTCAAGACAAGATCAGGGTTTGCTCAGCTCAAGACATCTCATCTTACATTGATAACCCAAAATTAGGGTTTGAGTTTGAACAAGGATTTTTGGACCACCAATGCTTCATGTGACTTTCATACACCATCTTGGACCCCTAAGATTTCTCATGTTAAGTTTCAAGCCTTGAATCACATTTTTGCTCAGTCAATTGGACAATTGACCTAAAATCAACTATATTGGGGGAAAAGTCAACCATGGCCAATTTACAGTAAAACTTCATAATTTTTTATCCACATAAACATTCTAGACTCATATGAATCATTTGATCAATTTTGGATCACAACTCCTCAAGAAATTTGATCAGATCATCAAAAGGGCAAAATGGTCAAAATTAGGGTTTTGACTGAGAAAGGGCAATTTCTGATTTTTAACATAGCCAATGACCAATTGGGTTCAAACATGATTTCAAGGGTTCAATGGCATCATCTTTACCTAATCCCATGGTTCAAAAGATCTCAAGATCATTGGATTGACAGATGAATTTTGCAGTCAACTGATCAAAAGTCAACTATACACTGAAAAGTCAAACTTTGACTTTTTGGTCAAAATCAAATGTCAAGGGTCATAATTCATCAAGATATGTCAAAATATGAAACTTTTTGACCAAGAAAACCAATTTTGAAAATTAGGGTTTTGAATTTGAAAATTTTCATCTTAGAATTTTTCTAAGTATGGAAATTTTCTTATTTTTTCCCAACTTTCCACCACTTTTTCACCATGATGCAATTTGATTCAAAGAAAACTTCCAACATGAAAGTTGTAGTCCTCCATGAAATCTACAACTTTTATTCATAAAGTTTTCCCAAAAGATGCTTGGATCTAAAGATATGAATTTGTGAACATAGGTCCATAAACTAAATAACTTAGTGAAAATTTGCCCTAATTTAGGCAGTTTTTTGACCCAACTTCATGGACATTTTTCACCTAGTTCCAAGAGGTATCTCAAAATTAATTTCAAAGATGGATCATATAGCACATTGAAAGCTTTCCAAAATATCCAATAACTCTCCAAGATCATTTGTGGTTAGGGAGAATCGAAGAAGGGAAGTTGGTATTTTGTCACTTTTGTTCAAGCCATTTTCACAAAGTATCAAGTTGCAAATCTGATCTTGGATGCTTGTACCTTGCATTACAGGTCCTAAACTCATTATACACTCCATAATTAAATGCAAACTCAGAGGTTAAAGACTTTATCTTGGCTTTTGGAGCATTGTACAAAAAATAATTCCATTTTAAGCATAAAGGTTACAATGCCATTTTCATAAAGTGAGCTTTTGTAACTTTATCAACCTTGAGCCTTGGACCTGTTTCTTTGAGGCAAGCAACTTCCACAGATATCAAGCAATGTGTACCAACTCCTATCATATCACAAGCCAGCCAGTACGAGCATGTTGCACAAGTCATCTCACTTTTCTTAAAATGCAAGAAAGTTGGCCAAAAAGTTCAGAACTGGTACAGCTAGTGAAGAGTGGACTTTGTATCCATTCTATACAAGTATACAAACTTGTCACAACTCAGAACACGAATTGATAGCATCCAAAACACTCTCAAGATCAAAAAACACAAAATTCTGCCCAAACATTGCAGTTCTGCAAAATCATTGCCAACTTCATTTTGGCTCGTGCGTTTTGCCTTTTAACATTTGAAACACCTTCCATATATCCTACCAAAGTTATCCAAGCCCTTGTCCTGGTTCTGTGAGCCCTGTTTCAGCCATTGCCATTTTCAAATTTGGAGCTTGCAACTTGACTTGTGCAGAGACTTCTGGCCATCCACAAAGCAAACTAGGCATTGGAATAGCTTGAAGGAACTTCAAGGAAGCTCACACGATTCTCAGGCCTCACTCAAAGTCCCCATATTGCCATATCTAAATCCAGTTGAAGGAGGTATTTTTCTCAAACTCTATCTCTGTATTTAGGCATCCTCAAGCCACGATTTATGAAGAAAAAATGTAGCCCTTATCATGGTGAAGTTGTACATATGCATACTTGTCATTTATATTAACTGAGCTAAGAGAATTTGAAGCTTGAAGTTGCTGAAATATTTAGGTCACGATTTAGGGCCATTAAAATTCTCACTGATCTTTGAGAGTTAGGTTACAAATTTTATATCATTGGAATCGTGAGATAAAATGCTACATGTTTCGTGTTATAAGTTTTTGTTTTTATGCAAGCAATAGCAAGTTACAAATTTGAAGAAGGACGCGCGCGCAGGGAAGAAGCTGGAGTACATGGATGATGTTCTGGGCCTTGGCGCCTTGGGCCTGTTTGCTTTAGTTAGTCACACCCCCTGACCACTATTTGCACCCCCTGATTCTTATTTTATATTTTTTGCATTTTTCTTTATATTTTCATGTTTATTGCTTTTAATCATTTTTTCTGAACTTTAAAAATCCTAAAAAATAATTAAATATTTTTTTTGCAATTTTATTTTATTTTTATTATTTTTTTCACATGGAAAATAGTTTGTTTTAATAAATAGAACTTATTTTCTTATAATAAATTGTAAATACATTTAAAAATACCATACATTTTTATTTTATTATTTTACACATAAAATATTCATTTTCTCATACATATTTAATTTTTAATATTGACATATAATATTATTTATTATTTTCTTGTATAAAAATGGACAATAAATATAGAACATATATTTTTCTTTTAATCAAAAATTAGGGTTTCCCCCTTTCAAAAATAATAATATTATTTTTCCTTATTTTCTAGGGTTAATTAATTTTATTTTCTCATACCTTAAACAAATACAAAACATTTTTTCCATAAATACATTGCATTGCATATTTAAATATTTGTATATTTATTTATTTCGCACAATATTCAATTGGGTTGTAATAGTATTTTAGGGTTTATTTTGTGCAATATCCCCATTCAAAAACTTGTATTCCCCCTCCCATAATAATTGTTGTAATAGCTTAGTTTACATTTACGCAATTTATCGCATTTATACCATGTTTAGTAAACTAGGGTTTGCATGACAAGACCAAAAACAAACAAATAGAAAAGACATAATCCAAGACAAATCAAATGCATGTAAAATGACACACATTGCACACAAACACCCTTAGGGTTTCACCCACTTGGTTGCCTAAACAAAATGGCCATGTTACGCATGCGAAGTATCTTGGCAAAACAAAACAAAATAAGATCATAGTCCCTCGATGACGCTATACAAGGGTTGCCTAAACAAATGATCTTGGTCCCTCAAAAATATTAAGATACTTGGCAACATTGCTATCATGGTCATACAATGACCCACACCCGTCCCGTTTAACATTCAAAGATAGGGTTGCTTACCAAATCAATGGTAAGTCAACAATGTCAAAGGAATAAAAATGCACAAGAAAGAAATTTGAGTAGGTAGATAGCTTCTAAGTTACTTGCTCCATTTCAAAACAATCCTTGCTATTTTCAAACACACACACATTTCAAAACATTTCCAAACATCTTACAAAACATTGAAACATTTTTCAAAAGACAAACATCTTTGTATACATTCTTACGAACGAGAATCATTACAAAGATTTCCTAAACAAAAGGCCTATTTTCAAAATACTTTCAAAACCACACCAAACACAAAGCACCATTTCAAACAATTTCAAAGCAAAGCAAGTGATCTAAGCAAGTAACTAAGATCCCATGGAAAATCATGGATGAAAAGGGTGCTAGCACCTTCCCTTTTCATAATCTACCCCCCGAACTCAAGAAAACATCTCAAAGGTTTTTCCTGTGCTTTTTTACCTTTCCTTTTGGATAAAATAAAAGTCGGTGGCGACTCTTGCTAAACCGCGACATTTGCGACGAAACGCAAAACCTCAAGTCAGTTCTCCCACCGTATCACAGTCACCTTAAAGAATAATGTTTCAAAATTCATGGTTATCCTCCTAGATACAAGAAATATCAAGGTTTTAGGCCATCAAATCAAAGCAATAATGTTAATGACAACAACACAACAAACACTAAACCAGTTCCTAACATGGAAGCTATGACCTCATATAATTATCAACAAATTATTCAATTCTTGCAATATCAAATGTCCAAGGTTGGGATATTCGAAGCTACTTCATCGGTGAACTCAGTCATAGTATAGGCTTTTCCACTCTTGACTCTCATAAATCATAAACCTCTAGTACTTAGATAATAAATTCAGGTGCTACACCTTACATTTGTTGCCATGTTTCCTCTTTGGAGTCATATAAACCATGACTTGATAACTTTGTCACTCTTCCAAATGGTAACCAACTTCCTGTTCAAGCCATAGGTAGAGTTGTTCTCAATAATACCTTTATTCTACAAAATGTCTTGTACATTCTTACATTTCATGTGAATCTTATTTCAATAGAAAAGCTACTTCTTACCCCTCATCTTAAATTTATCTTTGATAGTAATAATTTTTTTCATTCAGGACACCAAACAATCTAAGATGATTGGCAAGGGTGATCTCATTTTATAATTGTACATTTTCAAGACAACCAATGTCAAGCCTAACACTAGTTTACTTATTTATTGTAATTCAATCTCTTCTATTAATATTGCCAAATTATGGCACCATAGACTAAGCATTTATCTGATTCCTGTTAAAAATAGCTAGCAATAAAATTCCCTTTGTTATACCTTCTAATTTTAAACTCAAACAAGTGTAACATTTACCTTCTTGCTAAACTCAAAAGACTTCCTTTCAGATCCGTCAATCATTTCCCAGCAAACAATTTTGACCTTATATATTATGATTTATAGGGTCCTTAGGGAAAATATACTCATGATGGCAAAACTCTACTTGTGACTTTGTTGCTTTATGTGGATGATATCCTCATAGCCATCGATAGTGTCGGAGAAGTATTAAGGGTAAAGGTTGAACTCTGACAGGAGTTCGAGATGAAGGATCTTAGTACTGCCTTGAGAACCTTTGGATTGACATCCAAAGAGATAGAAAGCAGTCGTGATTACACTTATATCAAGAGACATGCCTACAGAAGATTCTCGACAAGTTTAGCATGTTGAATTCAAAGCCTGTTGTGACTCCGACAAATCCTCAATACAAGTTAAGTATAACTCATTGTCCAATTAATGAGATTGAAAGAGCATATACTAATAGCATATCATATGCTAACATAGTAGGTTCTTTGATGTGTGCTATAGTCTGCACTAGGTCAGACATAACATATGCAGTAAGCCTTGTAAGCAGGTATATGGCCAATTCTGAAAAGACGCACTAGCAAGCATTAAAGTGGATTCTAAGATATATAAATGGGTCTCTGAGTAGAGTCCTGGTTTATGGTGGAGCCTGTGGTGATGTTAGCAAAGTAGAAATCAAAGAATTTATCGACTCTAATTATGCAGGTTGTATGGATTCTAGAAAATCTATTTCTAGATATGTTTTCACTATGTTTGGCACAACAACCAGTCGAAAAAAGACACTCCTAAAGATTGTGGCCTTATAAACACTAAAGTAGGATATATTTCCCTCATTGAAGCTGCAAAAGAAGCATTGTAGTTTGAAGGTTTGGCTAAGGAGCTAAAACTTCAAGGTCGAGCAATCATTGTTAAACACATGTCGAAGAATTCAACCTATCATGAGCGAACCAAGCACAACGGTGTGAGGCTGCATTTCCTCAAAGAGATAATTGAGCACAGAGAAGTCCAAGTGCTGAAGGTTTCGACTGAAGAAAATGTTGCTGGTATGATTACGAAGACGTTGCCAAGTTGCGAGTTTTTCCACTGTATGTAGTTGATAAAGCTGTATAATGAAAGCTAGTTTGTAGTTTGATGTTGTAGAGTTTGCTTCAAGGTGGAGATTTGTGGTAATTGGTTGGATCGAACTCTAGTCTCGACAAGGGTTAGTTCGACATCAGTCAAAGTTTTGCATGCTGTAGTTGAAGTTCGTTCAAGCATGCAGTTGTCGAAATATGTTATGTTGTTAGCATGTCGAATTAGATCAGTCTGTTAGCTCAATTGTTGAAGTTAGCGTGTGACTTAAGTTAGCTTAGTGGTATATAAATAGATTGGTTTTCTCAGGGTATTGAGAGAACATTGGTTGTTGTTATTCACTTGTAATCATTGAACCTTAATTGAGAAAGTGAATAGTAAAACAATTATAATCAATCCTGATTTTCTTCTACTTCCCCTTCCCTCTCTCTTTCGTAAATACTGAAGGGTTTTCTTGTATTTGTTGAAGAAACACAATCTTTCTCATAGTTTTAGTTTCTTCTTGACGACTCGTTACAATAAACAATGTCATAAGAAGATTATATAATTTCTCAAAAATAAATAATCTTTCAAAACTTATATTTTATATAAGTTTGGATAAGTCAATTCAAACAAATATAATTTTTTTTAATTTATTAGTTTATTTAAATATTAATTAAATTATTTATTTATATAACTTCAGATGAAATAATTTTTTAAACAAATTAATAAATCAAACAAGTATTCGAAAAGATCAGACTCAAATTTATATATCTTAGATTTGATAAAGTTTAATTCGACATAGTTTATTCTCACTTTTAATTATAATGTATTGATCATGTAAAACTTGATTATACGGACAATATAAATATAAATGAACTAAAAAATAAAATGTCAGTTAAAAACCGTATATTTTCATAAAATATCAAAAATAATTTTTAACTTTTTATTATTTTTAGAAAATGTATACAATAAACCGGACATGTGCTTTAAACTGTCATTTTTTTCCTCCAATTCAATTCATTCCTGCTCCCGCGAGACAAAGAAAGCAAAACATTGCACATCTCTTTACCATCGTAGAAACTTTACTAAAAATGTCCTGCCTATGCCTATCATGCTCAAAACTACTCTTCTAATAGAAACCTGTAACCACGTGAAATGAAAAAACAGCACCTCGACAAAGTTCTGTCTCTTCAATTATCACAAGTTTACATTAAATTATAACAAAAAATATATAAGTTGACTAAAAATTTAATAAATTATGTATATTATATCTTCACATTCACCCTCAAACAACTTCAATCAATAATATATATTAATTAATACTAGCTGATAAAGTCATACACGGATCATCATTCATAAGTCATAATCAGTACAGTGTTCATGGAGTTACTAACATGATCTTAAAATCACTTATTTAAAAATCACTTATTTAATAGATTTTAAATAGCAGGAATAAAAACCTGCCAGACCTTAATGTCACAGTCTAAACTACTACTATAAACTAGAAAAGATGCTTCTTCAGATTCTGAATTACCATCACAGTTTTCAACCACTGTAGTTAAGCACTTAATTGAACCTTGATGTCCTTGTAAAACAGACAAACAACAATAATCTCTACCAACACCTCTCCAAATTCTTATGGTTTTGTCAGCTGAACCACTGCACAGTAAATCCCAAACAACAGCTAAACATAGTATAGAGTTTGTGTGTCCCCTTAACGCACCCACCACCACCATTTTTCCATCATCATCTTCATCCTTATCGACATCTTTCTCCCAAACCAATATTGATCTATCACAAGCAACGAAATACAGAACAGATTCATCACTGCTTAAAACCAAAGCATTGATTTCAGAGTTGTGTTTCTCTAACGTATCAACCAAACAGTGTTTCTGTTTCTGTTTATGTTTCTCATCATGTTGAAGATTCTTCCACACTTTAATTCTCTTATCTGCTGATCCGCTATAGACAACACCGTTGTAAGAAACTACCACTGCATTTATAGCATTGTCGTTTGTGTTTGTTATCGATTCCAAGCAAGTGAAGTCTTTTGTTCCCCAGATTTTGATTGTTCTGTCCCATGAAACAGAATATAAAAAGTTTCCATCTTTAGATAAGGCAGGTGAAAAAAACAGTGTCGACGTGATGAACCCACGTGCATTTTTTGTGTCTTCGAATTTGGACATGGTTTTCCGGGTTTAAAATCTTAGAAGCACGGTCACCAAGTGTTGGAAATGTTGCTAAATGGGTAAAAGGGTGTTTGTGTTTAATTGAATTACTAAGGATTTAACAGCGCCTTTTTCCTGCGACTACTTTGTTTATTGAGTTTTCTTCTTTTGAGATAGTTATGTTCCAGGTTGTGATTTCTCTGTCGGATGAACCGGTGAGGAGGAATCTGCCAATGAGAGTGAGAAAGCCAAAAACCCTCACTAACAAAGCAAAGGTCGACGCTAATAGGCTTTAGCGTCGGTGTTGGGCGGTCTCTCTAAAGCTCGAAGCAAACAGTAGTGTGAAGCCGACACTATTTTAGCATCAGCTATGTTAAATGCTAAGAGGACACTACCCATGATTCATAGGTTTACGCTATTACAGACTTAGCGTCGTCTTTTGACAACTCTAATATCTAACACGTGGTGATATGTGATTTGATTTCCCCTTAACATATAAGCATTACACGTCATCGGTAGCGTCGGTTTTTTATGTCGATACAATACCCCACGTTTTTACTTATTATTATATAGCGCGTAGGAAAAAGTTTTGCCTTCCAAAGTGTAGTGTCGGTTCGAGTCGACGCTATTAGTTATGCCATGTTATCACTAACGTCCTTTTTACTAGCCGACGCTAAATTTGTTTTTTTTTTAATCTATTTTTGATCAAATCAATAACTATTTTAATTGAAATTTGCTTGTAATTACACCTATAAACTATAAAATATGATACAATAAACATAATTTAACCTTTTCGAAATAAAATCAATAAATTTTCAAGTACACCAATAAATTGCAAAATATGATATAATACTGATAAATCTCTATAACGATACAATATTGATAAATTTTTATAGTGATATAATACTGATAAATCTTCATAGTGATACAATACTGATAACACAATCATATAATCAAACGAGTTTACTTATACTTAAAACTAGCTCATTAAACATGTCAATGTGTATCAAAATAAGTATACTTATAAGTCAAACTAGACCTAAAGTAATCATAAGACAATCTAGACATACATAAACTCTACTGATCAAGATCATCATCATCATCTTCTTCATCCTCCTCATCCATCTGCAATATTTAAAAAAGAATATAAAAGTTAGCAGTCAATTATTTGGTAGAATAATGTCACTTGTTACGTGAATTGAGTGATAAATGAAACTAGACTCCAAATATATTTGAATAACCAATTAATTAAAACTTAAGAGGACAATTCTTAAGATGCATAATTGTTGGCTGAGATTTTTATAAAGAGAGAAATCAAAACCAAAAGTCAAAAAGGCTCTTTTAAGAGCACTAAAGAGCATTAAATTATGAGGAGTCGACTACATAACCATGTCGACCATAGTTGATGTCACAGGCAGCCGACTAAGGTTTCGTAAGTATAATCGATCAGAGAAAGGTTCATGGTGAATGGATTGGAACCAGAAGAGGTGAGAAGCCCAAAAGAGTTAAAAGGTCCATAAGCGCCTAAACTGTAAAGGCGAAACGTTATGGAGGGAGAACGTGGGTTCGACAATTACAATGGAGAACATGGGTTCAACCACACAAATGGAGAACGTGGGTTCATAGAGAGAAGTTACAATAGAGAACGTGGTTTCGAGAGGGGAAATTACGAAGAACACGTGGCATGTAAGGAAATGAATCTCACTTAGAAAGTAGTTATTTATGTGTATTATAAATAAAACACTTAGTACACTTTGTAAAAGGTCAAACTTTTCACATTCCTGCACGCTAGTCACTCAAAGTAACCAGGAGAACAAGCGAAATGGGTCAGACAAATGCAATGTATATTTGAACCAACCTATTTTTCAATCTTTCTTTAATGGTATGTCATTATCTTTTACAACTTAAAACTTGTTTCGTCTCCTTTATTTTGTCTTTTTGTCATTATCTTTTGTAATTTAAAATGTTTGGCTCTCAGTCAAACACATCCTTTTTGGAAACGCTTTGACTACGCGTGCGAAATGAGGCATTGCTCCGAGATTCTCTAGTCGATCTCACCTGTAAACTTGTTTTCAAGAGACCAGCGTTGTTTATCAAATCCAGAGGTAAACAAATTAGCACACCTGGTGGGATAGTGTTAATATTTTCGGATTTTTACGTGTAGTTTCACAAAGTTTCTTATAGTTAGTGTGTGTATGAATTTGAGAAGTGGTAAAATTTTGTCTAAATCTAAAATGCCACTCTCGGACACAAACACTGCACCTACGCATATTTCTACACAAAATGTGGATGTTATACCAGTAAATACCACAACTCAAAGCGTGACAGTTTCATCTCCCGTAAGATCAACCACAGTTCATGGTTCAGTGATAACAGTCATAATGACAAAACCTAGGAATTAGGTATCACCATTTGACCCAAATCGACCACTCTTTCCAGGGGTTACAGGGTCATCATTTGTCCCTCACCAATATGGTATGCCTTATTCCATGATGGTTGGGTTACAGTTGAATCCTGCCACATATATAGAAAATGCAGTTGCCACTAGAAACCAAGTTATGCCCCAAGTGGTCGACTAGGTGGTGTTAGTTATGTCCCGCAGTCGACACCATCTTTGAATACTACATCTGTTATGACTTTAAGACAACAGATGGATGAAAGTAATTTAAAGTTAGTAAACGTCTTAACCCAACAAATGTGAGTCACCCTAAACCATATAGTTGACCAAATAGGTAGATTGATCGATTCATTAGGGGTCCAACCAACTAAAATCCGCCACAGGCTGTTGAGGGTTTTTAAAGAACTAGAGGGGGCAACAATGAGCGTCCTTTTAGACCTAGAAGAGTGGAAACATCCACTTATAAAGAGGAAGAATTCATTGAACAATATGAACCAAGGCCGGTCGTAGTTAGGAGAAACCAAGATGATGATCGAGTGTTAACAAATGCCATTGTTGGATGTAACAACATAGTAAATATGGTTGAAGAAGTATTAACACGATCCGGAGTAAATATTGGTCTCCGGAGGCCCAATTACTCTTCACCCTTGCCTGATTACATTTGACAAGCAGAACTACCTAGGGGATGCAAGGTACCTAAGTTTACCAAGTTTCCTAGTGAGGCCAATGAGTCGACCATTGAACATATTGATAGGTACGAAACAGAAGTTGGATATATCATCAACGATGAGGGTTTAAAATTAAGACACTTTCCTAACTCTTTGACAAAAAATGTTTTTACTTGGTTTACAATGTTAACTCCAAACTCCATGCGTACTTGGGAACAACTTGAGGGGATATTTCATGAACAGTCTTATGTTGGTCAGCCTAAGATAAGTTTGAAAGAATTATCCTCTATCAAGAGAAGGTCGTCTGAGTCAATGGAAGAGTATTTGAATAGGTTTAGGGTCCTAAAGTCTAGATGCTTTACTAGGGTTCGTGAATATGAGCTGATCGAAATGGTCGATGGGGGGTTAGATTATTCTATTAGGAAAAAGTTTGATCCTCAATTTATTAGGGATATGTCCTAACTAGATAATAAGGTTTGATATGTCGAACGTTTGAAAACAGAGAAAGCTAGAGTATCAAAGGACCATAGAAAAGGAAAAATTTCCTATGTACACACAGATGATTATTCCATAGAGTCTGAGGACGAATGCATGAAAGAATGAGAGGTTAACATGGCCAAATTAAAATATGGGCCTCCATATGCATATAAACCTATAAGACCGTCTAAGGGAAAGACGGTTGAAGGTCCAAAAAATGATAACACTAATACTAAAACATATATTTTTGATGTGTCAAAATATGATGAAATATTTGATGTTTTAGTTTCAGATGGTCAGATTATAGTGTCCCCAGGCACTAAGGATTCACCATTAGAGCAAAAACAAAAAAGAGGTTTTTGCAAATATCATAATTTTTAGGTCATAATACTTCTCAATGTTTTCTTTTCAGGGATTTGATTCAAAATGCTTTGAAAGACGGTCGACTGAAATTTGGTGAGAAACCAAAGACTATGAAGATTGACTCGGACCCCTTACATGTGGATGATGCATAATATGTGGAGCCATTTGAAGTACTGGTGATGGAGGCTACCGTGGGCCTCATAAGCGAACAGGTAGACACTATCAACTCGCTAGCAACATTGACGCTCAAGGCTACTAATGGCCTTCAAGATGGACCGAGTTTGGCTCCAACAGTCGAGGCTACTGAGGGTCTCAAAGGTGGAAATGACAATCTGTCTAAGCCACATGAAGTGATGATGGTTGATTTTGCTGAAAAGCCCGAAGGTGATCAGAAAGACAAAGCAAAAATGGATTGTAAGGATGAAGAGTTGTCTGAAGAAACGGTGGCTAAATTAATGAAGGTCGTGTTTCCTAAAACTAAAGAGGAGTTGATAGACTTTCTGAACAAATGTAAGCTGAGTAATTCTTGATCCATGTTATGCCCAAACTGTAATGTGATCTATGACGAAGAAGCTACAAAAAAGATTGAGGCACTGAAGAAAAAACACCATCAAGGAAAAAAATCCAAAAGTGGTGTTTGACAGTCATTACTGACGAGGTGAACAAGGTGTTTGTTGATGGTGGCGCTGCTGTTAATTTGATGCCACAGTCATTGCTGACTAAAATTGGTAAGTTCGACACAGACCTTACACCATACAATATGGTCCTGTAGAATTATGAAGAAAAGAAAAGTCATATGTTGGGTGTGATTCAAGTTAATTTGTCAGTTGGATCGACTTCGAGGCCAACATTATTTATGGTGATAGCGTCCAAGGCAAATTTTGACCTGTTGTTGGGGCACGAATGGACACATGAAATAGGGATGGTGTCGTCGACCTTGCACCAGCGTGTGTCCATATGGCATCAGGATGGAATTGTTAAATATAAAGGCAGACCATAACTATTTTACTTCTGATGCGAAGGTTGTGAATCGAAAGAATTTTGACAAAGCATTTGCAACTATACCACAGTGCTGCCCAAAAGATGCAGTTTTCAAGCAACATCCCGATGTAATCAGTTTTTTGAATTTACACCCCACTTATGGTTTTATTTGGGACCAAGAAAAGTTGGACACATATCCAGCTGCAGAAGGGGAGTTTGAGCCCATTGGGTAAGAAGAAGAACAAAATCACGATGATGCCTGAGGCGAATGCTCTAGAAAGGATTTTGGCCTATATGGCGAAAAACATAGTAAATGCGGCCTTAGAGGCTGAAGATGTTGCAAATATGGCACATGAGGCCATCATGGCGAAAGAGCTTAGAGAACCAAGCCAAACAATAGCTTTAGAAAGCCAGAGGCTTGATTGTATATATGAATAAGAGCCTTTGGGGTTTGAGAAATATCCAAGAGATAATGTTTTGAAGATACAAGCACAAGATCCCTTGGAGGAAGTCGACCTGGGTGATGGTTCGATTAAGATAATTACCTACATCAGCACCAAGATCAACAGCCAGATGAAGGATCAAGTGATCAAATTACTTAAAGAATTTAAAGACTGTTTCGCATGGGATTACAATGAGATGCCTGGTTTGAATAGAGAAATGGTGGAGATGAAGTTGCATATAAATCCGGGAAAACGACCAATCAAGCAGGTGCCAAGAAGGTTCGCACCAGAAGTGTTATCCAAAATCAAAGTAGAGATCAAACGATTGTTGAAGAGCAAGTTCATCAGGATAACCAGGATATTTTCCGGGTTTTGTAGTGCACAAGAAAGGCATAGAGATCAATCAAAACAAAACCAAGGAAATTTTGAATACCAAAGCGCCAACAACGAAGAAAGAACTCCAATCTTTGTTGGGAAAAATAAATTTCCTGAGGCGGTTCGTGTCAAACATGAGTGGAAAAACTTTGGCATTCTCTCCTTTGTTAAAATTAGGCAAAGAGTCTGAATTCAAGTGGGAAAATGAACACCAAGAGGCATTCGATCTCCTGATAGATTATTTTATGAAGCCTCTAATACTAGCACCTCCAAACAGAAACAAAGGCATAAAACTGTATATTGCAGCTTCAGATTCGACACTAGGAAGCATGTTGTCCCAGGAAGACAAAAATGGGGTCGAAAGAGACATTTATTACCTTAGTCGAGTACTAAATGATGCTGAAACTAGATATAATGTAATTAAAAAACTATGTTTATGTTTGTATTTCTCATGTACTAAACTCAAGTATTATATATAACCAGTCGAAGTTTCTATTTATTCTCATTTTGATGTCATCAAACATATGGTGTCTAAACCCATTTTGCACAGTCGAATAGGTAAATGGGAACTTGCATTAACTGAATACTCGTTAACATATATTCCTTTAAAAGCATTTAAAGGGAAAATCATTGCAGACTTTATAGTCGACCATTGGTTGACACTGCTGAAGCTTATGTAAGCACTAAGTCTTGGCAATGTTATTTTGATGGATCTAAAAACAAACAAGGAAATGGGGTAAGATTTTTATCTTATCACTGAATGGCATTCCAACTAGATTTCGTTATAAAATCAAAGGTGAATGCTCTAACAATGAGGCTGAGTATAAAGCCTTAATAATTGGTCTTCAAATTATGTTAGACGTTGGAATAAGAGATGTTGATATTAAAGGAGATTCAGAGGTAGTGGTGAAACATCTGACCAAATTATTTAAGTGCGTTAAAGATCATATGGTAATGTATATGGCCAGAGCGTTATCATTACTTTAAAAATTTAAAAACGTGTCGATTAGTCATGTAAAGCGCATTGATAACCAATAAGCGAATGATATGGCCCAGTTGGCATCTGGATACAAAATACCCAAAGAAAACATAGATGAGTTCATTGAGGTAAAAGAAAAATTGGAATTTGAAACCACAACAATGACAAAAACTTGGGGGGAAACACCTGAAGTAATCCCTGATCTCCTGAACTATGAGTATTTTGGAAAATTTGAAATGGTAAAAGAAGTTTTTGCCATTGATACGTTAGCTAAAGACGACTAGAGGAAACCCATAGTTGATTCCTTAAAAAATCCAGTTGGGTTGATAGAGCGCAAGATTAAGTGCAGAGCATTAAATTATAGTTTAATGGGAGACAAATTATTCAGAAAAATGCCTGAAGGAGTGTTTTTAAAATGCTTAGGAGAGACTGAAGCATATGTGGAAACATCTGAAGTACATAGTGGTTCTTGCAGTACGCATAAAACAAGCTAGAAGATGAAATGGTTGTTGTGTCTAATAGGAGTATATTGGCCGACTATGTTAAAAAATTGCATTAATTTTGCTAAAAGCTGCCAAAAATTCCAAAAACATGCTGGAATTCAACATGTACCATCTAGTGAGTTGCATTATGTTATCAAACATTGGTCTTTCAAGGGAGGGGATTTGGATATTATTGGAGAAATTAAGCCTGCACCATCAAAAGACCACAAGTACATCTTGGTAGGTATTGATTATTTTTCCAAATGGGTAGAACCAGTCACTCTGATTAAAGTAGACCAAGAGGAAGTCATGGCCTTCATTAAAAATCAAATCATATATAGGTTTAGGACACCAGAGACCATAGCAACTGACCAAGGAACTGTGTTCGTAGGGCGAAAGGTGAATGAGTTCGTTGCAAAAATAGGGTTCAAACTATTAACATCAACACCATATTATGCCCAAGCAAATGGGAAAGTCGAAGCAGCGAATAAGACTATTATAAGTTTAATCAAGAAATATGTTGGCAAAAATCCTAGAAGTTTGCATACAACTTTGGGCCAAGCATTATGGGTATGTCGAAACTCACCAAAGGAGTCGACTAACGCAACGCCTTTCAATTTGGTTTATGGACACAAAGCAATTCTACCTTTATAAATTCATTTGTAATCAGTAAGAATACAGAGGCAATCAAATATTCCTACTGAATATTATTGGGGAATGATGCATGATGAGCTGATAAAGGTTGAAGAACATATGTTAGCAGCTTTAGACACTTTGTTCAGGCAGAAAGAATAAGTAGCAAAGGCCTACAACAGAAGGGTGAGTTCAAAATCAATCGTCATTGGAGATTTGGTTTGGAAAGTGATCTTACCCATGGATCGAAGAGATAGGGTTTTTTAGAATCTCAAATAAAATGGGTTGTCCTTAACCAAGGAACTATATTTTCAAGGCTGGGATGTCTACTTCAAAAGCTTTTATGGTCCTATTTTCACAAAGTTGGTCAAAGAATTCTGGAGATTTGCTGACGCTGATGACAAATACATTGTATCCCATGTTCTGGGCGTTAAAATTGTCATCACTGAGAGATCTATAGATACTTTATTTGGGATGGAAAACGTAGGAGGAAAAGTAGATTATCATGCCAACTCAAAATCAAAATATCTGGCGAATGTAATAACACCTGAAATCTATACAGGATTCAAGGTAGTTCTTCGTGAAGGAAAACCACCTACTAATGTTATGGAACTCTCCAAGAATCTTCGTGTTTGGTTTAAGATCATTTTGGGGTGCATTCACCCAAGACCTCCTAACAGCTCATCTGATTACGTCAACACAGATCAAAAATTCATTTTGTTTTATCTGTTAAAAGGAACTAAGATGCATCTTCCATCTCTTCTCTTTAACTATCTGAGAGATACTATTAAAGAAACTAGAAGCAATGAAGCTGGAAAGCCTAAGAAAACCAATATTCCTCTAGGGAGACTCATTTCAGATATTCTGATTGAAAGTGGTCTTATAGACCATCTAACCAATCTAAAGCTCATGAATGATATAGTAGCAATAATTGGAAAACCCTTTAATGGTAACAATCTTAAGAGTGTGAACATTGTTGATAAGTCATGGGTTGTGATCAAACCAAAAGTTCTTGTTGATATACAAATTTTTAAGATTCAAAGGTTACCAGTTAATAGTCATCCTCTATTCACTAAGCTTGATCCACTCGAGGTCATGGAAAATTATATTAATTGTCTGGCAGTTAAAGGGGTTGACACATATGCATTTGAGTATGATTCACTTCTAGATAAACCCCATTTATCCACTCAAAAGGAAGTATAATACTACCATGAAGAAAAAGAATAAGACTCAATAGAAGAAGATAAATATTCTGGGACCAGGAGTCTCTGAAAATTCTGCTCAGAAAGTTGTTACTACTGCTTCATCTGATGGAATAAGTTTAACAGATTAATGGTTGTTGAGGTTCTCAGAATCATGAATCTTTATGTCCAGAGTAATGAAAAGTTTATAAAGGAAGCTGAAGAAAGATACACTACTTTGGAAGCTTAGAAGGATGAAAAAGAGAAGTTGCAGAAAGAGAGGTTGCTGAGAAAGAGGTCGCTGAGGAAGCAACTAGAATAGAAGCTGAGAAAAATATCGAAGGTACCTCCAAGGGCTCAGATAAAGAGGAAAGATTTTCTACTCTAATGAGGGCTATTGAGAATATGCAAAAAGAATAACTCATGGTAAAGAAAGGCATACAAGCAGGATGAAGTCAACAATAACATTCAGAATATGTTGGCTTAACTCCCAGCTTAGAAGAACCCTTCCTCTTTCAATCCTTAGGCATTATAGGCTGCCTGTTTCAATGTTTTTTTTATTTAGTTGTTTTATTTTTTTTACTATCTTTGTTCCTTATATGAAGTATATTTTTTTAATTCATATCAGTTTGTTTCATAATTTTTCTTTTCCTTAAGATGAGTGTTATTTTTTTTTCTCACAACTGATGTTTCTAACTCATCTTCAATTTCTTAAAATCATTTTGATTATGACAAAAAGGGGGGAGAAAGATAGTGATGATTTTAATATATCTAATTCTCTAAATCCCATTACTTACATTCTAACAAAACACAAATGCAAGATTGTTTTTGAGAATGTTGTTTCATGTACACAATCATAAGCAAAATGATCAACTTCAGATTGTTTAGAAGGTTCTGATAACGAACTTATAATGTATCATTGGATCTGGTAAATCAAGCTTAGATATAAAACTTCTAAGATTTAGAAGGTTATGAGAAATCAAGCCCTAATAAAAAGAATTTCTGGTAAAGCTAGGCTCTTATAAAGATAACAATACTCAGATATCCCTTACACTTCTAAAGATTGTTAAGTCTTTATCTCATGGGGCGATTGTGTATCTCGGGGGGAGAATATTTATCTCAGGGGAAGTTTTTTCTAAACTTACTCTGATACTTTGATTGATATAAACTTGTAAAATTGTTTCCTCAAAATAAATGGTTTTGTCATAATCAAAAAGGGGGAGATTGTTAGAACAAGATTTGGTTATGCGTATAATCTGAGTTTTGATGATAACAATACATATATTTTATATGGAACAATTTCTATTATCTAATAGTTTCTCAAGTGTGAAGATAAAATATTCTAAATAATTTAGGATTTTTGTCTGAAGAATCATCAGAATTGTATTTGGCACGCATCAGAAAGACTATTGTATCCGCTTCTGAAGAAACATCAATAGTTTTGATGAATGTTGAATGTTCACCAGCAAAGGATCCACATGTACTTCTCCAGATAAGTTGTAGCTTCAGAAGTCACAAGTATTCGATCAGATATCGAGATTTTTCTTCAAAGATCAGAAATCAAGATAAGGCGCTTCTCATAATAAGCTATTTCTTCCACCTCAGATATCAAGAAATTGTTTGTCAGATAAGCCATTGCTACAAGTCTGAAGACAAGGTTCTGATTCTAAAGTCTCTGATACATTTTGGAACGTTACAATGAATCATCTTCTAGAATATTTATCATTTCAAATCAGAATCATTCCATCAGAAGATTAAGAACAAATGCATGACCTCTTCTGCGTTGTCTTACTACTTTAGATTAGAAGTATTTTATCAGAAGAAAAGATCAGAAACTCGCACAATAAGAATACAATACAATAGTACAAGACCTATTCCACTATGGAGAAGACTAAGTTGTATGGTTGAAATGGATTTGTCTCCCACGTTTCTATGCTACCGTTGTAGCAGCTGGCAAAAGAAAGTGACGTTTTGTACTATCCAACGGTCTTCTTTCTCAACCGATATAAAGGGACGACTACTTCATTTGATCATAATGATTCATGGAAAAATGATTCAAGCATCAAATTGAAAAGTAAAGTTATTGTGCAAAGAAAAGAAGAGAGAAAATATTCCAGAAAAATCTAAAAACACAAAGAGTTGTTGCTCAAATTTGTGTTAACTTCTACTCTCTATAACACAAGAGTTATTGCTCATTATTGCGTTATCATCATTGTTGTACACACAAGAGTTATTGCTCATATTTGTGTGTAAACATTTGTTCTTCATTGTAGTGTTAAATCTGCTTTTTAGAAGCACTACTATAAACACTGTTTGATTGTAAATATTTTAAGATTTGATTTCCTTAAGTGACTAAGTTATAGTTTGTATACTTGAGAGGGCTAAGGTTTTTTTTTCTAAAATCTCATGCGTTGTTTGTAATCTTTCTAGATTATTGAATTAAGTCCTTTTGTAAGGAAAAATCACCTTGGTGGATGGACAAGAGTAGCCTTTTCTAAGGTGAACTTGTATAAACTAATTGTGTCACTTTTCTCTTCTAGTATGTTTATCATTGTTCGTTTGTGAGAAGCATTTACAAAAGAATTTTTTTTTGAAAACCCAATTCAAACCACCATTTATTGTGTTTTTCTCCACCTTCAGACTATTATTGTTAGGTCAATGCATGTTTTGTTTATTTTCGAATGGCGATTTTAAACATTATGTTGTTGTTGCATTGACGTGTTTTGACATGCATTCATGATGTCGTTGTTGATGATAAAAGAGGCAAGTTGAAATCTGAGTAGGGTGGATTGGTGATTTATCTCAAATACGAGTAGGGGGATTTGGGGTTCGAGTAAGGTGAACCTGGTTCGCTAAGAAACCTTTTGTTGAGTTGGTACCACATGCATTACGTCAGAGTCGTTGCATTAACATCCTATATGGCATTATATGAGTTTTGTTTATGAAATATGGCATGATGATACTTATGATTGCTATGTGATTATGTATGAATTTTGTGGATGAAGATAATATGTGAGATATTTACAATGAATGAAGGTGTGAGTATATGTTATGTTAATGTATTTGAATGGTAGACTATTGTGATCGGTGGATCTGGAACTGACTGTTTAACGCTGGTTCGTGAAATGTCGCGGAAGCAAGAGTCGCCACCGTCTTTTATTTTCTCCAACAAGGAAAGGACAAAAGCACAGAAAAATTCCTTATGAGATATGCTCTCGGTTCGGGAGGTAGATTTATAGAAAGGGAAGGTGTTAGCACCCTTTATATCCATGGTTATCCATGGGCTCTTAGATACTTGCTCATTTGTGTTTTCAAAATATTTGTTTGCTTTTCTAGGTGAGTGGGTTTGAAAAAGTTTCTTTGAAAGTTTCAGATCGACTCTTGTATCAGTCCTCAAGAGTGTTTGAAAAGTTGTTTTGAAAGCTTTTTGCAAAGTGTCGGTGTGAAAAGAAGTTTTTGATTTGTTTTGAATTAGAGCAAGTATCTACGAGTCATCTACCTACCCTAAGGAATTAGTCTGTGTAGAAGTCCTTAAGGTAGTGCCATCCCACCATTGAGAGGTAGGTAGCACCACCGTTGGAGGTGTTCGGGTCAATTCGAGGATTAGGGACAGTGTGGTCACCAGAGCAATAGGAGGATACCTTAGAAGCTACCCCCATGCCATGTTCATGGACATGAGGACTTACTAAAACGTCCTCTACTCGACGACCACTTTTCGAGGGGCAAGGCAACAGTGAGGCGTACCCTAGGAGTGGTGTGTGAATTGTGTGTCATTTTCAGTTATTATTCGTCTTGTCATACATTGGTGATCTACGCTTTGATTTTATTTGAGCATACATTATTTCATGTGAATTATTAGCAGTTAAGGGGTGCGGAAATAAAAATGCGGAAAGATAAAGGTCCTACGCTATTACAAGGCGCGGGTCTACAACGCCAAATTAAACCAAGACCCGATTTGAATAAATAAAATGCGGAAATTAAATATCCTAATTAATCTATTACAAGGCTTTGGGGCAAGTACATAAATTTCACAAAGAAAAATAAAATAAACGCGCGAAGAGAAAATTATATTCGAAGGTGTGAGGGTGTTGGACCCTTTGAGGAAATTAAATTGAAATTATTAAATTAATTAAATTAAATAAAGGAAAGAACTTATTTTTTATGTTTTTTGTATTTATGAAATTAAAGAAAATTAAATGGAATTAAAACCCTAATTCTAAGCATTTTTAATTATTAAAGAAATAAATTCAAGTTTGACCTAATTTACTAATTATTTAATTATAAGTTATTTACAAAAATAATTAATAATTAATAGTGATAAGAAAAAAAGATTATTTATTAAGAAAAAGAATAAAAAAATGCTAAAAGACTTGTTTTTATATTTTTAATTATCTAAGAAAAAGCATTAAAGTTAAAAACCTAAAATTAAAACTAAATTGATTATGAAATTTATTTACAAAATAAATATTATTGAATTAAATAATAAACATATTTTATTTTTTTGACTTTCTGATTTTTTTGTATTTTTATATTATTAAAACTAATTTTGTGGAATTAAATGAAACAAATAATATAATTAAAATAAATAAAAGAAAAGAAGAAAAATAGAGAAAGAGAAGGCAAACATGGGGGGTTTTCTGACCCATTTGGAGGTATATTGCAGCAATTAGGCCCATTTGAATAAGGCTTTTTTGACTTTTCAGTGGTCACGTGTGGACCATTGACCAAGGTGCATGATGGTCTCTCCATTCTGGCCATTAGATTGGAATTGATGGACATGTGGCAAGCTTTGGCATTGAGTGCATGGTGGTCATTAGAGTGGAAGCTGCACAGAAGCGTGTTAAAACAAAATATATGAAATAAGTGGGGGACCTGGGAATCGAACCCAGGTCCCAATATTCACCAAGCGTGTCCTCTACCACCTGTACCAAGCAACGCGTTTGTATGTATCATGGAAAACAAATATTATAAGAAATAAACCACGCTAATGATATTAACACAAAAAACACGCTGAAAATTTGAATGATCCAACCATGCTATGACACCTAAGCATCTTCTCTGTTCTTGTACCTGTAACAAAAGGCAAATAGCGGGGGTTTTAAACCCCCACTAACCACAATATAGGAAAATAGCGATTAGCTCCTGGGCAATGATAAATTGGGCGCGAGGTGATGATTGTGTTCGTTTGGAGCTTCTGATTCCAATGGTGTAGGTTAGGACGACCAATTTTTCCATGGGAAAGAAACCCCAATTTCAAGCTTATGAAAACCTAGAAAACATCCATGGCATATTTCGCTACAGGCATGATTAGTTCAATTAAAAGGCACCAAAAGCTTCAGCATAATCATGTTAGTGTAAAACAATATTTAAAATGCATTAATATGGCATGAAATTCAAAGTACGATTATGCAAAAATTCATGGACAGGACGACTTCATTCTACCATTTCTTTGTGTATGGAGAGTGGAAAAGTATTGGGTTATGTTCAGGAAAGTCTCAGCAAGATTTTGAGATACTTTTCACGCCTTGAAACGCCTTCTAGATGCCAAAATAGTTTTGAGGTTTTTAAGAAAAAAGTGCAAGTTTGTTTTCAGGTTTTCAGCACAGCATGCTTGTTTTTTTGATTAGGGTTGTGATGTATATGTATATGTCAATGAATTAGGTTTACAAAACAAGTCCAAAATCCATTTAATCAATGCTTTTCAATTTGTGATTTTCATGAATCTTTTTCAATCTTTTTCATTCCCTTTTGATGCCAATCATTGCCAATTCTTGCCTTTTTGAGTATGCACGAAACATTGAGGTCATGATGAGTGGATATGCTGCACAAAAAGGCTTGGAGAATTTGATTTGCTATTTTTGTCATATTTTATTTTAATTAAATGAACTAATAATAATAATAATTCAAATAATTAATAAAAAATGATAAAAATAACTCCCTTTAAAGTCAATGGGTCGTGCATAGCCTTTGGGTGATGATTCTTGGAAGAAAATGTGGCTCGTTAGCAATTTTGAGGCATTTGAAGCAAAGTTGACTTTTCAAAATTCCCAAAAATTTCCCAACTTCCACAAGGCATATCTTGCTCAATTTTTAAGCTTTGATCATGTTCTTGGACATTTTGGAAAGGTCTTGAAGTCCTCTAACCAATGCCTTTGGTCCCATGTCCTTTTGATTTACCAATCTCAAGTTATGGTCTTTTACTTAAAGTGCCTTTTTGTTGACTTTTGAAAATGACCTATAATGTTGAGATTGATAACTTTTTGTGAGAGCATTTCTTGGACTTGAAATGTGAAGAGGAGTTGTAGGAAATGTATTTCTCTTCAAAATGAGCTTTGGATGGAATTTTTCTGATAAACCATGTGGAAGTTATGCCCTGGTCAATTTGCAGTTGACTTTTCCAACTGTCCAAATATAGAAACTTTTGCATCTTGAGACTTTTTGAGCCATGCTTTGAGAATCATGATCAAGAATTGATCAAATGATATTTGTGGCTTCAAAATAAGATGTTGACCAAAAATTTTGACTTTTGACTGTCAAATGACCATTTTGCCCCTACAGTTGACTGTTGAGCAATTAGGGTTTTTGACTGTGCAGTTTTGTGCTGTAAGTCTTGAAACTTAGCATATGGATGCTTGACCATGTTTATAGACATGTGGGACTTGTTTGGACCCTTGGAAACTTCAACTTCTTTGCCAGAACCAAAACCCTAATTTTTGACTGTTAGGAGGCAATTGGACTGTGCAACCCTTGGGAGATTTTGAAGCATGCTCTTTGCAAATCTTGAAGAATATGGGAGGGCAAATTTTGGGGTACAACAGTTGCCCCTGTTCAATCTTCTTAGACCTGAGGATGTAGATTGGCTGGCGTGCCTTTCGTAATCCGAGGGTGGAAGATGATTGAACACTAGAGTGCCCAGAAATTTGCGCTCACATAGTAGTGATGGTGGGAATGGGCTTATAGATGCCATTTGGAGATTGATGGATAGGAAGATGGGCTTATAGATGCCATGCTGAGAGGTGACAAATAGGTGGATGGGCTTATAGATGCCATCTGGGCGTCGATCGCGTAAGAGATTCCTTAGCGAGAACTTGCGTACCTGAAAAAGAAAATGACTACCTGACCTGTTGTAGGCGTTGGTCTTCAAACTCTTTGTATAGACGCACCCTGGTTGGTTACAGGAATCGGGTCTGGAGCTTCAAACGGTGATGAATGAATCTGGGATGGTTACTACCTCAACGGGACGATGAGAGAACCTGGGGCGATTACTACCTCAACAGTAACGATGAGAGAACCTGGGGCGATTACTACCTCAACAGTAACGATGAGAGAATCTAGGGCGATTACCACCTCAACAGTAACGATGAGAGAATCTGGGGAGATTACTACCTCAACAGTAACGATGAGAGAACCTGGGGCGATTACTACCTCAACAGTAACGATGAGAGAATCTAGGGCGATTACTACCTCAACAGTAACGATGAGAGAATCTGGGGCGATTACTACCTCAACAGTAACGATGAGAGAATTTGGGGCGATTACTACCTCAACAGTAACGATGAGAGAATCTGGGGCGATTACTACCTCAACAGTAACGATGAGAGAACCTGGGGCGATTACTACCTCAACAGTAACGATGAGAGAATCTGGGGCGATTACTACCTCAACAGTAACGATGAGAGAATCTGGGGTGTCTTCTACCGAGTCTTCATCAGGAAAATCTTTAGGAATCGATTTAACTAGGCTAGAGAAGGCCTTGGAATATTCAACTGGGATAAGAATCAGGGAGATCTTAGGGTCGATCTGACTGAACCAGAGAAGGCCTTTGACTGGATAAGAATCAGAAAAAATCTTTAGGAGTCGATTTAACTGAACCGGGCAAGGTCTTGCAATCTTCAACTGGATAAGAATCAGGGAGATCTTAGGGTCGATCTGACTGAACCAGAGAAGGCCTTTGACTGGATAAGAATCAGAAAAATCTTTAGGAGTTGATTTAACTGAACCAGGCAAGGTCTTGAAATAACTTCTACTGGATAAGAATCAGGGAGATCTTAGGGTTGATCTGACTGAACTAGAGAAGGCCTTTGACTGGATAAGAATCAGGAAAATCTTTAGGAGTCGATTTAACTGAACCAGGCAAGGTCTTGAAACATCTTCAACTGGGTAAGAATCAGGGAGATCTTAGGGTCGATCTGACTGAACCAGAGAAGGCCTTGGATTAACTTTGACCGGATAAGAATCAGAAAAATCTTAGAACCAATTTAACTGAACCAGACGAAAGTCTTGGAATAACTGAGAACTTAACTGGATCTTTCCTGAAAAGTAAAGGTCAGTCATATGCAATGCATGATATGGATCAAGCAATGATGTTCTCAACATAAATGAGATTGTAAGATATGATGCGTTTATGCATGTATCATGATGTATGTGATGTTTATGAATGTATGTTTTTGTCTAGGAAAGTAAATCCTTGACGGGTGCCGGGAAGTCACATCCTGGGCTGATGTTGGAGAATAGTGCTTTGTTGTTTCCACTGGGGATGATAGTTGCAAGAATACCGGTAGGAGAAGATAACTTCGTTGGGGAATAAACTTGACAAAGAGATTACTCTGCGGGGAGAAAATTATTCTAGCAATCTTGCTGGGGAACAAAACTCTGAGGGGAGAGAGGTACTTTGCCGGGATGTTGATGGTAACTTCACTGGGGATACCGTTGTTATGTTGGAAGTGTTAATAGACTTCGCTAGGGATAAGGAAGACTTTGCCGACGACGATCTTTCCATGGCTATTGGCTGAGGATAACCCAGTTATATCCCGGTAGGGAAATAACCTTTGAATAAAGCCAGGGGACGCGTTTGTACTCTGCGGGGGGGGGGGGGGGGGGAGCTTCCAGAATCTACTGGGGATAAGCTTCCTGCTGGGGAGATGATTCAAACTTTTCCTGGGGAAATCTTGATTGGACTCTCCTGGGGAAATTTTTGAGATACATTGGGGAAATGGCTCCCCTGAATGTCTAGTATACCGCCGGGGAACAATCTTAGATCAAGATTGCCGGGGACACTTGTTAAGAATGTTTGTATGATGTGCTGGGGAATGTCGAGATCTGCGGGGGATGCCTAACTTCCTTAAGGCTTAAAAGATAACTCTGCTTGGGGAGAGTGCATTGAATTGTTGGCTCACTCTCTGGGGAGTTAAGATATCTGGTTATGTTCTTCAGCTGAACCTACCTTGGTACCTTGATGGACAGAACAATTAGATCGCTTAGACCACTCATTATTGCCCCTGTTTCTAATGTTACCTGTAATTAATCCTTTGTTTCGTATGCAAATATTTATGAGTTAGCAATTAGTATCAAATGCATATATCACAAATTGAACCTTGGACGTTCTTCACAAAACAAAACAGAAAAAAGGAAAAACAATTGGCAATTTGAGCTGAAAAGTGAATTTATATTGATTTTATTGAATTGCCTGTAAATAGGCGTTTTATGTACAAGAGGCTGACGTCCTAGTAAGAGAACGCCGCTGAACAAAAGAGTTTATACAATTTGTACAAAGGAAAATAAAACAACTATGTGACAAGAAAAATCCCACTGGGTTCCAACTCTGCTATCGCCTTTATATCTTCGAGTGTCTCATCACTTGATGACCTAGTTGAAGATGAAGTTGATTGATCGATGCCTTCTGAACTTGAGGTTGATACCGGATTATGGATGCAAAATGGTCCAATGAGACATAGTATTACGCTTTATCCCTAATTTTTGCCTGGACCTCCCTTTCGGGTTTTCAGTCCACCGGGATACCCATTTTTGCCCAAGCCGCCTTTTCAGGTTTTCGACTTACCGGGTGTATAGATTTTTTTCATTTCATCCCTTCATTTTGCCCGAACCTTTTTGGTTCGCCGGGAAGCCCTAATTTTTGCCTAGGTATGTCAACCTAGCGGGTCTTTTTTCATGCGTAGTATCTTTTTACTATGTCTGCATTGGCGGGGTGAGGAAGGTCGTCACCATCCATGGTGGTTAGAATCATGGCTCCTCCTGAGAACACATGTTTAACCACAAATGGCCCTTCGTACGTAGGGGTCCATTTTCCCCTTGGATCACTCTGAGGAAGGATGATGCGCTTGATTACCAGATCCCCAACTTGATATTCTTGTGGTCTGACCTTTTTGTTAAATGCCCTGATCATCCTTTTTTGATACGTCTGACCATGACAAATAGCAGTAAGTCTCTTTTCGTCAATTAAGTTTAATTGATCAAGTCGTGTCTGGATCCAATCATCTTCGCTTAGATCTGCATCCTTCATTATCCGGAGAGAGGGTATTTGCACTTCGATCGGTAAGACTGCCTCCATGCCATAGACCAAGGAGAAAGGAGTTGCCCCGGTTGACGTCCTTGCTGAGGTACGGTACCCATGTAGAGCGAATGGTAACATCTCGTGCCAATCTTTATAAGTCACTGTCATCTTCTGCACGATTTTCTTAATATTCTTGTTCGCTGCTTCTACAGCCCCATTCATCTTCGGTCGGTAAGGAGAAGAGTTATGGTGCTGTATTTTAAACTGCTCGCAGAGCTCAGTGATCATCTTGTTATTAAGATTGGTACCATTGTCTGTAATGATCCTTTCAGGGACGCCGTATCGACAGATCAGGTTATGCCGAATGAACCGTGCCATAACATTCTTGGTTACTGTAGCGTAGGAAGCTGCTTCGACCCACTTCGTGAAGTAATCAATCGCTACCAGGATGAAGCGATGCCCATTGGATGTCGTAGGTTTAATCTCACCGATCATATCTATGCCCCACATTGTAAACGGCCAAGGTGCTGTCAAGACATTCAGAGGAACTGGAGGAACATGCACCTTGTCTGCGTAAATATGGCATTTGTGACATGTCCGAGAGTGTTGGTAACAGTCGGCTTCTATTGTGGACCAGAAATACCCTGCCCGAAGGATTTTCTTCGCCATAGTGTGTCCACTGGAATGTGTTTCGAATGCACCTTCATGTAACTCCGCCATGATCCTTTCTGCTTCAGTCTTATCCACACAACGCAGTAAGGTCGAATCATGGTTTCGCTTATACAGGATGCCGTTGCTAAGGAAAAACATCGCTGCGAACCTTCTCAGAAACTTCTTATTGTTGACAGATGCACCTTCAGGATACTCCTGAGCTTCCAAGTATCTCTTCACCTCATGGTACCAAGGTTTCTCAGTCACTGACTCAGTCTCGAGATCACAACAGTATGCTGGTTCGTCCAGTTTCCAGATAATAATCCGGGGAGCCTCATTGTCCCATTTGACCTTGAACATAGAAGACATCGTAGCTAACGCGTCCGCCAGCTGATTCTCCTCTATTGGGAAATGTTAAAACGTTATTTATGTGAAGTGGGGGATCAATGTCAGCACACATTCTCTGTAAGGAATAAGATTCGGATGTTTCGTATCCCACTCGCCTTTGATCTGATTGATCACGAGAGCGGAATCTCCGAAGACACTCAGAAACTTAATCCTTAAGTTGATCGCAGCTTGAAGACCCATGATGCATGCCTCATACTCCGCCATGTTGTTGGTACAGTTGAAACATAGCCGGGCAGTGAGTGGAGTATGAGTGCCTTGGGGGGATATGATCACAGCGCCGATACCGTTACCCAAAGCGTTGGAGGCTCCGTCAAAGTGCATAGACCATCGGGATCCTTCCTCAGGTCCTTCATCCGGTCCAGGTACTTCACAATCAGTCACTATCATGATACTCTCGTCTGGAAACTCGAAGTTCATTGACTGATAGTCGTCTACTGCCTGATGTGCCAAGTGGTCTGCCAATACACTTCCCTTGATAGCTTTCTGGGTTGTGTACTGGATGTCGTATTCTGTCAAGATCATTTGCCATCTTGCTATTCTTCCAGACAGAGCAGGCTTTTCAAATATGTACTTTATTGGATCTATCTTTGAGATCAACAAGGTAGTGTGAGTCAGCATATACTGTCTCAGCCGGCGAGTAGCCCATACCAAAGCGCATCAAGTTTTCTCAAGCAGTGAGTATCGGGTCTCACAGTCGGTAAACTTTTTGCTAAGGTAATAAATGGCATGCTCTTTTCGGCCAGACTCGTCATGCTTCCCCAGCACACACCCCATTGAGTTGTCAAGTACTGTCAGGTATAGTATCAGAGGTCTCCCTTCAACCGGTGGCATAAGGATGGGTGGTTCTTGGAGATACTCTTTGATTCTGTCAAAAGCAGCCTGACATTCATCATTCCAACGTACTACCTGATCTTTCTTCAGCAGCTTGAAGATTGGTTCACAGTTAGCAGTTAGGTGCGAGATGAATCGAGCAATGTAATTCAGGCGTCCTAAAAAGCCTCTGACCTCTTTCTCTGTCTTAGGAACTGGCATCTCTTGAATGGCTCTGACCTTGGCAGGGTCCACTTGAATACCCTTATCACTTACAACGAAGCCTAGCAATTTTCCAGATCTTACCCCGAAGGTGCACTTGTTCGGGTTCAACCTCAGCTTGTACAATTTCAGACGGTCAAACAACTTCTGCAGATGGTCAAGGTGTTCCTCCTCAGTTTGGGACCTTGCAATCATGTCGTCGACATACACTTCCATCTCATGATGGATCATGTCATGAAATAAAGCAACCATGGCACGTTGGTAGGTTGCCCCAGCATTTTTCAACCCGAATGGCATGACCTTGTAGCAGAAGGTACCCCACTGAGTGACAAAGGTAGTTTTCTCCATGTCTTCAGGAGCCATCTTGATCTGATTATACCCTGAAAAACAATCCATGAAGGAGAACACCTTGTGCTGAGCAGTATTATCAACCAGAACGTCAATGTGAGGTAGGGGGAAGTCATCTTTGGGGCTGGCCCTGTTCAGATCCCTGTAATCAATACACATTCTGACCTTACCATCTTTCTTTGGTACCGGCACCACATTAGCAACCCATTGAGGGTAAGAAGTTACTGCAAGAAACCCAGCATCGAATTGCTTCATAACCTCAGCTTTGATCTTCTCAGACATCTCTGGACGCATACGGCGGACCTTCTGCTTAACCGGAGGGCAGTCTTCCTTGGTAGGCAAATGATGGACCACAATGTCGGTATCCAACCCGGGCATGTCTTCGTAGGACCAGGTAAAGATCTCCACATAATCATGTAGCATCTGAGTCAACTATTGCTTCACGCTGAGCTCTAGGTTGGCACCAATCTTGACCTCCTTTCTGTCCGTCTCAGTACCCAGATTTATCGTTTCCACCGGCTCTTCATGTGGTTGAATTGCCCTCTCTTCCTGGAGTAACAGTCTTGCAAGCTCGCCAGGCACTTCGCAATCATCTTCACCTTCGTCTTCGGCTAAGTTGATCGGATTTTCGAAGTCATAACTGGCAGTAGCAGAGTCGTTACCAGTGGGATCCAGAGCGGATTGAAACCTGTATGAGTGAGTGTGTGTAAATACAGCTGTTTTGCAATATATAAAAAAAGGAAAGAAAGAAAAGGAGCATAAGATTTGAAATGCGAGAAAACGTCCAATGTATTTATTCATGATATATGAAATGACAATTAATATGCCCTCACAAATGAAGCCACGGTGCCCCGGGTAAGACACCGGGCCATAGAGTTTCAATTCATTGTTTATTACAAATAAAAAAAACAAAGGAATTCATTACTCCGTAACAAAAGTAACAGGTAGGTTATCCTTTGCAGTCCAATTGCTAGGTCCACTATCAGCCGTCGGATAAATCCAGCTATTGAACTCAGATTCTTCCACTTCATCATCCTCCCTGATAGCATTCACTCCATGATTAGGCATGGGAGCAGTCACCACATTGGGTTTCTCAGGTGCCTCAAACTGTACCTCCTTGGCATCAATAAGGTCTTGCACCTTGTTCCTTAAGGCCTAGCAATCATCAGTAGAATGCCCCGGGCTATCGGAGTGATAAGCACAGCGGGCATTTGGATTATACTTGGGAGATTCAGTATTCACAACCTTCGGGGCCTCCCTGACAGTCACTAAGTTGGTGGATAGCAACTGCGGCAAGATTTGCGACAAGGTCATACTCAGCCGGGTAAACTCTCTTCTGGGTCTTTCAGCCCTTTGTGGATTGGTTTGCCGAGGAGCGGCAGCAGGTTTAGCAATCATCACCGCGTTGACAGATTGGCGGCGCTCTATTTTATCTTGCCTCCTAGGCCCATACACAGCACTGGCCTCCTTCTTAAAGGGTTTCTTCTCAGAACTTGAAGATGTACCCTTCTGAATTTTACCGGACTTCATTCCAGCCTCTATCCTTTCTCCAGTCAGAATAAGATCAGTAAACCCTGCAGACGAATTACCGATGAGATGATTGAAGAATGGCCCGGAGAGAGTCCCCAAGAACATATCCACCAGCTCACGGTCAGTTAACGGAGGCTGCACCCTGCCAGCCAGGTCCCTCCACTTCTGTGCATACTCTTTAAAACCTTCGCTTGATCCTAGCGACATACCCTGGAGTTGGGTACGTGTAGGAGCAAGGTCGGCATTATATTGATACTGCTTGTAAAAAGCAGTAGCCAACTCCTCCCAGTTACGAACCTTGGTCCCATCCAGCTGATAGAACCATTCGAGATGAGTCCCTGAAAGACTCTCCTGGAAGAAGTGGATCCACAAGTTCTTGTCCACTGTGTACGGTTGAATCTTCCGCACATAAGATCTGAGGTGTAGCTTGGGGCAAGACGCCCCGTCATACTTGATGAAAGATGGTGCCTTAAACTTGTGAGGAATGATCACACCAGTAGATAAGCCCAAGTCTCCGAAATCTAGCCCAGGCACTTGTTGGATCTCCATGGCATTCAGTCTGTCTTCCAACTGCTTGTACCGGTCTTCAGCAGAAGGATACTGTTCCTCGTTAAAGTCAGTCTCGTTGTCAGAGACTACTGGACTTGGAGCCTTTCCCCCCTGGGGACTGTCTTTGCCTACAGAAGAACTAGCTTCCTCATTCTGCAGAGTATTACCAAACCTCCGGCCCGAGTTGAAAAGAACAGTTCTCTTCTTCTTCTTCTCCTTCTTCAGGAGCAAAGCCTTCAGCTCTTCTTGGCCTTGAGCCAAACCCATGATCAGCTCTTGAAATTGTGTGTTCTGCGCCTGAAGGGCCTTGATAGACATCTCGGTTGAGGATTCAGGGTTCATGATGCTGAAATAAATAGCGAAGAACAGTAAGCAACCTGAAAAGAGGAATACCTTCTATGCACATGATGAATGGAATGCGTATGATTTATGTTTTCAAAGACAATCGGGAATCAACTTTGTAAACAAAAAGGAACACACTTCATTAGATTCAAATTTGAAATTTAAATTGTTCAATAGATTGCCCTTAGGCGTTACAAGGAAATACTGAAAAGGGAAATAAAACTATAAAAGAAAATCCAAATCTCCTCAATGATCCCAGGGTCTCCTCTTCTCAGTACGGATGTAGTCATTCAGAGCTCGCTCATTCTCCAACTGCTTTGTCAGCTTCTGGATCTTCAATTCCTGCTCGTTGAACTTTTCCCGGTAAGAATCCCGTTCTTCTCGCAGTTGCGACCAAGACCTCTTTAATGTCTCATAATCAGTAGGTATCTGAGGAGGGAGGACAGTTGGAGGAGCCCCATCTTTGTCAGGATACTCAAGAATGACGGGTCTGACAGCTTCGTATGGCATACCTAACTTCTGAGCACGGATACGAACCCATTTGTAGTAGGCTTCCATAGGTAGAGAAGTCTTTGGCCCCAACTCTTGTGGGCCAGCTTTATGAACTCTGTCCCAAGCTTTTATGAACCTACGACGCAGCTCGTCATTATCCACCTAAAACTCAAAACTGATGTGAGGCACCAACATCTCATGAAGCCCTGCTCTTCTGGCTCTTCCAAACTGACGGAGAGCTAGACATGGATTATAAGAGATTCCACCCTGAGTACCAATCAAAGGAACATTAGGGTATTCTCCGCAACGATCAATAACAGCTATCTCATCCAAACCTCTGAGAGTCCACATGATGTCTTTATCAGTGAGAGACATTAACCTATGAGCCCAACCTCTTCCTTCTTGGTTCTTCAGTACGAACTTAGGGAGGTGCGAAATAAACCACCTCACCAACAAAGGGATACAACACCATAGAGTTCCTCGTCTTCGGGCAGTACGAGCATAAAGTTATTGCAGGATGTCACCCAAGAGAGTGGGCACAAGGTTCTGAGACATAAAGATCCTTATGGCAGTGACATTGATGAAGTTGTCAGGATTAGGAAACAAGACTAGCCCATAGATTAAGAGAGCCAAGATATCTTCATATGCCCTAAAGTCCAAGTAATTCCAGAAACTATTAGCTTTACCAATCATAAACTTGGCCAAGAAACCCTTAACTCCGCTTCTAGTCACCCAGTTGTCCATTACTTCTTGATGGGTCAAGGGAAGAGCTGCAGCAACCTCCTCAAGCCTGAGGGTCTTTTCCCAACCAGTGTAGGGAGTCTGATCCAAGATAGGGATACCAAGCAAATCAGAGAACTCTTCCAGGGTAGGGACCAACTGGAAGTCTTGAAAGGTGAAGCACTGGTACAGAGGGTCATAGAACTGAGTCAGGACACTCATCAACTGTTGATCCTGCTTTGCAGTGACTAAACTGAGAAGAGAACCATGCCTCTGGACGAAGGATGTAGTATTTGGAATCCTGCTAACCAACTCTTCAAGAAACTCAGGTGAGTGAACAAAGTTGAACCGGATAGTGTTCCTTCGCATAGGCATCATGATGTCCTACAAAACAGAGCAAAGGTGAAACCTTCTTGTCTTTGAAATGGTCAGTCCTTATGCAGGATGCATGCAATGCTCATGATGTTATGATGTTATGATAAAGCACACCACAAATATTTACAAAGGCAAACATGATAAGGCACACAAGTCACACAAGACAAGCCCTTAAAGTTTAGGCTAGCATGAGGTCTGGGTATTACCCTTTTTCAGTTTGTTGGTTCATACCTGTCCTATCAAAAGTAACCGGGTTCTTAGAGGATCCCAATATCATTGACTACCCTCAATCGGTCATAACTCCAGCATCGCAATCTTTTCTTGCAGCCAGAACCATCACGAGAGTTTAGCCTCAATGGGCGTAGCATACTGCTACTGTTCTATTGGCCAAGTTGTGTCATTTAAGGTTCTAAGGTCTGTTGGTGCTTAATGACTCCTCAAAAGACCCATATTCTCCTCGTTGCAACACAAGGGATATCGGTACAGACCAAGGTGCCACACCAACGTAGCCACTGTTTCACCCATGTCGGTCTACGCCGGACAGGTCCCTCACACCTTATGCTACCTAAACAGGGTATCCCCAGATCCGGGTTAGGATCTATGTAACTCCCATGCAACCCACAATTTAAAGCAACCAAGTCAAAACAATTGAAAACACAGTTATGAACTATCCTAAGGTACACCTCACTTTTAAATTTTCTCCCCAGCAGAGTCGCCAGTTCTGTGATCGGTGGATCTGGAACTGACTGTTTAACGCTGGTTCGCGAAATGTCGCGGAAGCAAGAGTCGCCACCGTCTTTTATTTTCTCCAACAAGGAAAGGACAAAAGCACAGAAAAATTCCTTATGAGATATGCTCTCGGTTCGGGAGGTAGATTTATAGAAAGGGAAGGTGTTAGCACCCTTTCTATCCATGGTTATCCATGGGCTCTTAGATACTTGCTCATTTGTGTTTTCAAAATATTTGTTTGCTTTTCTAGGTGAGTGGGTTTGAAAAAGTTTCTTTGAAAGTTTCAGATCGACTCTTGTATCAGTCCTCAAGAGTGTTTGAAAAGTTATTTTGAAAGCTTTTTGCAAAGTGTCGGTGTGAAAAGAAGTTTTTGATTTGTTTTGAATTAGAGCAAGTATCTACAAGTCATCTACCTACCCTAAGGAATTAGTCTGTGTAGAAGTCCTTAAGGTAGTGTCATCCCACCATTGAGAGGTAGGTAGCACCACCGTTGGAGGTGTTCGGGTCAATTCGAGGATTAGGGACAGTGTGGTCACCAGAGCAATAGGAGGATACCTTAGAAGCTACCCCCATGCCATGTTCATGGACATGAGGACTTACTAAAACGTCCTCTACTCGACGACCACTTTTCGAGGGGCAAGGCAACAGTGAGGCGTACCCTAGGAGTGGTGTGTGAATTGTGTGTCATTTTCAGTTATTATTCGTCTTGTCATACATTGGTGATCTACGCTTTGATTTTATTTGAGCATACATTCTTTCATGTGAATTATTAGCAGTTAAGGGGTGCGGAAATAAAAATGCGGAAAGATAAAGGTCATACGCTATTACAAGGCACGGGTCTACAACGCCAAATTAAACCAAGACCCGATTTGAATAAATAAAATGCGGAAAGTAAATATCCTAATTAATCTATTACAAGGCTTTGGGGCAAGTACATAAATTTCACAAAGAAAAATAAAATAAACGCGCGAAGAGAAAATTATATTCGAAGGTGTGAGGGCGTTGGACCCTTTGAGGAAATTAAATTGAAATTATTAAATTAATTAAATTAAATAAAGGAAAGGACTTATTTTTTATGTTTTTTGTATTTATGAAATTAAAGAAAATTAAATGGAATTAAAACCCTAATTCTAAGCATTTTTAATTATTAAAGAAATAAATTCAAGTTTGACCTAATTTACTAATTATTTAATTATAAGTTATTTACAAAAATAATTAATAATTAATAGTGATAAGAAAAAAAGATTATTTATTAAGAAAAAGAATAAAAAAATGCTAAAAGACTTGTTTTTATATTTTTAATTATCTAAGAAAAAGCATTAAAGTTAAAAACCTAAAATTAAAACTAAATTGATTATGAAATTTATTTACAAAATAAATATTATTGAATTAAATAATAAACATATTTTATTTTTTTGACTTTCTGATTTTTTTGTATTTTTATATTATTAAAACTAATTTTGTGGAATTAAATGAAACAAATAATATAATTAAAATAAATAAAAGAAAAGAAGAAAAATAGAGAAAGAGAAGGCAAACATGGGGGGTTTTCTGACCCATTTGGAGGTATATTGCAGCAATTAGGCCCATTTGAATAAGGCCTTTTTGACTTTTCAGTGGTCACGTGTGGACCATTGACCAAGGTGCATGATGGTCTCTCCATTCTGGCCATTAGATTGGAATTGCTGGACATGTGGCAAGCTTTGGCATTGAGTGCATGGTGGTCATTAGAGTGGAAGCTGCACAGAAGCGTGTTAAAACAAAATATATGAAATAAGTGGGGGACCTCGGAATCGAACCCAGGTCCCAATGTTCACCAAGCGTGTCCTCTACCACCTGTACCAAGCAACGTGTTTGTATGTATCATGAAAAACAAATATTATAAGAAATAAACCACGCTAATGATATTAACACAAAAAACGCGCTGAAAATTTGAATGATCCAACCATGCTATGACACCTAAGCATCTTCTTCGTTCTTGTACCTGTAACAAAAGACAAATAGCGTGGGTTTTAAACCCCCACTAACCACAATATAGGAAAATAGCGATTAGCTCCTGGGCAATGATAAATTGGGCGCGAGGTGATGATTGTGTTCGTTTGGAGCTTCTGATTCCAATGGTGTAGGTTAGGACGGCCAATTTTTCCATGGGAAAGAAACCCCAATTTCAAGCTTATGAAAACCTAGAAAACATCCATGGCATATTTCGCTACAGGCATGATTAGTTCAATTAAAAGGCACCAAAAGCTTCAGCATAATCATGTTAGTGTAAAACAATATTTAAAATGCATTAATATGGCATGAAATTCAAAGTACGATTATGCAAAAATTCATGGACAGGACGACTTCATTCTACCAGTTCTTTGTGTATGGAGAGTGGAAAAGTATTGGGTTATGTTCAGGAAAGTCTCAGCAAGATTTTGAGATACTTTTCACGCCTTGAAACGCCTTCTAGATGCCAAAATAGTTTTGAGGTTTTTAAGAAAAAAGTGCAAGTTTGTTTTCAGGTTTTCAGCGCAGCATGCTTGTTTTTTTGATTAGGGTTGTGATGTATATGTATATGTCAATGAATTAGGTTTACAAAACAAGTCCAAAATCCATTTAATCAATGCTTTTCAATTTGTGATTTTCATGAATCTTTTTCAATATTTTTCAATCTTTTTCATTCCCTTTTGATGCCAATCATTGCCAATTCTTGCCTTTTTGAGTATGCACGAAACATTGAGGTCATGATGAGTGGATATGCTGCACAAAAAGGCTTGGAGAATTTGATTTGCTATTTTTGTCATATTTTATTTTAATTAAATGAACTAATAATAATAATAATTCAAATAATTAATAAAAAATGATAAAAATAACTCCCTTTAAAGTCAATGGGTCGTGCATAGCCTTTGGGTGATGATTCTTGGAAGAAAATGTGGCTCGTTAGCAATTTTGAGGCATTTGAAGCAAAGTTGACTTTTCAAAATTCCCAAAAATTTCCCAACTTCCACAAGGCATATCTTGCTCAATTTTTAAGCTTTGATCATGTTCTTGGACATTTTGGAAAGGTCTTGAAGTCCTCTAACCAATTACTTTGGTCCCATGTTCTTTTGATTTAACAATCTCAAGTTATGGTCTTTGACTTAAAGTGCCTTTTTGTTGACTTTTGAAAATGACCTATAATGTTGAGATTGATAACTTTTTGTGAGAGCATTTCTTGGACTTGAAGTGTGAAGAGGAGTTTTAGGAAATGTCTTTCTCTTCAAAATGAGATTTGGATGGAATTTTTATGATAAACCATGTGGAAGTTATGCCCTGGTCAATTTGCAGTTGACTTTTCCAACTGTCCAAATATAGAAACTTTTGCATCTTGAGACTTTTTGAGCCATGCTTTGAGAATCATGATCAAGAATTGATCAAATGATGTTTGTGGCTTCAAAATAAGATGTTGACCAAAAATTTTGACTTTTGACTGTCAAATGACCATTTTGCCCCTACAGTTGACTGTTGAGCAATTAGGGTTTTTGACTGTGCAGTTTTGTGTTGTAAGTCTTGAAACTTAGCATATGGATGCTTGACCATGTTTATAGACATGTGGGACTTGTTTGGACCCTTGGAAACTTCAACTTCTTTGCCAGAACCAAAACCCTAATTTTTGACTGTTAGGAGGCAATTGGACTGTGCAACCCTTGGGAGATTTTGAAGCATGCTCTTTGCAAATCTTGAAGAATATGGGAGGGCAAATTTTGGGGTACAACAACTATAATTGTTGAATTTTACTTTTCTCTTATGTTCTTTATGATTGATTATGATTACTCACCCATTCTGTTTGAATGTTGCCTCCACGTGGGTAACGCATAGATACTCAGAGTAGCTTGATAAAGTATTGAAGATAGTTTTTTGAGTACTTATTAGTTATCGTTAATTTATAGGTGTCTTGCTCTGATATGTAACATCAGGTCGGGAATGCTTGGTTGATTTTCTTCTGTTATAACTATGTTGAAGTTTTTGTAAGGTTTTTGATTGTCGAACCAGTTGTAGTTTAAATATTTTATGAGATAAAATGCCATGAGTTTGATGTTTAATGATATTTATTGAATGATGATTCTGCTGCGATGTTTTAATTAAATATTGATGTTATATAACTATTATGAAAGTGTATGTTCATGAAAAATATAACTGTAAATGTTGTAACCCGTGTTACGAAGCAAGATTGTATTTATGTTGTGTTACTATGACGTGTGACACCCTTGTGTGGTGATTTAGATTAGTTTATTTGTAAATTCAATATGGGGTTTAGATGGGTGTTACATGAGTTTACTTTCATTCCTTATCAATCACCCAATAGCCCCGAGATTTTCCACTAGGACGACCACATTTGCTAAAAATTGAAAGCGTTGGTTGGGAATTCTCATGATCCGGTCGAGGATATTCCTTAAACTTGTACTTGGAAACAAAATAAATGTGTTTAAATAGTGAGAGAGAAAATTAGTAGTTTCACAGTGCAAGTAGGAAATGCATATTGAACCTTCAACCCTGCCTTTATTTTTCACCGGACGCTTGAAGTCTCCCATCAATCTACACATGAAAAGATTAAAAGATTTTTTTTCATTAAATTAATCTACAAAAATTAAACATCATTTACCTTTTAAATGGACACATCCAACATTATTGTATAGGACCACCAAAGATTGCTTCATTAGGTAGGTGAATCGGGAGATGTTCCATTGAGTAAAAAAAACCTGGAGGAAAAAATATTTCAAGCTTGCATATGATTATGGTAATGTTTTGTTCCAACCAAACAAGGACTTCCAGCTTCAATGTATTACAATACAAGTCTTTAAAAAATGACTTAACTCAGTTAGCGGCTTCCATATCTCAGGAGGCAAGGAACGAAAAGCAATTGGAAGTAAATACTCCATTAATACATGACAGTTGTGGCTTTTTATCCCCTTCATCCTACCCTTAGTGACATCAGTACACCTAGAAAGATTTAAGGCATAACCATGAGGCATTTTTAGTTCCTTAATCCATCTACAAACTAACTTTGCCTTTTCGGATGTCAAGAAATGTTTTGTCTTTGGCTTAACCATCTTTCCATTAGGTGAATGATGCATCTCTAAATCCTCGCATAAACAGTTAAGAGGTAAACCCAATCTCTCCTTATCATAGTTCTTTGTTTTTGCAGGATCATTCATGACAGTGTAAAACACATATCAAATACATTCTTCTTTATGTGCATCATGTTAAGGTTGTGCCTTAACAAGTTGTCCTTCCAATATAGAAGATCCCAAAATATACTTCTTTTGATCTAATTATTTTGTTTCCCATACCCTGGAAATTTGGTGGCCCAATCACTGTCTGTGACTTTTGGAAAATCATGAACTGCTTCCCAGACGTCATGCCCGGTAAACATGTATGGTGGTCTTTTTTTCTTAATTGTGTTTTTTGTAAATCTTTTTTTACTTTTTCTAAACGGGTGATCCATTAGTAAAAGCCTACGATGATAATCAAACCAATAACTTTTTCCACCATATCGTAAGGTGAAAGCATATGTATTGTCCATGCAATAAGGGCATGCTAATTTACCTTGTGTCCCCCATTCAAACAACATATCATATGCTGGAAAATTATTGATTGTCCATATTAAATGCACTATCATTAAAAATTTTGTTGCATAGAGATAACATATGTCATAATGCCATCTCTCTACAAGCACTGTAAATCATCAATCAAAGGTTGCAAGTAGACATCTATTTTAACTTTCAGATTCTACGGTCCAGGTACAAGACAAGTAAAAAACATGTATGGTTTGGTCATGCATATTTCGGGAGGGAGATTGTAGGGTTTGACTATTATCGACCAACATGAATATGGAGAACTAGAGACTTGAATGTAAGGGGTAAGCACATCTGTACATAAACCCAATCTTACATTTCTTGGGTCACTATCATAATCGGGATAAACTTCATCAAAGTGTTTCCATGCTTTTCCACCAGATGGGTGACGTAAAAAATTTGGATTGCTGGTGTTCTCACGATGCCATCTCATTTGAGCTACAAATTCCTTTGAAGAAAAAAGTCATTGTGTTGTACCCCAAAATTTTCCCTCCCATATTTGTCAAGACATTGCAAGAAGAATCTTCAAATGGCTCAAGATTGCTCAAGAGTTGGACAGTCAAATCATCTCCTAAGGCAGTCAACCTCAAATTAGGGTTTTGTGTTGCATCAAGGTCCTTGCATCCAAATGGTCTCAAGTTCTCCCCAATTTCCTAATATGTTCTAAAGTTCATCCATGTCTTCAAGCCTTGCAGAGGAAGTTTGGTCAGTCAATTGCTCAAAAGGTCCCAAAATCGACTGTGCTAGGGCAAAAGTCAACTGTGACCTACAAATAGTCAAACCTCAATATTTTTTGTCAACATTTTCATTTTAAAGGATAATTCATCATTTGATCAAGGGTTGATCATGATTCATCAAGGATTGCTCAAGATTCATCAAGATTCAAAAGTTGCTAAATTAGGGTTTTGTAGGAAAAGTCAACTCAACTTTGACCAAGCATAGATTTCTCATACTTTATGAGAAATGACCCATCCAAAGCTAATTTTGATGATAATGCAATTTCCTACAATCCATCTTCACACCCCAAGATCAAGAAATGCACTCACAAGAAGTTACAAATTTGGACATTATAGGTCATTTTTGAAAGTCAACAAAAACACCTTTTTTTCCAAAGCTTATAACTTGAGCATGGAATATCAAAATGAGATTAGACCAAAAGAGTTGGTTATAGGACATCTCAAGGTTTCTAAAAAGTCCAATAACACTTCCAAAAGTTCAAAATTGAAGAAGTTATGCATTGTTGAAGTTGGGCATTTTTCCAAAATTGCCAAAAGTCAACTATCCCCAAAACTTCAAATTTTGACAAATGGGACCACTTTTTTCCACTTGATTTGATCTTGTCACACCACACACGTGTCCTATCTTCAGTTTTATGACCATTCATTAATTTTTCTATTTTATTTGATTTTTATTGAATTAATTCACTTTTAATCAATTTAAATCCAAATAAAATCCAAATAATGATGAAATAAGATCTTTTTGAGTGATACAGGTTTCAATTATCATCATGGATCAGATAAAATCCGAATCATGCCATGTTATGTACAAAATATTTGATTTGAGACAATTTTAGAAGCTTTTTAATGGTGATTCATATCAAATCTTCAAACATCAATGCTCATGGATTCAAGGACCAAAAATAAATCTAATTCACTCTATTATACTCACACAATGCAAAGGCACAAAGGACACGACCAAAAGTCTGCACAAAATCACAAGAACAAACTTGAAAAAAGCTTGAAAAGTTGGAATCTGAAATCCATCCTAGAGGCGTTTTCAAGGCCAAAACTCAACGTAGACTTCTTGTTTGCCATCCACTGAAGCGATAGGAATCAAAACTAAGCCCTCTCGTCACCTAAAATGCACTGTAAGCTTATCTGAAAGTGGCCCTGTACACGAAATCACATTCCCATATTCCTGCATCTTTTGAGCAAATTTTTTGTACAATCATGCTTGTTGTACCCCAAAATTTTCCCTCCCATATTCTTCAAGATTTGGCAAGATCAAGCTTCAAAATCTCTGAAGGGTTGCACAGTCCAATTGCCTCCTAACACAGTCAAAATTAGAGTTTTGGTTCTTGCAAAGAAATTAAGATTTTCAAGGGTCCAATCAAGTCCCACATGCCCATATACATTGTCAAGCATCCATATGTCAAGTTTCAAGACTCACAGCATCAAATTGCACAGTCAAAAACCCTAATTGCTTCACAGTTAACTACAGGGGCAAAATGGTCATTTGACAGTCAAAAGTCAAAAAATTTGGTCAACATCTTATTTTGAAGCCACAATCATCATTTGATCAATTCTTGATCATGATTCTCAAAGCATGGCTCAAAAAGTCTCAAGATGCAAAAGTTTCTATTTTTGGACAGTTGAAAAGTCAACTGCAAATTGACCAGGGCATAACTTCTTCATGGTTTATCAGAAAAATCCCATACAAAGCTCATTTTGAAGAGAATGACATTTCCTACAACGCATCTTCATATTTCAAGTCCAAGAAATGCTCTCACAAAAAGTTATCAATTTCAACATTATAGGTCATTTTCAAAAGTCAACAAAAAGGCACTTTAAGTCAAAGACCATAACTTAATATTGGTAAATCAAAATGACATGGGACTAAAGGTATTGGTTAGAGTACTTCAAGACCTTTCCAAAATGTCCAAGAACATGATCATAGCCTCAAAATTGAGCAAGATATGCATTGGAGAAGTTGGGAAATTTTTGGGGATTTTCATAAGTCAACTTTGCCTAAAACACTTCAAAATTGCTAATGGGCCTCAAATTCTTCCTTGAATCATTACCCAAAGCCTATGCACGACCCATTGAGCTCAAAAGGATTTATTTTCTTATTTTTAATTAATTAATTGAATTTTTATTCTTATTAATTCATTTAATTAGTTTTAATTGTAGAAAAATATCAAATAATGCTTTCCAAATCTTTTTGTACAGCAAATCATATCAGGGCAAGCTGGCCAAGTTGTTTCACATCCAAAAAAGGAAAATCTTCCATAATTGGCATAGCTTTCATGGCAAAAGATTGAAATTTACATAATTGAAAATCAAATATCCAAGACATTAATTCAATGGATTCATGGGCTCTTTCTTGACCTAAATTCATTCACATACAAAGGCTGAGTGAAACCTAATTCATAGGGACATGAAACAGCTGCTTAAAGCTCATACTCACTTTGCAAAATTCTCATAAAAAAGCTTGAAACTGATTTCACAGTTAGAGGACAATTCAAGGCCTAAAAACGATTCTAACACATTGCTAGACCTTCCAGGAATCTAGTAGCATCAAGAACCAGTCCAAACGCGCGAGGAATCGAAGAACATAAGCTACACGATTTGCTATATTTTCTAAATTCTTATATCATCATTCATGCGCTTTTAACAATTGTTTTGGATTGATTCATGCTCATAGGGACCTTCTGAAGCTGTTGGTACCATTCAATTGGGTTATAGCCCCCTGAATCGAAATTCACCATGGATGAAACCTAGGGTTTCAGAACATCCAAATTAGGGCTTTCCTTGTATGGAAAAATTAGACTTCCAAACCTATATGGATAGAATCGTTGCAGCAAGACGAATCAAATGAACTACTCGCGCTCAATTTATATTTCCTCCTCTTCTATTCGCTATTATTCATTGTTGTACTTAGTGGGGGTTTAAAACCCCCGCTACTTGTTCATGTTGCAGGTAAAAAAGATGAAGAAGAAGCATGCGTGTCAAGGCGTGGTTGGATAGTTCAAATATCTGGCGCGCTTTTCTTTGTTTATACCACTAACATTGTTTTTTTATATAACATTTATTCTCCATTATATGAACAAGCGCGTTGCCTGGCTCAGTTGGTTGATGAGGTGTCTTACAGGTATAAGGACATGGGTTCGATTCCCAGGTCCCCCATATAATTCATAATATTTTTCCTAACACAATCTTATGCAGCGTTCATTCAAAGGGCCACCATACGTCCTAACGCCTAAGCTTGCCAAGTGTCCCTAATGCTCCATCCAGTGGCCAGATGATGCCGTCCATAGTGAGTCCCAGTCAAACAGCACGCAGGTGATTGAGAAAGTCAACGTGGCTTAGACTTCTATTGGGCCTGAATTACTTCCAGTTTACCTCCATTTGGGCCAGACACCCCCCCTTGTTTGTATATTTAATTTCCTTTTCTATTTTTTAATTCTTTTTATTGCTTTAATTATTTTCATTTAATTCACCTAAAATAATTTTCTTTTCATAATAAAAACAGAAAAAATCAAAAATACAAATATGTTTAATTATATTTAATTTCACAATTAAAATATTTTTGTAAATAAATAACTAACAATTAATTTAGTTAATTTAGGTTTTAATTTTAACACTTTTTCTTAATAAATAAAAAAATGCATAGAATTAGGTTTTTTGACATTTTATCTTTTTCTTAATTAATTTTTCATCATTATTTATTATTATTAATATTTTTGTAAATAAACATGTTAATTAATTAATTAGTTAATTAGCCTAATTTTGACATTTTCTTTAACAATTTAAAATAATTTAGAACTAGGGTTTCACTAACTTTAATTTTAATTCTTTTCTTTATTTCATAAATACCAAAAACACAAAAAACACCTTTCTTTAATTAAATAATTAAATAGACTTTAATTTAATTTAATTTCAAGCAAAGGGTCAAAACCCTCGGACATTCAATTTCAATTTCTGTTTCGCGCATTATTTTCTTTTGAATATTATGTAACTGTTCAAGGAATGTAATAGTAATTAGGTTTACCGCATTTATTTACTTTCCGCATCTTTTATCAAAAACGGGTCTTTGTACTTTGGCGATGTATAGACCCGCGCCTTGTAATAGCGTAGCTTTTATCTTTCCACATTTAAATTTCCGCACTCTTAAATTCTAAATTGCATGAAAGAATGTATGGTTAATTAAAAACAAGCGTAGCTCACAATGCCATGATCAAAGATAATTGTTAAACTGAAAACAACACACAAATACACACACCACTTCTAGGGTACGCCTCACCTGTTGCCTTCGAAACGTGGTCGTCAAGTATAGGATGTTTTAGTAAGTCCTTATGTCCATGATCCAGTTGCCTCGAAACAGTTGCCTCGAAACAGTTGCCTCGGAACAGTTGCCTCAAAATGGTTGCCTCGGATAAAAAAGGATCTAGGACATTAGGGTTACTTCTAAGGTGTCCTACTATTGCTTCGGTGACCACACTGTCCCTCAATCGAATTGACCCGAACACCTCCAACGGTGGTGCTACCTACCTCTCAATGGTGGGATAGCACTATCTAAAGGACTCTTACACAGCTTAATTCCTTATAGTAGGTAGATTCTCCTGGGTACTTGCTCTTTCAAAACAAACAAAACAACTTTTCACACTTACACTTTCAAAAAGTTTTCAAACAAATTTTTCATACACTCTTAAGGACAGATACAAGAGTTACTTAGAAATTTTTCAAACGAAACTTTTTCAAAACTCACACACACTTGAAAAGCAAACATTTTTTGAAAACATAAGAGCAAGTACCTAAGAGCCCATGGATAACCATGGATAGAAAGGGTGCTAACACCTTCCCTTTCTATAAATCTACCTCCCGAACCGAGAGACATTCTCAATAAGGAATTGTGTTGTGCTTTTGTCCTTTCCATGTTGGAGAACATAAAAGACGGTGGCGACTCTTGCTTACCGCGACATACGCGATCCAGCTTTAAACAGTCAGTTCTATTTCCACCGATCACAGAACTGGCGACTCTGCTGGGGACACCATTAAAAGTGAGGTGTACCTTAGGACTAAGATCACTTGTGTTTTCAATTGTCTGAATTATTTGCTTTATTATTGTGGGTACTGTCTTGGGAGTTCTATAGATCCTAACCCGGATCTGGGGATACCTTCTTAGAAAGTAGCAACAAGACTGTGAGGGAACTGTGCGGGGTATACCGACATGGTTGAAGCAGTCTGCTACGTTGATGTGGCACTTTGGTGTGTACCGGTAACCCTTGAGTCAAGTCAAGGAGAGTACGAGGCCACCGCGTGGTGTCGTGAAGCATCAACTGACCTTAGGAACCTTAAGTGCACCATCTTGGCCTCTTTAGGGTAGTGAGATAACTGACTTTGGTGCAGTCCGAGGTTGGTTGATACTCGATACTACACTCAGTTGAGGGTTGTTTTCTTGGAATATTTTGGTCGCTAGTTCAGTGGCTAAATCGAAACGATGAACACAGAAAACAATCCAATGATATTGGGACCCTTAGAACCCGGTTACTTCTGATAGGACAGGTTTTGAGCCCCCCAACTTCAAGAGGGTAGTACCCCAAACTTCATGCTGGCCTAAACTCTAAGGGCTCTTTGTGTGACTTGTGTGCCTCATACTTGAACTATTTGCGTACTTGTTATCTAACAACACGAGTTCCTTGCAGGTTTTGGTTACAGTCATTAATTGGGACTCATTACAGGGTTACTTACAGGCATAGCATAACATCATACCATCATACTATTGCATACATCCTGCATAAGGACTAACTCATTTCAAGGATCTCAAGGGTTTGTGGTGCAGGTCCTGATGAATCAACTGTCCAGCAAGGGGCAAAAGGGGATTTATTTTCCTCTAGCCAAGGTTGATGACTTAAGTCAGGGGCTATGACCCACTCGATATGGTGAGCCTTAACTCTTGAAGAAGAACTCTCAAAAACATGAAGCTCCTTCAATCAAGCTACAAATTTCTAACCAATTTCTCTGTTGACCCCGCGAGATCCTTGAAAACATTGCATGCATATCATACATATCATGGCATTACAGGTACCACTGTTTACAGGTCACTTACCTTCTTTGTTGTTTATTTCAGCATGCCATCATGAATCCTGAATCATCTACTGAGCAATCCATCAAGGCCCTCCAGGCTCAGAACGCCCAGTTCCAGGAGTTAATTAAGAGTCTAGCCCAAGGTCAACAGGATTTGAAGACTCTGCTCTCGAAGAAGAAGAAGAAGAGAACGGTATTGTTCAACCTGAGACATAAATCTGGGAATGGATCACTAAATGAGGTTGAGCAGACTACCCCATCTGTTGGAAAAGGCAGCCCCCATGAGAGAGAAGTTCCTAGTCCAGTGGTCTTCGACAACGAGACAGAGTTCAATGATGAACAGTACCCTCCAGCTGAGGACAGGTACAAACAACTAGAAGATTGGCTAAGTGCTATGGAGATACAAAAAGTGCCTGGCCTGGACTTCGAAGATCTAGGTCTGTCTTCTGGGGTAGTAATCCCGCACAAATTCAAGGCACCTGCCTTTGCAAAGTACGACGGGGCATCCTGTCCTAAGCTGCATCTCAAGTCATACATAAGGAGGATCCAGCCCTACACGGCTGACAAGAATTTGTGGATTCACTTCTTTCAGGATAGTCTATCAGGAACTCAACTCGACTGGTTTTATCAACTAAATGGAGCCAACATCCGCAGCTGGGAGGACTTGGCCATTGCATTTTACAAGCAGTACCAGTACAATGCCGACCTTGCTCCCACGCGCACTCAGCTTCAGGGAATGTCTATGGGTGCAGGCGAAGGTTTTAAAGAATATGCGCAAAAGTGGAGAGACCTTGCGGGAAGGGTGCAGCCACCTTTAACTGACCGTGAGCTTGTGGACATGTTCTTGGGGACCCTGTCTAGACCTTTCTTCAACCATCTGATTGGGAATTCCTCTGCTGGGTTTACAGACTTAATCTTGACTGGGGAAAGAATTGAAGCTGGTATCAAGGCTGGGAAGATTCAAGAGGCCGCACCTTCTAATACTCACAAAAAGCCTTACATGGGGAAGAAAGAGTCTAATGCTGCATACAGTCAAAAGAGTCGTCGTGACCAACATGCAGGGGCAGTCATGATCTCTGGTTCTGCACCGTGCCGCCAACCACAAAAGGGAAATCAGCGAAGGCCGGACGAGCCTAAAAGACAATTCACCAACATCAACATGCCATTGTCACAAGCATTGCAGCACATGTTGAAAATGAATCTGATTGCGGTGATCAACCCTCCTGCAAATCCCAAGACCTCCTCTCCAAACTACAACCCAGAAGCGAGGTGTGCTTATCATTCCGATAGTTCGGGGCACGATACTGAGGATTATTGGGCGCTGAAGTACAAGATCCAGAATATGATCGATGCTAAAGAGATCGAATTCGAGCCTGCTGAGACTCCCTATGTGATCACTGCTCCCTTGCTAAAGCATGGCTAGGATTGAAAAAAAACTTTTGTTCATTCGAGTGTTCAAGTTGTAATTTTCTTTTGATTGTTCAAACATTTTATTTCATGTCAAACTTGGTTATTTCATTAATGCATTCTACGTGTCTGTTTTGAAGTAATTGTGTTCATTATATTCAAATTTGCTTTCATTTTTCTGTGATGATCAACTCTCAATTAAAAAACTCTAAGCCTCTTGAGGGAGGATGACGAAAACGATACCACGACATTTACAATATGCTTTTGAACAGACCTCGCTGATGAGGTACAGGCATTGTTTCAAATCCTAAAGAGTGGAGTTATAAGGAAGATAATCCCTCGTTACCCCCTTTGAGCCAAAAAAGTTGGAGTTTTTCGTTTCAAAAATTAAAACCCTTAATCATAACCTGGGGCAGGGTAGTTTTCTCAGTTTAATCCAGGTGCACAGTAAAAGGCATCAAAGAAATCCTTCCAAGACAAAAAGGACAGTGATGGTTCCGAATAATCATAAAGACAGGCAGTCATTATCTCTCAAAATAAAAGCCCAACAAGTCAAAACCTATGAAGGAGACTTATAAAATTGGGGCATCCCGCTGACTGTAAATCCAAAAAGAAACAGTTCAGGCAAAAAACAGGGATAGTAAAATCAAAAAAGAAAGAGGTCATACAAACCCTCAACAAAAAATGACTGCCTATTCAAAATAAACTGTCAATATCCGAACCATCACCGGAATATCAGAGCAAGGATTCAAACAAGATCTAATGCGCGATTAGGTGAGTTTAGGATGGAAGAACATCACGAAGAGCGGGTGGGTACAAATAAATTTTAAGCCTTTATCCTTTGTTTCTTAAACCGTGAACCAGGCCACGTTGTAACCCTTAAAAAGTCCTAGCTGAAGCATGGGTTAGTTCGAAAGCATACTGTTACGAAAGGTATCCTGACTCCTTAAGGCTTGCGGTAAAATAACGAGTTGACATCACAGTTTACAAAAATTCACTTGTTTTTATGAAAAAAACTGCATTTTCAAAAAAAAAAAACTTCAAGACAGACATAAGCTTTGCATTTTTAAAATAACATTGTTTGCATATGACCTTTTGTTTGAATAGCATAGAAATTCGCACGAAGAATATCTAGTGAACAAAAGCACTTCCAATCAAGGGGCACGGCATGATCATCACCCATCATCTGGGGCTGTGAAGTCAAGATTCAGGGAATCTCTCAAGGTGCCAAACAGCCAGGGGCAATTCTCCTCCTGAGTCACTTGGGGCATTGGACAGGAATTCCAGAAACGAATCTTGCATGATCAGACATCTTCTGGTGGTACAGCGATACAACACTACTGACGGTGACAATTCCCTGTATTCTGAGGACGTGGACATAGTCGAAAAAATACTACGCAATAATCAAAGACCCGCTAGGTCGACTGGCCTAGGCAAAAATAAGGGCTTCCCGGCGAACCAAAAGGGTTCGGGCAAAAATAAGGGATGAAAATGAAAAAAATCTGTACACCCGGCAAGTCGAAAACCTGAAAAGGCGGTTTGGGCAAAAAAAAGGGTATCCCGGTGGACTGAAAACCCGAAAGGGCGGTCCAGGAAAAAGTTAGGGATCAAAGCGTACGACTATGTCCCGTCATCTCGTCACTTGCCTACCAAAAGAAGATTTGTCACTCCAATCGGCAGGTATCAAGGCCTCCGTGGGCACTTTCTCCCGTAGAAACTGGGGCAATAAGGATTGTCCAAACTATACAGCCGCTCTGCCCTCCAGGTACAAGGTAAGTTCAGCTGAAGGATATGACCAAGTTACCTCCACTCCCCGCAGAGTAAGGACAGGTTTCAGCAATACTCTTCCCCGAGCAGAGTTGGTCTCTCCTCAGCCCCGAAAAGGCATGGTATCTCCAGCAAGTCAGCGATACTCTCCCCAAGTAGAGTCAGTCTACTGTCAGCCTTAAGGAAGTTGGGTATCCTCCAGAAGATCTCAACATTCCCCAACGGAGTACATAAACATTCCTAACAAGCATCCCCGGCAGTCTTATTCTAAGATTGTTCCCCGGCAGAATACCGGACATCCAGTGGAGCCATTCCCCAGTCCAATCTAAAAAGTTTCTCCAGGAGAACTCAATCAATCTCCCCAGTAGATTCAGGAAGCTTATCCCCAGTAGATTCTGGAAGCTTATCACCTGTAGAGTACGAACGCTCCCCTGGCTTTATTTAGAAGGTTATTTCCCCACCAGGATATAACTGGGTTATCCTCAGCCAATTGCCACGGAAAGATCGTCCCCGGCGAAGTCTTCCTATCCCCAGCGGAGTTCATCAAATCTTCCAAAAGAGCGCAACAATGGTATCCCCAACGGAGTTATCATCAACCTCAGCAAAGTATGTCTCTCCCCACAGAGCATTCCCCACAGAGTTCACTCCCCGCAGAGTAATCTATTCTCCAAGTTTATTCCCCAACGGAGCCATCTTCTCCTACCGGTATTCTTGCAACATCAGCCCAGGATTCAACAAACTTCCCGGCATTCGTCAAGGATCTATTTTCCCAGACGAGAATACATTCATAAACATCGCATCTTCATACATTATAGCATGCATACGCATCATACAACACAAATCTCATTTATTTTTGAGAACATTTTAAAATCATGCAGTTCATGCATCATGAAATTGCATACCACTAATACTTTGCCTTTTCAAAAAAAAAATCAATCAAAAGATGATTATCATCTACCTCTACAGTCCCAGATCAACATTGGTAACAAGCCAGGAAAATGCTGTGGACGACTGATCGTGGGTTAATATCCGAAACCAAACAGGATAATTATCCACTTGATCATCATGAAGCAACCCCACACTGGTTCCTTCTCAACTTCAGATGCAGTTTTACACGAACTCATCATCAGGCAACCCTACACTGGTTCCTTCTTAATTTTCAGACGAAGTCTTACACGGACTTATCATCAAAGTAACCCTACACCGGTTCCTTTTTATTTCAGAAGAAGTCTTACACGGACTTATCTCAAGATGACCTTACCCCGGTTCATCAAGAAGTCTTACACGGATTTATCTCAAGATGACCTTACCCCGGTTCATCCAGAAGTTTTACACGAACTTATCTTACGGTAACCTTACCCCGGTTCATCCTGAAGTTTCACACGAACTTATCTCAAAATAACCTTACCCCGGTTTATCCAGAAGTTTTACACGAACTTATCCCAAAGTAACCCTACACAGGTTCTCTCTTTCCAAAGGCGTAGTTTTACACGGACTCGTCATCAAGAAACCCTACATAGGTTTCCTTCTCAATTCCAGATGCAGTTTTACACGGACTCATCATCAAGAAACCCTACACAGGTTTCCTTCTCAGCTCCAGATGAAGTTTTACACGGACTCGTCATCAAGAAACCCTACACAGGTTTCCTTCTCAGCTCCATATGAAGTTTTACACGGACTCGTCATCAAGAAACCCTACACAGGTTTCCTTCTCAACTCCAGATGAAGTTTTACACTGACTCGTCATCAAGAAACCCTACACAGGTTTCCTTCCTTCAAAGATGCAGTTGCACACAGGCTCATCATCAGTCGACCCTACACAGGTTTCCTTCTTTCAAAGATGCAGTTTACATAGACTCATCGTCAGGCAACCCTACACAGGTTCCCTCTTTCAACTCACAAAAATTACAATTCAACAGACAACCTCCAGATGGCATCTATAAGCCCATCCACCTCCCAACAGTTCCAAATGGCATCCATAAGCCCATTCCCGACAAGGTTCTATCGCATCTCCTGATGGCATCTATAAGCCCATCCTCCTATCCATCATCTCTCCAAATGGCATCTGTAAGCCCATTCCCGCCATCACACTGTTGATACGCAACTATGTGAGTGCAAATTTCTGGGCACTCTAGTGTTCAATCATCTTCCACCTTCGGATCACGAAAGGCACGCCAGCCAATCTACATCCTCAGGTCTAAGAAGATTGAACAGGGGCAACTGTTGTACCCCAAAATTTTCCCTCCCATACTCTTCAAGATTTGGCAAGATCAAGCTTCAAAATCTCTCAAGGGTTGCACAGTCCAATTGCCTCCTAACACAGTCAAAATTAGGGTTTTGGTTCTTGCAAAGAAATTAAGATTTTCAAGGGTCCAATCAAGTCCCACATGCCCATATACATTGTCAAGCATCCATATGTCAAGTTTCAAGACTCACAGCATCAAATTGCACAGTCAAAAACCCTAATTGCTTCACAGTCAACTGCAGGGGCAAAATGGTCATTTGACAGTCAAAAGTCAAATTTTTTGGTCAACATCTTTTTTTGAAGCCACAATCATCATTTGATCAATTCTTGATCATGATTCTCAAAGCATGGCTCAAAAAGTCTCAAGATGCAAAAGTTTCTATTTTTGGACAGCTGAAAAGTCAACTGCAAATTGACCAGGGCATAACTTCTTCATGGTTTATCAGAAAAATCCCATCCAAAGCTCATTTTGAAGTGAATGACATTTCCTACAACTCATCTTCATACTTCAAGTCCAATAAATGCTCTCACAAAAAGTTATCAATTTCAACATTATAGGTCATTTTCAAAAGTCAATAAAAAGGCACTTTAAGTCAAAGACCATAAGTTGAGATTGGTAAATCAAAATGACATGGGACCAAATGCATTGGTTAGAGGACTTCAAGACCTTTCCAAAATGTCTAAGAACATGATCATAGCCTCAAAATTGAGCAAGATATGCATTGGAGAAGTTGAGAAATTTTGGGAATTTTCAAAAGTCAACTTTGCCTAAAACACTTCAAAATTGCTAATGGGCCTCAAATTCTTCCTTGAATCATTACCCAAAGCCTATGCACGACCCATTGAGCTCAAAAGGATTTATTTTCTTATTTTTAATTAATTAATTGAATTTTTATTCTTATTAATTCATTTAATTAGTTTTAATTGTAGAAAAATATCAAATAATGCTTTCCAAATCTTTTTATACAGCAAATCATATCAGGGCAAGCTGGCCAAGTCGTTTCACATCCAAAAAAGGAAAATCTTCCATAATTGGCAAAGCTTTCATGGCAAAATATTGAAATTTACATAATTGAAAATCAAATATCCAAGACATTAACTCAATGGATTCATGGGCTCTTTCTTGACCTAAATTCGTTCACATACAAAGGCTGAGTGTAACCTAATTCATAGGGACACGAAATAGCTGCTGAAAGCTCATACTCACTTTGCAAAATTCTCATAAAAATCTTGAAACTGATTTCACAGTTAGAGGACAATTCAAGGCCTAAAAACGATTCTAACACATTGCTAGACCTTCCAGGAATCTAGTAGCATCAAGAACCAGTCCAAACGCGCGAGGAATCGAAGAACATAAGCTACACGGTTTGCTATATTTTCTAAATTCGTATATCATCATTCATGCGCTTTTAACAATTGTTTTGGATTGATTCATGCTCATAGGGACCTTCTGAAGCTGTTGGTACCATTCAATTGGGTTATAGCCCCCTGAATCGAAATTCACCATGGATGAAACCTAGGGTTTCAGAACATCCAAATTAGGGCTTTCCTTGTATGGAAAAATTAGACTTCCAAACCTATATGGATAGAATCGTTGCAGCAAGACGAATCAAATGAAATGCTCGCGCTCAATTTATATTTCCTCCTCTTCTATTCGCTATTATTCATTGTTGTACTTAGTGGGGGTTTAAAACCCCCGCTACTTGTTCATGTTGCAGGTAAAAAAGATGAAGAAGAAGCATGCGTGTCAAGGCGCGGTTGGATAGTTCAAATATCTGGCGCGCTTTTCTTTGTTTATACCACTAACATTGTTTTTTTTATATAACATTTATTCTCCATTATATGAACAAGCGCGTTGCCCGGCTCAGTTGGTTGATGAGGTGTCTTACAGGTATAGGGACCTGGGCTTGATTCCCAGGTCCCCCATATAATTCATAATATTTTTCCTAACATAATCTTATGCAGCGTTCATTCAAAGGGCCACCATACGTCCTAACGCCTAAGCTTACCAAGTGTCCCTGATGCTCCATCCAGTGGCCAGATGATGCCGTCCATAGTGAGTCCCAGTCAAACAGCACGCAGGTGATTGAGAAAGTCAACGTGGCTTAGACTTCTATTGGGCCTGAATTACTTCCAGTTTACCTCCATTTGGGCCAAACACCCCCCCCCCCCTTGTTTGTATATTTAATTTCCTTTTCTTTTTTTAATTCTTTTTATTGCTTTAATTATTTTCATTTAATTCACCTAAAATAATTTTCTTTTCATAATAAAAACAGAAAAAAATCAAAAATACAAATATGTTTAATTATATTTAATTTCACCATTAAAATATTTTTGTAAATAAATAACTAACAATTAATTTAGTTAATTTAGGTTTTAATTTTAACACTTTTTCTTAATAAATAAAAAAATGCATAGAATTAGGTTTTTTGACATTTTATCTTTTTCTTAATTAATTTTTCATCATTATTTATTATTATTAATATTTTTGTAAATAAACATGTAAATTAATTAATTAGTTAATTAGCCTAATTTTGACATTTTCTTTAACAATTTAAAATAATTTAGAACTAGGGTTTCACTAACTTTAATTTTAATTCTTTTCTTTATTTCATAAATACCAAAAACACAAAAAACACCTTTCTTTAATTAAATAATTAAATAGACTTTAATTTAATTTAATTTCAAGCAAAGGGTCAAAACCCTCGGACATTCAATTTCAATTTCTGTTTCGCGCATTATTTTCTTTTGAATATTATGTAACTGTTCAAGGAATGTAATAGTAATTAGGTTTACCGCATTTATTTACTTTCCGCATCTTTTATCAAAAACGGGTCTTTGTACTTTGGCGATGTATAGACCCGCGCCTTGTAATAGCGTAGCTTTTATCTTTCCGCATTTAAATTTCTGCACTCTTAAATTCTAAATTGCATGAAAGAATGTATGGTTAATTAAAAACAAGCGTAGCTCACAATGCCATGATCAAAGATAATTGTTAAACTGAAAACAACACACAAATACACACACCACTTCTAGGGTACGCCTCACCTGTTGCCTTCGAAACGTGGTCGTCAAGTATAGGACGTTTTAGTAAGTCCTTATGTCCATGATCCAGTTGCCTCGAAATAGTTGCCTCGAAACAGTTGCCTCGGAACAGTTGCCTCGAAATGGTTGCCTCGGATAAAAAAGGATCTAGGACATTAGGGTTACTTCTAAGGTGTCCTACTATTGCTTCGGTGACCACATTGTCCCTCAATCGAATTGACCCGAACACCTCCAACGGTGGTGCTACCTACCTCTCAATGGTGGGATAGCACTATCTAAAGGACTCTTACACAGCTTAATTCCTTAGAGTAGGTAGATTCTCCTGGGTACTTGCTCTTTCAAAACAAACAAAACAACTTTTCACACTTACACTTTCAAAAAGTTTTCAAACAAATTTTTCATACACTCTTAAGGACAGATACAAGAGTTACTTAGAAATTTTTCAAACGAAACTTTTTCAAAACCCACACACACTTGAAAAGTGTGATACGGTGGGAGAACTGACTTGAGGTTTTGCGTTTGTATTCGCAAATGTTTCGGTTGAGCAAGAGTCGCCACCGACTTTTTATTTTATCCTAAGGAAAGGCTAAAAAGCACAGCAAAAACCTTTTGAGATGTTTTCTTGGGTTCGGGGAGTAGATTATAGAAAGGGAAGGTGTTAGCACCCTTTCTATCCATGGTTATCCATGGGCTCTTAGTTACTTGCTTAGATCACTTGCCTTTTGTTTTCAATTGTTTGAAATGGTGCTTGAGTGTGAGTGGGTTTGAAAATATTTTGAAAAGAGGCCAATGTGGTGGCAACCTTTGTAATGATCCATGTGGGGATGTATACAAAGGTGTATGTCTTTTGAAAAAGGTTTTCATTTGTTTTTGAAAGTTTGTTTTGAAAGTATTGTGAGGTGTGGTTTTTGAAATAGGCAAGTGTTTTAGTTTGCAAGTTTGATTCAAGCAACTAAGAGGTTATCTACTCCTAAATTTCTCAAAAGATTATTGCTATGTTTTAACCCTTTTAACAAGTTTGTTCCACCATTGTATTTGGTGGACAACCCTATGTTAGGATGTGAAAGGGACAGGCGCGGGTCATCGTTTAGACCATAATTGCAACGGCGTTAAATGTCTTTGAGCAATTTTCTTTAAGGGACTTGATCATTTGTTTTTGTTTGTTTTGAAAAGTTTTATCGAGGGACTATGATCATTCAAATTGTTTGCTTTGCCCAAAGAAGTTCAACATACAATATGGCCCAATTTTGAAAGGCAACAAGTGGAGTAACCTAGGGGGTGCAAGTGTGATTTGTGTGTCCATTTTCATGCTTGTTTATCTTGAGATTAGGTCATAACTATTTTTGTCGTTTTTCGCATACAAACCCTAATTCTAACATGTTATCATTAGTAAGCAATAAAGCGCGGAAATAAATTTACTAAGCTATTACAAAACCAAATATGGGAAGGGGGGTACAAATGTTCAAATGGGGATATTGACAAGTAATTTAAACCTAAATTATTACATCATTTTTGAATATTTGCAAAGTAAATAAATTGCATAATTAAATGGAAATTAAACAAATATGCAAAATGCAAAGAGAAAGTTTTTTATATGTATGAGAAAAGTATGGTTTATGTAAAATAAAATAAGAAAATAAAAAAGTATTATTTTGAGTATTTTTAACTTTTAGGGCAAAAACCCTAATTTTAAAGAAAATGGATATTAATTGATTTAATACAAATATTTATTTATTATTTATAAAAATAAAAATAAAATGAAGTATATTATGAAAAAAAGTATTTTTGTATCAAATATTAATAAAAATGAAAAATTCAAGTATTTTTATATTTTAACTTAAATATATTAATAAACATATATATATATATATATATATATATATATATATATATATATATATATATATATATATATATATATATATATATATATTAAGTCTTAAATGTGTATTATACACAAAATAATATATTTTTAATATTTTAACAAAATAAATAAAAAAAAAGTATTTTTTATGTGAAATATTTTCAGAAGGTAAATAAAAAAAAAAAATGTATTTGCACTATTTTTCTATTTATTCTAATAATAGTATATATATAATATTTATATACAAACAAAAGAAATAAATCAAATAAATATGTCATATATTCAAAAAATGATGGAAAAAATATTTTTATTTTTTTAATGTCATGAGAAAAAATAAACAAAGTCAATCAAAAAAGAAAAAGTCAAAAAAGAATAAAAATAAGACAAATGGGCTTGGGGGGTTCATGAGTAATTATATGGTGCAAATAAGAAAAAATTCCAGGCCCAGCCCAGAAGACCTGTCTTCTTCAACCTCTGAACAATATCCTTCAAGCAAACACGCGTTTTTTATCTCTGGATTCCTGGACTTTCAAACAAAACTCATAACATGAAAAGTGTAGAGCATTAAGAGACGGTTTCAACCATGTAAAGAACTTGACCTAACTCTCTAAGATGAGGGAGAATTTCTCCTCCCCCAATTTCTGACCTAACTTTTCATCAATGTTCAGACATAAAATTCTCTAAGCACACGAAATATAAATGAAATCTAATCATATGAGCATGTTCAGGGCTATGATTGTGACATGTTTTCTTCACAAACCTAAAGCTAACAATGCCTAATAAGGGAGATAGAACTTCATGAATGTACCTGTTCAGTTGGAATCGAGCTTTGCAATGGAGGATGTTTCAGAGTGAAATGATGACTTGTATAGCTTCCTTGAAGTGTAAGGATGCTTTTCCAAGTCCTACTTTGTCTTGAAACTCCCTGAATCGAGCTAGTGAACTCCAACTGCAAAACAGAGATTTAAAAATGGTGAAGTGGCTTGGAGGTGTTACAGGTGAGGTTTCAAGTCATGGTTAGCTTGCATAGGTTGTAAGGAAGGTAGAGGAACAGGTTTGGGCAAGAATGCTTGAAGGGATTGAGAGATAGCACTCAATCTGCAGGGGTTTCCCTGTTTGAGCAGTTTCAAGGTGATTATGGCAATGGGAGTGTTTTAGAGGCCAAGGGCTCGTGGGTTAGCTTGGATATATTATTTGGAATGTGTTTGATAACTCTTCTCTTGTGTCCTAATGCTGAGGTTGAAGTTGGTACAAGTTATGGACTTTTCTTGAACTTGAAGCAAACAAATGCAACTTGGCTTTCTAGGTCAGTAGAGGACCCCCTAATGTGCTGCATAATCCTCTCTTGATCAGTGTGTTATGCACATAATCTTGTGCCAAGCAGATTTTCCATGTACTTTCTTGATTTGCAATTGGACATAAAGTTAATCTTTTCAAAAATGGAAAGTTCACTTTATCTAGTTTATGATTAATCTTGCATACAATGCTTGCACTCAAAGAACAACACTTTAACACATTGAATATGCATTAAATTATTGATTATGGAATGGTTCAAGGACATGTAATCAAGCATAAAGTAAGATGAGTTCAAATTTGCAAGATTATGAACATGTCTTGGTTAAGAACAAAAGTGAATTTTTGCCAACTTGTGAAATTCGAATCTCTCAAGTTATGAGGTTGTTTGAGAAGTTCTTGGACATTTTGGAAAGCTTGGAATGTGTACTACAATCCATCTTTGAAATGCAAGTTGAAATTCCAAGTGGAAGGGTATGAAAAATGGCCTTGAAGTGGGGTAGAAAACCTTGTCAAAATAGGTTAAAATTTCACTAAGTTAAAAATGGTTTAGTGCCCTTATTCAAAAAATTGTAACTTGAGATACAAGCTTCAAATGAGATAACTTTGTGAATCAAAGTTGTAGATTATGCAACAAGATACAGCTTTCATGTTTTGACTTTTGTTTGAATCCAAATGGATCTTGGTAAAAAGATGGGGCAAAGTTGGGAAAAAAATAGGGTTTTTCATAACTTAGAAAAATTCTAAGTTATGAAAAATTCCATTTTCTAACCCTAATTTGCAATTTGTGATTTCTTGATGAACAAGTTTCATGATTTGGCATATTTTGATGAAAAATGAATCTTGACTCTTGATTTTGACCAAAAAGTCAAAGTTTGACTTTTCAGTATACAGTCAAAATTGATCAATTGACTGGGAAATTCAACTGTCAACCTTGTGTACTTGGGATCTTTTGAGCTTGATGAATGTGTCAAGACCATTTCATTGAGTCCTTGAGTCCATATGTGAGCTTGGTTTTCCATTGGCTAGGTTAAACAGTCAAAAATTACCCTTGTGCAGTCAAAACCCTAAAAAAATGACCATTTTGCCCTTTTGGTGATCTGATCAAATTTCTTGTGGAATTGTGATCCAAACTTGATCAAATGGTCCATGTGAGTTCATAATGTTGATGTGGGTCAAATTTCATGAGGTTTGACTGTCAATTGGCCACAGTTGACTTTTCCCCCAATACAACTGATTTCTAGGTCAACTGTCCAATTGACTGGGCAAAACTTGGAATCAAGACGTGAAACTTGGTGAGGATAAACTTGGGAGTCCAATATGAAGCATGAAAGTCATCTTAGGAATTTTAGGCCAAAACATCCTTGGGCAAACACAAACCCTAATTTGAGTCCACAGTGCAAGGAGAAGTCTTGAGCAGAGGAAACCCTGACTGGATCTTGATCTTCAAGGGTCTTGTGATGAGAAAATGTTGAGGAAATGGGAGGGCAAATTTTGGGGTACAACAGTTGCCCCTGTTCAATCTTCTTGGACCTGAAGAGTTAGATTGGCAAGTTTGCCTTTCGTGACTCGAGGGTAAAAGGAGATTGGACACTAGAGTGCCCGGAAATTTGCACTCGCATGCTGGAGTCTCAACAATGTGGTGTCGGGAATGGGCTTATAGATGCCATTTGGAGAGATGGTGGACAGGGAGATGGGCTTATAGGTGCCATCTGGAGATGTGATAGAAACTTGTCGGGAATGGGCTTATAGATGCCATTTGGAAGTGTCGATCGCATAAGAGATTCCTTAGCGAGAACTTGTGTATCTGATAAAGACGGATGTTTTCCTGGCTGGTTACAGGTGTTTGATCTTCAGTCTCCTTATGCAGATATGCCCTGGCTGGATACAGGTATCGAATCTGGAGATGTTGTAGTTGATAGATGTGCCCTGGCTGGATACAGGAATCGAATCTTCGAACTCTTCAGACGTGCCCTGGCTAGATACAGGAATCGAGTCTGGAAGTGTGGTCAACAGATATGCCCTGGCTGGATACAGGAATCGAATCTGGAGATGTTGTAGTTGATAGATGTGCCCTGGCTGGATACAGGAATCGAATCTTCGAACTCTTCAGACGTGCCCTGGCTAGATACAGGAATCGAGTCTGGAAGTGTGGTCAACAGATATGCCCTGGCTGGATACAGGAATCGAATCTGGAGATGTTGTAGTTGATAGATGTGCCCTGGCTGGATACAGGAATCGAATCTTCGAACTCTTCAGACGTGCCCTGGCTAGCTACAGGAATCGAGTCTGGAAGTGATCACTCTCAGATGTGCCCTGGCTAGATACAGGTATCGGATCTGGAATTGTGACAGTTGAAGGTAGTTGTTTTTGGGATTGTCTTTTTCCTGAAAAGGCAAAAACATAAGTTGTATGCAATGTCATGATGTATGATATGCACGATGTCATGATATTCAACATGAGATGTTGTTGTATGCACTTCATCATATATGTAAGCAAGATGTATGAAAATGTGAAATGTTTATGAATGTAATTTCGTCTTAGGAAAATAAATCCTTGACGAACGGCCGGGGAGTTGCTCCGTGGAAGAGGTACTTGGCCGAAGCTTTGATGAGAGGCCTGCTGAGGACTTTAATGATGGATTCCGCTGGGGATAATGATGATAAACTCCGATGGGGATTGAGGGAACTTTGCCGAGGGCGGTCTTCCGTGGTTTTTAGCTGAGGATAACCCAGTTATAAGTCCTTGTGAGGAAATAACTCTAAATAAAATTCGGGAGAGACGTCCGTACTCTGCAGGGGATAAGCTTCCAGAATCTACTGGGGATGAGCTTTAAGACCTACTGGGGAATGTTGTGACTTTTCAGGATTGTCGGAGAGTCAACTCCGCTTGGGGAAAGTATTGCTGAATCTTGTCTTTTCTCTGCGGGGGGTTGAGATGATTTGGCCACATTCTTCAGTTGAACCTACCTTGGTACCTTGGCGGACAAAACAACCAGACTGCATTAGACAACTTCACATTGCCCCTGTCTCTGATGTCACCTGTAATCAATCTCTTGTTTCGTATGTAAACATTTACGAATCAACAATTTAATGTCAAATGCATATATCAAAAGTGAACATTGGACGTTCTTCGCAAGACAAAACAGAAAAAAGAAAACAATGGTAATTTGTATGGATAAGTGAATTTGTATTGATTTAAACTTTGCCTGTGAATAGGCGTTTTTGTACAAGAGGCTGACATCCTAGTAAGAGGACGCCGCCAAATAACATAGAGTTTACAATTTGAAAAAGGAAACAAAACAGCTATGTGAACAATCCCACTGGGTTCCAACTCTGCTATCGCCTTTATGTCTTCAAGCGTCTCATCGCTTTGCCGCCTGGTCGAAGATGAAGCTGATTGGTCGATGCCGAAATCTGAGCCAGATAGTTGATGCCGACTTCCGGATGCGAAGTGATCCAATGAGACATAGTGTTACGCTTTTATCCCTAACTTTTGCCTGGACCGCCCTTTCGGGTTTTCAGTCCACCGGGATACCCATTTTTGCCCAAGCCGCCCTTTCAGGTTTTTGACTTGCCGGGTGTACAGATTTTTATTCATTTCATCCCTTATTTTTGCCCGAACCCTTTTGGTTCGCCGGGAAGCCCTTATTTTTGCCTAGGTATGTCAACCTAGCGGGTCTTTTATTTATGCGTAGTATTTTTTCACTATGTCTGCATTGGCGGGGTGTGGAAGGTCGTCACCATCCATGGTGGTCAGGATCATGGCTCCTCCTGAGAACACACGTTTAACCACAAATGGCCCTTCGTATGTAGGGGTCCATTTGCCCCGGGGATCACTTTGAGGAAGGATGATGCGTTTGATTACCAGGTCCCCAACTTGATACTCTTCTGGTCTGACTCTCTTGTTAAATGCTCTGATCATCCGTTTTTGATACGTTTGACCATGACAGATAGCAGTGAGCCTCTTTTCGTCAATCAGATTTAATTGATCGAGTCGAGTCTGGATCCAATCATCTTCATTCAAGTCTGCATCCTTCATTATCCGGAGAGAGGGTATCTGGACTTCAATTGGCAAGACTGCCTCCATGCCATAGACCAAGGAGAAAGGAGTTGCCCCGGTTGACGTCCTTGCTGAGGTGCGGTACCCATGAAGAGCGAACGGTAACATCTCGTGCCAATCTTTATAGGTCACTGTCATCTTCTGCACAATTTTCTTGATATTCTTATTGGCTGCCTCTACAGCCCCATTCATCTTCGGCCGGTAGGGAGAAGAATTGTGGTGCTGTATCTTGAATTGTTCACAGAGTTCGGTGATCATTTTGTTATTGAGATTGGTACCATTGTCCGTAATGATTCTTTCCGGGACGCCGTACCGACATATCAGATTATGCCGGATGAAACGTGCCACGGCGCTCTTGGTTACTGTGGCATAGGAAGCTGCCTCAACCCATTTTGTGAAGTAATCGATCGCCACCAAGATGAAGCGATGCCCATTGGATGCCGTCGGTCGGATCTCACCGATCATATCGATGCCCCACATTGCGAAAGGCCAAGGTGCCGTCAGGACATTCAAAGGAACCGGAGGGATATGCACCTTGTCAGCATAGATCTGGCATTTATGACAAGTTCGGGAGTGCTGGTAACAATCGGCTTCCATTGTGGACCAGAAATATCCTGCCCGAAGGATTTTCTTAGCCATGGTGTGTCCACTGGAATGTGTTCCAAATGTACCTTCATGCAGTTCTATCATGATTTTCTCTGCTTCTGCCTTATCCACACAACGTAGCAGAGTTGAATCATGATTCCGTTTGTAGAGAATGCCGTTGCTGAGGAAGAATTTTGCAGCAAACCTCCTCATGAACTTCTTATCATTGACAGATGCACCTTCAGGGTATTCCTGAGCTTCCAAGTACCTCTTCACCTCATGATACCAGGGTTTTTCAATAACCTTCTCAGCCTCGAGCTCGCAGCAGTATGCCAGTTCATCCAACTTCCAGATAATGATTCGGGGAGCCTCATTGTCCCATTTAACTTTGAACATTGAAGACATCGTAGCTAGTGCGTCCGCTAGCTGATTCTCCTCTCTAGGGAAGTGTTCGAAAGCTATCTCTTCAAAGTGGGGAAGCAAGGTTGACACATACTCCTTGTAAGGAATAAGATTCGGGTGTTTCGTATCCCACTCGCCTTTGATCTGATTGATTACGAGAGCGGAATCTCCGAAGACACTTAGAAATTTGATCCTTAAGTCGATTGCAGCTTGTAAACCCATGATACATGCCTCGTATTCTGCCATGTTGTTGGTGCAGCTGAAACATAATCGAGCAGTGAGGGGAGTATGCGTTCCTTTGGGAGATATGATTACAGCGCCGACGCCGTTACCCAAAGCATTGGAGGCTCCATCAAAATGCATAGACCATCGGGATCCTTCCTCAGGTCCTTCATCCGGTCCAGGTACTTCACAGTCAGTTACCACCATAATGTCTTCGTCCGGAAAATCAAAATTCAATGATTGGTAATCGTCCACAGGTTGGTGTGCCAAATGATCGGCCAGTACACTTCCTTTAATTGCTTTCTGAGTTGTATACTGGATATCATATTCTGTTAAGATCATTTGCCATCTCGCTATTCTCCCAGACAGAGCAGGCTTTTCAAATATGTACTTGATGGGATCCATCTTTGAAATCAACAAGGTAGTGTGAGTCAGCATATACTGTCTCAGCCGGCGAGCAGCCCATACAAGAGCGCAGCAAGTTTTCTCAAGCAGTGAGTAACGAGACTCACAGTCGGTAAACTTTTTGCTCAAGTAATAAATAGCGTGCTCTTTTCGGCCAGACTCGTCATGCTGCCCCAGCACACACCCCATTGAATTATCAAGCACTGTCAAGTATAGTATCAGAGGTCTTCCTTCCACCGGTGGCATAAGAATGGGTGGCTCTTGGAGATATTCCTTTATCTTTTCAAAGGCAGCCTGACATTCATCATTCCAGCGTACTACTTGATCTTTCTTCAGTAATTTGAAGATTGGCTCACAAGTAGCAGTCAGATGTGAGATGAATCGGGCAATGTAATTCAGTCGTCCCAGGAAGCCTCTGACTTCTTTCTCTGTTTTTGGAGTCGGCATCTCTTGTATGGCTTTTACCTTGGCAGGGTCCACCTGAATACCCTTATCACTCACAATGAAACCTAGCAATTTTCCGGACCTCACCCCAAAGGTGCATTTGTTGGGATTCAATCTCAGCTTGTACAACTTGAGTCGGTCAAATAACTTCCTCAGATGGTCAAGGTGCTCCTCCTCAGTTTGAGACCTTGCAATCATGTCATCAACGTATACCTCAATCTCATGATGGATCATATCATGAAATAAGGCAACCATGGCACGTTGATAGGTTGCCCCAGCATTTTTCAATCCGAATGGCATGACCTTATAACAGAAGGTGCCCCACTGAGTCACAAATGTAGTCTTCTCCATATCCTCTGGAGCCATCTTGATCTGATTATACCCTGAAAAACCATCCATGAAGGAGAACACCTTGTGTTGAGCTGTATTGTCAACAAGGACATCAATGTGAGGTAGGGGGAAGTCATCCTTGGGGCTGGCCCTGTTCAGATCCCTGTAATTAACACACATTCTGACTTTACCGTCCTTCTTTGGTACTGGCACCACATTGGCAACCCACTGAGGGTAAGAAGTCACTGCAAGGAACCCGGCATCAAACTGTTTCATAACCTCGGCCTTGATCTTTTCTGACATCTCTGGACGCATCCGTCAGACTTTTTGCTTTACCGGAGGGCAATCTTCCTTGGTGGGTAGGTGGTGAACTACAATGTCGGAATCCAAACCTGGCATATCTTCATAGGACCAAGCAAAAATCTCCATGTAGTCTTGTAGCATCTGGATCAATCGTTGTTTCACGCTGAGCTCTAGATTGGCACCAATCTTGACCTCTTTCCTATCTGTCTCAGTACCCAGATTAATTGTCTCCACCGGCTCTTCATGTGGTTGAATAGCTCTCTCTTCCTGGAGTAGCAGTCTTGCGAGTTCACCAGGCACTTCGCAATCATCTTCACCTTCGTCTTCGGCCAAGTTGATCGGATTTTCGAAGTCATAACTGGCGGTAGCAGAGCTGTTACCAGTGAGATCCAGAGTGGATTGAAACCTGTATAAGTGAGTGTGTGTAAATATAGCTGTTTTGCAATATATATAACACAGAAAGGAAAAGAGCACAAGATTTGAAATGCAACAAACGTCCAATGTTTTGATTGATGATATATGAAAATGTCATACAAAAAGCCCTCACAAATGGAGCTACGATGCCCCGGGTAGGACACCGAGCCAACAAAGTTTTAACATATTGTTTGTTACAAATTTGGAAATCAAAAGAAATCAATTACTGCGTGACAAATGTGATGGGTGTAAAATCCTTTGCCGTCCATTTGCTTGGTCCGTCGCTGGTAGTCGGGTAGATCCAACTGTCAAACTCTGCTTCCTCTACATCCTCCTCGATAGCATTCACCCTTGAGCTGGAGATAAACACCGGAGCCTTTCTGACCTTCTCCTTGCGCACAGCCCTCTGAGCTTCTGCAGTAAAGCCTAGCCCAAACTTGTCGTTCTTCTGAGTGAAGTCAGGAAGCTGACCCCAGTTTGCACAATTGCCTTTCTGAACCACAGCCCGGGCATCCCTTAGGGAAGCCATCTTCAAAGGAACATTCTCTTCGACTGCTGTTTCTGCTGCTGCTGAAATTGGATGCACCTCCTCGAAATGCTGAAAGGGGGTTTCAATAAACTCCCCATCCATCTCAATGTATCTGAAGGAATTCAAATGGCTTACCATATACTCCTCTTCTCCTTGCACAGTGACGATCTTCCCCCTGACGGGATACTTCAGCTTCTGGTGCAAGGTGGAGGTCACTGCCCCAGCTTTATGGATCCAAGGTCGACCCAGTAGACAAGAGTATGATGGACGTATATCCATCACATAAAAAGTAGAGTCAAACACCTGAGAGCCCATACGGATAGGGATGTCAACCTCTCCATGAACCATCCTTTTGGAACCGTCGAAGGCCCTGACGATGATATTGCTGGGCTTCAGTTCTAGGCCTTCATAATCCAAACGGTCTAAAGCCTTTTTCGGTAGAACATTCAAGGAGGAACCAGTATCCACCAATACATGCGCCAGAGTAGTGCCCCTGCATTCGATAGAGACATGCAGGGAATCATTGTGTTCTCTTCCCTTCGCAGTCAGGTCAGCATCTGAAAAACCCAAGCCATTGTCTGCTGTCAGATTTGCTACGCAATCAGTGAACTGGACTGCAGACGTTTCTTGCGGCACATGGGCCGTCTTGAGAAATGAGATCAAGGCTTTAGCATGGGCCTCGGAGCATAACAATAAGGAGAGCATGGAGATCTTGGAGGGCGTATGCCCCAGCTGCTCGACAACATTGAAATCACTTTTCTTTATTATTTTCAGGATTTCCTCCACTTCTTGTTGGGAGGCCTCAGCATTTATAGGTATCGGTGCCTCCATCCGGGCAGGCTCTTCTTCAATCCCTTTGCCCCGGGCATTAGATGACTCGGCGGCAGGGGAGACAACTTGATCAGTAGCAGGAACAGGTAAACTTGTAGGTGTTATAAGGAGGGGTTTTCGAATAGCGGGCGGTGCAATGTCAGGCGAGAAGAGCCTGCCACTGCGGGTGACCTTGGCTGGACCAGTGATATCGCAGATACTGGCGCCAGTGTCGAATTCTTGTTTGATTCCATTCACATATACGTCTGCCCCATAATTCTAGGGGACAGCTTTATCAGATACATAGGGGAGAGGCCCCGGAACAGTAATAATCACAGGTGCAACAGTCATGATTTGAACAGGCTTCTTCGGGAGAGCCTTGATTGGATTATTGAAGATGGTAACCACCGAAACTTCTTTTACCGGAACCAACTGAACAGCGGACTTATTAAATAGAATCTCCTTGCTATCCATTAGGATTTGGACGCCTAACCTCAGCAAGGGACAACCAGATAGGGAAACAGCACTGAACAAGCAACCTTCACTGCAACCCGGAAATAAACCGGCCCGCAGTAGGTTCTTCTTGACAGTCTTCAGAGGGGTAACAACTTCATTTACCGAAACAGCATACAATTCTTCCTCAATGGCATTTACTCTATGCTGGGGCATAGGAGCAGTTACAACATTTGGTCTTTCCGGCGCTTCAAACTGAATTTCCTTTGCGTCGATCAGATCTTGCACTTTGTTTCTCAAGGCCCAGCAATCATCAGTAGTGTGCCCGGGACTATCAGAATGATAAGCACACCGGGCATTTGGGTTATACTTAGGAGATGCAGTGTTGACGACCTTAGGAGCTTCTTTGAGGGTCACCAGGTTCGTGGATAACAGTTGGGGTAAAATTTGAGATAAGGTCATACTCAGTCGAGTATACTGCCTCTTGGGCCTTTCGCTTCTTTGTTGATTGTACTGCTGAGGAGCAGCAACAGGTTTTGAGATGACCAAAGCATCGACGGCTTGGCGACTTTCGGGCTTGACTTGTCTTCTAGTACCATAGACTGCACTTGCTTCTTTCTTAAACGGCCTCTTCTCAGCACTTGTGGAGGCAGCCTTTTGTATCTTGCCTGACCTGATGCCAGCTTCAATTCTCTCTCCTGTCAATATCAAATCTGTAAACCCAGCGGAGGAGTTACCAACCAAATGATTGAAAAATGGACCAGACAACGTCCCTAGAAACATGTCAACCAGCTTACGATCAGTCAACGGAGGCTGCACCCTGCCAGCCAAATCTCTCCATTTTTGAGCGTACTCTTTGAACCCTTCACCCGTTCCTAGAGACATACCCTGAAGTTGGGTACGCGTAGGAGCGAGATCAGAATTGTATTGGTATTGTCTGTAGAATGCGGTTGCCAAATCTTCCCAGTGTCGGATGCTAGTTCCATCCAATTGGTAGAACCATTCAAGCTGTGACCCCGAGAGGCTATCTTGGAAGAAGTGAATCCAGAGGTTCTTATCCGCCGTGTAAGGTTGGATTTTCCTTACGTACGACCTCAGATGCAGCTTTGGGCAGGAGACCCCATCATACTTGGCGAAGGCGGGCGCCTTAAACTTGTGTGGAATTACTACCCCAGAAGATAACCCCAAATCTCCGAAATCCAGTCCTGGCACATTCTGAATTTCCATGGCGCTTAAGCGGTCCTCCAATTGCTTGTATCTGTCAGCAGCAGGTGGGTATTGTTCGTCGTTATAGTCCGTCTCGTTTTCGGAGACTGCGGGACTAGGAGCTCCTCCCCCTTGGGGACTATTTTTCTCAGCAGAAGAAGTAGTTGGATCAGCTTCATTGTGGAGTGTGTTCCCAAACCTGCGTCCGATGTTGAACAATGCAGTCCTCTTTTTCTTCTTCTTCTTCAGGAGTAGAGTCTTCAACTCTTGCTGACCTTGGGCTAGGCTTAGGACCATCTCTTGAAACTGTGCATTTTGGGCCTGAAGGGCCTTGATTGCTTGCTCACTGGATGAGTCTGGATTCATGATGACTGTTCCAAAATAAATAGCGAAGGAGATTAAGTAACCTGTGAAATAGGGTACATGCTATGCATATGGTGCAATGGAATGCGTATGTATGCAATGCATTCAAGGATTTAGAATATTCAAAATTTGTTGCAGACAAAAAGGAACGCACATCATATTAATAAGGAGAAATTCGTTAGTACATAAATGCCCCACGGGCCAAATATTACAAAATGACTCCTTAAGGCAAAAAAACATTGCGCATCCTCTTTGGTGCGATGTAGGTGTTGAGATTCCTTTCCTCGTGCAGCAGGCGGGTGAGTTCCAGGACCTTCTTTTCACTGGCATATAGACTGGTCTCAAGAGAATTCCGTTCTTCCTTAAGCTGGACCCAGCTCTTCTGCATTTCTTCCCAGGAGGTGGGCATGTCGGGATGTTGAATGGTGTAGGACACCTTTCCTTCCAAGACTGGTTCTTTGATCACAGGGAGCATATGAGGATAAGGCATCACTAACTTCTGGGAGCGGGCTCGTACCCACTTGAGATAAGGTTCCAACGGGGTGGAGTTCCTGTGCCCCAGTGTCTTGCTGTCCATCCTACTTGGCATCCTCCAGGCTCTGATAAATCTCTGACGAAGTCCTTGAGTATCGTTGTCGAAGTCAAAAACTATGTTAGGAATTAACATGTCATGAGGGCCATCCCTCCGAGCATAACCAAATTGTCTCCAAGCCAGGCATGGGTTGTAAGTAATACCTCCTTTGATTCCAAATAAAGGAACATTAGGGTACTCCCCGCAACGATCAATGATAGTGACGTCTTCCCTGGACCTAGGGCACCAATGTATATCTGCATGCGTGAGAGTCATTAACCGTTGTGACCATCTCAAACCCCGCTCGTTCTTCAAAACTGATTGTGGAAGGTGCGAAATAAACCACCTTCCCAGGAGAGGAGTGCAACACATAAGGACACCCCTTCTTCTCATGGTTCGAGTGTAACATGAGTGAAGGATGTCCCCCAGCAACGTAGGTATAGGATTCCTGGTCATGAAGATCTGGACAGCACTGATATCAATAAGCTGATCCGGGTTAGGGAATAATACCAAACCATAGACAAGGAGGGCCATAACTTCTTCAAAAGCTTGTAGGTCAAGGGAGTTCCAACATTCTTGGGCTTTCTCGAACAGAAACCTGGCTAAGAACCCCTTGATACCACTTCTAACTTCCCAATGTCCCTTGAGGTCAGACGGTTGTAGATGCAAGGCTTTAGCAATCTCTTCAAGCTTGGGTTCCTCTTCCGTACCGTTGTAGGGTAGTTGATCAAGGATAGGGACCTTCAGAAGTCGGGAGAACTCTTCCAATGTAGGCACCAATTGATAATCCGGGAAAGTGAAACAGTGATGCAGAGGGTCAAAGAACTGGAACCAGACTTTTATCATATCTTCCTCAATGTTGGTGTTAACCAAGCTGATGAGTATTCCATGTCTCTCACTGAATGAAGAACCCTCGGGAATCCTGGACATAAGTTCCTTAAGCTGAGGAGGGATCTTTACAAGGCTAATCTGAATTATCTTTCTGCGAGCAGTTTCCATGTCCTATAAAACAAGAACAAAGATGATGATTCGAAACCCTTGAAATGGTTAGTAAATGCTCATGATGTTTGTATGATGTCATGATGTTATGATTAAACACACCACAAATATTCACAAAGGCAAACATGGTAAGGCACACAAGTCACACAAGACAATCCCTTGGGGTTTAGGCCTGCATGGGGTCTGGATATTACCCTCTTGAAGTTTGGTGGGCTCAACCTGTCCTATTAGAAATAACCGGGTTCTAAGGGTCCCAATATCACTGGATTGCTTTCATTGTTCATCGTTTCGATTTAGCCACTGAACTGGCGACCGAAATATCCCAGGAAAGCAACCCTCAATTGAGTGTAGTATCGAGTATCAACCAACCTCGGACTGCACCAAAGTCAGTTATCTCACTACCCTAAAAGGGCCAAGATGGTTCAATTAAGGTTCCTAAGGTCAGTTGATGCTTCATGACACCACGCGGCGGCCCCGTACTCTCCTTGACTGAACTCAAGGGTTACCGGTACACACCAAAGTGCCACATCAACGTAGCAGACTGCTTCAACCATGTCGGTATACCCCGCACAGTTCCCTCACAGCCTTGTTGCTACTTTCTAAGAAGGTATCCCAAGATCCGGGTTAGGATCTATAAAACTCCGATACAAAGCCCACAAATGTAAAAGCAAACAAGACAATCAATTGAAAACAAAGGTGATCTAAGCCCTAAGGTTACTCCACTTTTAAATTCTCCCCAGCAGAGTCGCCAGTTCTGTGATACGGTGGGAGAACTGACTTGAGGTTTTGCGTTTGTATTCGCAAATGTTTCGGTTGAGCAAGAGTCGCCACCGACTTTTTATTTTATCCTAAGGAAAGGCTAAAAAGCACAGCAAAAACCTTTTGAGATGTTTTCTTGGGTTCGGGGAGTAGATTATAGAAAGGGAAGGTGTTAGCACCCTTTCTATCCATGGTTATCCATGGGCTCTTAGTTACTTGCTTAGATCACTTGCCTTTTGTTTTCAATTGTTTGAAATGGTGCTTGAGTGTGAGTGGGTTTGAAAATATTTTGAAAAGAGGCCAATGTGGTGGCAACCTTTGTAATGATCCATGTGGGGATGTATACAAAGGTGTATGTCTTTTGAAAAAGGTTTTCATTTGTTTTTGAAAGTTTGTTTTGAAAGTATTGTGAGGTGTGGTTTTTGAAATAGGCAAGTGTTTTAGTTTGCAAGTTTGATTCAAGCAACTAAGAGGTTATCTACTCCTAAATTTCTCAAAAGATTATTGCTATGTTTTAACCCTTTTAACAAGTTTGTTCCACCATTGTATTTGGTGGACAACCCTATGTTAGGATGTGAAAGGGACAGGCGCGGGTCATCGTTTAGACCATAATTGCAACGGCGTTAAATGTCTTTGAGCAATTTTCTTTAAGGGACTTGATCATTTGTTTTTGTTTGTTTTGAAAAGTTTTATCGAGGGACTATGATCATTCAAATTGTTTGCTTTGCCCAAAGAAGTTCAACATACAATATGGCCCAATTTTGAAAGGCAACAAGTGGAGTAACCTAGGGGGTGCAAGTGTGATTTGTGTGTCCATTTTCATGTTTGTTTATCTTGAGATTAGGTCATAACTATTTTTGTCGTTTTTCGCATACAAACTCTAATTCTAACATGTTATCATTAGTAAGCAATAAAGCGCGGAAATAAATTTACTAAGCTATTACAAAACCAAATATGGGAAGGGGGGTACAAATGTTCAAATGGGGATATTGACAAGTAATTTAAACCTAAATTATTACATCATTTTTGAATATTTGCAAAGTAAATAAATTGCATAATTAAATGGAAATTAAACAAATATGCAAAATGCAAAGAGAAAGTTTTTTTATATGTATGAGAAAAGTATGGTTTATGTAAAATAAAATAAGAAAATAAAAAAGTATTATTTTGAGTATTTTTAACTTTTAGGGCAAAAACCCTAATTTTAAAGAAAATGGATATTAATTGATTTAATACAAATATTTATTTATTATTTATAAAAATAAAAATAAAATGAAGTATATTATGAAAAAAAGTATTTTTGTATCAAATATTAATAAAAATAAAAAATTCAAGTATTTTTATATTTTAACTTAAATATATTAATAAACATATATATATATATATATATATATATATATATATATATATATATATATATATATATATATATATATATATATATATATATATATATATATATATATATATATATATATATATATATATATATATATATATATATATATATATATATATATATATATATATATATATATATATATATATATATATATATATATATATATATATATATATATATATATATATATATATATATATATATATATATATATATATATATATATATATATATATATATATATATATATATATATATATATATATATATATTAAGTCTTAAATGTGTATTATACACAAAATAATATATTTTTAATATTTTAACAAAATAAATAAATAAAAAGTATTTTTTATGTGAAATATTTTCAGAAGGTAAATAAAAATAAAAAAAATGTATTTGCACTATTTTTCTATTTATTCTAATAATAGTATATATATAATATTTATATACAAACAAAAGAAATAAATCAAATAAATATGCCATATATTCAAAAAATGATGGAAAAAATATTTTTATTTTTTTAATGTCATGAGAAAAAATAAACAAAGTCAATCAAAAAAGAAAAAGTCAAAAAAGAATAAAAATAAGACAAATGGGCTTGGGGGGTTCATGAGTAATTATATGGTGCAAATAAGAAAAAATTCCAGGCCCAGCCCAGAAGACCTGTCTTCTTCAACCTCTGAACAATATCCTTCAAGCAAACACGCGTTTTTTATCTCTGGATTCCTGGACTTTCAAACAAAACTCATAACATGAAAAGTGTAGAGCATTAAGAGACGGTTTCAACCATGTAAAGAACTTGACCTAACTCTCTAAGATGAGGGAGAATTTCTCCTCCCCCAATTTCTGACCTAACTTTTCATCAATGTTCAGACATAAAATTCTCTAAGCACACGAAATATAAATGAAATCTAATCATATGAGCATGTTCAGGGCTATGATTGTGACATGTTTTCTTCACAAACCTAAAGCTAACAATGCCTAATAAGGGAGATAGAACTTCATGAATGTACCTGTTCAGTTGGAATCGAGCTTTGCAATGGAGGATGTTTCAGAGTGAAATGATGACTTGTATAGCTTCCTTGAAGTGTAAGGATGCTTTTCCAAGTCCTACTTTGTCTTGAAACTCCCTGAATCGAGCTAGTGAACTCCAACTGCAAAACAGAGATTTAAAAATGGTGAAGTGGCTTGGAGGTGTTACAGGTGAGGTTTCAAGTCATGGTTAGCTTGCATAGGTTGTAAGGAAGGTAGAGGAACAGGTTTGGGCAAGAATGCTTGAAGGGATTGAGAGATAGCACTCAATCTGCAGGGGTTGCCCTATTTGAGCAGTTTCAAGGTGATTATGGCAATGGGAGTGTTTTAGAGGCCAAGGGCTCGTGGGTTAGCTTGGATATGTTATTTGGAATGTGTTTGATAACTCTTCTCTTGTGTCCTAATGCTGAGGTTGAAGTTTGTACAAGTTATGGACTTTTCTTGAACTTGAAGCAAACAAATGCAACTTGGCTTTCTAGGTCAGTAGAGGACCCCCTAATGTGCTGCATAATCCTCTCTTGATCAGTGTGTTATGCACATAATCTTGTGCCAAGCAGATTTTCCATGTACTTTCTTGATTTGCAATTGGACATAAAGTTAATCTTTTTAAAAATGGAAAGTTCACTTTATCTAGTTTAGGATTAATCTTGCATACAATGCTTGCACTCAAAGAACAACACTTTAACACATTGAATATGCATTAAATTATTGAGTATGGAATGGTTCAAGGACCTGTAATCAAGCATAAAGTAAGCTGAGTTCAAATTTGCAAGATTATGAACATGTCTTGGTTAAGAACAAAAGTGAATTTTTGCCAACTTGTGAAATTCGAATCTCTCAAGTTATGAGGTTGTTTGAGAAGTTCTTGGACATTTTGGAAAGCTTGGAATGTGTACTACAATCCATCTTTGAAATGCAAGTTGAAATTCCAAATGGAAGGGTATTAAAAATGGCCTTGAAGTGGGGTAGAAAACCTTGTCAAAATAGGTTAAAATTTCACTAAGTTAAAAATGGTTTAGTGCCCTTATTCAAAAAATTGTAACTTGAGATACAAGTTTCAAATGAGAAAACTTTGTGAATCAAAGTTGTAGATTATGCAACAAGCTACAACTTTCATGTTTTTACTTTTGTTTGAATCCAAATGGATCTTGGTGAAAAGATGGGGCAAAGTTGGGAAAAAAATAGGGTTTTTCATAACTTAGAAAAATTCTAAGTTATGAAAAATTCCATTTTCTAACCCTAATTTGCAATTTGTGATTTCTTGATGAACAAGTTTCATGATTTGGCATATTTTGATGAAAAATGAATCTTGACTCTTGATTTTGACCAAAAAGTCAAAGTTTAACTTTTCAGTATACAGTCAAAATTGATCAATTGACTGGGAAATTCAACTGTCAACCTTGTGTACTTGGGATCTTTTGAGCTTGATGAATGTGTCAAGACCATTTCATTGAGTCCTTGAGTCCATATGTGAGCTTGGTTTGCCATTGGCTAGGTTAAACAGTCAAAAATTACCCTTGTGCAGTCAAAACCCTAAAAAAATGACCATTTTGCCCTTTTGGTGATCTGATCAAATTTCTTGTGGAATTGTGATCCAAACTTGATCAAATGGTCCATGTGAGTTCATAATGTTGATGTGGGTCAAATTTCATGAGGTTTGACTGTCAATTGGCCACAGTTGACTTTTTCCCCAATACAGCTGATTTCTAGGTCAACTGTCCAATTGACTGGGCAAAACTTGGAATCAAGACTTGAAACTTGGTGAGGATAAACTTGGGAGTCCAATATGAAGCATGAAAGTCATCTTAGGAATTTTAGGCCAAAACATCCTTGGGCAAACACAAACCCTAATTTGAGTCCACAGTGCAAGGAGAAGTCTTGAGCAGAGGAAACCCTGACTGGATCTTGATCTTCAAGGGTCTTGTGATGAGAAAATGTTGAGGAAATGGGAGGGCAAATTTTGGGGTACAACAAAAAGCAAACATTTTTTGAAAACATAAGAGCAAGTACCTAAGAGCCCATGGATAACCATGGATAGAAAGGGTGCTAACACCTTCCCTTTCTATAAATCTACCTCCCGAACCGAGAGACATTCTCAATAAGGAATTTTGCTATGCTTTTGTCCTTTCCATGTTGGAGAACATAAAAGACGGTGACGAATCTTGCTTACCGCGACATACGCGATCCAGCTTTAAACAGTCAGTTCTATTTCCACCGATCACAATGCTTATCATTCAATTTCCAATCTTTCTGCAATATTTGATTTCATTTTTGTAGCCTGTAACCCTGTACCCGAACCTAGGGTTTCTGTTTCTTGTTTTTAGGCGTTTGTTTGCAGGAAAAATTAGGACCAATAATGGATATAGATGAACTCAGGAGGAAGATACGATCACGTCCATGTTCTTGGATTGCATTTTTATGGCTTAGGGCTCATTTTAGGATGAAGCCACGGATCTTGCCGCGGATAAAAATCCGCAGGTAAGAAAACCGGTTGTGGCGAAGAAGATAATCACGTGGCCACATCCCATTCTTCCTTTCAAATAATTCGCACTTGTTTTTTTATTTTCAGGCATAATGATTTGTTTCTCAATATAATATTCACTACTTAATATACTAACAATAAAACACAATGGCTTAGTTGGTGAAGGCGCTAGTGGAAAATACAATGGGACCTGGGTTCGAATCCCAGGTCCCCCAATGCATTTGTTTCATTTTTCTTCAGGTCATCCTATGCAACATCCAAGGCGTGGTCTATCATACACCTCCAGATCTACAGCGCCAGATGGCCTCCAGGCCAGATCTGGTGGCCCAGATGAGAAGTCCATCCTACACCCTAGTCAACGTGCCATGGAGAATTGCAAAGGTCAACCAGGCTTCCAGCGTGAATGGGCCTCAAAATGCTGATTTCACCTCCTCTTGGGCCCAACACCCCCCTTGGTTTATTTTTTCTTTTCATTATATTTATTTATTTGTTAAATTATTATTATTATTATTTAAACTAACCAATTAACATTTTTCTTAATAAAAATCAAAAATACAAAAAAATATATTTTACTTATTAAAATTAAAATCATCACTTTATTTTTGTAAATAAATTAATTTAATCAATTTAGCTTTAATTAGGTTTAACTTTCAATATTTTTTGCAATATTTAAAATCAATATAGAATATTAGGTTTTTTACTAACTTTGATTAAAATTATTTTATTTCCTTTAATGTCAAAAAATCCAAAAAAATATTTTCATTAATTAATTAATTTAATTGTTAATTTAGATCTAGTTTCTTTTAATTCAAAAAATAACAAAAATCTTTTCTTTAATAAAAAAAGGGGTCAAAACCCTAAAAAATGCGCCAATTTAATTTCTCGCACGCGATCCATTTATGATATTATTGTACTTGCTTCCGGAACGTAATAGCTTTTAATTAGGACTTTAATTATTTTATCGCTTTCTTTTATTTTCCGCAATTTAAATTAAAGGGTTTGTTTTTGGCGATGTAAATACCTGACGCCTTGTAATAGTTTAGATTTAATTTCTGCAATTTAAATTCCGCAACTATACACTGTTAGATGTTTGATAATAGGGAACACATGACAAGATCAAATGTATGAACTTAAAATTAACATAACTCACCCATGACATGTACAAAGATAAATAATTGAAAAACAATACACTCGCACATGCGCACTCTTAGGGTACACCTCACTTGGTTGCCTTCGAACGTGGTCATTGAGTATAGGAAGTTTTAGAGGTCGTCCTCTTGTCCAAAGATCATAAGTTGCTTCAAAACGGTTGCCTCAGAAAAATGATCTAAGACATTATGGTTACCGCTAAGGCGTCCTAACATTGCTTTAGTGACCACACGTCCCTTAATCGAATTGACCCTTAAAACTCCAACGATGATGCTACCTACTCATTCATAGTGGGATAGCATTGTCTAAAGGACATTAGCACAGATTAATGTTAGAACATAGTTTGATTCTACAACCCTCAGTTAGAGTTTTGATGATAACAAAGTACAAGATTAAATGAATTATGAGTTGTATATTTGACATAGATGCTACTTAAAATTATGTTGTTTATTTACAGGAAACTCTGATGGAATCAACATCAGAATATCAACATCAGCATCAGAAGATGTCAACCAGAAGATCAATATATATGCTACGCTGAAGTCTGATGAACAGAATCTGCGCTCAACATACTCTGATTCTGATCAAGATCTTAACTATGTCATCAGCACTCAGAAGCAATCAGAATAAGCTAAAGCCAAGAACGCTCAGATCTTCACTACGCAGAACATTCTGAAGAGTCAACGGTACTGCATTCAAGGCAGATTAATTACCAACGGCTTTATTCCAAGACAAAGATCTTCTCAATATGGAAAGAGCGTAATGAGCATTGAAATGGAATTATTGGCATCAACGTATCTTTTCCAAGAAGTATTTAAACAAATCAGTGAGAAAGGAATTGGCTAACGCTCTACAATACTCTACACGCCTAAAGCAAATCATCTTCATCCTCACTCATACAGTTTGCTAAAGCTCTCAAATTGCTTACTCTATAGTTCTAGCATTCTAGTTTCACATAAGCTTAATTTGTGTATTATCACAGTTGTGATATATAGTTTTTCCAGAAAACATTCAACACACATATTGTTCATTTATCTGTAAGAAAGAATTTCCTTGAGAAACCGATCTGTGGTTTAGACTCAAGAAGGCTTTAACAGTTGTTAAAGCAGTTGTAATATTCAGTTGAATATAGTGGATTAAGACCTCGTTGGAGAGAGGCGAAATCACCTGGACGGGTGGACTGGAGTAGTTTGAGATCAAACGAACCAGGATAAAAATAACGTGTTGTCTGCATTTGATTTCAAGGTTTAACAATTCAACCCCCCTTCTTGTGTTTTTCACTTATTCAATTGGCATCAGAGCGCCTGGTTCTGAGTTCATAACACTTAACCGTGTTAGTACAAGATCCAGCATTGAAAAACACTATGGCAGGAACACATCACAACATCAGCAATGACAACAACGAAGAAAGAGACAAATTCAGTGGCAAACCTCCAGTCTTTGATGGAGACAACTTTGATTACTGGAAAGACAGAATTGAAAGCTTCTTTCTAGCCCATGATGCTGATCTGTGTGATATGGTGACAGATGGATACACGCACCCAGTAAATGCAAATGGTTAGAAGATTGACAGGAAAGCAATGTCTGATCAACAGAAGCGTGATTTCAAGAATCATCACAAGGCCAGAACTATTCTTCTCAGTGCTATCTCTTACTCTGAATATGAAAAAATATCAAACAGAGACACTGCTAAGAACATGTTTGATTCCCTCAGAATGACGCATGAAGGCAACCTTCAAGTGAAAGAAACTAAAGCTCTTGCGCTCATTCAGAAGTATGAGGCATTCAAGATGGAAGAAAGTGAATCCATTGAAACAATGTTCTCAAGATTTCAGATTCTGGTTGCTGGTCTCAAAGTTCTAGACAAAGGGTATTCTACTGCTAATCATGTCAAGAATATCATCAGAAGCTTGCCAAAACAGTGGAGGCCAATGGTCACAGTGCTGAAGCTAGCTAAGGATCTCAATACAATCTCTCTGGAGGAACTTGTCAGCTCTCTCAGAAGTCACGAGATAGAGCTGGAAGCTGATGAACCTCAAAAGCAAGGTAAGCCTTTAGCTCTAAAATCTAACAGAAAATCTGATTCTAAGGTTTTGCAGGCTGTTGAAGAAACCTCTGATGGGTCCTCATCAGAAGAAGATGAATTGTCTCTCCTCTCCAGAAGGGTGAACCAACTGTGGAAGCAGAGGCAAAGAAAGTTCAGGACTCCCGGAAGATCTGAGAACCAGAACGAATCCTCCTCCAGATACAAAAGGTCAGAATCTGGACACAGAAGATCTGAAGGCTCTTCTGGAAGCAGAAAGCCAAACAACAAGGACATCATCTGCTATGAATGCAACGAGCAAGGACACTATAAGAGTGATTGTCCAAAGCTTCAGAAGGAAAAGCCCAGAAGAAAGTTTGGCAAGGAAAAGAAGAAAAGTCTCATGGCCACATGGGATGACTCTGACACATCTGAAGCTGACTCAGAATCAGATGATGAGAGAGCCAACATAGCTCTCATGGCAAACATATCAGAAGACAGTGAAGCTTCTGAATCAGACACACAAGAGGTATTTCCTGACTTTGCTATTAATTTTACTCACACTGAATTAGCTGAAAGCCTCAATGAGATTCTGGAACGATATCAGCAGATCAGAGTCAAATTCAGAAACTTGAAAAGGGATCTTGCTTCTGACTCTGATAAAACTGAGAGTCTCAAGTTGGAAAATTCTGAGTTGAAAAATAAAGTTTCAAAATTAGAAAATCTTTTACAAAACTCTCAGAAGGAAACAATTATTGAAACTCCCAGTAGTGCTGATGAGATCATCAAGGAGTATGATCACAGCTTTCAGAAGTTTCTTGCTAAAAGCATAGATAGAAGCAGGATGGCTTCAATGATCTATGGAGTTAGCAGAAATGGCAGAAAGGGAATAGGATACCAAAGTAAGGTACCTACACCTAAGAATGCCATGGATTTAGTGATTAAACGAACTCCTCTTAAGTCACACTTTGTATATGGGCACACACACGACATCAAATATACTAGTAGCAATTATTCTGTCAAACCAAAATTCAACCAGAGTTTTGGTAAAACTAACAAATCAGGACCCAAGAAAATATGGGTACCTAAGGATAAAATAATACATGTTGCATATATCTTTAGCAGCAAAGCAGAAACACCAGTCATGGTACCTGGACTCTGGCTGCTCGCGACACATGACGGGAAGAAGGCATATGTTCCAAAGCCTGGAACTTAAGCCTGGAGGCCCTGTAGGCTTTGGAGGCAATCAGAGGGGAAAGATCATTGGATCTGGAACAGTAGGTAATGGAAATCTTCCATCTATCAGTAATGTTTTATTAGTAGATGGATTAATGCATAACCTGTTATCCATAAGTCAATTAAGTGATAACGGTTATGATATAATCTTTAATCAAAATTCATGTAAAGCTGTTAGTCAGAAAGATGGGACTATCATGTTTAATGGAAAGAGGAGAAACAACATTTACAAAATCAAACTTTCTGAACTGAAAAGTCAGAATGTAAAGTGTCTTCTGTCTGTTAACAACGAGCAATGGATCTGGCACAGAAGATTGAGGCGTGTTAGTATGAGAAGAATATCTCAGATTAACAAACTCAATCTGGTCAGAGGACTTCCTAATCTGAAGTCTAATTCAGATGCTCTGTGTGAAGCATGTCAGAAAGGCAAGTTTGCAAAACCTGCTTTTAAATCTAAAAACGTTGTTTCCACCTCTAAGCCATTAGAACTTCTGCACATTGACTTATTTGGACCAGTTAAAATTGCTTCAGTCAGTGGCAAGAAGTATGGGTTAGTAATCGTAGATGACTATAGCAGATGGACATGGGTAAAGTTCTTAAGACACAAGGACGAGTCACACTCTGTATTTGTTACCTTCTGTAACCAAGTTCAGAATGAAAAGGATCTTAGAATCGTCAAAGTCAGAAGTGGTCATGGTGGAGAGTTTGAAAACAAATATTTTGAATCATTTTTTAATGACAAAGGCATTCTGCATGATTTCTCTTGTCCTAGAACTCCCCAGCAAAATGGAGTTGTAGAACGAAAGAACAGAACATTGCAAGAAATGGCCAGAACCATGATCAACGAGACTAACGTTGCTAAGATCTTCTGGGCAGAGGCAATAAACACAGTGTGCTACATTCAGAATAGAATCTCCATAAGACCTATTCTGGAAAAGACTCCATATGAATTGTGGAAGAACAGAAAGCCCAACATTTCATATTTTCATCCATTTGGATGTACTTGCTTTATTTTGAATACTAAAAATTATTTGAACAAGTTTGACTCTAAAGCACAAAAGTGTATTATGTTAGGATACTCTGAACGCTCAAGAGGGTACAGAGTATACAATACAGAAACACAAATTGTGGAAGAATCAATCAGTGTTCGTTTTGATGATAAGCTTGACTCTGAAAAGTCAAAGCAGAATGAAGTATTTGCAGGTATAGAAATTGAGTTCACAGGTTCTGAAGACAAGTCATCAGAAGCTCTTAACAGAGACACTCCCTCAACATCAGAAAGAGGCACTGCAGGCAATCCAGCATCTTCTGTTGATCAACCTAAGAAAAGACCATCCAGAAGCAGCATGGATCACCCAGAAGAAACTATCTTAGGAAGAAAGGAAGATCCAATCAGAACAAGAGCCAGCTTCAGAAACTCTGAAGAATCCCTCATGGGACTTGTCTCTCTGATTGAACCATCTTCAATTGATGAAGCACTTCTAGACAACGACTGGATTCTAGCAATGCAAGAGGAGCTGAATCAATTCACCAGGAATGACGTATGGGATCTGGTTCCTAAACCAAAAGGATTCAACGTCATTGGAACAAAATGGGTGTTCAGAAATAAGCTGAATGAACAAGGTGAAGTTGTCAGAAACAAGGCACGATTGGTAGCACAAGGTTATAGTCAGCAAGAGGGGATAGACTATACAGAAACCTTTGCTCCAGTCGCCAGGTTAGAATCTATCAGACTTTTAATTTATTTTGCCGTTAATAAAGGCATCACTCTGTATCAGATGGATGTCAAGAGTGCATTCTTAAATGGTTATATAGAAGAAGAGGTATATGTTCACCAACCCCCTGGTTTTGAAAGTTCAAAAAATCCAGAATATGTTTTCAAACTGAAGAAGTCACTGTATGGTCTGAAACAAGCTCCCAGAGCTTGGTATGAAAGACTAAGTAACTTCCTGTTAGAAAAGGAATTCACCAGAGGGAAGGTGGACACAACCTTATTCTGTAAGACAGTTAAGAATGACATTTTAGTCTGCCAGATTTATGTTGATGATATAATATTTGGATCTACTAATCCTTCTCTGGGAAGAAAATTTGCTAAGTGTATGCAGGCAGAATTTGAGATGAGCCTAATGGGAGAACTGAAATTCTTTCTGGGAATTCAGATTAACCAAACCCCAGAAGGAACTTACATTCATCAGAGCAAATATGTCAGAGAACTTCTAAAGAAATTTGATCTCTCAGAATGTAAGCCATCAAAGATTCCAATGCATCCCACGTGCATTCTGAAAAGAGAAGAGGTAAGCAAAAAGGTAGAACAGAAAGTCTACAGAGGTATGATTGGTTCTCTTCTTTATCTGACAGCCTCAAGGCCTGATATCTTATTCAGTGTATGCATTTGTGTAAGATTCCAATCAGATCCTAGAGAATCTCACTTAACAGTTGTTAAGCGAATTTTCAAGTATCTGAAAGGTACTACTAATCTGGGTTTGCTTTATAGAAAATCTAGTGATTACAGCTTAGTAGGTTACGTGATGCTGACTTTGCTGGAGACAGAGTTGAACGTAAAAGCACTTCTGGAAGCTGCCAGTTTCTGGGAGAAAATATAATCTCGTGGTCCAGCAAAAGACAATCCACCATTGCTCTATCAACAACAGAAGCTGAATACATAGCAGCAGCTGGATGCAGCACACAAATGCTCTGGATGAAAAGTCAACTTGAGGACTTCCAGATTTATGAGAGTAACATTCCTATACTCTGTGATAATACTTCTGCCATTTGCTTAAGTAGAAATCCAATATTGCATTCTAGGGCTAAGCATATAGAAATAAAACATCATTTTATTAGGGACTATATTCAGAAAGGAATCTTAAACTTAAAATTTATTGATACAGACCATCAATGGGCTGATATCTTTACAAAACCACTTTCTGAAGATAGGTTCAACTTCATTCTGAATCATCTCAGCATGAAGCTCTGTCCAGAATAAAATTGTTTTAATTTTATATATTAACCTTCAGAATTATGTTTATTACTCTGTGAACTTCTGATCAATCTTCTTTCAGAGTATTTAGAAATGCAGATTGTATCAGATCTATCCATGAAGCTCTGAGCTCTTCAGTTCAAGGATGGAAGTGATGTTCACTCAAAGAAAACAAGTGTCATCCAGTCATCAGCTGGTTCCTGAGGCTGAACACGCGTTCACGCTTCTGAAAAGGCAACGTACTGATTGGTTGCATTGAGACACATGTCACTGGTAACCGTTTAAGTATCTTTCCTAAATCCCCCAAAATCAGCAATCAATTAATGCTATTAATCATTATTTATTTCTCTCTCTTAAGCGTTTATGTTTTCAAAAACTTTTTCAAAATCTATTTAAACACCATTCACACTATTCACAACGTTTACCCTTACTTTCGTTTTCAAGTAATATTTCTACTTGTTCTAAACTATCATTGCTTCTGTTTTAATACAAACGTGTTTTTCTCTAATCTTTTTAACTCTGATTATATATGCTTTTTGATCGCTGACAAAAAGGGGGAGAAAGAACGATATTTTTTAATAACGGTTTACTGAGACAAAAGTATCAAACATTCTAACATTCATAAATATTTGTTGTTCTGAAAAGCTTACAGGTACAAGAATCTGAAGAACTCTGATGAAGCAAAATTCTGATGCTCAAAGAAAGGTTCAATAAAGGTCTAAAGTTATGATACTCAAGGTCTCAAGGAATCAAAGGGAAATAATCAACTCAGAGGGAGTTTTTCTCTTCATTACTCTGATACTTTTATTCCTTACCTTCTTAGCTCTGATACCTTTTTCTCGTTAATGGATTATCTATGATACTGTTTCCTTTTCATCCTTAAACTCTGATACTTTCATCATTTTATTTTAATTGAAAAATCTAGTTTTTGTCATCATCAAAAAGGGGGAGATTGTTAGAACATAGTTTGATTTTACAACCCTCAGTTAGAGTTTTGATGATAACAAAGTACAATATTAAATGAATTATGAGTTTTATATTTGACATAGATGCTACTTAAAATTATGTTGTTTATTTACAGGAAACTCTGATGGAATCAGCATCAGAATATCAACATCAGCATCAGAAGATGTCAACCAGAAGATCAATACATATGCTACGCTGAAGTCTGATGAACAGAATCTGCACTCAACATACTCTGATTCTGATCAAGATCTTAACTATGTCATCAGCACTCAGAAGCAATCAGAATAAGCTAAAGCCAAGAATGCTCAGATCTTCACTACGCAGAACATTCTGAAGAGTCAATGGTACTGCATTCAAGGCAGATTAATTACCAACGGCTTTATTCCAAGACAAAGATCTTCTCAATATGGAAAGAACGTAATGAGCATTGAAATGGAATTATTGGCATCAACGTATCTTTTCCAAGAAGTATTTAAACAAGTCAGTGAGAAAGGAATTGGCTAACGCTCTACAATACTCTACACGCCTAAAGCAAATCATCTTCATCCTCACTCATACAGTTTGCTAAAGCTCTCAAATTGCTTACTCTATAGTTCTAGCATTCTAGTTTCACATAAGCTTAATTTGTGTATTATCACAGTTGTGATATATAGTTTTTCCAGAAAACATTCAACACACATTGTTGTACCCCAAAATTTTCCCTCCCATTTTCTCAACATTTCTCATCACAAAGCCCTTGGAGATCAAGATCCAGTTAGGGTTTCATCTGCTCAAGACTTCTCCTTGCACTGTTGACCCAAATTAGGGTTTGTGTTTGCACAAAGATGTTTTGACCTAAAATGCCTAAGATGACTTTCATGCTTCATATTGGACTCCCAAGTTTATCCACATCAAGTTTCAAGCCTTGATTCCAAGTTTTGCCCAGTCAATTGGACAGTTGACCTAGAAATCAACTGTATTGGGGAAAAAGTCAACTGTGGCCAATTGGCAGTCAAATCTCATGAAAATTGACCCACATCAACATTATGAACTCACATGGACCATTTGATCAAGTTTGGATCACAATTCCACAAGAAATTTGATCAGATCACCAAAAGGGCAAAATGGTCATTTTTAGGGTTTTGACTGCACAAGGGCAATTTTTGACTGTTTAACCTAGCCAATGGCAAACCAAGCTCACATATGGACTCAAGGACCCCATGGAATTGTCTTGACATGCTCAACAAGTTCAAAAGATCCCAAATGCACAAGATTGACAGTTGAATTTCCCAGTCAATTGATCAATTTTGACTGTATACTGAAAAGTCAAACTTTGACTTTTTGGTCAAAATCAAGTGTCAAGATTCATTTTTCATCAAAGAATGCCAAATCATGAAACTTGTTCATCAAGAAATCAAGAAATGCAAATTAGGGTTTGAAATGAAGATTTTTCATAACTTAGAATTTTTCTAAGTTATGAAAAACCCTAATTTTTTCCTAACTTTGTCCCACTTTCTCACCAAGATTAATTTGGATTCAAGCAAAAGTCAAAACATGAAAGTTGTAGCCTATTGCATAATCTACAACTTTTATTCACAAAGTTTTCCCAAAAGAGGCTTGTATCTCAAGCTACAATTTTTGGAACAAGGGTACCAAACCATTCTTAACTTAGAGAAAATTTGACCTATTTTAGGCAAGGTTTTTACCTAACTTCAAGACCATTTTACATATACTTCTACTTGGAATTTCAAGTTTCATTTCAAAGATGAATTGTAGTACACATTCCAAGCTTTCCAAAATGTCCAAGAACTCATCAAACAACCTCATGGTTTGAGAGAATCAAATTTTGCAATATGGGAAAAACTCATTTTTGTTATGGCCAATTTCCATGTTCATACACTTAGGCAATTTTCAAATCAGCATGCATCTCTTGATTACAGGCCCTAAATCTCTTTTACACTCATAAATTTAATGCAAACTCTTTGTGCCAAGACCATGTTCTATGTGTTAAAGCATTGCATAATGGTTTAATCCCAAAGTAGATAAAGCACTTTAACCATTTTTGCAAAAGTGAACTTTATGTCAAAATGCAAATCCAAGCAAGTACATTTGAAATCTCTTTGGCACAAGTTTAGGAACTAATTACACTGATCAAGACTAAGTGGTTCAGCATAGAATGGGGGCTTGCACCTGTCTAGAACACCAACTTGCCATCTCTTACTTAAAGTGTAAGAAACATAGCATTTTGTACAACAACTTCCATCTCAGCACAAACAAGCTTAAGCAAAAACTTTGTACACTTTCTAAACATCCTAACTGAGCTAGAACACGAGTCAACCACCTCCATTTCCTTCCAAAACTCAGAATCACCATTGAACTGCCCAAAACAGGGCATCCCTGCAGTTTGAGTTCCATAGCTCAAACCTTCCATGCATTCTTGCTAAAAACACTTCAAACACATTCCATAATATCCACATAAACTATTCCAAACCTTGAACTGAGACTGTAACAGCCATAGCACCATTTGCCATTTCCATTTTTCTATCTTGCAGGTGGACTTCTGCAGCTTGATTTGGCACGATTCAAAACACTCCAAGCATTGGAATAGCATCACTACACTTCAGGCAAGCTGTACAAATCATCATTTTGCCCTGAAAGCTCCTCCATTGCAAGGCACGATTCCAACTGAACAGGTATATTCATGAAGTTCTATCTCTCAATATAGGCATTGTTAGCTTTAGGTTTGTGAAGAAAACATGTCACATTCATAGCCCTGAACATGCCCATGTGATTAGATTTCATTTATATTATGTATGCTTAGAGAATTTTAAGTCTGAACATGGGAGGAAAACTAGGTCAGGAATTGGGGGAGAAGAAATTCTCTCTCATTTCTGAGAGTTAGGATGAGTTCTTTATATGTCTGGATTCGTGATTCAATGCTTAACATTTTTGGTGTTGTAAGTTTTTGTTAAAACTCAAGGAATCAGGATGTTTGAATTCATGTACCAAGCGCGCGTTTTTGAACAAGAACAGTCTGGAGGTTGAAGAAGGTCTTCATGGGCTGGGCCTGATTTGCTATTTCTTTTTACACACTATTTTTACTTTGACACCCCCTAGGCCCATTTGGTTTATTTTTATGATTTTTTTACTTTTGTTTTTTATTCCTGACTTATTTATTTTTCCTCATAATATTAAAAACATAAAAAACCTTTTTTACACCATTTTTATATTTTTTAGGCATTTATTTGTTTATATTGATATTTGTATGTAAATAAGTACATAATATTATTATTTAGAATAAATAGAAAAAATAATGTAAACACATTCATTTTTTGATTTTTATTTTTATCTTCTGAAAATATTTTATATAAAATATACTTTTTTTATAAATATTAAATATTATTATTTTATACATATAATATATATATATATATAGTAAATAATAATAATACATATATATTTATTAGAATATTTAGGGCAAAAATACAAAATATATACATTTTATTTTTTATCAATATTTGACATTAAAAATACCTTTTTTATAAATATACTTCATTTTTATTTTGTTTTTTGTATATAATTATTAAACATTGTATATCTTAAATAAATAATACCTTTTACTTAATAAAATTAGGGTTTTACCCTAAACATGAAAAACTCCAAAAAATAATACTTTTCATTTTATTTTATTTTGACATAAAAAATACTTTTTTTTCCATACATATAAAAACCCTTTTTTTTGCATCTTGCATATTTATTTTATTTCTATTTAATTTGTGCAATTAAATATCTTGTAAATAATTCCAAATTGATGTAATAACTAGGTTTAAATTCCTTGTCAAATACTCCCCATTTGAACATTTGTACCCCCCTTCCCATATTGTGTTGTAATAGCTTAGGAGCTTTAATTTTCGCACTTTAATGCTTTCTAAATATACCATGTTAGAATTAGGGTTTGTATGCAAATAAAAACAACAAATAGTTTGACCTAATTTCAAGATAATCAACGCATGAAAATGGACAACACATACCACACTTGCACCCCTAGGGTATTCCACTTGTTGCCTTCAATAAATGGACCATATTGCATGTTAGGTCTCTTTGGGCAAAACAAAAACAATCAAATGATCATAGTCCCTCGATGACGCTTTCGAAAGTTGCCTAAAAAATGATCAAGTCCCTTAAAGGAAAATTGCCCAAAGATACTTAGCACCATTGCAATCATGGTCTAAACGATGACCCGCGCCCGTCCCTTTCACATCCTAACACAAGATTGTCCACCAAATGCAATGGTGGAACAAAAATTGTTAAAAGGGTTAAAACATAGCAATAATCTTTGAGAACTTTTAGGGTAGATAGCTCTTAAGTACTTGTCAACTTGCAAAACAAAAACACTTGCCTATTTTTCAAACCACACTTCACAAACACTTTCAAAACAAACTTTCAAAAACCTTGAAACATCTTTTCAAAAAGACAAACACCTTTTGTAAAACATTCGAGTAAAGAATTGTTACAAGGGTAGCCTAGACAAGGCATCTTTTTCAAAACATTTTCAAAAAACCACACACAAAGCACCATTTCAAACAATTGAAAACCAAGGCAAGTTGATCTAAGCAAGTACCTAAGAGCCCATGGATAACCATGGATAGAAAGGGTTCTAATACCTTCCCTTTCTATAATCTACTCCCCGAACCCAAGAAAATATCTCAAAGGTTTTTGCTTTGCTTTTTAAACCTTTCCTTAGGATAAAATAAAAAGTCGGTGGCGACTCTTGCTCAACCGAAACATTTGCGAAAACAAACGCAAAACCATAGTCAGTTCTCCCACCGTATCACAGAACTGGCGACTCTACTGGGGATTATTTTAAAAGTGGAGTAACCTTAGGGCTTAGATCACCCTCTTGCATGATTGATTGTTTGTCTTGATTGCTTTATATCTTGGCTCTCTTGTTTGGGTTTGTAATCCTCCACCCGGATTTTGGGAAACATTTCATAGATAGCAATACGTTGTGGAAATTGTGCAGGGTATACCGACACGGTCGAAGCAATAGCTATATTAGTGCGACATATTTGTGAGTACCGGTAACCCTTGAGTTCAATCAAGGAGAGTACGGGGCCGCTGAGTGATGTCACTAAGCACTAATGACCTAGAACCTTACTTGACCATCTTGGCCTTTTATTAGGGGTAGTGAGATGACCGGCTTTGGTGCAGTCCGAAGTTGGTAGATACTCGATACTACACTCATTGAGGGTTGTTTTCTTGGAATATTTTGGTCGCTAGTTAAGTGGCTAAACCAAAACAATGAACAATGAAAACAATCCAGTGATATTGAGCTCCTTAGAACCCGGTTACTATTTATAGGACAGGTTTTTAAGCCAACTACACTCAAGAGGGTACTTACCTATGAAACCCCATGCAATCCTGGAACTAGGGTTTGGTGTGATTTGCTTGTACATATGTTTGTGCATACATCATGAACATCATAAAGCATCATATGCATTCACTAACCATTTCAAGGGTTTGGATCTTCATCTTTGTTCTTGTTTTGTAGGTCATGGAAATTCCTCGCAGAAAAACCATCTAAGTCAACCTTGTGAGAATCTCTCCTCAACTCAAGGAGCTCACCTCAAGAATTCTGGAAAGCTCATCCTTCAGTGAAAGACATGGTAGACTGCTCAGCTTAGTCAACACCAACATTGAAGAAGAGATGATGAAAGTGCTATTCTAGTTCTTTGACCCTCTTCACCACTGTTTTACTTTCCCCGATTACCAGTTGGTGCCCACTTTGGAGGAGTTTTCTCAACTCCTAAGAATCCCTATCCTTAATCAACTACCCTTCAACGGTACGGAAAAGGAAGCAAAGCCGGAAGATGTTGCTCGAGCATTACATCTACAACCATCCGACATCAAGGGGCATTGGGAAACCAGAAGCGGAGTCAAAGGATTCTTAGCAAAATTCTTGTTTGAGAAGGCAAAAGAATGTTGGAATTCATTGGACCTACAAGCCTTTGAGGAAATTGTGGCACTCTTTATCTATGGGTTGGTCTTGTTCCCAAATTCTGACCAATTGGTAGATGTCAACGCCGTCAAAATCTTCTTGTCCAGAAATCCAATACCAACATTGCTTGGGGACATCCTTCACTCATTTTACACACGAACAATGAAAAAGAGGGGTGTTCTCATGTGCTGTACTCCTCTCCTTGCAAGATGGTTTATTTCGCACCTTCCACAATCTGTCTTGAAGAATGACCAAGGCTCAAGGTGGTCCCAACGGTTGATGACTCTTACTCACTCTGATGTACATTGGTGTTCTCGGTCCAGAGAAAATGTCATCATCGTCGATCGTTGCGGAGAGTTTCCTAATGTTCCTTTACTTGGAATCAGAGGAGGTATCACCTACAACCCTTGCCTAGCTTTGAGGCAATTTGGATATGCACGGAGGGATGGCCCTCACGACATGTTGATTCCTGACCTAGTTTTTGACTTTGACAACGATGCGCAAGGACTTCGCCAAAGATTCATCGGAGCTTGGAGGATGCCCAACAAGGTTGACAGCAGGACTCTGGGACACAAAAACTCCATCCCTCTTGAGCCTTATCTCAAGTGGGTACGAGCCCGAGCCCAAAGTCTAATGATGCCTTATCCTCATGTTCTCCCTGTGATTAAAGAGCCCGTCAAGGAAGGAGAGGTTCCCTACACCATCCTACATCCAGACATGCCTACATCGTGGGAGGAAATGCAGAAAAGTTGGATTCAACTCAAGGAGGAACGAAACACTTTTGAAGCCAGCTTCTACGCTAGTGAGAAGAAGGTTCTAGAGCTTACCCACCGACTCCATGAGCAAGAGGCCCTCAACACCTGCATCGCACCAAAGAGGATGCGCAATGTCTTTTTGCCTTGAGAAGTTGTTTTTGTAATATTTGGCCCATGGGGCATTTATGTACTAACAAATTTCTTCTTATTAATATGACGTGCATTCTTCTTTGTCTGCAACAATTTTGAATGTTCTAAATCCTTGAATGCATTGCATACATAAGCATATCATTCATCATGTGCATAAGCAGGTCTCACTCCAGGTTTCCTTATCTGTCTGCTGTTTATTTCAGTAGGATGGATCTCGAGCAAACAGTCAAAGACCTACAAGCTCAAAATGCACAGTTCCAGCAATTCCTAACGACCTTGGCTAAGGGTCAGGAGGATCTCAAGACCTTGCTGGGGAATAAAGACCCAGTGAAAAAGAAGAAAAAGAGACTCGGGGTGGCTACTTTAGGGAGAAGATTTGACGGAGAGGCCAGGAGAGTGCTTGAATTTCCTCCTACTTCTGATGAAGGGACCAGTAAAGGAGGTGGGGCTGCGGTACCTTCTGAGTCCGACGTGGAAGAAGAGGAGGTCAAAGAGGATGAAGACTACTCTGATCAACAATACCCTCCAGCTGATGATAAATACAAAGGTTTAGAAGACAGGTTGGCCGCCATGGAGCTACAAAGGGTACTGGGTTTGGATTTTGAAGACTTGGGTTTGGTTGCCGGGATTGTGATTCCCCCAAAGTTCAAGGTGCCAGTTTTTGTGAGGTATGATGGGCTGTCCTGTCCAAAAATGCATCTCAGGTCCTACGTAAGAAAGATCCAACCCTATACGGCAGATAAAAACCTTTGGATCCATTTCTTTCAAGACAGCCTTTTTGGAGCTCAACTGGAGTGGTTTTATCAGCTAGAGGGAACCAGCGTCCGAAACTGGGAAGACTTGGCCACCGCCTTTTACAAACAATATCAGTACAATTCTGACCTTGCTCCTACGCGTACCCAACTTCAGGGTATGTCACTGGGAACAGGCGAAGGATTCAAAGAATATGCACAAAAATGGAGGGATTTGGCTGGCAGGGTGCAGCCACCTTTAACCGACCGTGAACTTGTTGATATGTTTCTAGGGACCCTATCTGGGCCATTTTTCAATCATCTGATTGGTAACTCTTCCGCGGGGTTTACCGATTTGATCTTAACAGGCGAAAGAATAGAAGCTGGCATCAAGTCAGGAAAAATTCAGAAGGGTGTTGCTGCAAGTGTTGAGAAGAAGCCTTTTAAGAAGGAAACGACTGTGGTATATTCTCAGAAAAGAGCAGGGAAGACTGAACGTCGGCCGACTGTGGGGGCCGTAATGATCCAAAACCCTTCAAGTGAGCAGCCTCGCTATAACCAGTCCATACCAAATCAACAACGGGTGGAACGGCCACAACGGCAGTTCACCCACATTAATATGACGCCAGCGCAAGTGCTTCCCCATCTGTTGAAGTTGAATCTCGCCACTATCAAAGAGGCACCAAAAAATGTGAATATGTCCTCTCCGCATTATCATCCTAATGCTAAATGCACCTACCATTCTGACAGTGTCGGGCACGACACCAATGATTGTTGGGCACTCAAGCATAAAATCCAAGACCTGATAGAGGCGAAGGAGGTGGAGTTTGACGCCCTGGAGAAGCCTAATGTGATATCTGCTCCCATGCCGAAGCACGGCCGAAATGTCAATGCCACTGAAGAAGATTTGTATGTTGCTGATGTCAATGATCTGATAACTCCGTTGCTCACCATCAAGTTGAATCTGTTAAGGGCCAGGATCTTCCCGGGATGTAAAGAAGACTGCTATTGTTGTTACTCTCTGCCGTTTGATTGTCCGTTACTGAAGAAAGGCATCCAAGGCCTAATGGACAGTCGACAAATTTTGTTTGAAAAAGTTTCTGCTGTTCCAACCCATACTGAAGATATCTCAATCATAACCATTCACGCCAATCTTTCCAAGGCCGTCAAAAAGCCTGTTAAGATTACACCAGTTACGAAATTTGTTCCTTTGAAGATAACAATGCCAGGGCCTGTCCCCTATGTTTCTGAGAAGTCAATACCATGGAACTACGGCGGTGACGTCTACTACCATGGTATTAAACAAATCGAAATAACTGAAGAAAGTTCGGGTGATGAAGAAGCCAGCATTGGAAACATTGCATGCACGAGCAAAATCACCCGGAGCGGGAGAATATTTTCTCCAGAGATTGCCCCTCCAAGAGCAATCTTTGGACCCTCATCTGCCGACAAGGTTATCCCTGCACCAATAAAACTCTCTGCCAGAACCCCATTGATTGAAGATGTTGTTGTTCCTAGTATTGTCCCTCCTACCGCTGCTGACAAAGGTAAGGGAATCCAAGATGAGCTCGTCAGGACGAGGGCTCAACCCTTGGTCATCCCGGAAACCTCCAAGAAGGAAATGGATGAGATCTTGAAGATAATCAAAAGGAGTGATTACGATGTGGTAGAACAGCTGGGGCAAACCCCCTCAAAGATCTCCATGCTGGCACTACTACTTTGCTCGGAAGCGCACGCTAAGGCTCTGATAAAATTCCTGAAGGCAGCCCATGTGCCCCAGGAAACCTCTGCAGATCAATTTCAAAATTGTGTGGCCAGCCTTACTGTGGACAATGGATTAGGTTTCTCTGATGCCGACCTAACTCCTAAAGGTAGAAACCACAATGATGCTTTGCACATTTCAGTCGAGTGTCGAGGAACTACTCTCGCACATGTCTTGGTCGACACTGGTTCGTCACTGAATGTATTGCCTAAGAAGGCCTTAGACCGACTAGATTGTGAAGGGTTGGAGTTGAAACCGAGTGATATTGTTGTCAGAGCTTTCGATGGTTCGAAGAGGATGGTCCATGGGTAGGTTGAAATTCCCATCAAGATAGGCACCAAGGTGTTTAAATCTACTTTCTATGTGATGGACATCCGTCCGTCATACTCTTGCTTGTTGGGTAGGCCTTGGATACACCATGCTGGGGCAGTCACCTCCTCCTTACATCAGATGTTGAAGTATCCTGTCAAGGGAAAGATCATTACTGTCCATGGTGAAGAGGAGTACATGATCAGCCACTTGAACTCCTTCCGGTATGTGGAGGTAGAGGGGGAGTTCATTGAGACGCCTTTCCAGCATTTCGAAGAAGTCCTTCCTGAAGTAACAGTAGCAAAGTTGGCAGCTGATGTACCGAGGCAGATGGCCAGGATGGCATCTCTGGAGGACGCAAGGGCCGCAATAAAGGAGGGGAAGAATTCAGCATGGGGGCAGTTGCCTGATATTCCCCATAAAACAGACAAATTTGGATTAGGGTTCACTACCGCGGGCCAGAAAGCTATGCGCCGTTCGAAGATTGAAAGAGCGCCAGTCAAAATTTCTCCTTACGGAATCAACGCTTTGGAGGATGAAGACAAAGAAAGCAACATCGAAGAGTGGATTTACCCAACTGTCAAAGGAGGATTGTGCAACTGGGAGGCAAAAGAATTTGTCCTCATCACTTTTATTCATCAGTAATTTATCTGTCAAACATTTCCTATTGGTCTGTAATATTTATTTCCGAACAATCTGTACACTATCTTTTCACCTCATGCCTTGCCCGGGGCATGTAGGTCCATTTGTAAGGGTTTTGATTACTTTCATATCCATATGCCATGTTTAATGATTCATTGGACGTTTTTCATTTGATAAACTGCTGTGTTCATTTTCTTTCCTTTTGCATTTTTGTTTAAGGATGGCTATCCCTTACACACACCCACACTCACAAATGCAGGTACCCATCCACTCCGGATTCCATGGGTGACTATTCTGCTATATCCTTCAATAACTCTGAAGATCTGGTCAATCAAGCCGAGTATGAAGATGACGAAGGTTGTGAAGTACCAGGGGAACTAGCCAGACTGCTACAGCAAGAGGAAAGGGCCATCTTACCGCACGAAGAGTCATTGGAAACTGTCAACTTAGGGACCGAGGAAGACCGGAAGGAGGTGCAAGTGGGTGCCAATCTGGAACCAAGTGTCAAAGAACGTCTGATACAGTTGTTGAATGAGTATGTTGAAATCTTCGCTTGGTCTTATGAAGACATGTCGGGTTTAGACACAGACATCGTGGTTCACCGTCTCCCCACAAGAGAGGATTATCCACCGATCAAGCAAAAAGTCCACCGAATGAGGCCTGACATGTCTGAAAAAATCAAAGCAGAAGTGATGAAGCAATTCGACGCTGGTTTTCTGGCTGTTACGTCCTATCCTTAATGGGTCGCTAACATCGTGCCAGTACCTAAGAAAGATGGCAAAGTCAGGATGTGTGTGGACTACCGGGATTTGAATAGGGCCAGCCCCAAAGATGATTTTCCACTTCCACACATTGACATTTTGATCGACAATACAGCTCAGCACAAAGTGTTTTCCTTCATGGATGGATTCTCGGGCTACAATCAAATCAAAATGGCCCCCGAGGATATGGAGAAAACAACTTTTGTCACACAATGGGGCACTTTCTGTTACAAGGTGATGCCGTTCGGACTGAAGAACGCTGGGGCAACTTATCAACGCGCCATGGTAGCTTTGTTTCATGATATGATACATCATGAGATTGAAGTTTACGTAGACGATATGATAGCTCGGTCACAAACAGAGGAGGAGCACCTTGAACATCTAGAAAAGTTGTTTGCCAGGTTGAAAGAATACAAACTCAGGCTGAATCCAAGTAAGTGCACTTTTGGAGTTAGGTCTGGTAAACTTCTAGGATTCATTGTAAGCAACAAAGGCATTGAAGTCGATCCAGCAAAAGTGAAAGCAATACAAGAGATGCCTGCTCCCCGTACTGAAAAGGAGGTTAGAGGGTTCTTGGGGCGCTTGAACTATATTGCCAGATTCATCTCTCATCTGACTTCTACCTGTGAGCCAATTTTCAGACTCTTGAAGAAAGATCAAGTAGTCGAATGGAACGACGATTGTCAAGCTGCTTTTGATAAAATCAAGGAGTATTTGCTAGAACCTCCTATTCTGATGCCACCCGTCGAAGGAAGACCATTGACCATGTATCTGACCGTCTTGGATAACTCAATGGGGTGTGTTTTGGGCCAGCATGACGAGTCTGGTCGAAAAGAGCATGCTATTTATTACCTTAGCAAAAAGTTTACCGACTGTGAGACTCGCTACTCACTGCTCGAGAAAACTTGCTGCACTTTGGTATGGGCTGCTCGCCGACTAAGACAGTATATGTTGACTCATACTACCTTGTTGATTTCCAAAATGGATCCTATCAAGTATATCTTCGAGAAGCCTGCTTTATCTGGAAGAATAGCCAGATGGCAGATGATCCTGACTGAGTATGACATCTAGTACACCACTCAAAAAGCTATAAAAGGGAGTGTACTAGCTGATCATCTGGATCATCAAGCTATCGAAGATTATCAACCCATGAGATTTGACTTCCCAGACGAGGACATCATGAATTTGGACAACATTGAAGGTAACGGACCGTATGACAGACCCGAAAAGGGATCCCGATGGACCCTGTACTTTGATGGTGCCTCAAATGCACTTGGAAACGGTATCGGTGCAGTACTCATTTCCCCGGAAGGTTGTCACACACCTTTCACGGCCCGACTTTGCTTCAGCTGCACAAACAACATGGCTGAGTATGAAGCTTGCATCATTGGTCTCAAGGCTGCTATAGACTTGGGGATCAAATCTTTGATCGTATTTGGGGACTCGGCTTTGGTTATCAGTCAAATCAAAGGAGAGTGGGATACCAAGCATCCCAATCTTATCCCATACAAAGAACATGTCTTGACATTGTTGCCTCATTTCGAGCAAATTACCTTCGAGCATTTCCCGCGAGAAGAAAATCAGCTAGCAGATGCTCTAGCTACAATGTCCTCCATGTTTAAACTCAACTGGGATAATGAGGCTCCCCAAATCACCATCAAGCGAATGGATGAACCGGCACATTGTCACGAGATTAATACCGAAGAAGTAGTGGAACAACCCTGGTTCCATGAGATCAAAAGGTATCTCCAGACTAGAGATTATCCCGAAGGAGCTTCCGTAAATGACAAGAAGTTCTTAAGGAAATTCGCTGCTAAGTTCTTCCTGAGCAACGACATCCTTTACAAGTGAAGCCATGATTGTGTATTACTCCGATGCGTAGACAAAGCTGAAGCAGAGTTGATCATGACTGAGATACACAGCGGCACATTTGGCACTCACTTGAGCGGGCATACAATGGCTAAGAAGATCCTAAGGGCAGGCTATTACTGGTCTACCATGGAAGCTGACTGCCATCAACATTCCCGTACTTGCCACAAATGTCAAGTCTACGCTGACAAAGTTCATATCCCTCCGGTTCCTCTCAACGTTCTGACTGCTCCTTGGCCATTTGCAATGTGGGGCATTGACATGATTGGAGAGATCAAGCCCACGGCTTCCAACGGACATCGCTTCATCCTAGTTGTCATTGACTATTTCACCAAATGGGTCAAAGCAGCTTCCTTCGCCTCTGTTACTAAAAATGTGGTCGCCCGCTTCATCAAGCAAAATCTCATATGTCGGTATGGTGTTCCAGACAGGATCATCACAGACAACGGTACAAATCTGAATAACACAATGATCACCGCTTTGTGCGAACAGTTCAAGATTTATCATCACAATTCATCTCCCTATCGGCCGAAGATGAACGGTGTTGTTGAAGCTGCGAACAAAAACATTAAGAAGATCATTCAGAAAATGACAGTCACTTACAAAGACTGGCATGAGATGTTACCGTTTGCTCTACATGGATACCGTACGACGGCACGTACTTTAACCGGGGCAACCCCATTTTCTTTGGTATATGGCATGGAAGCTGTTCTGCCTATGGAAGTTCGGATTCCTTCTCTAAGGATTATGAAGGACACAGTTTTGAATGAAGATGATTGGATTCAGACCCGACTTGATCAACTCAATCTGATCGACGAGAAGCGACTCACTGCTATATGCCATGGTCAGACGTATCAAAAACGGATGATCAAAGCCTTCAATAAGAAGGTCAGACGTCAAGTGTATCAAGTAGGAGATCTCGTAATCAAGCGGATTATCTTGCCGCAAAGTGATCCCAGGGGCAAATGGACTCCTACATATGAAGGACCATTTGTGATCAAGAGCATATTCTCTGGTGGTGCGATGATTCTAACCACCATGGACGGCGACGATTTGCCACACCCTGCGAATGCGGACATAGTCAAAAGATACTACGCATAAAATAACCCGACAAGTCGAAAACCCGAAAGGGCGGCTTGGGCAAAAATGGGCATCCCGGTGAACCGAAAACCTGAAAGGGCGGTTCAGGCAAAAATTAGGGATAAAAACAAAAAAAATCTGTACACCCGGCAAGTTGAAAACCCGAAAGGGCGGCTTGGGCAAAAAGGGGTTTCCCGGTATATCGAAAACCCGAAAGGGCGATTCAGGAAAAAGTTAGGGAATTGAAGCGTATGACTATGTCTCGTCGGATCACTTCAAAGACGATCTCTTCATCAACCAGTTCTAGGCTGCTGATCAATCCAGTCATCGGCAAACGAAGCATTGGATGGACAGATATTCAGAGTTGTGAAGGCTATAGCGGAATGGGATCCCATGGAATTATTTCACATAGCCATCTTTATTTTGTATAAATTTTTCAATATTTACGACAAAATCGTCTTACTAGGATGATTGTCTCCTTTGTACAAATATACTCAGAGAAAGTTAATACAAATACTCTTCCCAGAAATTTGGGTCATTTCCTTTTTCTTTTTTCTCTTGCACTAATTGTTTTATTTTTGAGAAACGTCCAATGTTTTGTTAAATAGGCATATGCATTTGAACATAATCATTTCCTTATGAATCCAGAAAAAGGATTACTGATAGGTCGAAGGTGCAGTTGGATATCTTGATACCCTTTCAAAGGAAACCCCCAGGAGATTTGGAATCCGTATCCCCAGCAAATCTTGAAGCTTATCCCCAGTAGATTTTGGAAGCTTATCCCCTGCAGAGTACGGACGTCTCTCCCGAGATTTATTCAAAGTTATTCCTCACAAGGGCTTATAACTGGGTTATCCTCAGCTTATTACCACGGAAGATTGCACTCGGCAAATTTCTTCCTATCCCCAACGGAGTTCATCAGAGTTCCCCAACATAGCTTATCAATACAATCCCCAGAGGAGTTTATCTTTGTTATCCCCAGCCAAAGAATCCTCCAGAACTCAATTCCCCTCAGAACTAAGTTTCAGTATCCCCAGCGGAGCCAGGCTAGTGAACCTTCTCCCCACAGAAATGCTTCTCACTAGACCAGAGATTCTCAGTCTTATCGCCCCGGCTTAAGTCTACCAGGTTCTAAAAACCCCAGTAGAAATCATCAGAAATTCTTTTACCCTGCAAGTCATCAAGGAAATTCCAGGTCCCTGCAAGTGGTTCTAAGGTCCCTCGACGTTTGAAGGACTGGTATTCCCCAAGCAAATTGGAAGACTCTCGGTTCTCAATTCCTCATTGTATATTCAAGATTCCCCATTGAAGATCTCTTCAAGACAGGGGTTCCCCAGAAGATTGGTATACAACCCAAGCTCCTTATTCCCCAGCAACAACCAGGAATTATTCTTCCCGGCAGCAGTCAAGATGCTTTTATCTTCAGCCATCTCGGATTCATCTATCCTTTGCAAGACAGCTCTCCAGCTTACATGCGCATTTACATTCATATCATACATTGCATCATGCATCATGACATTGCATATAACTAACTCTTTACCTTTTTCAGGTAAGATCAGTCGACCGACAAAAATCATTATCTTCCGAGATTCTTTCCAGGAATAGTTCAGATGTGACCCAGACATGGCAACATCCTGATGCTTATTCCAGATTCATCCAGATGCAGTTGTACACAAGCTCATCATCAGGAAACCCTACACCGGTTCCTCCTCAACTTCAAGATTTCTGAAAACAGTTCACGGGTTCTCCAGTAACGGATGTTGACCTATCACTTGTTCAGTTTCTTCTCAAGACTTTTGAAAACAGTTTACGGACGCTTCCCAACAACGGATGCTGCTCTATTGCTTATTCAACTCCAAGATTTCTGAAAACAGTTCACGGGTTCTCCCAGTAACGGATGTTAACCTATCGCTTGTTCAGTCTCTTCTCAAGACTTCTGAAAACAGTTTATGGATTCTTCCCAACAACGGATGTTGATCTATCGCTTGTTCAGATGCAACTTTTGAAAATAGTTTACGGACGCTTCCGAACAACGGATGCTGCTCTATTGCTTATTCAACTTCAAGACTTCTGAAAACAGTTGATGGATTCTTCCCAACAACGGATGTTAATCTATCGCTTGTTCAGACTCTTCTCAACCTCTGAAAACAGTTTACGGATGCCTCCAGATACGGATGTCAATCTATTGCTTATTCATACCCCCAGTTCAAAGATGGTCCTAAACATGGACACCTTTATGATACTCATTTCCAGATGGCATCTTTAAGCCCATCCCCGACAAGTTTCTGTCACTCTTCCAGATGGCATCGTTAAGCCCATCTCCAAATGGCATCTCTAAGCCCATTCCCGCATCCATTGCTTTGACGAGTGCAAATTTAAGGGCACTCTAGTGTCCAATCTCCTTTTACCCTCAAGTCACGAAAGGCAAACTTGCCAATCTAACTCTTCAGGTTCAAGAAGATTGAACAGGGGCAACTGTTGTACCCCAAAATTTTCCCTCCCATGTTCTCAACATTTCTCATCACAAAGCCCTTGGAGATCAAGATCCAGTTAGGGTTTCATCTGCTCAAGACTTCTCCTTGCACTGTTGACCCAAATTAGGGTTTGTGTTTGCACAAAGATGTTTTGACCTAAAATGCCTAAGATGACTTTCATGCTTCATATTGGACTCCCAAGTTTATCCACATCAAGTTTCAAGCCTTGATTCCAAGTTTTGCCCAGTCAATTGGACAGTTGACCTAGAAATCAGCTGTATTGGGGAAAAAGTCAACTGTGGCCAATTGACAGTCAAATCTCATGAAAATTGACCCACATCAACATTATGAACTCACATGGACCATTTGATCAAGTTTGGATCACAATTCCACAAGAAATTTGATCAGATCACCAAAAGGGCAAAATGGTCATTTTTAGGGTTTTGACTGCACAAGGGCACTTTTTGACTGTTTAACCTAGCCAATGGCAAACCAAGCTCACATATGGACTCAAGGATCCCATGGAATTGTCTTGACATGCTCAACAAGTTCAAAATATCCCAAATGAACAAGATTGACAGTTGAATTTCCCAGTCAATTGATCAATTTTGACTGTATACTGAAAAGTCAAACTTTGACTTTTTGGTCAAAATCAAGTGTCAAGATTCATTTTTCATCAAAGCATGCCAAATCATGAAACTTGTTCATCAAGAAATCAAGAAATGCAAATTAGGGTTTGAAATGAAGATTTTTCATAACTTAGAATTTTTCTAAGTTATGAAAAACCCTAATTTTTTCCTAACTTTGTCCCACTTTCTCACCAAGATTCATTTGGATTCAAGAAAAAGTCAAAACATGAAAGTTGTAGCCTATTGCATAATCTACAACTTTTATTCACAAAGTTTTCCAAAAAGAGACCTGTATCTCAAGTTACAATTTTTGGAACAAGGGTACCAAACCATTCTTAACTTAGAGAAAATTTGACCTATTTTAGGCAAGGTTTTTACCTAACTTCAAGACCATTTTACATATACTTCGACTTGGAATTTCAAGTTTCATTTCAAAGATGAATTGTAGTACACATTCCAAGCTTTCCAAAATGTCCAAGAACTCATCAAACAACCTTATGGTTTGAGAGAATCGAATTTTTCAATATGGGAAAAACTCATTTTTGTTATGGCCAATTTCCATGTTCATACACTTAGGCAATTTTCAAATCAGCATGCATCTCTTGATTACAGGCCCTAAATCTCTTTTACACTCATAAATTTAATGCAAACTCTTTGTGCCAAGACCATGTTCTATGTGTTAAAGCATTGCATAATGGTTTAATCCCAAAGTAGATAAAGCACTTTAACCATTTTTGCAAAAGTGAACTTTATGTCAAAATGCAAATCCAAGCAAGTACATTTGAAATCTCTTTGGCACAAGTTTAGGAACTAATTACACTGATCAAGACTAAGTGGTTCAGCATATAATGGGGGCCTGCACCTGTCTAGAACACCAACTTGCCATCTCTTTCTTAAAGTGTAAGAAACATAGCATTTTGTACAACAACTTCCATCTCAGCACAAACAAGCTTAAGCAAAAACTTTGTACACTTTCTAAACATCCTAAATGAGCTAGAACACGAGTCAACCACCTCCATTGCCTTCCAAAACTCAGAATCACCATTGAACTGCCCAAAACAGGGCATCCCTGCAGTTTGAGTTCCATAGCTCAAACCTTCCATGCATTCTTGCTAAAAACACTTCAAACACATTCCATAATATCCACATAAACTATTCCAAACCTTGAACTGAGACTGTAACAGCCATAGCACCATTTGCCATTTCCATTTTTCTATCTTGCAGGTGGACTTCTGCAGCTTGATTTGGCACGATTCAAAACACTCCAAGCATTGGAATAGCATCACTACACTTCAGGCAAGCTGTACAAATCATCATTTTGCCCTGAAAGCTCCTCCATTGCAAGGCACGATTCCAACTGAATAGGTATATTCATGAAGTTCTATCTCTCAATATAGGCATTGTTAGCTTTAGGTTTGTGAAGAAAACATGTCACATTCATAGCCCTGAACATGCCCATGTGATTAGATTTCATTTATATTATGTATGCTTAGAGAATTTTAAGTCTGAACATGGGAGGAAAACTAGGTCAGGAATTGGGGGAGAAGAAATTCTCTCTCATTTCTGAGAGTTAGGATGAGTTCTTTATATGTCTGGATTCCTGATTCAATGCTTAACATTTTTGGTGTTGTAAGTTTTTGTTAAAACTCAAGGAATCAGGATGTTTGAATTCATGTACCAAGCGCGCGTTTTTGAACAAGAACAATCTGGAGGTTGAAGAAGGTCTTCATGGGCTGGGCCTGATTTGCTATTTCTTTTTACACACTATTTTTACTTTGACACCCCCTAGGCCCATTTGGTTTATTTTTATGATTTTTTTACTTTTGTTTTTTATTCCTGACTTATTTATTTTTCCTCATAATATTAAAAACATAAAAAACCTTTTTTACACCATTTTTATATTTTTTAGGCATTTATTTGTTTATATTGATATTTGTATGTAAATAAGTACATAATATTATTATTTAGAATAAATAGAAAAAATAATGTAAACACATTCATTTTTTGATTTTTATTTTTATCTTCTGAAAATATTTTATATAAAATATACTTTTTTTTATAAATATTAAATATTATTATTTTATACATATAATATATATATATATATATATATATATATATATATATATATATATATATATATATATATATATATATATATATATATATATATATATATATATATATATATATATATATATATATATATATATATATATATATATATATATATATATATATATATATATATATATATATATATATATATATATATATATATATATATATATATATATATATATATATATATATATATATATATATATATATATATATATATATATATATATATATATATATATATATATATATATATATATATATATATATATATATATATATTTATTAGAATATTTAGGGCAAAAATACAAATATATACATTTTATTTTTTATCAATATTTGACATTAAAAATACCTTTTTTTATAAATATACTTCATTTTTATTTTATTTTTTGTATATAATTATTAAACATTGTATATCTTAAATAAATAATACCTTTTACTTAATAAAATTAGGGTTTTACCCTACACATGAAAAACTCCAAAAAATAATAATTTTCATTTTATTTTATTTTGACATAAAAAATACTTTTTTTTCCATACATATAAAAACCCTTTTTTTTGCATCTTGCATATTTATTTTATTTCTATTTAATTTGTGCAATTAAATATCTTGTAAATAATTCCAAATTGATGTAATAACTAGGTTTAAATTCCTTGTCAAATACCCCCCATTTGAACATTTGTACCCCCCTTCCCATATTGTGTTGTAATAGCTTAGGAGCTTTAATTTTCGCACTTTAATGCTTTCTAAATATACCATGTTAGAATTAGGGTTTGTATGCAAATAAAAACAACAAATAGTTTGACCTAATTTCAAGATAATCAAAGCATGAAAATGGACAACACATACCACACTTGCACCCCTAGGGTATTCCACTTGTCGCCTTCAATAAATGGGCCATATTGCATGTTAGGTCTCTTTGGGCAAAACAAAAACAATCAAATGATCATATTCCCTCGATGACGCTTTCGAAAGTTGCCTAAAAAATGATCAAGTCCCTTAAAGGAAAATTGCCCAAAGATACTTAGCACCATTGCAATCATGGTCTAAACGATGACCCGCGCCCATCCCTTTCACATCCTAACACAAGATTGTCCACCAAATGCAATGGTGGAACAAAAATTGTTAAAAGGGTTAAAACATAGCAATAATCTTTGAGAACTTTTAGGGTAGATAGCTCTTAAGTACTTGTCAACTTGCAAAACAAAAACACTTGCCTATTTTTCAAACCACACTTCACAAACACTTTCAAAACAAACTTTCAAAAACCTTGAAACATCTTTTCAAAAAGACAAACACCTTTTGTAAAACATTCGAGTAAAGAATTGTTACAAGGGTAGCCTAGACAAGGCATCTTTTTCAAAACATTTTCAAAAAACCACACACAAAGCACCATTTCAAACAATTGAAAACCAAGGAAAGCTGATCTAAGCAAGTACCTAAGAGCCCATGGATAACCATGGATAGAAAGGGTGCTAATACCTTCCCTTTCTATAATCTACTCCCCGAACCCAAGAAAATATCTCAAAGGTTTTTGCTGTGCTTTTTAAACCTTTCCTTAGGATAAAATAAAAAGTCGGTGGCGACTCTTGCTCAACCGAAACATTTGCGAAAACAAACGCAAAACCATAGTCAGTTCTCCCACCGTATCACACACATATTGTTCATTTATCTGTAAGATAGAATTTCCTTGAGAAACCGGTCTGTGGTTTAGACTCAAGAAGGCTTTAGCAGTTGTTAAAGCAGTTGTAATATTCAGTTGAATATAGTGGATTAAGACCTCGTTGGAGAGAGGCGAAATCACCTGGACGGGTGGACTGGAGTAGTTTGAGATCAAATGAACCAGGATAAAAATAATGTGTTGTCTGCATTTGATTTCAAGGTTCAACAATTCAACCCCCCCTTCTTGTGTTTTTCACTTCTTCAATTAATTCCCTTTTCGAGTAGGTAGATGGTTCTTAAGTACTTGCTCTCTCAAAACAAAATAAAACTTTTTGCACTTACAATCCTTTCAAACAAAAACTCTTTTCAAACCCACAAACACGAAGAAAAGTAAATTTTGAAAACACTTTGAACAAGTACCTAAGAGCCCATGGATAACCACGGATAGAAAGAGTGCTAACACCTTCCCTTTCTATAATCTACCTCCCGAACCCGAGAAATATCTCAAAAAAGGAATTTTTCTGTGTTTTTTTCCTTTCCTTGTTGGATAAAATAAAAGACGGTGGCGACTCTTGCTTACCGTGACATTTTGCGAAAACAAACGCAAAACACAAACCAGCATTCCAAAAAACAGTCAGTTCTCTCCCACCATATCACAGAACTGGCGACTCTGCTGGGGAATTTATAAAGTGAGGTGTACCTTAGGATTAGATCATTGTATTTTCAATTGTATCCTTTGTATGATTTATATTTGTGGGCTTGTATCGGAGTTTCTATAGATCCTAACCCGGATCTAGGGATACCCTTTAGGTAAGTAGCAATAAACTGTGAGGGAACTGTAAGGCATAGACCGATACGGTTGAAGTAGTAGCTACATTGGTGTGGCACTTTAGATTGTACCGATATCCCTTGTGTTGGAACGAGGAGAATATGGGTCATCTAAGGGGTCATTAAGCACCAGCTGACCTTAGAACCTTTAAATTGACCAACTTGGCCTTAGAATAGTAGCAGTATACTACACTCATTGCTCATTGAGACTAAACTCTCGCGATGATTCCGGCCGCAAGAAAAGGTTGCTAAATTGGAATTATGACCGATTGAGGGTAGTCATTGATATTGAGATCCTCTAGAACCCGATTACTATTTTTAGGATAGGTTTAAACCAACTAAACTGAAAGAGGGTAGTACCTAAGCTCCTTGCCAGCCTGAAATCTAAGGGCTCTCTGTGTGACTTGTGTGCCTTTACCATGTTTGCTTCTTGTGGATACTTCTGGTGTGCTTCCTATCATGACATCGTGACATCATAACATTGCATACATTTTGCATTGGTTCCCACCTTGTCCAGGTTCCCTCCTTGCTCAAAGATTTGGTTGCCAAGATGCCTGATACTACTTCCTTCCTCAGGAGACATGGTTATCTTCTCAGTTTGGTCACCTCCAAATTGGACGAGCAGATGATGAGTGTCCTAGTCCAATTCTATGATCCGCTCTACCATTGTTTTACTTTTCAAGACTATCAGCTGGTTCCTACCTTAGAAGAATTCTCTGAGCTGCTCGGTATCTCTGTTCTAGAGCAGACCCTATTTACCGATTGGGAAAAGATTCTTAGACCCGAAGAGATTGCTGCAGCCCTTCATTTGACAAAAGAGGAGGTAATGGCTAATTGGGAGACTAGAAGTGGAGCAAAGGGCTTTCTGACTAAGTTCTTGGTTGGTAAGTGTGATCGGTGGGAATATAACTGACTATTTTTTGGAATGCTGGTTCGCGTTTTGCGTTTGTTTTCGCAAAATGTCGCGGTAAGCAAGAGTCTCCACCGTCTTTTATTTTATCCAACAAGGAAAGGACAAAAGCACAGAAAAATTCCTTTTTTGAGATATTTCTCGGGTTCGGGAGGTAAATTATAGAAAGGGAAGGTGTTAGCACCCTTTTTATCTGTGGTTATCCACGGGCTCTTAGGTACTTGCTCATTGTGTTTTCAAAATTTGCTTTTCTTTGTGTTTGTGGGTTTGAAAAGAGTTTTTGTTTAAAAGGAGTGTGAGTGCGAAAAGTTTGTTTTGTTTTTAAAAGGAGAAAGTACTTAAGAACCATCTACCTACTCGAAAAAGGAATTAATATGTACAAATGTCCTTTAGACAATGCTATCCCACTATTGAGGAGTAGGTAGCATCGTCGTTGGAGTTTTAAGGGTCAATTCGATTAAGGGACGTGTGGTCACTAAAGCAATGTTAGGACGCCTTAGCGGTAACCCTAATGTCTTAGATCATTTTATTCGAGGCAACCGTTTCGAGGCACCTTATGATCTTTGGACAAGAGGGCGACCTCTAAAACTTCCTATACTCAATGGCCAGGTTCGAAGGCAACCAAGTGAGGTGTACCCTAAGAGTGCGCATGTGCGAGTGTGTTATTTTTTCAGTTATTTATCTTTGTACATGTCATGGGTGAGCTATGTTGATTTTAAGTTCATACATTGGATCTTGTCATGCATTCCCTATTATCAAACATCTAACATTGTATAGTTGCGGAAATTAAATTTACGAAAATTAAATCTAAATTATTACAAGGCGTCGGGTATTTACATCGCCAAAAACAAACCCTTTAATTTTTAAATTGCGGAAAGTAAAATAAAGCAATAAATAATTAAAGTCCTAATTAAAAGCTATTACATACTGGAAGCAATTACAATATTGGATAAAAATGATACGCGTGCGAGAAATTAAAACGACGCATTTTTTAGGGTTTTGACCCTTTTTATTAAAGAAAAGATTTTTGCTTATTTTTGAATTAAATGGGATTAAATTAAATTAAATAATGAAAATATTTTTGGATTTTTTTGAGCTTTTAAGGAAATAAAATAAAATTGATTAAAAATATTAAAAACCTAATTCTACATTAGTTTTAATTTATTTCAAAAAATATTAAATGTTTAAACCTATTTAAAACTAAGTTAATTAATTAATATTTATTTACAAAAATAAAATAATGAAATTAATAATAAAAATAATATTTTTTGTTTTCTGATTTTATGAAGAAAATTATTATTTGGTTAGTTTTAAATGATAAAAATAAAAATAATAAAACAAATAAATAAGAAAAATATAAAAAGGATATAGATAACCCAATGGGGGTGTGGGCCTGATTTGGAGGTGAATCTGGCAACTTGAGGCCCATTTACACGCAAGCCTGTTTTGACTTTCATCATTCCACGCGTATGCATTGACTGGAGAATATGGTGGACTTGCAGTTTTGGCCATTGGATTTGATCTGAAGCCATTTGGCAAGCATTGGATTGGTGATGTATGGTACGTTGTACGCCTGGGAATTCATGGAATCACCTGGATAAAAATTGCAACAAATATTGGGGGGACCTGGGATTCGAACCCGTGTCCCATTAGACAATACACTATCCTGCTTGCCAACTCAACCAACGTGTTTTATTGTTAGTGGAACACACAATGAATATTATATTGGAAATTCAATTATTATGCTGGAAAAATAAAAAAAATGGCGCGCTGTTTGAATCAACCAATCAGGAGAAGACACATAATCGTCTTCTTCGTTGAAAAGTATGGACATTTACCTGCGAATTTTATCCGCAGCTAAATTCCCAGGTTCGTCCTAAAATGAGCTACAGGTCGTGTAAACGCAAACGGAGGCTATCACTGTGTTCGTCTCTCCTCCCTGAACACAACTATGGCCACAGTTCTTCCTAATTGTTCCTGCAAAACAAAAACCCAAATGCAAACCTCCAAAACCCTAGGTTCGAGTATGGAGATATAAGCTACAAAAATCCAATTGAATAATGCAGAATGATTGGAAATTGAATCGTAAACATGATTGTACAAACGATTTGTCCAAAAGGTGCCAGAATATGGAGTCACGATTTCATGTTCAGGGTGACTTTTAGGATGACTTACAGTGAGTTTGGTGACGTTTCAAGGCTTGGTTTTGATTCCTTTGGCTTCAGTGGACGTCAGGCAAGGAAGCTACGTTGAGATTTTGCCTTGAATTAACCTATAAACAAGATTTCGATCTCCACTTTTTCCAAGCTTTTTTTAGTTTTGGTTTGGCCGTTTTTGCCACTTTCAGGTCGTGTCCTGTATGTCTCTAGCTTGTGTGTGTATATGGGAAGCAATTAGGTCAAGAATTGGGCTTTCAATCCATGTGAATTGATGACTTGAGATTTGATTTGATCACCATTAACAAAGCTTCCAAAATTATGCCAAATCCAAGATTTTGTTCACAATATGGCATGGTACGAATTTGATTGGGTGTATCATGATAATTAAGACCTGTAATGATCAAAAAGATCTTATCCCATAAATTTTTGGATTTTATTTGAATTAATATTGATTTAAAATGAATTAATTCAATAAAAATCAAATAAAATAAAAAAAATTAATGAATGGACATGAAACAGAAGATATGACACGTGTGTGGTGTGAAAAGATCAAATCAAGTGGAAAAAAGTGGGCCCATTTGGCAAAATATGAAGTTTTGAGGATAGTTGACTTTTGGCAATTTTGGAAAAATTCCGAACTTCAACAATGCATAACTTCTTCAATTTTGAACTTTTGTAAGTGTTCTTGGACTTTTTAGAAACCATGAGATGTCCTCTAACCAACCCTTTTGGTATCATCTCATTTTTATATTCCATGCGCAAGTTATAAACTTTGGCAAAAAAGGTGTTTTTGTTGACTTTCAAAAATGACCTATAATGTCCAAATTTGTAACTTTTTGTGAGAGAATTTCTTGATCTTTGGGTGTGAAGATGGATTGTAGGTAATTGCATCCTCTTCAAAATGAGCTTTTTATAGGTCATTTATCATAAATTATGAGAAAGTTATGTTTGGTCAAAGTTGAGTTGACTTTTCCTATAAAACCCTAATTTAGCAACTTTTGAATCTTGATGAATCTTGAGCAATCCTTGATGAATCATGATAAACCCTTGATCAAATGATGAATTATCCTTAAAAATGAGAATGTTGACAAAAAATCTTGAGGTTTGACTATTTGTAGGTCACAGTTGACTTTTGCCCTAGCATAGTCGATTTTTGGACCTCTTGAGCAATTGACTGACTAAACTTCCTCTGCAAGGCTTGAAATTTGACATGGATGACCTTGAGAACATATTAGGACATTGGGGAGCATTTTAGGCCATTTGGATGCAAGGACCTTGGTGCCACACAAAACCCTAATTTTGAATTGACTGCCTTAGGAGGTGATTTGACTGTCCAACTCTTGAGCTATTTTGAGCCACTTGGGAGTTTATTCTTGAAATGTCTTGAGAAATATGGGAGGGAAAATTTTGGGGTACAACAGTTTCCCCTATTCAATTTTCTTAAACCTAAGGATATAGATTGGCTTTCGAGCCTTTCGTGATCCGAAGGTGGAAGATAATTGAACACTAGAGTGCCCAGAAATTTGCACTCGCATGGTGTAGTATCAGCATTGTGATGTCGGGAATGGGCTTACAAATGCCATTTGGAGATTGTTGGTAGGAGGATGGGCTTACAGATGCCATCTGCAGGAGTGTCGATCGCATAAGAGATTCCTTAGCGAGAACTTGCATACCTGTTGCTGTAGAAGATTCCGCTAGGGAAACCTAACTTTTGTTGAGATTTAGGGACTTGCCTGTACTTCAACTGAGAGAATTCCTCGGCTGAGTCTTAAGAACCTATCCATAATTCAATTGGGGGGAAACATCTTCATCAAGATCTAGGAACTGTCTAGTATTCAACGTAGTATACCGTTGAGATTGTAGAACTTGTCCACACTATGACGAAGGAAAACATCAAGATCTAGGAGCTGACTAGTGCTCAACGTAGTATACCGTTGAGGTTATAGTACTCGTCCACACTATGACGTAGGGAAACATCTTCATCAAGATCTAGGAACTGTTTGGTCTTTAACAGAGTATACCATTTAAATTAGAGAACTCGTCCACACTTTGACGGAGGAAAACATCAAGATCTAGGAACTGACTAGTGCTCAACGTAGTATACCGTTGAGGTTATAGCACTCGTCCACACTATGACATAGGGAAACATCTTCATCAAGATCTAGGACTGTCTGGTCTTCAACGTAGTATACTGTTGAAATTACAGAACTTGTCCACACTATGACAGAGGAAAACATCAAGATCTAGGAACTGACTAGTGCTCAACATAGTATACCGTTGAGGTTATAGTACTCGTCCACACTATGACGTATGGAAACATCTTCATCAAGATCTAGGAACTGTCTGGTCTTCAACGTAGTATACCGTTGAAATTAGAGAACTCGTCCACACTATGACAGAGGAAAACATCAAGATCTAGGAACTGACTAGTGCTCAACATAGTATATCATTGAGGTTATAGCACTCTTCCACACTATGACGTAGGGAAACTGTCGAGATTGAGAACCTTCTCTGAAATTCAACCGAGGATAATTCAATTGAGATTTAAGAACCGGTCAGGTCTTCGACGTAACTGAGAATTTTAACTGTATCTTTCCTGAAAGGTAAAGGTCAGTCATATGCAATGCATGAGATGGATCAAGCAATGATGTTCTCAACATAAATGAGATTGTATGGTATGATGCGTATATGCATGTATCATGATGTATGAAAATGTGATGTTTTAGCTGGGGAAAATAAATTCCAGAGCTGCTGGAGAATAGAGTTGAGTTCTTCGTTTCTGCTGGGGATGATAAACGAAGATGATTGTGAGAATAAACCTGCAGGAGAGAAGAACTCCGTTGGGGAATAAACTGATGAAGAGATTACTCTGTGGGGAATTGATGTTCTGCTGAAGATTTTAACGATAAACTCCGCTGGGGATGTATTACTGTTGCTGGTGATATTGAATCTGTTGAGGATTGAATTCCTGCTTGTGAAAGGAAAGAACTTCACTGGGGGGATGATCTTTCAGCTGCAACTTGCTAGGGACAACCCTGTTAGACTCTTGTGGGGGTAACCCTCTGAATTTGGCTGGGAATGATTTATTTTGTACTCTGCTGGGGGTAAACTTCCAAAGTCTACCGGGGATAATGCTTCAACTCTGTTGGGGAAGCTTTTTCAGGCCGTGCTGGGAAAATTGACTCCACTGGGGTATCTTGTATTCCGCAGGGGAACATTCTTATACTCCATTGAGGAATATTAAGACTGCCGGGGGTACTCTGATACTTGCTGGAGAATATTCTTATACTCCGCTGGGGAATATTAAGTCCTTCTAGGGATACCAAGCCTTTTTAGGGCTGATGGTAGGCCAACTCTGCTTGGGGGGAGTATTGCTGACTCTCCCATAGTTGTAAGTCTCAGCTGGGAGAGCTACCATTACTGCCTTATTCCGCGGGGAGTGAAGGTATCTTAGCCATATCCTTCAGCTGAATATACCTTGGTACCTGGTGGACAGAGAAACTTGTACAGTTCGAACAATTCTTATTTGCCCCTGTTTCTACTATTACCAGTAATTCATCTTTCGTTTCGCATGTAAATATTTATGATCAGCAATTAATGTCAAATGCGTATATAAAAAATGAACTTTGGTCGTTCTTTGCAAAACAAAACAGATAAAGGAAAACAGTTTGAAATTTGTCTGAAAATGAATTTGTATTGATTTTGAAGTTTAGCCTGTAAATAGGCGTTTTTGGACAAGAGGCTGACGTCCTAGTAAGAGAACGCCGCCGAACAAATAGAATTTATACAATTTGTAAAAAGAAAACAAAACAGCTATGTGAATAATCCCACTGGGTTCCAACTCTGCTATTGCCTTTATATCTTCGAGCATCTCATCACTTTGCTACTGGTTGAAGGTAGATCAGATTGATTAGTGTTGTCCGAGCTTGATAGTCGATACTGGAGTCCGAATGCAAGGTAATCCAATGATACATAGTGTTACGCTTTAATCCCTAATTTTTGCCTGGACCGCCCTTTCGGGTTTTCAGTCCACCGGGATACCCTTTTTTGCCCAAGCCGCCTTTTCAGGTTTTCGACCTGTCGGGTGTACAGATTTTTTCATTTTCATCCCTTATTTTTGCCCGAACCCTTTTGGTTCGCCGGGAAGCCCTTATTTTTGCCTAGGCCAGTCAACCTAGCGGGTCTTTGATTATGCGTAGTATCTTTTCACTATGTCTGCATTGACGGGGTGAGGAAGGTCGTCACCATCCATGGTGGTTAGAATCATGGCTTCTCCTGAGAAAATGTTCTTAACCACAAATGGCCCTTCATAAGTAGGGGTCCATTTGCCCCTGGGATCACCTTGAGGTAGAATAATGCGCTTGATTACCAGGTCCCCAACTTGATACTCTTGTCGTCTAACTTTTTTGTTAAATGCCTTGATCATCTGTTTTTGGTACGTCTGACCATGACAAATAGCAGTAAGTCTCTTTTCGTTGAGTAGGTTTAGTTGATCAAGCCGCGTCTGAATCCAGTCATCTTCACTCAAACCTGCATCCTTCATGATTCGAAGAGAGGGTACCTGAACTTCAATGGGCAAGACTGCCTCCATTCCATATACCAAGGAATAGGGTGTTGCCCCTGTTGACGGCCGCACTGAGGTACGGTACCCATGAAGAGCAAATGGTAACATCTCGTGCCAATCTTTGTATGTCACCGTCATCTTCTACACAATCTTCTTAATGTTATTATTAGCTGCTTCGACAGCCCCATTCATCTTCAGCCGATAGGGAGAAGAGTTGTGATGCTGTATCTTGAATTGCTCGCAGAGCTCAGTGATCATCTTGTTATTGAGATTGGTACCATTGTCCGTAATGATCCTCTCTGGTACACTGTATCGACAAATTAGATTGTGCCGAATGAATCGTGCCACGACGTTCTTGGTTACTGTAGCAAAGGAAGCTGCTTCAACCCACTTCGTAAAGTAATCAATCGCTACCAGGATGAAACGATGCTCGTTGGATGCCGTAGGTCTGATCTCGCCGATCATATAAATGCCCCACATTGCAAAAGGCCACGGAGTTGTCAAGACGTTCAGAGGAACTGGAGGTATGTGCACCTTATCAGCATAGACTTGGCATTTGTGACATGTCCGAGAATGCTGATAACAGTCAGCTTCCATTGTGGACCAGTAATATCCTGCCCGTAGGATTTTCTTTGCCATGGTATGTCCGCTGGAATGAGTTCCGAAAGTACCTTCATATAGATCTGCCATGATCCTTTCTGCTTAATTCTTATCCACACAACGCAGTAAGGTCGAATCATGGTTACGTTTGTAAAGAATGCCATTGTTGATGAAGAACTTCGCTGCAAACCTCCTCATAAACTTCTTGTCATTAACAGATGCACCCTCGGGGTATTCCTGAGCTTCAAGATACCTCTTCACCTCATGATAATAGGGCTTTTCTGTTACCTCTTCAGTCTCAAGATCACAGCAATGTGCAGGTTCGTCTAATCTTTCAATAATGATCCGGGGAGCCTCGTTGTCCCAATTGACTTTAAACATAGAAGACATTGTAGCCAATGCGTCCGCCAACTGATTCTCCTCTCTAGGGAAATGTTCAAAGATTATCTCCTCGAAATGGGGAAGCAACGTCAATACATACCCCTTGTAAGGAATCAGATTTGGGTGTTTCGTATCCCACTCTCCTTTGATCTCACTGATCACGAGAGTGGAATCTCCGAAGATACTCAAAAACTTAATCCTTAGGTAAATTCCTGCTCGAAGACCCATGATGCATGCTTCATACTCCGCCATGTTGTTGGTGCAGTTGAAACATAGTCGGCCGGTGAACGGGGTATGAGAGCCTTTAGGAGATATGATCACGGTGCCAATTCCATTACCCAAAGCGTTCGAAGCTCCATCAAAGTACATAGACCATCAGGATCCTTCCTCAGGTCCTTCATCCGGTCCAGGTGTCTCATAATCAGTTATCAACATGATATTCTCGTCCGGGAATTCATAGTTCATAGACTGGTAATCATCCACTGCCTGATGTGCCAAATGGTCTGCCAACACACTTCCCTTGATTGCCTTTTGGGTTGTGTACTGGATGTCATATTCAGTCAAGATCATCTGCCATCTTGCTATTCTTCCGAACAAGGCAGGCTTCTCGAAGATATACTTGATTGGATCCATCTTTGATATTAATAAAGTGGTGTGAGTCAGCATATACTGTCTTAGCCGGCGAGCAGCCCATGCCAAAGCGCAACAAGTTTTCTCGAGCAGTGAGTATCGGGTCTCACAGTCGGTAAACTTTTTTCTAAGGTAATAAATAGCATGCTCTTTTCGGCTAGACTCGTCATGCTGCCACAACACACACCCCATTGAGTTGTCTAGTACTATCGAGTATAGGATCAGAGGTCTCCCTTCAACTGGTGGCATCAGGATAGGTGGCTCTTGGAGATACTCTTTGATCCTTACAAAAGCGGCCTGGAATTCATCGTTCCAACGTACTACTTGATCTTTCTTTAGCAGCTTGAAGATTGGCTCACAAGTAGCAGTCAGGTGTGAGATGAATCGGGCAATATAATTCAGTCGTCCCAGGAAACCTATGACTTCTTTCTCTGTTCTGGGAGCTGGCATCTCTTGTATGGCTTTCACTTTTGCAGGGTCAACTTGAATACCTTTGTCGCTCACGATGAAGCCTAGTAGCTTACCAGACCTCACCCCGAAGGTGCACTTGTTCGGGTTTAACCTTAGCTTGTACAACTTCAGCCTGTCAAACAGCTTCTGCAGATGGTCAAGGTGTTCTTCCTAAGTCTGGTACCTTGCGATCATATCATCGACATATACCTCTATCTCATGATGGATCATGTCATGAAACAAAGCAACCATGGCACGCTGATATGTTTTCCCAGCATTCTTCAGTCCAAAAGGCATTACCTTGTAGCAAAAGGTGCCCCACTGAGTAACAAAGGTCGTCTTCTCCATGTCTTCGGGAGCCATTTTATTTGATTATAACCGGAGAAACCATTCATAAAGGAAAATACCTTATGCTGAGCGGTGTTGTCAACCAGAACACCGATGTGAGGTAGAGGGAAATCATCCTTGGGGCTTGCCCTGTTCAAATCCTTGTAATCAACACACATTCGGACCTTACCATCCTTCTTCGGTACAGGAACCACGTTGGCCACCCACTGAGGGTAAGAAGTAACCGCTAGAAAACCGGCGTCAAACTGTTTCATCACCTCAGCCTTGATTTTCTCAGACATCTCTAGGCGCATTCGGCAGACCTTCTGTTTTACTGGAGGGAAGTCTTCCTTGGTAGGCAGGCGATGAACCACAATATCAGTATCCAAACCAGACATATCTTTGTAAGACCAGACAAAGATCTCAACATAGTCACGCAGCATCTGAATCAACCGTTGTTTCACACTAAGCTCCAGATTTGTACCGATCTTGACTTCCTTCTTATCTGTCTCTGTACCCAGATTCACTGATTCTAACGGCTCTTCATGTGGATGAATAGCCCTCTCTTCCTGGAGTAGCAGTCTTGCAAGTTCAACAAGCACTTCGCAATCATCTTTACCTTCGTCTTCGGCTAAGTTGATCGAATTTTCGAAGTCATACCTGGCAGTAGCAATGTCGTTACCAGTGAGATCCAGAGTGGATGTGGACCTGTATATGTGAGTGTTTGTAAAATAGCTGTTTTGCAATATATAATAAAGAAAGACAAGGAGCGCAAGATTTGAAATGCAAGAACGTCCAATGCTTTTATTAATGATATATGAAAATGAAACACAAAAGCCCTCACAAATGAAGCCACAGTGCCTCGGGTAAGACACCGGGCCATAAAGTTTAAAACATTGTCTATTACAAATTCAAAACAAAAGTTTCATTACTGGGTAACAAAAGTAATAGGGATGAAGTCCTTTGCTGTCCAATTGCTCAGTCCACCGTCGGTCGTAGGATAGATCCAGCTATCGAATTCAGACTCTTCCACATCATCTTCAATGGCATTCACTCCCGAGTTGCTGATGAACACGGAAGGTCTTCCGATCCTTGCATTCCGAACAACCCTTTGAGCTTCTGCAGTGAAACCCAAACCAAACTTGTTAGTCTTCTCTGTAAAATCAGGGAGTCGTCCCCAATTTGCACACTCACCCTTCTCAATAACAGCTCGGGCATCCTTTAAGGAAGCCATCTTCATAGGAGAATCTTCAACCACAGTCTCAGCTGATGCTAGTGTCTGGGGAACCTCTTCGAAGTGCTGAAATGGGGTCTCAATGAACTCTACATCCATCTCTACGTATCGAAAAGAGTTGAGGTGGCTGACCATATACTCTTCCTCCCCTTGTACTGTCACAATCTTCCCTTTGACCGGGTACTTCAACTTCTGGTGGAGCGTTGAAGTTACGGCCCCAGCTTTGTGGATCCATGGACGACCTAGCAAACAAGAATAAGATGGCCGAATGTCCATCACATAGAATGTAGAATTGAAGACCTGAGAACCAACTTTAATTGGAATATCAACTTCACCGTGCACCATCCTCTTAGACCCATCAAAGGCCCTGACAACAATGTTGCTTGGCTTTAGCTCCAACCCTTCACAATCCAACCGGTTTAGAGCTTTTTTGGGCAATACGTTCAATGAGGAACCAGTATCCACCAATACATGTGCAAGAGTAGTGCCCCTGCATTCAATGGAGACATGCAGGGCATCATTGTGAATCTTCCCTTTAGTAGTCAAGTCGGCGTCCGAGAAACCCAACCCATTATCAGCAGTCAAATTAGCCACACAATCTGTAAACTGATCAGCTGATGTCTCTTGTGGCACGTGGGCAATTTTCAAAAAGGTAATCAGAGCCTTTGCATGGGCCTCTGAGCACAGCAATAGTGACAACATAGAAATCTTAGACGGGGTTTTCCCCAGCTGTTCAACTACATTGTAGTCACTTTTCTTGATAATTTTCAGAATCTCTTCCATCTGTTGTTTGGAAGCTTCAACAGTAATTGTCTTCGGTGCCTCTGTCTGGGCAGGCGCATCAATGGTGATCCCTTTTCCCCGAGTGTCATATGACTCAGCGACAGGGGTAAGAATAGGAACTTGGTCAGGAATAGTAGTAGGTACACTAGCAGGTGTAATAACAATAGATCTTCGGGCTGTTGGTGGAGCAATATCAGGTGAGAAAAGTCTTCTGTTGCGGGTGACTTTAGCAGGTCCAGTAATGTTGTCGATGTCAGTATCAGCATCCAACTCTTGCTTAACTCCATGAAAATAAACATCAGCCCTATAGTGCCAAGGGACAGCTTTATCAGAGGTGTAGGGGATGGGCCCCGGAACAGTGATGATCACAAGTGCGATTCTCGGAACAGATGTAATTCTAACAGGCTTCCTCGAGGGAGCCTTGGAAGAATTGTCGAAAATGGTAATGATGGAAACTTCTTCAGAATGAACTGAGGGAACAACAGTCTTCTCAAACAGGATCTCTTTACTATCCATCAGGTTTTGGATACTTGACTTCAAGAATGGGCAACCGGTAGTTAAAATAGAACACATATGGCAACCTTCGTCACAGCCTGGAAATAAACCAGCTAGCAAAAGGTTCTTCTTCACAGTCAACAAAGGGGTAACAATTTCATCCACAGAAACTACAAACAAGACTTCTTCTAGAGCATTTACTCCATGCTTGGGCATAGGAGCAGTTACAACATTAGGCCTCTCGGGTGCCTCAAACTCAATCTCCTTCGCATCAATTAGGTCTTGTACCTTGTTCTTCAAAATCTAACAATCATCTGTATTATGCCCGGGCTATCAGAGTGAAAAGCACAGCGAGCATTAGGGTTATACCTCGGTGATGTGGTATTTGGACTCTTCGGGGCTTCCTTTAGAACCACCAGATTAGTCTTCAGCAACTGTGGCAGAATCTGAGACAAAGTCATGCTGAGACGAGTGAATTGCCTTCGATGTCTCTCGTCCTTCTGTTGATTGTTGTGCTGAGGAGCACCAACAGGTTTTGAAATAACAACCGCATTGACAGCTTGGCGGTGTTCAAGTATATTTTGTCTTCTCAAACTGTAGACAACACTGGACTCTTTCTTAAGCGGCTTCTTCTCGGTGCTTGATGAGGCACCCTTCTGTATCTTCCTAGCCTTAATACCAGCCTCAATCCTCTCACCAGTAAAAATAAGATTTGTAAACCCAGATGAAGAGCTTCTAATCAAGTGGTTGAAAAATGGACCAGACAGGGTCCCCAGAAACATATCAACAAGTTCCCAATCAGCTAAGGGTGGTTGTACTCTTCCGGCGAGGTCCCTTCACTTCTGAGCATAATCTTTAAATCCTTCACCCATTCCCATTGACATACCCTAGAGTTGGGTACGCGTAGGAGCGAGGTCGGAGTTGTACTGATACTGCCTGTAGAATGCAGTAGCCAAATCTTCCCAGCTGCGGATACTGGCTCCGTCCAACTGATAGAACCACTCAAGCTGAGTCCCTGAGAGACTGTCTTGAAATAAATGGATCCATAGGTTCTTATCAGCAGTGTAAGGCTGGATCTTCCTCACATATGACCGGAGGTGCAGCTTTGGACAAGAAACTCCGTCATACTTAGCAAAGGCAGGTGCCTTGAATTTGTGGAGAATCACTACCCCAGATGATAGACCTAGATCTCCGAAGTCCAGACCAGGGACATTTTGAACCTCCATAGAACTCAACCGGTCTTCCAGTTGTTTGTATCTATCCTCAGCAGGAGGATAATGTTCTTCATCGTAGTTTGTCTCGTTGTCGGAGACCACAGGGCTAGGAGCCCTCCTTTCTTGTGGACTATCTTTCCCTCTAGATGAGGTGGTCAGATCAACTTTATTTTGTAGCCTGTTCCCAAACCTGTGCCCTGTGTTGAACAGAATAGTCCTCTTCTTCTTCTTCTTCTTCTTCTCTTTCAGAATCAAGGTCTTCAGGTCCTGCTGACCCTTGGCTAGATTCATGAACAACTCTTGAAATTGGGCATTCTGGGCCTGGAGGGCCTTAATAGCTTGCTCAGTTGAAGGTTCAGTAGACATGATGAGTGAGTGCTGAAATAAACAACGAAGAAGATAAGAGACCTGTAAAGGGTACCTGTTTATGAAGTGCATGGGATGAAATGCGTATGATTTATGATTTCAAAGACAATTGAGATTCAAATTTGTAAACAAGAAAGGAAACACACTTTATTAGATAAACTTTAGAATTCAAATTGTTCAACTGATGCCATTAAGGCGTTACATGAAAAGAAATACTGAAAAGTAAAAATAAAACTAGAAAGGAAATCATCAAAGGCCCATCAATGCTCCCATGGTCTCTTCTTATCAGTGCGGACATAGTCGTTGAGAATCTGCTCGTTCTCTAACTTCCTAGTCAACCTCTGGATCTTCTGCTCCTGCTCATTGAACTTCTCCCGATAAGAATCCCGTTCTTCCCGCAGTTGCATCCAAGATCTCTTCAGTTCCCCAATATCAGTGGGCATATAAGGATGGAGAATGGTTGGAAGAACCCCTTCTTCATTAGCAACTTCAAGAGTGACAGGCCGGACAACTTCATATGGCATACCTAGCTTTTGGGCACGGATACGGACCCATCTGAGATATGGCTACATTGGCAGAGAAGTCTTTGGGCCCAGCTCATGTGGATCAGATTGGTGAACTCTATCCCAAGCCCTTGTGAATCTGCGACGCTGCTCGTCGCTATCCCCTTGAAAATCAAAGATGATATTAGGCATTAGCAGCTCGTGAGGTCCTTCTCTTCTGACTCTTCCAAACTGAGGAGAGCTAAGCATGGGTTGTAAGAAATTCCTCCATGGGTTCCTAACAATGAAACATTAGGATACTCTCCACAGTGATCAATGATAGTCACCTCATCCATACCCTTGAGAGTCCAGATAATGTCATTATGAGAGAGAGACATCACTCTATAAGCCCAGCCCATTCCTTCTTTGTTCTTCAGCACTGACTTAGGGAGGTGCGAAATAAACCACCTCGACAATAAAGGAGAACAACATATCAAGGTTCCCCGCTTTCGGGCAGTACGAGCATAAAGTTGATGAAGAATGTCACCCAAGAGAGTGGGTACAGGATTCTGAGAGATGAAGATCTTTATCGCATTCACATCAACAAAAGTGTCAGGATTCGGAAACAATACCAAGCCATAAATCAGAAGAGCCAGAATATCCTCGAACGCCTTAAAGTCTAGGGTATCCCAGAAGTAGTTAGCCTTGCCAACCAAGAACTTAGTTAGAAAACCTTTTGCTCCACTCCTAGTCTCCCAATTAGCCATTACCTCCTCTTTAGTCAAATGAAGGGCTGCAGCAATTTCTTCGGGCCTAAGGGTCTTCTCACAACCAGTAAACGGGGTCTGCTTCCAAACAGAGATACCGAGCAGCTCAGAGAACTCTTCTAGGGTGGGAACCAGCTGATAGTCTTGAAAAGTAAAACAATGGTACAACGGATCATAGAACTGGACTAGGACACTCATCATCTGCTCGTCCAATTTGGAGGTGACAAAACTGAGAAGAGAACCATGCCTCCTGATGAAGGAAGTAGTGCCAGGTATCTTGGCAACCAACTCTTTAAGCAAGGTAGGGACTTGGACAAAGTTGATCCGGATGGTATTCTTACGCATGGGCATCATGATGACCTACAAAACAGAACAAAGATGAATCCCTCTTGTCTTTGAAATAGGTTAGTCCAATGTAAGATGTATGCAATGTTTATGATGTCATGATGTCATGATAGTAAGCACACCACAAGTATCCATAAAAAGCAAACATGGTAAAGGCACACAAGTCACACTGAAGAGCCCTTAGATTTCAGGCTGGCAAGGAGCTTAGGTACTACCCTCTTTCAGTTCAGTTGGTTTAAACCTGTCCTAAAAATAGTAATCGGGTTCTAGAGGATCTCAATATCACTGACTACCCTCAATCGGTCATAATTCTAGTTTAGCAACCTTTTCTTGTGGCCGGAATCATCACGAGAGTTTAGTCTCAATGAGTGTAGCATACTACTAGTGTTCTATGGCCAAGTTGGTCAATTTAAGGTTCTAAGGTCAGTTGGTGCTTAATGACCCCTTAGAAGACCCATATTCTCCTTGTTCCAACACAAGGGATATCGGTACAGACTAAAGTCCAACACCAACGTAGCTACTGCTTCAACTGTGTCGGTCTACGCCGGACAGTTCCCTCACAGTTTATTGCTACTTACCTAAAGGGTATCCCCAGATACGGGTTAGGATCTATAGAACTCCGATACAAGCACACAAATATAAATCATACAAAGCATACAATTGAAAACACAATGATCTAATCCTAAGGTACACCTCACTTATATATGTCCCCAGCAGAGTCTCCAGTTCTGTGATCGGTGGGAATAGAACTGACTGTTTTTTGGAATGCTGGTTCACGTTTTGCGTTTGTTTTCACAAAATGTCGCGGTAAGCAAGAGTCGCCACCGTCTTTTATTTTATCCAACAAGGAAAGGACAAAAGCACAGAAAAATTCCTTTTTTGAGATATTTCTCGGGTTCGAGAGGTAGATTATAGAAAGGGAAGGTGTTAGCACCCTTTCTATCTGTGGTTATCCACAGGCTCTTAGGTACTTGCTCATTGTGTTTTCAAAATTTGCTTTTCTTTGTGTTTGTGGGTTTGAAAAGAGTTTTTGTTTGAAAGGAGTGTGAGTGCGAAAAGTTTGTTTTGTTTTTAAAAGGAGCAAGTACTTAAGAACCATCTACCTACTCGAAAAAGGAACTAATCTGTACAAATGTCCTTTATACAGCTATCCCACCATTGAGGAGTAGGTAGCATCGTCGTTGGAGTTTTAAGGGTCAATTCGATTAAGGGACGTGTGGTCACTAAAGCAATGTTAGGACGCCTTAGCGGTAACCCTAATGTCTTAGATCATTTTATCCGAGGCAACCGTTTCGAGGAAACTTATAATCTTTGGAAAAGAGGGCGACCTCTAAAACTTCCTATACTCAATGACCACGTTCTAAGGCAACCAAGTGAGGTGTACCCTAAGAGTGCACATGTGCGAGTGTGTTGTTTTTTCAGTTATTTATCTTTGTACATGTCATGGGTGAGCTATGTTGATTTTAAGTTCATACATTGGATCTTGTCATGCATTCCCTATTATCAAACATCTAACATTGTATAGTTGCGGAATTTAAATTTGCGGAAATTAAATCTAAACTATTACAAGGCGTCGGGTATTTACATCGCCAAAAACAAACCCTTTAATTTTTAAATTGTGGAAAGTAAAATAAAGCAATAAATAATTAAAGTCCTAATTAAAAGCTATTACATACTGGAAGCAATTAAAATATTGGATAAAAATGATACGCGTGCGAGAAATTAAAACGGCGCATTTTTTAGGGTTTTGACCCTTTTTATTAAAGAAAAGATTTTTGCTTATTTTTGAATTAAATGGGATTAAATTAAATAAACAATTAAATTAAATTAAATAATGAAAATATTTTTGGATTTTTTTGAGCTTTTAAGGAAATAAAATAAAATAGATTAAAAATATTAAAAACCTAATTCTACATTAGTTTTAATTTATTGCAAAAAACATTAAATGTTTAAACCTATTTAAAACTAAGTTAATTAATTAATATTTATTTACAAAAATAAAATAATGAAATTAATAATAAAAATAATATTTTTTGTTTTCTGATTTTATGAAGAAAATTATTATTTGGTTAGTTTTAAATGATAAAAATAAAAATAAAAAAACAAATAAATAAGAAAAATATAAAAAGGATAGAGATAACCCAATGGGGGTGTGGGCCCGATTTGGAGGTGAATCTGGAAACTTGAGGCCCATTTACACGCAAGCCTGTTTTGACTTTCATCATTCCACGCGTATGCATTGACTTGAGAATATGGTGGACTTGCAGTTTTGGCCATTGGATTTGATCTGAAGCCATTTGGCAAGCGTTGGATTGGTGATGTATGGTACGTTGTACACCTGGGAATGCATGGAATCACCTGGATAAAAATTGCAACAAATATTAGGGGGACCTGGGATTCGAACCCAGGTCCCATTAGACAATACACTATCCTGCTTACCAACTCAACCAACGTGTTTTATTGTTAGTGGAACACACAATGAATATTATATTGGAAATTCAATTATTATGCTGGAAAAATAAAAAAAATGGCGCGCTGTTTGAATCAACCAATCAGGAGAAGACATATAATCGTCTTCTTCGTTGAAAAGTCTGGACATTTACCTGCGAATTTTATCCGCATCTAAATTCCCAGGTTCGTCCTAAAATGAGCTACAGGTCATGTAAATGCAAACGGAGGCCATCACTATGTTTGTCTCTCCTCCCTGAACACAACTATGGCCATGGTTCGTCCTAATTATTCATGCAAAACAAAAACCCAAATGCAAACCTCCAAAACCCTAGGTTCGGGTAGGGAGATATAGGCTACAAAAATCCAATTGAATAATGCAGAATGATTGGAAATTGAATTATAAACATGATTGTACAAACGATTTGTCCAAAAGGTGCCAGAATATGGAGTCAGGATTTCATGTTCAGAGTGACTTTTAGGATGACTTACAGTGAGTTTGGTGACGTTTCAAGGCTTGGTTTTGATTCCTTTGGCTTTAGTGGACGCCAGGCAAGGAAGCTACGTTGAGATTTTGCCTTGAATTAACCTCTAAACAAGATTTCGATCTCCACTTTTTCCAAGCTTATTTCAGTTTTGGTTTGGCCGTTTTTGCCACTTTCAGGTCGTGTCCTGTATGTCTCTAGCTTGTGTGTGTATATGGGGAGCAATTAGGTCAAGAATTGGGCTTTCAATCCATGTGAATTTATGACTTAAGTTTTGATTTGATCACCATTAACAAAGCTTCCAAAATTATGCCAAATCCAAGATTTTGTTCACAATATGGCATGGTACGAATTTGATTGGATGTATCACGATAATTAAGACCTGTAATGATCAAAAAGATCTTATCCCATCAATTTTTGGATTTTATTTGAATTAATATTGATTTAAAATGAATTAATACAATAAAAATCAAATAAAATAGAAAAATTAATGAATGGAAATGAAATTGAAGATAGGACACGTGTGTGGTGTGACAAGATCAAATCAAGTGGAAAAAAGTGGGCCCATTTGGCAAAATTTGAAGTTTTGGGGATAGTTGACTTTTGGCAATTTTGGAAAAATGCCCAACTTCAACAATGCATAACTTCTTCAATTTTGAACTTTTGGAAGTGTTCTTTGACTTTTTAGAAACCTTGAGATGTCCTATAACCAACCCTTTTGGTCTCGTATCATTTTGATATTACATGCGAAATTTATCAGCTTTGGCAAAAAATGTGTTTTTGTTGACTTTCAAAAATGACCTATAATGTCCAAATTTGTAACTTTTTGTGAGAGTATTTCTTGATCTTGGGGTGTGAATATGGATTGTAGGTAATTGCATCCTCTTCAAAATGAGCTTTGGATGGGTCATTTCTCATAAAGTATGTGAAAGTTATTCTTGGTCAAAGTTGAGTTGACTTTTCCTACAAAACCCTAATTTAGCAACTTTTGAATCTTGATGAATCTTGAGAAATCCTTGATGAATCATGATCAACCCTTGATAAAATGATGAATTATCCTTCAAAATGAGAATGTTGACAAAAAATCTTGAGGTTTGACTATTTGTAGGTCACAGTTGACTTTTGCCCTAACATAGTCGATTTTTGGACCTCTTGAGCAATTGACTGACCAAACTTCCTCTGCAAGGCTTGAAATTTGACATGGATGACCTTGAGAACATATTAGGAAATTGGGGAGCATTTTAGGCCATTTGTATACAAGGACCTTGGTGCCACACAAAACCCTAATTTTGAATTGACTGCCTTAGGAGGTGATTTAACTGTCCAACTCTTGAGTTATTTTGAGCCACTTGGGAGTTTATTCTTGAAATGTCTTGAGAAATATGGGAGGGAAAATTTTGGGGTACAACAATTGCCCCTGTTCAATTTTCTTAAACCTGAGGATATAGATTGGCTTTCGAGCCTTTCGTGATCCGAAGGTGGAAGATAATTGAACATTAGAGTGCCCAGAAATTTGCACTCGCATGGTGTAGTATCAGCATTATGATGTCGGGAATGGGCTTACAAATGCCATTTGGAGATTGTTGGTAGGAGGATGGGCTTACAGATGCCATCTGCAGGAGTGTCGATCGCATAAGAGATTCCTTAGCGAGAACTTGGATACCTGTTGTTGTAGAATATTTCGCTGGGGAAACCTAACTTTTGTTGAGATTTAGGGACTTGCTTGTACTTTAACTGAGAGAATGCCTCGGCTGAGTCTTAAGAACCTGTCCATAATTCAATTGGGGGGAAACATCTTCATCAAGATCTAGGAACTGTCTAGTATTCAACGTAGTATACCGTTGAGATTGTAGAACTCGTCCATACTATGACGAAGGAAAACATCAAGATCTAGGAACTGACTAGTGCTCAACATAGTATACCGTTGAGGTTATAGTACTCGTCCACACTATGACGTAGGGAAACATCTTCATCAAGATCTAGGAACTGTCTGGTCTTCAACAGAGTATACCATTGAAATTAGAGAACTCGTCCACACTTTGACGGAGGAAAACATCAAGATCTAGGAACTGAATAGTGCTCAACATAGTATACCGTTGAGGTTATAGAACTCGTCCACACTATGACGTAGGGAAACATCTTCATCAAGATCTAGGAACTGTCTGGTCTTCAATGTAGTATACCGTTGAAATTACAGAACTTGTCCACACTATGACGGAGGAAAACATCTAGATCTAGGAACTGACTAGTGCTCAATGTAGTATACCGTTGAGGTTATAGTACTCGTCCACACTATGACGTAGGGAAACATCTTCATCAAGATCTAGGAACTGTCTGGTCTTCAACGTAGTATACCGTTAAAATTAGAGAACTCGTCCACACTATGACAGAGGAAAACATCAAGATCTAGGAACTGACTAGTGATCAACGTAGTATACCATTGAGGTTATAGCACTCGTCCATACTATAACGTAGGGAAACTGTCAAGATTGAGAACCTTCTCTGAAATTCAACCGAGGATAATTCAATTGAGATTTAAGAACTGGTCAGGTCTTTGATGTAACTGAGAACTTTAAGTGTATCTTTCCTGAAAGGTAAAGGTCATTCATATGCAATGCATGAGATGGATCAAGCAATGATGTTCTCAACATAAATGAGATTGTATGGTATGATGCGTATATGCATGTATCATGATGTATGAAAATGTGTTATTTTAGCTGGGGAAAATAAATCCCGGAGCTGCTGGAGAATAGAGTTGAGTTCTTCGTTTCCGCTGGGGATGATGAACGAAGATGATTGTGAGAATAAACCTGCAGGAGAGAAGAACTTCGTTGGGGAATAAACTGATGAAGAGATTACTCTGTGGGGAATTGATGTTCTGTTGAAGATTTTAACAATAAACTCCGTTGGGGATGGATTAACGTTGCTAGTGATATTGAATCTGTTGAGGATTGAATTCCTGCTTGTGAAAGGAAAGAACTTCACTGGGGGGATGATCTTTCAACTGCAACTTGCTAGGGATAACCCTGTTAGACTCTTGTGGGGGTAACCCTCTGAATTTGGCTGGGAATGATTTATTTTGTACTCCGCTGGGGGTAAACTTCTAAAGTCTACTGGGGATAATGATTCAACTCTGTTGGGGAAGCTTTTTCAAACCGTGCTGGGAAAATTGACTCCACTGGGGTATCTTGTATTCCACCGGGGAACATTCTTATACTCCGTTGAGGAATATTAAGACTGTTAGGGGTACTCTGATACTTGCTGGAGAATATTCTTATACTCCACTGGGGAATATTAAGTCCTTCTGGGAATACCGAGCCTTTTTAGGGCTGATGGTAAGCCAACTCTGCTTGGGGGGAGTATTGCTGACTCGCCCATAGTTGCAAGTCTCAGTTGGGAGAGCTATCATTACTGCCTTATTCCGCCGGGAGTGAAGGTATCTTAGCCATATCCTTCAGCTGAATATACCTTGGTACCTGGTGGATAGAGCAACTTGTACAGTTCAGGCAATTCTTATTTTCACCTGTTTCTACTATTACCAGTAATTCATCTATCGTTTCGCATGTAAATATTTATGATCAGCAATTAATGTCAAATGCGTATATCAAAAATGAACTTTGGACGTTCTTTGCAAAACAAAACAGATAAAGGAAAACAGTTTGAAATTTTTCTGAAAATGAATTTGTATTGATTTTGAAGTTTAGCCTGTAAATAAGCGTTTTTGTACAAGAGGCTGACGTCCTAGTAAGAGAACACCGCCGAACAAATAGAATTTATACAATTTGTAAAAAGAAAACAAAACAGCTATGTGAATAATCCCACTGTGTTCTAACTCTGCTATTGCCTTTATGTCTTCGAGCATCTCATCACTTTGCTACTGGTTGAAGGTAGATCAGATTGATTAGTGTCGTCCGAGCTTGATAGTCGATACCGGAGTCCGGATGCAAGGTGATCCAATGAGACATAGTGTTACGCTTTAATCCCTAATTTTTGCCTAGACCGCCCTTTCGGGTTTTCAGTCCACCGGGATACCCTTTTTTGCCCAAGACGCCTTTTCAGGTTTTCGACCTGCCGGGTGTACAGATTTTTTCATTTTCATCCCTTATTTTTGCCTGAACCCTTTTGGTTCGCCGGGAAGCCCTTATTTTTGCCTAGGCCAGTCAACCTAGCGGGTCTTTGATTATGCGTAGTATCTTTTCACTATGTCTGCATTGATGGGGCGAGGAAGGTCGTCACCATCCATGGTGGTTAGAATCATGGCTCCTCCTGAGAAAATGTTCTTAACCACAAATGGCCCTTCATAAGTAGGGGTCCATTTGCCCCTGGGATCACCATGAGGTAGAATAATGCGCTTGATTACCAGGTCCCCAACTTGATACTCTTGTCGTCTAACTTTTTTGTTAAATGCCTTGATCATCCGTTTTTGGTACGTTTGACCATGACAAATAGCAGTAAGTCTCTTTTTGTCGAGTAGGTTTAGTTGATCAAGCCGGGTCTGAATCCAATCATCTTCACTCAAACCTGCATCCTTCATGATTCGAAGAGAGGGTACCTGAACTTCAATGGGCAAGACTGCCTCCATGCCATATACCAAGAAATAGGGTGTTGCCCCTGTTGGCGTCCGCGCTGAGGTACGGTACCCATGAAGAGCAAATGGTAACATCTCGTGCCAATCTTTGTATGTCACTGTCATCTTCTGCACAATCTTCTTAATGTTCTTATTAGCTGCTTTGACATCCCCATTCATCTTCGGCCGGTAGGGAGAAGAGTTGTGATGTTGTATCTTGAATTGCTCGCAGAGCTCAGTGATCATCTTGTTGTTGAGATTGGTACCACTGTCCGTAATGATCCTATCTGGTACACCGTATCGACAAATCAGATTGTGCCGAATGAATCGTGCCAAGAAGTTCTTGTTTACTGTAGCAAAGGAAGTTGCTTCAACCGACTTCGTAAAGTAATCAATCGCTACCAGGATGAAACGATGCCCGTTGGATGCCGTAGGTCTGATCTCGCCGATCATATCAATGCCCCACATTGCAAAAGGCCACGGAGCTGTCAAGACATTCATAGGAACTGGAGGTATGTGCACCTTATCAGCATAGACTTGGCATTTGTGACATGTCAGAGAATGTTGATAACAGTCGGCTTCCATTGTGGACCAGTAATATCCTGCCCGTAGGATTTTCTTTGCCATGGTATGTCCACTGGAATGAGTTCCGAAAGTACCTTCATGTAGATCTGCCATGATCCTTTTTGCTTCATTATTATCCACACAATGCAGTAAGGTCGAATCATGGTTACGTTTGTAAAGAATGCCATTGCTGATGAAGAACTTCGCTGCAAACCTCCTCAGAAACTTCTTGTCATTAACAGATGCACCCTCGGGGTATTCCTGAGCTTCAAGATACCTCTTCACCTCATGATACCAGGGCTTTTCTGTTACCTCTTCAGTCTCAAGATCACAACAATGTGCAGGTCCGTCTAATCTTTCAATAATGATACGGGGAGCCTCGTTGTCCCAATTGACTTTAAACATAGAAGACATCGTAGCCAACGCGTCCGCCAACTGATTCTCCTCTCTAGGGAAATGTTCAAAGGTTATCTCCTCGAAATGGGGAAGCAACATCAATACATACCCCTTGTAAGGAATCAGATTCGGGTGTTTCGTATCCCACTCGCCTTTGATCTGACTGATCACGAGAGCAGAATCTCCGAAGACACTCAGAAACTTAATCCTTAGGTCAATTGCTGCTCGAAGACCCATGATGCATGCTTCATACTCCGCCATGTTGTTGGTGCAGTTGAAACATAATCAGGCGGTGAACGGGGTATGAGAGCCTTTAGGAGATATGATCACGGTGCCAATGCCATTACCCAAAGCGTTCGAAGCTCCATCAAAGTACATAGACCATCGGGATCCTTCCTCAGGTCCTTCATCCGGTCCAGGTGTCTCACAATCAGTTATCAACATGATATTCTCGTCCGGGAATTCATAGTTTATAGACTGGTAATCATCCACTGCCTGATGTGCCAAATGGTCTGCCAACACACTTCCCTTGATTTCCTTTTGGGTCGTGTACTGGATGTCATATTCAGTCAAGATCATCTGCCATCTTGCTATTCTTCCGGACAAGGCAGGCTTCTCGAAGATATACTTGATTGGATCCATCTTTGATATCAATAAAGTGGTGTGAGTCATCATATACTGTCTTAGCCAGCGAGCAGCCCATGCCAAAGCGAAGCAAGTTTTCTCGAGCAGTGAGTATCGGGTCTCACAGTCGGTAAACTTTTGGCTAAGGTAATAAATAGCATGCTCTTTTCGGCCAAACTCGTCATGCTGCCCCAGCACACACCCCATTGAGTTGTCTAGTACTGTCAAGTATAGGATCAGAGGTCTCCCTTCAACTGGTGGCATCAGGATAGGTGGCTCTTGGAGATACTCTTTGATCCTTACAAAAGCGGCCTGGAATTCATCGTTCCAACTTACTACTTGATCTTTCTTCAGCAGCTTAAATATTGGCTCACAAGTAGCAGTTAGGTGTGAGATAAATCGGGCAATATAATTCAGTCGTCCCAGGAAACCTCTGACTTTTTTCTCTGTTCTGAGAGCTGGCATCTCTTGTATGGCTTTCACTTTTGCATGATCAACTTGAATACCTTTGTCGCTCACGACGAAGCCTAGTAGCTTACCAGACCTCACCCCGATGGTGCACTTGTTCGGGTTTAACCTTAGCTTATACAACTTCAGCCTGTCAAACAGCTTCTGCAGATGGTCAAGGTGTTCTTCCTCAGTCTGGGACCTTGCGATCATATCATCGACATATACCTCTATCTCATGATGGATCATGTCATGAAACAAAGCAACCATGGCACGCTGATATGTTGCCCCAGCATTCTTCAGTCCAAAAGGCATGACCTTGTAGCAAAAGGTACCCCACTGAGTAACAAAGGTCGTCTTCTCCATGTCTTCGGGAGCCGTTTTTATTTGATTATAACCGGAGAAACCATCCATAAAGGAAAATACCTTATGCTGAGCGGTGTTGTCAACCAGAACGTCAATGTGAGGTAGAGGGAAATCATCCTTGGGGCTTGCCCTGTTCAAATCCATGTAATCAACACACATTCGGACCTTACCATCCTTCTTCGGTACAGGAACCACGTTGACCACCCACTGAGGGTAAGAAGTAACTGCTAGAAAACCGGCGTCAAACTGTTTCATCACCTCAGCTTTGATTTTCTCAGGCATCTCTGGGCGCATTCGGCGGACCTTCTGTTTTACTGGAGGGTAGTCTTCCTTGGTAGGCAGGCGATGAACCACAATATCAGTATTCAAACTAGGCATATCTTCGTAAGACCAGGCAAAGATCTCAACATAGTCACGCAGCATCTGAATCAACCGTTGTTTCACACTAAGCTCCAGATTTGTACCGATCTTGACTTCCTTCTTATCTGTCTTTGTACCCAGATTCACTGATTCTAATGGCTCTTCATGTGGCTGAATATCCCTCTCTTCATGGAGTAGCAGTCTTGCAAGTTCAACAGGAACTTCGCAATCATCTTTACCTTCGTCTTCGGCTAAGTTGATCGAATTTTGAAGTCATACATGGCAGTAGCAGTGTCGTTACCAGTGAGATCCAGAGTGGATGTGGACCTGTATATGTGAGTGTGTGTAAAATAGTTGTTTTGCAATATATAATAAAGAAAGACAAGGAGCGCAAAATTTGAAATGCAAGAACGTCCAATGCTTTATTAATGATATATGAAAATGACACACAAAAGCCCTCACAAATGAAGCCACGGTGCCCCGGGTAAGACACCGGGCCATAAAGTTTAAAACATTGTCTATTACAAATTCAAAACAAAAGTTTCATTACTGGGTAACAAAAGTAATAGGGATGAAGTCCTTTGCTGTCCAATTGCTTGGTCCACCGTCGATCGTAGGATAGATCCAGCTGTCGAATTCAGACTCTTCCACGTCATCTTCAATGGCATTCACTCCCGAGTTGCTGATGAACACGGGAGGTCTTCCGATCCTTGCATTCTGAAAAGCCCTTTGAGCTTCTGCAGTGAAACCCAAACCAAACTTGTTAGTCTTCAGTGTAAAATCAGGGAGTCAGCCCCAATTTGCACACTCATCCTTCTCAATAACAGCCCGGGCATCCTTTAAGGAAGCCATCTTCATAGGAGAATCTTTAACCACAGTCTCAGCTGATGCTAGTGTCTGGGGAACCTCTTCGAAGTGCTGAAATGGGGTCTCAATGAACTCTCCATCCATCTCTACGTATCGGAAAGAGTTGAGGTGGCTGACCACATACTCTTCCTCCCCTTGTACTGTCACAATCTTCCCTTTGAACGGGTACTTCAACTTCTGGTGGAGCATTGAGGTTACGGCCCCAACTTTGTGGATCCATGGACGACCTAGCAAACAAGAATAAGATGTCTGAATGTCCATCACATAGAATGTAGAATTGAAGACCTGAGAACCAACTTTAATTGGAATATCAACTTCACCGTGCACCATCCTCTTAGACCCATCAAAGGCCCTGACAAAAATGTTGCTTGGCTTTAGCTCCAACCCTTCACAATCCAACCGGTCTAGAGCTTTTTTGGGCAATACGTTCAATGAGGAACCAGTATCCACCAATACATGTGCAAGAGTAGTGTCCCTGCATTCAATGGAGACATACAGGGCATCATTGTGACTCTTCCCTTTAGTAGTCAAGTCGGTGTCCGAGAAACCCAACCCATTATCAGTAGTCAAATTAGCCACACAATCTGTAAACTGATCAGCTGATGTCTCTTGTGGCACGTGGGCAGTTTTCTAAAAGGTAATCAGAGCCTTGGCATGGGCCTCTGAGCACAGCAATAGTGACAACATAGAAATCTTAGAAGGGGTTTGCCCCAGCTGTTCAACTACATTGTAGTCACTTTTCTTGATAATTTTTAGAATCTCTTCCATCTCTTGTTTGGAAGCTTCAACAGTAATTGTCTTTGGTGCCTCCGTCTGGGCAGGCGCATCAATGGTGATCCCTTTGCCCCGAGTGTCAGATGACTCGGCGACAGGGGTAAGAATAGGAACTTGGTCAGGAATAGTTGTAGGTACACTGGCAGGTGTAATAACAACAGGTCTTCGGGCTGTTGGTGGAGCAATATCAGGTGAGAAAAGTCTTCCGCTGCGGGTGACTTTAACAGGTCTAGTAATGTTGCTGATGTCAATATCAGCATCCAGCTCTTGCTTAACTCCATGAAAATAAACATCAACCCCATAGTTCCAAGGGACAACTTTATCATAGGTGTAGGGGATGGGCCCCGGAACAGTGATGATCACAGGTGCGATTCTCGGAACAGATGTAATTCTAACAGGCTTCCTCGAGGGAGCCTTGGACGAATTGTCGAAAATGGTAATGATGGCAACTTCTTCAGAATGAACTGAGGGAACAACAGTTTTCTCAAACAGGATCTCTTTACTATCCATCAGGTTTTGGATACCTGACTTCAAGAATGGGCAACCGGTAGGTAAAGTAGAACACATATGGAAACCTTCATCACAGCCCGGAAATAAACCGGCTAGCAAAAGGTTCTTCTTCACAGTCAACAAAGGGGTAACAATTTCATCCATAGAAACTACAAACAAGTCTTCTTCTAGAGCATTTACTCCATGCTTGGGCATAGGAGCAGTTACAACATTAGGCCTCTCGGGCGCCTCAAACTCAATCTCCTTCGCATCAATTAGGTCTTGTACCTTGTTCTTCAAAACCCAACAATCATCTGTATTATGCACCAGGATATCAGAGTGAAAAGCACAGCGGGCATTAGGGTTATACCTCGATGATGTGGTATTTGGACTCTTCGGGGCTTCCTTTAGAACCACCAGATTAGTCTTCAGCAACTGTGGCAGAATCTGAGACAAAGTCATGCTGAGACGAGTGAATTGCCTTTGAGGTGTCTCGTCCTTCTGTTGATTGTTGTGCTGAGGAGCACCACCAGGTTTTAAAAAAACAACCGCATTGACAACTTGGCGGTGTTCAGGTCTATTCTGTCTTCTCGAACTGTAGATAGCACTGGACTCTTTCTTAAACGGCTTCTTCTCGGTTCTTGATGAGGCACCCTTCTGTATCTTCCTAGCCTTAATACCAGCCTCAATCCTCTCACCAGTCAAAATAAGATCTGTAAACCCAGATGAAGAGCTTCCAATTAAGTGGTTGAAAAATGGACCAGACAGGGTCCCCAGAAACATATCAACAAGTTCCCAATCAGCTAAGGGTGGTTGTACTCTTCCGGCGAGGTCCCTCCACTTCTGAGCATAATCTTTAAATCCTTCACCCGTTCCCATTGACATACCCTGGAGTTGGGTACGCGTAGGAGCGAGGTCGGAGTTGTACTGATACTGCCTGTAGAATGCAGTAGCCAAATCTTCCCAGCTGCGGATACTGGCTCCGTCCAACTGATAGAACCACTCAAGCTGAGTCCCTGAGAGACTGTCTTGAAATAAATGGATCCATAGGTTCTTATCAGCAGTGTAAGGCTGGATCTTCCTCACATATGACCGGAGGTGCAGCTTCGGACAAGAAACTCCGTCATACTTAGCAAAGGCTGGTGCCTTGAATTTGTGGGGAATCACTACCCCAGATGATAGACCTAGATCTCCGAAGTCCAGACCAGGTACCTTTTGAACCTCCATAGCACTCAACGGGTCTTCCAGTTGTTTGTATCTATCCTCAGCAGGAGGATATTGTTCTTCATCGTAGTCCGTCTCGTTGTCGGAGACCACAGGGCTATGAGCCCTCCTTTCTGTGGACTATCTTTCCCTCTAGATGAGGTGGTCAGATCAACTTCATTATGTAGCCTGTTCCCAAACCTGTGCCCTGTGTTGAACAGGATGGTCCTCTTCTTCTTCTTCTTCTTCTTCTCTTTCAGAATCAAGGTCTTCAGGTCCTGCTGACCCTTGGCTAGATTCATGAACAGCTCTTGAAATTGGGCATTCTGGGCCTGGAGGGCCTTGATAGCTTGCTCAGTTGAAGGTTCAGTAGACATGATGAGTGAGTGCTGAAATAAACAGCGAAGAAGATAAGAGACCTGTAAAGGGTACCTGTTTATGAATTGCATGGGATGAAATACGTATGATTTATGATTTCAAAGACAATTGAGATTCAAATTTGTAAACAAGAAAGGAAACACACTTTATTAGATAAACTTTAGAATTTAAATTGTTCAACTGATGCCATTAAGGCGTTACATGAAAAGAAATACTGAAAAGTAAAAATAAAACTGGAAAGGAAATCATCAAAGGCCCATCAATGCTCCCATGGTCTCTTCTTATCAGTGCGGACATAATCGTTGAGAATCTGCTCGTTCTCTAACTTCCTAGTCAACCTCTGGATCTTCTGCTCCTGCTCATTGAACTTCTCCCGATAAGAATCCCGTTCTTCCCGCAGTTGCATCCAAGATCTCTTCAGTGCCCCAATGTCAGTGGGCATATAAGGATGGAGAATGGTTGGAAGAACCCCTTCTTCATTAGCAACTTCAAGAGTGACAGGCTGGACAGCTTCATATGGCATACCTAGCTTTTGGGCGCGGATACGGACCCATCTGAGATATGGCTCCATTGGCAGAGAAGTCTTTGGGCCCAGCTCATATGGATCAGATTGGTGAACTCTATCCCAAGCCCTTATGAATCTGCGATGCTGCTCGTCGCTATCCCTTTGAAAATCAAAGATGATATTAGGCATTAGCAGCTCGTGAGGTCCTTCTCTTCTGACTCTTCCAAACTGACGGAGAGCTAAGCATGGGTTGTAAGAAATTCCTCCATGGGTTCCTATCAATGGAACATTAGGATACTCTCCACAGCGATTAATGATAGTCACCTCATCCATACCCTTGAGAGTCCAGATAATGTCATTATGAGAGAGAGGCATCACTCTATAAGCCTATCCCATTCCTTCTTTGTTCTTCAGCACTGATTTAGGGAGGTGCGAAATAAACCACCTCGACAATAAAGGAGCAAAGCACATCAAGGTTCCCCGCTTTTGGGCAGTACGAGCATAAAGCTGATGAAGAATGTCACCCAAGAGAGTGGGTACAGGATTCTGAGAGATGAAGATCTTTATCGCATTCACATCAACAAAAGTGTCAGGATTCGGAAACAATACCAAGCCATAAATCAGAAGTGCCAGAATATCCTCGAACGCCTTAAAGTCTAGGGTATCCCAGAAGTAGTTAGCCTTGCCAACCAAGAACTTAGTTAGAAAACCTTTTGCTCCACTCCTAGTCTCCAAATTAGCCATTACCTCCTCTTTAGTCAAATGAAGGGCTGCAACAATTTCTTCGGGCCTAAGGGTCTTCTCCCAACCAGTAAACGGGGTCTGCTCCAGAACAGAGATACCGAGCAGCTCAGAGAACTCTTCTAGGGTGGGAACCAGCTGATAGTCTTGAAAAGTAAAACAATGGTACAGCGGATCATAGAACTGGACTAGGACACTCATCATCTGCTCGTCTAATTTGGAGGTGACCAAACTGAGAAGAGAACCATGCCTCCTGATGAAGGAAGTAGTGTCAGGCATCTTGGCAACCAACTCTTTGAGCAAGGTAGGGACTTGGACAAAGTTGATCCGGATGGTATTCTAACGCATGGGCATCATGATGACCTACAAAACAGAACAAAGATGAATCCCTCCTGTCTTTGAAATAGGTTAGTCCAATGCAAGATGTATGCAATGTTTATGATGTCATGATGTCATGATAGTAAGCACACCACAAGTATCCACAAAAAGCAAACATGGCAAAGGCACACATGTCACACTGAAGAGCCCTTAGATTTCAGGCTGGCAAGGAGCTTAGGTATTACCCTCTTTCAGTTCAGTTGGTTTAAACCTGTCCTAAAAATAGTAATCGGGTTCTAGAGGATCTTAATATCACTTACTACCCTCAATCGGTCATAATTCCAGTTTAGCAACATTTTCTTGCAGCCGGAATCATCGCGAGAGTTTAGTCTCAATGAGTGTAGCATACTGCTACTGTTCTATGCCCAAGTTGGTCAATTTAAGGTTCTAAGGTCAGTTGGTGCTTAATGACCCCTTAAAAGACCCATATTTTCCTTGTTCCAACACAAGGGATATCGGTACAGACTAAAGTGCCACACCAATGTAGCTACTGCTTCAACTGTGGCGGTCTACGCCGGACAGTTCCCTCACAGTTTATTGCTACTTACCTAAAGGGTATGCCCAGATACGGGTTAGGATCTATAGAACTCCGATACAAGCCCACAAATATAAATCATACAAAGCATACAATTGAAAACACAATGATCTAATCCTAAGGTACACCTCACTTATATATGTCCCCAGCAGAGTTGCCAGTTCTATGATCGGTGGGAATAGAACTGACTGTTTTTTGGAATGCTGGTTTGCGTTTTGCGTTTGTTTTTGCAAAATGTCGCGGTAAGCAAGAGTCGCCACCGTCTTTTATTTTATCCAACAAGGAAAGGACAAAAGCACAGAAAAATTCCTTTTTTGAGATATTTCTCGGGTTCGGGAGGTAGATTATAGAAAGGGAAGGTGTTAGCACCCTTTCTATCCGTGGTTATCCACGGGCTCTTACGTACTTGCTCATTGTGTTTTCAAAATTTGCTTTTCTTTGTGTTTGTGGGTTTGAAAAGAGTTTTTGTTTGAAAGGAGTGTGAGTGCGAAAAGTTTGTTTTGTTTTTAAAAGGAGCAAGTACTTAAGAACCATCTACCTACTCGAAAAAGGAATTAATCTGTACAAATGTCCTTTAGACAACGCTATCCCACTATTGAGGAGTAGGTAGCATCGTCGTTGGAGTTTTAAGGGTCAATTCGATTAAGGGACGTGTGGTCACTAAAGCAATGTTAGGACGCCTTAACGGTAACCCTAATGTCTTAGATCATTTTATCCGAGGCAACCGTTTCAAGGCAACTTATGATCTTTGGACAAGAGGGAGACCTCTAAAACTTCCTATACTCAATGACCACGTTCGAAGGCAACCAAGTGAGGTGTACCCTAAGAGTGCGCATGTGCGAGTGTGTTGTTTTTTCAGTTATTTATCTTTGTACATGTCATGGGTGAGCTATGTTGATTTTAAGTTCATACATTGGATCTTGTCATGCATTCCCTATTATCAAACATCTAATATTGTATAGTTGCGGAAATTAAATCTAAACTATTACAAGGCGTCGGGTATTTACATCGCCAAAAACAAACCCTTTAATTTTTAAATTGCGGAAAGTAAAATAAAGCAATAAATAATTAAAGTCCTAATTAAAAGCTATTACATACTGGAAGCAATTACAATATTGGATAAAAATGATTCGCGTGCGAGAAATTAAAACGGCACATTTTTTAGGGTTTTGACCCTTTTTATTAAAGAAAAGATTTTTTCTTATTTTTGAATTAAATGGGATTAAATTAAATGAACAATTAAATTAAATTAAATAATAAAAATATTTTTGGATTTTTTTGAGCTTTTAAGGAAATAAAATAAAATTGATTAAAAATATTAAAAACCTAATTCTACATTAGTTTTAATTTATTGCAAAAAATATTAAATGTTTAAACCTATTTAAAACTAAGTTAATTAATTAATATTTATTTACAAAAATAAAATAATGAAATTAATAATAAAAATAATATTTTTTGTTTTCTGATTTTATGAAGAAAATTATTATTTGGTAAGTTTTAAATGATAAAAATAAAAATAATAAAACAAATAAATAAGAAAAATATAAAAAGGATAGATATAACCTAATGGGGGTGTGGGCCTGATTTGGAGGTGAATCTGGAAACTTGAGGCCCATTTACATGCAAGCCTGCTTTGACTTTCATCATTCCACGCGTATGCATTGACTGGAGAATATGGTGGACTTGCAGTTTTGGCCATTGGATTTGATCTGAAGCCATTTGGCAAGCGTTGGATTAGTGATGTATGGTACGTTGTACGCCTCGGAATGCATGGAATCACCTGGATAAAAATTGCAACAAATATTGGGGGGACCTGGGATTCGAACCCAAGTCCAATTAGACAATACACTATCCTGCTTGCCAACTCAACCAACGCGTTTTATTGTTAGTGGAACACACAATGAATATTATATTGGAAATTCAATTATTATGCTGGAAAAATAAAAAAATGGCGCGCTGTTTGATTCAACCAATAAGGAGAAGACGCATAATCGTCTTCTTTGTTGAAAAGTCTGGACATTTACCTGCGGATTTTATCCGCAGCTAAATTCCCAGGTTCATCCTAAAATGAGCTACAGGTCATATAAATGCAAACGGAGGCCATCACTGTGTTCGTCTCTCCTCCTTGAACACAACAATGGCCATGGTTCGTCCTAATTGTTCCTGCAAAACAAAACCCAAATGCAAACCTCCAAAACCCTAGGTTCGGGTAGGGAGTGTGATCGGTGGATTTAGAACTGACTGTTTGAAGCTGGTTTCACGAAATGTCGCGGAAGCAAGAGTCGCCACCGTCTTTTATTTTCTCCAACATGGACAGGACAAAAGCACAGCAAAATTCCTTATGAGATTGTTTCTCGGTTCGGGAGGTAGATTTATAGAAAGGGAAGGTGTTAGCACCCTTTCTATCCATGGTTATCCATGGGCTCTTAGATACTTGCTCTTATGTTTTCAAAATGTTTGCTTTTCAAGTGTGCGTGGGTTTTGAAAAAGTTTCATTGAAAGATTTCGGAATAACTCTTGTATCTGTCCTCAAGAGTGTTTGAAAAATTTGTTTTGAAAGTCTTTTGAAAGTGTCAGTGTGAAAAGTTTTTGATTTGTTTTGAAGAGAGCAAGTATCCACGAGTCATCTACCTACCCTAAGGAATTAGGCTGTGTAAAAGCCCTTAAGGTAGTGCCATCCCACCATTGAGAGGTAGGTAGCACCACCGTTGGAGGTGTTCGGGTCAATTCGATTGTAGGGACAGTGTGGTCACCGAAGCAACAGTAGGACACCTTAGAAGCTACCCTTATGTCCTAGATCCTTTTTAATCCGAGGCAACCGTTTCGAGGCAACTATTTCGAGGCAACTGGATCATGGACATAAGGACCGCTAAAACGTCCTATACTTGACGACCACGTTTCGAAGGCAACGAGTGAGGCGTACCCTAGAAGTGGTGTGTGTATTGTATGTTGTTTTCATGTTATGTTTTATCTTTGATCAGGGCATTGTGAGCTACGCGTTGTTTTTAATTGACATACATTCTTTCATGCAAGTTTAGAATTTAAGAGCGCGGAAAATTAAAAGACGGAAACATAAAAAGCTACGCTATTACAAGGCACGGGTCTATACATCGCCAAAATACAAAGACCCGTTTTTGATAAAAGATGCGGAAAGTAAAAAATGCGGTAAACCTAATTACTATTACATTCCTTGAACAGTTACATAATAATCAATAAGAAAAAGTGCGCAAAAAGAATTAAGATCAGGATGTCCGAGGGTGTTGGGCCCTTTTGAGAAATTAAATTAAATTAAAACCTAATTAATTATTTAATTAAAGAAAAGAAGGTGTTTTTTATGTTTTTGGTATTTATGAAATAAAGAAAATTAAAATTAAAAGGAAACCCTAATTCTAAATTATTTTTGATTATTAATGAAAAAAAGGTCAAAATTAGGCTAATTAACTAAATTATTTAATTTACATGTTTATTTACAAAAAATAATAGTAATAATAAATAATGATGAAAATAATAAATAATGATAATAATAAAAAAATCAAAACCTAATTCTATATATTTTATTTATTAAGAAAAAAGATTAAAATATAAACCTAAACTAAACTAAAGTTAATTGTTAGAATTTATTTACAAAATATTCAAATGGTGAAATTAAATATTAATTAAAAAAAACATTTTTTGAGTTTCTGATTTTTTTATGGAAAATTAATTTTAATGAATTAATAATAATTATAAAAAAACAATTGAAAGAAATTAAAAGAAATAAAAGAAAATTAAATTGCAAACCAAGGGGGGTATCAGGCCCAAGGGGAGGTTTTGAAGCAATTCAGGCCCATTAGCCAAAGCCTCGTTGACTTTCTGGTTGCGTGCGTGCTGTTGACTGGAGTGTACCATGGAATTCACCTTCTGGCCTTCAGATTGCTTATCAAGGCCACTTGGCAAGCACATGCGTGGGGCTCATGGTAGGCCATTGAATGAGGCGCTGCACTGGAATTGGTTAAAATAAAAATTATGAATTATGTAGGGGGACCTGGGAATCGAACCCAGGTCCCAATGTTTGCAAGGCACGTCCTCCACCAACTGAGCTGTGAAACGCATTTGTACATATAATAGAAAACAATTATAATATATGAAAAATGCCCATTATGCTGAGTCATTTAAAAAACGCGCTAAAGTTTGAATCTCCCAGTAGCGCTTGGACACCTCATCTTTCTTCTTCGTTTGTACCTGTAACATGAATAAGATAGCGGGGGTTTTAAACCCCCACAAACTGAAAGTCCTGAAAATAGCGATTACGTGCACAGCTTATATAAATTGAGCGTGAATATCTTAATGAATCAGGCTTGTTGCAACGAGTTCATCCATACAGGTTTGGAAGTCCAATTTTACAGTATACGCAAAGCCCTAATTTTCCAACCTTGAAACCCTAGATATCTTCCATGGTAGATTTTGATTTAGGCAATTTAAGCATAATTCAACTATACCAAAAGCTTCAGGGAGATGTCAGTAGTATAAATCAATGAGTAAAACATATGAATGATGCATAGAAATCAGGTTTCGATTATCAAAATATTCGTTCAAACCATGACCATGTTTTACCGTTTCTTTGGGTATGAGGACCTGTTCTTGATGCCAATAGCTTCCTAGTAATGTCAGTAATGTAATGGAAAATATTTTAGGCCTTGAATCATACTGCAAGTATGATTTCAGTTTCACAACTTTCTGGATTTTTTTGCAAATTGGCTATGGAGCATGAGCAGCTTTTTCGTGTATGTATGAGTAGGGTTTCACTCAGCATATGTATGTGAATGATTCTAGGTCAAAAATAAGCCCACAAGTCCATGGATTAATGACTTGAATATTTGATTTTTAATCACATAATTTCCAATCTTTTTTCATTGAAACCTTTTCCAATTCTGGAAGATCTTGTCTTGTTGATTGAGAAACGAATTGCCAGCTTTCCCTAGTCACATTTGCTGCACAAAAAGATCTTAAAAAATCATATCTTTGAATTTTCTTATATTTAAAACCAATTAAATGAATTAATATAAATATAAATCCAATTAATTAATTAAAAGTAAGAGAATAAATTATTTTGAGCTCAATGGGTCGTGCATAGGCTTTGGGTAATGATTCAAGAAAGAATTTGAGGTCCATTAGCAATTTTGAAGCTTTTTAGGCAAAGTTGACTTTTGAAAGTTCCCAAAAATTTCCCAACTTCTCCAATGCATATCTTGCACAATTTTGAAGCTATGAGCATGTTCTTGGACATTTTGGAAAGGTCTTGAAGTCCTTTAACCAATGCTTTTAGTCCCATGTCATTTTGATTTACCAATCTCAAGTTATGGTCTTTGACTTAAAGTGCCTTTTTGTTGACTTTTGAAAATGACCTATAATGTTGAAATTGATAACTTTTTGTGAGAGCATTTCTTGGACTTGGAGTGTGAAGATGAGTTGTAGGAAATGTCATCCCCTTAAAAATGAGCTTTGGATGGGATTTTTCTAATAAACCATGAAGAAGTTATGCCTTGGTCAATTTGCAGTTGACTTTTCAACTGTCCAAAAATAGAAACTTTTGACATCTTGAGACTTTTTGAGCCATGCTTGTGGAATCATGATCAAGAATTGATCAAATGATGATTGTGGCTTCAAAATAAGATGTTGACCAAAAATTTTGACTTTTGACTGTCAAATGACCATTTTGCCCCTGTAGTTGACTGTGGAGCAATTAGGGTTTTTGACTGTGCAATTTGATGTTGTGAGTCTTGAAACTTGACATATGAATGCTTGACAATGTACATAGGCATATGGGACTTGATTGGACCCTTGGAAACCTCAATTTCTTTGCAAGAACCAAAACCCTAATTTTGACTGTGTCAGGAGGCAATTGGACTGTGCAACCCTTGAGGGATTTTGAAGCTTGATCTTGCCCAAATCTTGAAGAATATGGGAGGGAAAATTTTGGGGTACAACAGTTGCCCCTGTTCAATCTTCTTAGACCCGAGGATGTAGATTGGCTGGCGTGCCTTTCGTAATCCGATGGTGGAAGATGATTGAACACTAGAGTGCCCAGAAATTTGCACTCACATAGTAGAGTGTTAACGGTGTGATGGCGGGAATGGGCTTACAGATGCCATTTAGAGACTGATGGATGGGGGGATGGGCTTATAGATTCCATCTGGAAGTGTGACACAACCTCGTCGGGAATGGGCTTATAGATGCCATTTGGAGACTGTTGGTATGTGGAGATGGGTTTATAGATGCCATCTAGGTGTCGATCGCGTAAGAGATTCCTTATTGAGAACTCGCGTACCTGAGAAAGAAAGATAATTACCTGACCTGTTACAGGAGTTGATCTTCAAACTCTTTATGTAGATGTGCTCTGGCTAGATACAGGTATCGAATCTCTAAACTCTTCATGTAGATGTGCCATGGCCGGATACAGGTATCGAGTCTACAATCAGTTACTCACAGATGTGCCCTGGCTAGATACAAGAATCGAATCTGGAATTAGTCGTCAACAGATACACCCTGGCAAGATACAGGAATCGGATCTTCAAACTCTTCATACGTGCCCTGGCAGGATACAGGAATCGAGTTCGGAAAATAGTCGTCAACAGATACACCCTGGCAAGATACAGGAATCGGATCTTCAAACTCTTCAGACGTGCCCTGGCAGGATACAGGAATCGAGTATGGAATTAGTCGTCAACAGATACACCCTGGCAAGATACAGGAATCGGATCTTCAAACTCTTCAGACGTGCCCTGGCAGGATACAGGAATCGAGTCTGGAATTAGTCGTCAACAGATACACCCTGGCAAGATACAGGAATCGGATCTTCAAACTCTTCAGACGTGCCCTGGCAGGATACAGGAATCGAGTCTGGAATTAGTCGTCAACAGATACACCCTGGCAAGATACAAGAATCAGATCTTCAAACTCTTCAGACGTGCCCTGGCAGGATACAGGAATCGAGTCTGGAATTAGTCGTCAACAGATACACCCTGGCAAGATACAGGAATCGGATCTTCAAACTCTTCAGACGTGCCCTGGCAGGATACAGGAATCGAGTCTGGAGTTAGTCGTCAACAGATACACCTGGCTAGATACAGGAATCGGATCTTCAAACTCTTCAGACGTGCCCTGGCAGGATACAGGAATCGAGTCTGGAGTTAGTCGTCAACAGATACACCCTGGCAAGATACAGGAATCGGATCTTCAAACTCTTCAGACGTGCCCTGGCAGGATACAGGAATCGAGTCTGGAATTAGTCGCTCACAGACATGCCCTGGCTAGATACAGGTATTGAATCTGGAATTGTGACAGTTGATAGTAATCATCTTTGTATTGATCTTGGTCCTGAAAAGACAAAACGTTAGTTGTATGCAATGTCATGATGTATGAAATGCGTGATGTTCTCAAAATAAATGAGATTGTATGTTCATGGTGCGTATATGCATGCTAAAATATATGAAGATGTGACGTTTATGACTGTATTTTTGTCTAGGAAAGTAAATCCTTGACGGGTGCCAGGAAGTTAACTCCTGGGCTGATGTCGAGAGTAGAGTCTCTCGCTTCTGCTGGGGATGATGGTTGCAAGAATACCGGTAGGAGAAGATGACTCCGTTGGGGAATAAACTTGGCGAATAGATTACTCTGCGGGGAGTGAACTCTGTGGGGAAAGAGAGGTACTTTGCTGAGGTTGATGATAACTCCGCTGGGGATACCATTGTTAAGTTACGTAGGGGAATTTGATGAACTCCGCTGGGGATAGAGAGAACTTCGCTGAGGACGATCTTTCCGTTGTAATTTGCTGAGGATAACCCAGTTATAGGCTCTGGTGGGGGATAACCTTTGAACATGGTCGGGGAGAGATGCATTCGTACTCTGTAGGTGATAAGCTTCCAGAATCTACTGGGGATAAGCTTCCTGAATCTACTGGGGAGATTGATTGAACTCTCCTGGGGAAACTTTTCAGATTGGACTGGGGAATGGCTCCACTGGATGTTCTGTATTCTGCCGGGGAACAATCTTATATTAAGACTGCCGGGGATGTTTGTTAGGAATGTCTGTATACTCCGTTGGGGAATGTTGAGATCTTCGGGGGATAATCCAACTTCCTTAAGGTTGATTGTAGGCTAACTCTGCTCGGGGAGAGTATTGCTAACTTGCTGGAGATGTTGTGCCTGTTTAGGGCTGATGGGAGACCCACTGCTTGGGGAGAATTGTTGAATATTGTCTTACTCGGTGGGGAGTGAAGGTATCTGGGTTACATTCTTCAGCCGAACCTACCTTGGTACCTTGGTGGACAGAGCAATTAGATTGCTTAGACAACTCATTATTGCCCCTGTTTCGGATGTTACCTGTAATTAATCCTTTGTTTCGCATGCAAATATTTATGAGTTAGCAATTAGTGTCAAATGCATATATCACAAATGAACATTGGACGTTCTTTACAAAACAAAACAGAAAAAGGAAAAATAATTGGCAATTGATCTGAAAAGTGAATTTGTATTGATTTTTGAATTTGCCCGTAAATAGGCGTTTATGTACAAGAGGCTGACGTCCTAGTAAGAGAACGCCGCTGAATCAACAGAGTTTATACAATTTTGTGAAAAAGGAAAACAAAACAGCTATGTGAAGAGAATAATCCCATTGGGTTCCAACTCTGATATCGCCTTTATATCTTCGAGCGTCTCATCACTTGGCTGCTCGGTTGAAGATGAAGCTGATTGATCGATGCCGTCTGAACCTGATGTTGATACCGGATTTTGGATGCAAGGTGGTCCAATGAGACATAGTATTACGCTTTAATCCCTAACTTTTGCCTGGACCGCCCTTTCGGGTTTTCAGTCCACCGGGATACCCATTTTTTCCCAAGCCTCCTTTTCAGGTTTTCGACTTGCCAGGTGTACAGATTTTTTTCATTTCATCCCTTATTTTTGCCCGAACCCTTTTGGTTCGCCGGGAGCCCTAATTTTTGCCTAGGTATGTCAACCTAGCGGGTCTTTTATCATGCGTAGTATCTTTTTACTATGTCTGCATTGGCGGGGTGAGGAAGGTCGTCACCATCCATGGTGGTTAGAATCATGGCTCCTCCTGAGAAGACATGTTTAACCACAAATGGCCCTTCATATGTAGGGGTCCATTTGCCCCTAGGATCACTTTGAGGAAGAATGATGCGTTTGATTACCAGGTCCCCAACTTGATACTCTTGTGGTCTGACTTTCTTGTTAAATGCCCTGATCATCCGTTTTTGGTACGTTTGACCATGACAAATAGCAGTGAGTCTCTTTTCGTCAATTAGGTTTAATTGATCAAGTCGAGTCTGGATCCAGTCATCTTCGCTCAATCCTGCATCCTTCATTATCCGGAGAGAGGGTATCTGGACTTCAATCGGCAAGACTGCCTCCATGTCGTAGACCAATGAAAAGGGTGTTGCCCTGGTTGACGTCCTTGTTGAGGTACGGTACCCGTGAAGAGCAAACGGTAACATCTCGTGCCAGTCTTTATAGGTCACTGTCATCTTCTGCACAATCTTTTTTATATTCTTATTAGCTGCTTCTACAGCCCCGTTCATCTTCGGCCGGTAAGGAGAAGAGTTGTGGTGCTGTATCTTGAATTGCTCGCAGAGCTCAGTGATCATTTTGTTGTTAAGATTGGTGCCATTATCCGTAATGATCCTTTCCGGGACGCCGTATCGACAAATCAGGTTGTGTCGAATGAACCGTGCCACTACGTTCTTGGTTACGGTAGCATAGGAAGCTACTTCAACCCACTTTCTAAAGTAATCGATCGCCACCAGGATGAAGCGATGCCCATTGGATGCCGTAGGTTTAATCTCGCCGATCATATCAATACCCCCCATTGCAAAAGGCCACGGTACAGTCAAGACATTCATAGGGACTGGAGGAACGTGCACCTTATCTGCATAAATCTGGCACTTATGACATGTCCGAGAATGTTGGTAACAATCAGCTTCCATTTTGGACCAGAAATATCCTGCCCGAAGGATTTTATTTGCCATGGTGTGTCCACTGGAATGCGTTCCGAAGGTACCTTCATGCAGTTCTGCCATGATCCTTTCTGCTTCAGCTTTATCCACACAACACAGTAAAGTTGAATCATGGTTTCGCTTGTAGAGAATGCCGTTGCTGAGGAAGAACTTCGCAGCGAACCTTCTCAGGAACTTCTTGTCGTTGATGGATGCACCCTCGGGGTATTCTTGAGCTTCCAGATACCTCTTCACCTCATGATACCAGGGTTTTTCAGTTACTATCTCAGCTTCTAGATCACAACAATATGCAGGTTCGTCCAACTTCCAGATAATGATCCGGGGAGCCTCATTGTCCCACTTGACTTTGAACATAGAAGACATTGTAGCCAACGCGTCCGCCAGCTGATTCTCCTCTCTTGGGAAGTGTTCAAAAGTTATCTCCGTGAAATGGGGGATCAATGTCAACATACACTCTTTGTAAGGAATAAGGTTTGGGTGTTTCGTATCCCACTCACCTTTGATCTGATTGATCACGAGAGCGGAATCTCCGAAGACACTCAGAAACTTGATCCTTAAGTCAATCACAGCTTGAAGACCCATGATACACGCCTCATACTCCGCCATGTTGTTGGTGCAGTTGAAACATAGTCGGGCAGTGAGTGGAGTATGAGTGCCTTTAGGGGATATGATTACAGCGCCGATACCGTTACCCAAAGCGTTGGAGGCTCCGTCAAAGTGCATAGACCATCGGGATCCTTCCTCAGGTCCTTCATCCGGTCCAGGTACTTCACAATCAGTCACTACCATGATGCTCTCGTCAGGAAATTCGAAGTTCATTGACTGGTAGTCGTCCACTGCTTGGTGTGCCAAGTGGTCTGCCAACACACTTCCCTTGATAGCTTTCTGAGTCGTGTACTGGATGTCGTATTCTGTCAAGATCATTTGCCATCTTGCTATTCTTCCAGACAGAGCGGGCTTTTCGAATATGTACTTTATTGGATCCATTTTTGAAATCAACATAGTAGTGTGAGTCAGCATATACTGTCTCAGCCGGCGAGCAGCCCATACCAAAGCGCAGCAAGTTTTCTCGAGCAGTGAGTATCGGGTCTCACAGTCGGTAAACTTTTTGCTAAGGTAATAAATGGCATGCTCTTTTCGGCCAGACTCGTCATGTTGGCCCAGCACACACCCCATTGAGCTGTCAAGTACTGTCAAGTATAGTATTAGAGGTCTCCCTTCAACCGGTGGCATAAGAATGGGTGGTTCTTGGAGGTACTCTTTGATTCTGTCGAAAGCGGCCTGACATTCATCGTTCCAACGTACTACCTGATCTTTCTTCAGTAGCTTGAAGATTGGTTCACAGGTAGCAGTTAAATGCGAGATGAATCGGGCAATATAATTCAGACGTCCTAGAAAGCCTCTGACTTCTTTCTCTGTCTTGGGAACTGGCATCTCTTGTATGGCTTTAACCTTGGCAGGGTCCACTTGAATACCCTTGTCGCTCACGACGAAGCCTAGCAACTTTCCAGATCTTACCCCAAAGGTGCACTTGTTTGGGTTCAAGCTCAGCTTGTACAATTTCAGACGGTCAAACAACTTCTGCAGATGGTCAAGGTGTTCCTCCTCAGTTTGGGACCTTGCAATCATGTCATCGACATATACTTCTATCTCATGATGGATCATGTCATGAAATAAAGCAACCATGGCACGTTGGTAGGTTGCCCCAGCATTTTTCAGTCCAAAAGGCATGACCTTGTAACAGAAGGTGCCCCACTGAGTAATAAAAGTGGTCTTTTCCATATCTTCAGAAGCCATTTTAATCTGATTATAACCTGAAAAACCATCCATGAAGGAGAACACCTTGTGCTGAGCAGTATTGTCAACCAGAACGTCAATGTGAGGCAGGGGGAAGTCATCCTTGGGGCTCGCCCTGTTCAGATCCATGTAGTCAACACACATTCGGACCTTACCGTCTTTCTTATGCACTGGAACCACGTTGGCAACCCACTGGGAGTAAGAAGTTACTGCAAGAAAACCGGCGTCGAATTGTTTCATAACCTCAGCTTTGATCTTCTCGGACATCTCTGGCCGCATACGGCGGACCTTCTGTTTGACCGAAGGGCATTCTTCCTTGGTAGGCAGGTGATGGACCATAATGTCAGTATCCAACCCAGGCATGTCTTCGTAAGACCAGGCGAAGATCTCCACATAATCATGCAACATCTGAATCAACCGTTGTTTCACGCTGAGCTCTAGATTGGCACCAATCTTAACTTCCTTTCTATCTGTCTCAGTACCCAGATTTATCGTTTCCACTGGCTCTTCATGTGGCTGAATGGCCCTCTCTTCCTGGAGTAACAATCTTGTAAGCTCACCAGGCACTTCACAATCATCTTCACCTTCGTCTTCGGCTAAGTTGATCGGATTTTCGAAGTCATAACTGGCAGTAGCAGAGTCGTTACCAGTGAGATCCAGAGTGGATTGGAACCTGTATGAGTGAGTGTGTGTAAATATAGCTGTTTTGCAATATATAAAGAAAGAAAGAAAGAGAGCACAAGATTTGAAATGCGAAAAACGTCCAATGTTTTTATTCATGATATATGGAAATGACAAGTAATAAGCCCTCACAAATGAAGCCAACGGTGCCCCGGGTAAGACACCGGGCCAGAAAGTTTCAATTTATTGTTCATTACAAATTTAAAAACAAAGGAATTCATTAATGAGTAACAAAAGTAACAGGTATGTAGTCTTTTGCAGTCCAATTGTTCAGTCCACCGTCGGTCGTCGGGTAAATCCAGCTATCAAATTCAGATTCCTCCACATCGCCTTCAATAGCATTCACTTCTGGGTTGGTGATGAACACGGGAGGTCTTCCGATCCTTGCTTTGCGTACAGCCCTCTGAGCCTCTGCAGTAAAACCCAGCCCAAACTTGTCAGTCTTAGGAGTAAAATCAGGGAGCCTGCCCCAGTTTGCACATTCATCTTTTTCAATTACAGCCCGGGCGTCCTTCAAGGAAGCCATCTTCAAAGGAAAGTCTTCTTCAATCACCGTCTCAGCTGACGCCAATGTTGGAGGTACCTCTTCAAAATGTTGAAAGGGGGTTTCAATAAACTCCCTGTCCATCTCTATATACCGGAACGAGTTCAGATGACTAACCATGTATTCCTCCTCCCCCTGCACTGTAACAATCTTCCCTCTGACAGGGTACTTGAGCTTCTGGTGTAGAGTGGAGGTCACAGCTCCAGCCTTGTGAATCCAAGGTCGACCCAGCAAACAAGAATAGGATGGACGAATGTCCATCACATAGAACGTTGAGTCAAAGACTTGAGAACCAACCCGGATCGGAATATATCCACTTCACCATGTACCATCCTCTTCGACCCGTCAAAGGCTCGGACAATAATGTTACTAGGCTTCAACTCCAAACCCTCACAATCCAACCTGTCTAAGGCCTTCTTGGGCAATATATTCAGCGAAGAACCGGTGTCTACCAACACGTGTGCAAGAGTAGTGCCCCTGCATTCAATGGAGACATGCAGGGCATCATTGTGGTTCTTACCCTTAGCGGTCAGATCTGCATCAGAGAAACCCAACCCATTGTCGGTGGTCAAGTTGGCCACACAATCAGTAAATTGATCCGCAGATGTTTCATGTGGCACGTGAGCCGTCTTCAGAAATGAAATCAGGGCCTTGGCATGGGCCTCTGAGCACAACAGCAGTGATAGCATAGAGATCTTGGAGGGGGTATGCCCCAGCTGTTCAACGATGTTGAAATCGCTCTTCTTGATGATCTTAAGGATTTCCTCCATCTCTTGCTGGGAGGCTTCAACATTAACAGTCTTTGGTGCCTCCATCCGGGCAGGCACATCAGCAATCCCTTTTCCCTGAGTGTCAGATGACTCGGCAGCAGGGGTAGAAACTTGATCAGAAGGGGAAACAGGCACACTTGTAGGCGTGATAATAAGAGGTCTTCGGATAACTGGTGGCGCAATGTCAGGCTAGAAGAGCCTGCCACTGCGAGTAACTTTTGCGGGACCGGTGATGTTACTGATACCGGTACTAGTGTTGAACTCCTGCTTTACTCCAAGTACATACACATCTGCCCCATAGTGCCATGGGACAACCTTGTCAGATTTATAGGGGAGGGGCCCCGGAACAGTAATAATGATAGGTGCAACAGACATGATTTTGACTGGCTTCCTCGGGGGAGCCTTGGTAGGATTATTGAAGATGGTGACGACAGATACTTCTTCAGTAGGAACAATAGGAATAGCGGTCTTCTTGAACAAGATCTCTTTGTTATCCATCAGGTTTTGGACGCCTGACTTCAGCAACGGACAACCAGTATGGGTAACAGCACACAGAAGGCAACCCTTGCTACAACCTGGAAATAAACCGGCTAGCAACAGGTTCCTTTTAACAGTCAATAAAGGGGTAGCAACATCATCCACAGAAACTGCATACAGGTCTTCCTCAATAGCATTTACTCCATGCTGGGGCATAGGAGTAGTCACAACGTTGGGCCTTTCGGGTGCCTCAAACTGTATTTCCTTGGCATCGATAAGGTCCTGAACCTTATTTCTTAGGGCCCAACAATCATCAGTAGAATGCCCCGGGCTATCAGAGTGATAAGCACAGCGGGCGTTGGGATTGTACTTCGGGGAGGTTGTGTTTACCACCTTCGGAGCTTCTCTGACGGTTACCAAGTTGGTCGATAGCAGCTGCGGCAAGATTTGCGACAAGGTCATACTAAGCCGAGTATATTCTCTTCTGGGTCTCTCACCCCTTGGTTGGTTAGGTTGCCGAGGAGCGGCAGCAGGCTTTGCAATTACCACCGCGTTGACAGCTTGGCGGCGTTCTGGTTTGTTTTGCCTTCTAGGCCCATACACAGCACTGGCTTCTTTCTTGAAAGGCTTTTTCTCAGAACTTGAGGATGCACCTTTCTGTATCTTCCCTGATTTCATCCCAGCTTCTATCCTTTCCCCAGTCAGAATGAGGTCTGTAAACCCTGCAGACGAATTGCCAATGAGATGGTTGAAGAACGGCCTGGATAGGGTCCCTAAGAACATGTCTACGAGTTCACGGTCGGTTAACGGTGGCTGCACCCTGCCATCCAGGTCCCTCCACTTCTGCGCATATTCTTTAAAACCTTCTCCCGGTCCTAGCGACATACCCTGGAGTTGGGTACGTGTAGGAGCGAGGTCGGCATTATACTGATACTGCTTGTAAAAAGCAGTAGCCAAGTCCTCCCAGTTACGAACCTTGGTTCCATCCAGCTGATAGAACTATTCGAGATGAGTCCCTGAAAGACTCTCCTGGAAGAAATGGATCCATAAGTTGTCCACAGTATACGGCTGGATCTTCCGCACATAAGATCTGAGATGTAGCTTAGGGCAGGACGCCCCGTCATACTTTGCGAAAGATGGTGCTTTGAACTTATGTGGGATCACCACACCAGAAGATAGACCCAGGTCTCCAAAATCCAACCCCGGCACTTGTTGAATTTCCATGGCATTCAGGCGATCCTCTAACTGCTTGTACTTGTCTTCAACGGGAGGGTACTGCTCTTCATTGAAACCAGTCTCGTTGTCCGAGACCACAGGACTAGGAACCCTTCCCCCTTGGGGACTGCCTTTCCCTACAGAAGAACCAGCTTGATCAACCTCATTCTACAGTGTATTGCCAAACCTCCGGCCAGTGTTGAATAGTACAGTTCTCTTCTTCTTCTTCTTGACCAGCAGAGCCTTCAATTCCTCTTGACCTTGGGCTAAACTCATGATCAGCTCTTGGAACTGGGCATTTTGGGCCTGGAGGGCCTTGATGGATTGCTCGGTAGATGATTTAGGGTTCATGATGGCGAGCTGAAATAAACAGCGAAGAAGATTAAGCAACCTGAAAATAAGAGTACCTGTGATGCACATGATGCATGATATGCTGTTTATGCAATGCATTCAAGGGTTCAAAAGTTCAAATTTGTTGTAGACAAAAAGAAACACATGTTATCATTAAGAAATAATTGTTCAGTACATCAAGGCCTCATGGGCAAACATTACAGAGTAAATTAATCCCAAAAGACATTGCCCATCCTATTTGGAGCTATGTAGGTGTTGAGAGTCTTTTCCTCGTGCAGTAGGCGGGTGAGCTCCAAGACCTTCTTCTTACTAGCATGTAGACTAGACTCAAGAGAATTTCGTTCTTCCTTTAGCTGGATCCAGCTCTTCTGCATTTCTTCCCAGGATGTAGGCATGTTAGGATGTTGAATGGTGTACGAGACCTCCCCTTCCAACACTGGCTCTTTGATCATAGGGAGAACGTGAGGATATGGCATCACTAACTTCTGGGAGCGGGCTCGTACCCACTTGAGATAAGGCTCCAACGGGATGGAGTTCATGTGCCCCAGTGTCTTGCTGTCTACCTTGTTGGGCATCCTCTAAGCTCTAATAAATCTCTGGCGAAGTCCTTGTGTATCATTGTCGAAGTCAAAAACTATGTCAGGAATTAACATGTCATGAGGGCCATCCCTCCGAGCATATCCAAACTGTCTCAAGGCCAAGCATGGGTTATAAGTAATACCTCATCTGATTCCAAGTAAAGGAACATTAGGGTACTCCCCGCAACGATTAATGATAGTGACATCCTCTCTGGACCGAGAGCACCAATGTATATCTACATGTGTAAGAGTCATCAATCGTTGTGACCATCTCAAACCCCGCTCATTCTTCAAAACTGATTGTGGAAGGTGCGAAATAAACCACCTTCCCAGGAGAGGAGTGCAGCACATAAGAACACCTCTTTTTCTCATGGTTCGAGTGTAACATGAGTGAAGAATGTCCCCAAGCAACGTAGGTATAGGATTCCTGGACATGAAGATCTTGACAGCATTGATATCTATAAGCTGGTCTGGATTCGGGAACAACACCAACCCATAGACAAGGAGTGCCACAACTTCTTCAAAGGCTTGTAGGTCAATGGAATTCCAACATTCTTGGGCCTTCTCGAACAGAAACCTGGCCAAGAACCCTTTGATACCGCTTCTAACTTCCCAATGTCCCTTGATGTCAGATGGTTGTAGGTGTAATGCTTTAGCAACCTCTTCAAGTTTGGGTTCCCTTTCCGTACCGTTGTAGGGTAGTTTACTAAGGATAGGGATCTTCAGAAGCTGGGAGAACTCTTCCAATGTAGGCACCAGTTGATAATCCAGGAAAGTAAAGCAGTGGTGCAGAGGGTCAAAGAACTGGAAGAGGACCTTTATCATATCTTCCTCAATGTTGGTGTTGACCAAGCTGATGAGTCTTCCATGTTTCTCACTGAAAGAAGAGCTCTCGGGAATCCTGGATATAAGTTCCTTAAGCTGAGGAGGGACCCTTACAAGGTTGATCTGAATTGTCTTTCTGCGGATAGTTTCCATGTCCTACAAAACAAGAACAAAGATGAAGATTCGAACCCCTGAAGTGGTTAGTCAATGCATATGATGCTGTATGATGTTATGATGCTATGATAAGGGCACACCACAAGTATTCACAAAAGCAAACATGGTAAAGCACACAAGTCACACAAGACAGCCCTTAGAGTTCAGGCCAGCATGGGGTCTAGGTATTACCCTCTTGAAGTTGGTGGGCTCAAAACCTGTCCTATCAGAAGTAACCGGGTTCTAAGGATCTCAATATCATTGGATTGTTTTCTGTGTTCATCGTTTCGATTTAGCCACTGAACTGGCGATCAAAATATTCCAAGAAAACAACCCTCGACTGAGTGTAGTATCGAGTATCAACCAACTTCGGACTACACCAAAGTCAGTTATCACACTACCCTAAAGAGGCCAGGATGGTTCAATTAAGGTTCCTAAGGTCAGTTGATGCTTCACGACACCACGCGGCGGCCCCGTACTCTCCTTGACTTGACTCAAGGGTTACCAGTACTCACCAAAGTGCCACATCAACGTAGCAGACTGCTTCAACCGTGTCGGTATACCCCCACAGTTCCCTCACAGTCTTGTTGCTACTTTCTAAGAAGGTATCCCCCAGATCCGGGTTAGAATCTATAGAACTCCCAAGACAGTGCCCACAATAATAAAGCAAACAAAACAAAGCAATTGAAAACACAAGTATGAGCTATCCTAAGGTACACCTCACTTTTAAGTATCCCCAGTAGAGTCACCAGTTCTGTGATCGGTGGATTTAGAACTGACTGTTTGAAGCTGGTTTCGTGAAATGTCGCGGAAGCAAGAGTCGCCACCGTCTTTTATTTTCTCCAACATGGACAGGACAAAAGCACAGCAAAATTCCTTATGAGATTGTTTCTCGGTTCGGGAGGTAGATTTATAGAAAGGGAAGGTGTTAGCACCCTTTCTATCCATGGTTATCCATGGGCTCTTAGATACTTTCTCTTATGTTTTCAAAATGTTTGCTTTTCAAGTGTGCGTGGGTTTTGAAAAAGTTTCATTGAAAGATTTCAGAATAACTCTTGTATCTGTCCTCAAGAGTGTTTGAAAAATTTGTTTTGAAAGTCTTTTGAAAGTGTCAGTGTGAAAAGTTTTTGATTTGTTTTGAAGAGAGCAAGTATCCACGAGTCATCTACCTACCCTAAGGAATTAGGCTATGTAAAAGCCCTTAAGGTAGTGCCATCCCACCATTGAGAGGTAGGTAGCACCACCGTTGGAGGTGTTCGGGTCAATTCGATTGTAGGGACAGTGTGGTCACCGAAGTAACAGTAGGACACCTTAGAAGCTACCCTTATGTCCTAGATCCTTTTTAATCCGAGGCAACCGTTTCGAGGCAACTATTTCGAGGCAACTGGATCATGGACATAAGGACCGCTAAAACGTCCTATACTTGACGACCACGTTTCGAAGGAAACGAGTGAGGCGTACCCTAGAAGTGGTGTGTGTATTTTGTGTTGTTTTCATGTTATGTTTTATCTTTGATCAGGGCATTGTGAGCTACGCGTTGTTTTTAATTGACATACATTCTTTCATGCAAGTTTAGAATTTAAGAGCGCGGAAAATTAAAAGACGGAAACATAAAAAGCTACGCTATTACAAGGCGCGGGTCTATACATCGCCAAAATACAAAGACCCATTTTTAATAAAAGATGCGGAAAGTAAAAAATGCGGTAAACCTAATTACTATTACATTCCTTGAACAGTTACATAATAATCAATAAGAAAAAGTGCGCAAAAAGAATTAAGATCAGGACGTCCGAGGGTGTTGGGCCCTTTTGAGAAATTAAATTAAATTAAAACCTAATTAATTATTTAATTAAAGAAAAGAAGGTGTTTTTTATGTTTTTGGTATTTATGAAATAAAGAAAATTAAATTTAAAAGGAAACCCTAATTCTAAATTATTTTTGATTATTAATGAAAAAAAGGTCAAAATTAGGCTAATTAACTAAATTATTTAATTTACATGTTTATTTACAAAAAATAATAGTAATAATAAATAATGATGAAAATAATAAATAATGATAATAATAAAAAAATCAAAACCTAATTCTATATATTTTATTTATTAAGAAAAAAGATTAAAATATAAACCTAAATTAAACTAAAGTTAATTGTTAGAATTTATTTACAAAATATTCAAATGGTGAAATTAAATATTAATTAAAAAAAACATTTTTTGAGTTTCTGATTTTTTATGGAAAATTAATTTTAATGAATTATTAATAATTATAAAAAAACAATTGAAAGAAATTAAAAGAAAGAAAAGAAAATTAAATTGCAAACCAAGGGGGGTATCAGGCCCAAGGGGAGGTTTTGAAGCAATTCAGGCCCATTAGCCAAAGCCTCGTTGACTTTCTGGTTATGTGCATGCTGTTGACTGGAGTGTACCATGGAATTCACCTTCTGGCCTTCAGATTGCTTATCAAGGCCACTTGGCAAGCACAGGCGTGGGGCTCATGGTAGGCCATTGAATGAGGCGTTGCACTGGAATTGGTTAAAATAAAAATTATGAATTATGTAGGGGGGCCTGGGAATCGAACCCAGGTCCCAATGTTTGCAAGGCACGTCCTCCACCAACTGAGCTGTGAAACACATTCGTACATATAATAGAAAACAATTATAATATATGAAAAATGCCCATTATGCTGAGTCATTTAAAAAACGCGCTAAAGTTTGAATCTCCTAGTAGCGCTTGGACACCTCAGCTTTCTTCTTCGTTTGTACCTGTAACATGAATAAGATAGCGGGGGTTTTAAACCCCCACAAACTGAAAGTCTTGAAAATAGCGATTACTTGCACAGCTTATATAAATTGAGCGCAAATATCTTAATGAATCAGGCTTGTTGCAACGAGTTCATCCATACAGGTTTGGAAGTCCAATTTTACAGTATACGCAAAGCCCTAATTTTCCAACCTTGAAACCCTAGATATCTTCCATGGTAGATTTTGATTTAGGCAATTTCAGCACAATTCAACTATACCAAAAGCTTCAGGGAGATGTCAGTAGTATAAATCAATGAGTAAAACATATGAATGATGCATAGAAATCAGGTTTCGATTATCAAAATATTCATTCAAGCCATGACCATGTTTTACCGTTTCTTTGGGTATGAGGACCTGTTCTTGATGCCAATAGCTTCCTAGCAATGTCAGTAATGTAATGGAAAAGATTTTAGGCCTTGAATCATACTGCAAGTATGATTTCAGTTTCACAACTTTCTTGATTTTTTTGCAAATTGGCTATGGAGCATGAGCAGCTTTTTCGTGTATGTATGAGTAGGGTTTCACTCAGCATATGTATGTGAATGATTCTAGGTCAAAAATAAGCCCACAAGTCCATGGATTAATGACTTGAATATTTGATTTTTTATCACATAATTTCCAATCTTTTTTCATTGAAACCTTTGCCAATTATGGAAGATCTTGTCTTGTTGATTGAGAAACGAATTTCCAGCTTTCCCTAGTCACATTTGCTGCACAAAAAGATCTTAAAAAATCATATCTTTGAATTTTCTTATATTTAAAACCAATTAAATGAATTAATATAAATATAAATCCAATTAATTAATTAAAAGTAAGAGAATAAATTATTTTGAGCTCAATGGGTCGAGCATGGGCTTTGGGTAATGATTCAAGAAAGAATTTGAGGCCCATTAGCAATTTTGAAGCTTTTTAGGCAAAGTTGACTTTTGAAAGTTCCCAAAAATTTCCCAACTTCTCCAATGCATATCTTGCTCAATTTTGAAGCTATTAACATGTTCTTGGACATTTTGGAAAGGTCTTGAAGTCCTCTAACCAATGCCTTTAGTCCCATGTCATTTTGATTTACCAATCTCAAGTTATGGTCTTTGACTTAAAGTGCCTTTTTGTTGACTTTTGAAAATGACCTATAATGTTGAAATTGATAACTTTTTGTGAGAGCATTTCTTGTACTTGGAGTGTGAAGATGAGTTGTAGGAAATGTCATCCCCTTCAAAATGAGATTTGGATGGGATTTTTCTGATAAACCATGAAGAAGTTATGCCTTGGTCAATTTGCAGTTGACTTTTCAACTGTCCAAAAATAGAAACTTTTGACATCTTGAGACTTTTTGAGCCATGCTTGTGGAATCATGATCAAGAATTGATCAAATGATGATTGTGGCTTCAAAATAAGATGTTGACCAAAATTTTTGACTTTTGACTGTCAAATGACCGTTTTGCCCCTGCAGTTGACTGTGGAGCAATTATGGTTTTTAACTGTGCAATTTGATGCTGTGAGTCTTGAAACTTGACATATGACTGCTTGACAATGTACATAGGCATATGGGACTTGATTGGAACCTTGGAAACCTCAATTTCTTTGCAAGAACCAAAACCCTAATTTTGACTGCGTCAGGAGGCAATTGGACTGTGCAACCCTTGAGGGATTTTGAAGCTTGATCTTGCCCAAATCTTGAAGAATATGGGAGGGCAAATTTTGGGGTACAACAGGGAGATATAGGCTACAAAAATCCAATTGAATAATGCAGAATGATTGGAAATTGAATTGTAAACATGATTGTACAAACGATTTGTCCAAAAGGTGCCAGAATATGGAGTCACGATTTCATGTTCAGAGTGACTTTTAGGACGACTTACAATGAGTTTGGTGACGTTTCAAGGCTTGGTTTTGATTCCTTTGGCTTCAGTGGACGTCAGGCAAGGAAGCTACGTTGAGATTTTGCCTTGAATTAACCTCTAAACAAGATTTCGATCTCCACTTTTTCCAAGCTTTTTTCAGTTTTGGTTTGGCCGTTTTTGCCACTTTCAGGTCATGTCCTGTATGTCTCTAGCTTGTGTGTATATATGGGAAGCAATTAGGTCAAGAATTGGGCTTTCAATCCATGTGAATTGATGACTTGAGATTTGATTTGATCACCATTAACAAAGCTTCCAAAATTATGCCAAATCCAAGATTTTGTTCGCAATATGGCATGGTACGAATTTGATTGGGTGTATCATGATAATTAAGACCTGTAATGATCAAAAAGATCTTATCCCGTCAATTTTTGGATTTTATTTGAATTAATATTGATTTAAAATGAATTAATTCAATAAAAATCAAATAAAATTGAAAAATTAATGAATGGGCATGAAAATGAAGATAGGACACGTGTGTGGTGTGACAAGATCAAATCAAGTGGAAAAAAGTGGGCCCATTTGTCAAAATTTGAAGTTTTGGGGATAGTTGACTTTTGGCAATTTTGGAAAAATGCCCAACTTCGACAATGCATAACTTCTTCAATTTTGAACTTTTGGAAGTGTTCTTGGACTTTTTAGAAACCTTGAGATGTCCTATAACCAACACGTTTGGTCTCATCGCATTTTGATATTCAATTCTCAAGTTATAAGCTTTGGAAAAAAAGGTGTTTTTGTTGACTTTCAAAAATGACCTATAATGTCCAAATTTGTAACTTTTTGTGAGAGCATTTATTGATCTTGGGGTGTGAATATGGATTGTAGGTAATTGAATCCTCTTAAAAATGAGATTTGGATGGGTCATTTCTCATAAAGTATGAGAAAGTTATGCTTGGTCAAAGTTGAGTTGACTTTTCCTGCAAAACCCTAATTTAGCAACTTTTGAATCTTGATGAATCTTGAGCAATCCTTGATGAATCATGATCAACCCTTGATCAAATGATGAATTATCCTTCAAAATGAGAATGTTGACAAAAAATCTTAAGGTTTGACTATTTGTAGGTCACAGTTGACTTTTGCCCTAACATAGTCGATTTTTGGACCTCTTGAGCAATTGACTGACCAAACTTCCTTTGCAAGGCTTGAAATTTGACATGGATGACCTTGAGAACTGTTAGAACAATGTTTGAATCTAGTACCCTATATTTAAGTTTTGATGATAACAAAGTGAAAAGATATAGTAGTTAAACATTTCATGATTGAATTATATGCTGCCTAAAATTACTATGCTCTGATTTGCAGATATGCTGATTAAAATAAGCAAGATCACGTTCTCAGTATCAGAATATGTTTTCATACACCAGCATCAGAAGTTGCTGAATCAGAACGTCAAGATCAGATGATCAACGCTTGCACATGCTAAAGCTTGATGAACAGAACTGCGCGTAAAACACTCTGATACAGAATCAAATAGTTCATCAGCAGCGAAGCAGAATCAGAATGAGCCAAGCCAGATCGTGCATTGAAGAAGCAACGGTACTGTGCATTGAACGCTAATCAATTCCAACGGCCTCATTCCAGACAAGATCTGCTCAAAAAGGAAAGCTTGTTATTAGCATTGAATCAAGAATATTTGCTTCAACGTTCACCTTCTCAAATGCTATATAAACCAAGCTTCGAAGATTATCACGGCTAATGCTTCCAAACTCTCTACACGCACAAAGCTGAACAATAATCTTCATCTACCAGTTTTGCTAAACCAACAAACTCTGATACTCCATTAGTGTTTATCATTCTAAGTTTCTAAGCTTCATTTGTGTAAACATCACAGTTGTGATATAGTTTTGTAGAAAACATTCACACACATTATTTTACACCTTTGTAAGAAAGTGTTGCCTTGACAAACCGGATTGTGGTTTGAATCAAGAAGGCTTTAGCAGTTGTTAAAGCAGATTTGTATTCAGTTGAATATAGTGAATTAAGACCTCGTTGGAGAGAGGCGAAATCACCTTGACGGGTGGACTGGAGTAGTTTGAGATCAAACGAACCAGGATAAAAATACCTTGTCATTTGCTTTAAGATTCCAGTTTTACAATTCAACCCCCCCTTCTTGTGTTTTTCACCCCTTCAATTGGCATCAGAGCGCCTGGTTCTGAGCTAAAACACTTAACCGTGTCAGTACAAGATCCAGCGTCAGAAAAACACAATGGCAGGAAACAACTCTCATTTCAGCAATGACACCAATGAGGACAGAGACAGATTCAGCGGCAAACCTCCAGTCTTTGATGGAGAAAACTTTGATTACTGGAAAGACAGAATTGAAAGCTTCTTTCTAGCACATGATGCTGATCTGTGGGATATGGTGACAGATGGATACACGCACCCTGTGAATGCAACTGGTCAGAAGATTGAAAGAAAATCAATGACTGATCAACAAAAGCGTGATTTCAAGAATCACCATAAGGCCAGAACCATCCTCCTCAGTGCTATCTCCTATACTGAGTATGAGAAGATCTCCAACAGAGACACAGCTAAGAACATCTTTGATTCTCTCAGAATGACGCACGAGGGCAACGTTCAAGTCAAAGAAACAAAAGCTCTGGCGCTCATTCAGAAGTATGAGGAGTTTAAAATGGAAGAATCTGAATCCATTGAAACTATGTTCTCTAGATTCCAGATTCTGGTAGCTGGTCTCAAAGTTCTGGACAAGGGATACTCTACTGCTGACCATGTCAAGAAGATAATCAGAAGTTTACCCAAGCAGTGGAGGCCTATGGTTACTGCTCTGAAGCTGGCGAAAGATCTCAACAAAATCACTCTGGAGGAACTTATAAGCTCCCTCAGAAGTCATGAGATAGAGCTGGAAGCTGACGAGCCTCAGAAGCAAGGTAAGCCTATAGCTTTAAAATCTAACAGAAAATCTGAATCTAAAGTTTTGCAGGCAGTTGAAGAAACATCTGATGGATCCTCATCAGAAGAAGACGAACTTTCCCTTCTCTCCAGAAGAGTAAATCAACTGTGGAAGCAAAGACAAAGGAAGTTCAGGAATCCCAGAAGATCTGATCAGAACGAGTCTTCTTCCAGATACAGAAGGACAGATTCTTCCTCTGGATACAGAAGATCTGAAGGCTCCTCCGGTAGCAAGAAGCCAAATACAAAAGACATCATCTGCTACGAGTGCAATGAGCAAGGACACTACAAGAGTGACTGTCCAAAGCTTCAGAGGGAAAAGCCCAAAAAGAAGTTTGGAAGAGAGAAGAAGAAAAGTCTCATGGCCACATGGGATGACTCTGACTCGTCTGAAGCTGACTCAGAATCAGATGATGAAAGGGCGAACATAGCGCTCATGGCTAACATTCCAGATGACAGTGAAGCTTCTGACTCAGACTCAGAATCAGACACAGAAGAGGTATTCCCTAACTTCGCTGTTAATTTTACAAAGGCTGAACTTGCTGAAAGCCTCAATGAAATTCTGGAACGTTATCAGCAGATTAGAGCTAAATTCAGAGACCTGAAAAGGACTCTTGAATCTGACTCTAATAAGTCTGAGAGTCTCAAATTGGAAAACTCTGAGCTGAGAGATAAAATTTTAAAATTAGAAAACTCTTTACAAAACTCTCAGAAGGAACCAATTGCTGAAACTCCCAGCAACGCTGATGAGATCATCAAGGAGTATGATCATAGTTTCCAGAAGTTCCTTGCTAAAAGCATAGATAGAAGCAGAATGGCTTCAATGATCTATGGAGTTAGCAGAAACGGCAGGAAAGGAATAGGATACCTAGGTAAGGTTCCTACACCTAAAAATGTCATGGATTTAACCATTAAACACACTCCTCTAAATTCACACTTTGTGTATGGTCACACACATGACATCAAATATACTAGTAGTAATCACTTTGTGAAACCAAAATTCAACCAGAGTTTTGGTAAAACTAACAAATCAGGACCCAAGAAGATCTGGGTACCTAAGGATAAAATAATACATGTTGCAGATATCTTTAGCAGCAAGTCAGAAACACCAGTCATGGTACCTGGACTCTGGCTGCTCACGACACATGACGGGAAGAAGGCATATGTTCCAAAGCCTGGAACTTAAGCCTGGAGGCCACGTTGGCTTTGGAGGCAATCAGAGGGGAAAGATAATTGGCTCTGGAACTGTAGGTAATGGAAATCTTCCCTCTATTAATAATGTTCTGCTTGTTGATGGATTGATGCATAACCTGTTATCCATAAGTCAATTAAGTGATAACGGTTATGATATAATCTTTAATCAAAAATCATGTAAAGCTGTTAGTCAGAAAGATGGGACTATCCTATTTAATGGTAAGAGGAAAAACAACATTTACAAAATCAAACTTTCTGAACTAAAGAGTCAGAACGTAAAATGTCTTCTGTCTGTTAACAACGAGCAGTGGATCTGGCACAGAAGATTGGGGCATGTTAGTATGAGAAGAATATCTCAGATTAACAAACTCAATCTGGTCAGAGGACTTCCAAATTTGAAGTTCAATTCAGATGCTCTGTGTGAAGCATGTCAGAAAGGCAAATTTGCAAAACCTTCTTTTAAATCCAAAAATGTTGTTTCTACCTCTAAGCCATTAGAACTTCTGCACATTGACTTATTTGGACCAGTTAAGACTGCTTCTGTCAGTGGCAAGAAGTATGGGTTAGTAATCGTAGATGACTATAGCAGATGGACATGGGTAAAGTTCTTAAGACACAAGGACGAGTCACACTCTGTGTTTGTTACCTTCTGTAACCAAGTTCAGAATGAAAAAGATCTTAGAATCGTTAAAGTCAGAAGTGATCATGGTGGAGAATTTGAAAATAAAGATTTTGAGTCATTCTTTAATGACAAAGGCATTCTGCATGATTTCTCTTGTCCTAGAACTCCCCAACAAAATGGAGTTGTAGAGCGAAAGAACAGAACATTGCAAGAAATGGCCAGAACCATGATCAACGAGACAAACGTTGCTAAGACTTTCTGGGCAGAGGCAATAAACACAGCGTGCTACATTCAGAATAGAATCTCAATAAGACCTATTCTGGAAAAGACTCCATATGAATTGTGGAAGAACAGAAAGCCCAACATTTCGTATTTTCATCCATTTGGATGTACTTGCTATATGTTAAATACTAAGAATTATTTGAATAAGTTTGATTCTAAGGCACAGAAGTGTATTATGTTAGGATACTCTGAACGCTCAAGAGGGTACAGAGTATACAATACAGAAACACAGATTGTGGAAGAATCAATCAGCGTTCGTTTTGATGACAAGCTTGACTCTGAAAAGTCAAAGCAGAATGAAAATCTTGCAGGTATAGAAATTGAATTTGCAGGTTCTGAAGACAAGTCATCAGAAGCTCTCAACACAGACATTCCTTCAACGTCTGAAAGAAGCAATGCTAGAAATCCTACAACTGCTGCTGATCAACCTCAGAAGAGATTACCCAGAAGCAGTTTGGATCACCCAGAAGAGACTATCCTAGGAAGAAAGGAAGATCCAATCAGAACAAGAGCAAGCTTCAGAAACTCTGAAGAAACTCTGATGGGACTTGTGTCTCTGATTGAACCCTCTTCTATTGATGAAGCACTTCTGGACAATGATTGGATTCTGGCAATGCAAGAAGAGCTGAATCAATTCACCAGAAACGACGTATGGGATCTCGTTCCAAGACCAAAAGGATTCAACGTCATTGGAACAAGATGGGTGTTCAGAAACAAGCTTAATGAACAAGGTGAAGTCGTCAGAAACAAGGCACGACTGGTTGCACAAGGTTATAGTCAGCAAGAGGGGATAGACTATACAGAAACCTTTGCCCCAGTCGCCAGGTTAGAATCTATCAGACTTTTAATCTCATTTGTTGTTAATAGAGGCATCACTCTGTATCAGATGGATGTCAAAAGTGCATTCTTAAATGGTTATATAGAAGAAGAAGTATATGTTCACCAACCCCCAGGTTTTGAAAATACAAAACATCCAGAACATGTTTTCAAACTGAAAAAGTCACTGTATGGTCTGAAACAAGCTCCCAGAGCTTGGTATGAAAGGCTAAGTAACTTTCTGCTTGAAAATGAATTCACCAGAGGGAAAGTGGACACTACTCTATTCTGTAAAACAGTTAAGAGTGACATTTTAGTCTGTCAAATCTATGTTGATGATATAATCTTTGGTTCTACTAATCCTTCTCTTGGAAGAAAATTTGCTAAGTGTATGCAGGCAGAATTTGAGATGAGCCTCATGGGGGAACTGAAATTCTTTCTAGGAATTCAGATTAATCAAACTCCAGAGGGGACTTACATTCATCAGAGCAAATACATCAGAGATCTTCTGAAGAAATTTGACCTCTCAGAATGTAAGCCATCAAAGATTCCAATGCATCCAACGTGCATTCTGGAAAGAGAAGAGGTAAGCAAAAGCGTAGAACAGAAAGTCTACAGAGGTATGATTGGTTCTCTCCTTTATCTGACTGCTTCAAGACCTGATATTTTATTCAGCGTATGTATTTGTGCTAGATTCCAATCAAATCCTAGAGAATCTCACTTAACAACTGTTAAGCGAATTTTCAAGTATCTGAAAGGTACTACTAATCTGGGTTTGTTTTATAGAAAATCTAGTGATTACAGCTTAGTAGGCTACTGTGATGCTGATTTTGCTGGAGACAGAGTGGAACGCAAAAGTACTTCTGGAAGCTGCCAGTTTCTGGGAGAAAATCTGATCTCGTGGTCCAGCAAAAGGCAATCAACTATTGCTCTGTCAACAGCAGAAGCTGAGTACATAGCAGCAGCTGGATGTAGCACACAGATGCTCTGGATGAAAAGTCAGCTTGAAGACTTCCAGATTTTTGAGAGTAACATTCCTATTCTTTGTGATAATACTTCTGCTATTTGCTTAAGTAAGAATCCTATTTTACATTCTAGAGCTAAGCATATAGAAATAAAACATCATTTCATTAGGGACTATATTCAGAAAGGAATTTTAAACTTGAAATTTATAGATACAGACCATCAATGGGCTGATATCTTTACTAAACCCCTTTCAGAAGATAGGTTCAATTTCATTCTGAAACATCTCAGCATGAAAGTATGCCCAGAATGAAAATGTTTTAATTCCATGTATTTATCTTCAGAATGTAATTATATTACTGTGAACTTCTGATCAATCTTCTTTCAGAAAGTTAGAACATGCAGATTGTATCAGAGGCAAGTCTAAAGATCTGAGAGTCTAATCTCAAAGACAGACGTGCTGATCACTACATCAAACAAGTGTCATCCAATCATCAGCAAATCCCTGAAGCAGAACGCGTGCACGCTTCTGAGAAAGGAAAAAGCTGATTGGGTGCATTGAGACACATGTCTGGTAACCGTTTTTAAGTATCTTTCTCAAATCCCCCAAAATCAGCAAGCATTTAATGCAAAAGTAATCACGCTTGTTAATGGCAATCATTATTTTTTTCCCTCTCTTAAAAACGTTTAATTTTTCAAAATAATTTTTGAAATCTTTATTTAAGCACATTATTCTTCAATCTTATTCTTTACGCTTTCTCATAATCTCTTAAGTATTCTCTGCATATTTCTGAGTTATCTTCTTAAAACCTTTTTTTTTCTCTCAAATCATTCTCAAGCTTTTTGTGTGAGAACAATGGCATCCTCCAGCATTTCTGCAGGAAATCAGAAGAAAGAAACCTCTGAGCAGTATCAGGTGCCTACCAGAACTCTTCTCACACCGGTAAAGAATCTTGAGGTTCTCTCTGAGTTAATCGTCGATTTCGAAAGTTTGAAGGATAATGGATTTGACCTAACTGAGGAAATCAAAGCTCAAAAGTGGGAGAGGTACTTTGATAGGTTGGTTGGACCAACTTTCCCAGAGCTTGTCAAGGAATTTTGGATTCACGCCAAGATTCATAAACATCTAGTCATCTCTTCTGTCATGGGAAAGAAGATAATAATTTCTGAAGACCTCATTGCTAGGTTAATTGGTCAAAGTGGTGGTGGAGTCCGTTGTGTGGACATGGCCGACAGATGCCCTGATATAGGTGTGGTAGCCAACTGCATTTTCACTCTTGGATTTCCCAGCAGCAAAATCAAGGATCTGAAGGATCACTGCAGAGTGTGGGCCAAGATTGTTCTGGGCTGTTTCAATCACAGGAAGCCAACAAGCTCTCCTGATTATATAAACGTGGATCAGCAATTTCTGATCTACTTTATTGATCAGAGGGTGAAGATCAATCTGGCACACTTCCTGTTCAACCATCTGAAGACTAGTGTGAAAGAGACTAGAGAAGAAGAAAGGACCAAAAGGGACTGGATACCGTTTGGGAGGCTCATATCAGATATTCTGACAGAGAATAAGCTGATAGATTATCTGAGCGAAGCTAAAGTACTGGGCAATTTTGAACCAACTGTTGGAAAACCGCTGAACGCTAAGAACCTGAAAAAGATGAAGCTGATAGAAAATATCAGGAAGGAACCCAGAGCTTCTTCAACTGCTGACATCTCCAGAAGAAGAGTGCCTCTGAGTAATTTCCCAAGATTTTCTGAAATGGAATCCCAACCTGATATGTTTCTCAAGTATCCAGATTCATACAAGGAAGAAGATGCAGGTTCAAAGCTGAAGATCAAAGATCTGAGTCAAGTCCAACCTGAAGTGACTCAGAAGAAGACAAAGAAGAGGAAAGCAGAAGGATCATCTCATCAGACTCCAAAGAAACGAGGTAATTCATCTGCTGCCCCTATTTCAATTTCATCTACTATTCCAACATCTGCTGCCCCTCCTCAAACCTCTCACAGAATATCCATCCCAATCCCTACTATTGATGAAACCATACCAGAAGACCCTTCTGAGGCCTTACAACTCAGAAGAACCAGAATTAAAATTCCCATTAAAATTACCAAACAACCAACTGTTTCAACAACACCAGCACTTGATAGAGTGCTAGCTGATATTGAGCGTGAACATGCTTCTGTTCAACCTCACTCTGAACCACCAAATATTCCTCCTCCACAACCTGAACCAGAAATTCAACCTGAACCAGAAATACAACCAGAACATCAACCAGAACCAGAACCACAATCTCAACAACCAATCACAGAAGAACCTCTGATCCCTGAGCAATCAGAGATTCCACCTCCTCAACCAGAAAATAATCCACCCTCACCACAAACAGAGTTTCACCGCTATGAAACCCCATCTCCTCATCATTCTGATCCCCACTCACCTCAACCTTCACCGCTGGCAATACAGTTGCCATGTGGAACCACCATTGTCAGACCCCAGTTACCATCATCAGAGGAATCAACACCTCCAAAAACTCCAACCACTCCAATAGATATATCCTCTGACTCTGATAACCATCCACCAAAACAAACAGCACCTCAGCACACCTCTGAAAACCAATCCTCTGAAAACCCCAGCAAAACCTTCATTGACTTAACAAGTCTTGAACGTCTTGCTGATTTAAGACACAAATTGGCCATTCCCAAACCAAAGCAACTAGATGTTGGCTCTGGTATTTTGGACTTTGAAACAGGTATGCTGCAATGGATTGCTTCGTTGAAGCAAGTCTGTCCGGGGATGATCGACCCAGCTGCTTCTGATCAGCTCTGGTCACAATTTAGAGTATGGGTTCGTGCTGAAGCACTCAAGCTGCAGGACGTCAACTACGAGCAGGCTCAACAGAACTTTAGCATGCTACTGAAGGAAGTTGAGAGTCAGCTGCCTCAAGAAGTTGTGCTCCCTCTGGACAGTGAATCCTGGTCTGAGAAAGAGCAAGCTGCACAGGTGCAACCATCAGAAGAAGACAAGACTCTTCAGGAAGAAAATCCAGCAGAAGATGTAGCTGAAAGTTCTGAGAAGCTTCCTCCTGCTGAAAGTTCTCAAGCTGCCTTGGACAGGCAGGCTCTGGAAGAACTCAGGCTGAATGACTTGCGTCTACAGCAGCGGATGGAAGAGAATGATCAGAAGATGGAAGCAAGAATGAATGTTCAGGACAGCAAGATTGATACTGTTGTCACCATGGTTCAGAAGCAGAATGAAACTTCTGAAAAGATTCAAGCAATGCTGGAAAGCCTGTTCTCACGCATGCCCCCACAACCTTGAAATTTTTTATGCATGACATTCTCTATATTTTCTTCATTTTCTGATGTACTTTTGACTTTGTTTTGACCATGTTTGTGTAATGTTCTTTTGCTCTGAACTACTTTAATATAACTTGTTTTTCTGATTTAAATTGTTTTAGCACATCACTAACACTTTTTGATTGCTGACAAAAAGGGGGAGAACAAGAATGATATTTAAAATCAATAACGGCTAACTAGACAGAAAATCTCAAACATTCTAACTCTATTACTTGAAATGTTTTTCTGTTTTGTTTATAAGTCTACAGGCACAAGGAAGCTATGAAGACTAAGAACTAGAAGCTCTGATCAAAATGTAAAAGCTCATGTTGCTCTGATCAAATATGAAGTTCTGATATATGAAGCTCTGATCGTCCTAACACTCTGATCCGAAGCAAAGCTCTGACAGGAAAAGCTCTGAAGCTCTGCTTTCTGATAAGTCAAAGTCCTATAATCCGATGCTCAAAGATAGAAAAAGATCTGACTCTGAAGAACACGCATATCAAAGGGAAGTAACAAACTCAGGGGGAGTATCTCTTAAACTCTGACTTCTCCGTACTTCTTATTCTGATACATAGTTCTGATAACTTTTCACGTTATTTTTCATTTAAAATATCTAGTTTTTGTCATCATCAAAAAGGGGGAGATTGTTAGAACAATGTTTGAATCTAGTACCCTATATTTAAGTTTTGATGATAACAAAGTGAAAAGATATAGTAGTTAAACATTTCATGATTGAATTATATTCTGCCTAAAATTACTATGCTCTGATTTGCAGATATGCTGATTAAAATAAGCAAGATCACGTTCTCAGCATCAGAATATGTTTTCATACACCAGCATCAGAAGTTGCTGAATCAGAACGTCAAGATCAGATGATCAACGCTTGCACATGCTAAAGCTTGATGAACAGAACTGCGCGTAAAACACTCTGATACAGAATCAAATAGTTCATCAGCAGCGAAGCAGAATCAGAATGAGCCAAGCCAGATCGTGCATTGAAGAAGCAACGGTACTGTGCATTGAACGCTAATCAATTCCAACGGCCTCATTCCAGACAAGATCTGCTCAAAAAGGAAAGCTTGTTATTAGCATTGAATCAAGAATATTTGCTTCAACGTTCACCTTCTCAAATGCTATATAAACCAAGCTTCGAAGATTATCACGGCTAATGCTTCCAAACTCTCTACACGCACAAAGCTGAACAATAATCTTCATCTACCAGTTTTGCTAAACCAACAAACTCGGATACTCCATTAGTGTTTAGCATTCTAAGTTTCTAAGCTTCATTTGTGTAAACATCACAGTTGTGATATAGTTTTGTAGAAAACATTCACACACATTATTTTACACCTTTGTAAGAAAGTGTTGCCTTGACAAACCGGATTGTGGTTTGAATCAAGAAGGCTTTAGCGGTTGTTAAAGCAGATTTGTATTCAGTTGAATATAGTGAATTAAGACCTCGTTGGAGAGAGGCGAAATCACCTTGACGGGTGGACTGGAGTAGTTTGAGATCAAACGAACCAGGATAAAAATACCTTGTCATTTGCTTTAAGATTCCAGTTTTACAATTCAACCCCCCCTTCTTGTGTTTTTCACCCCTTCAAGAACATATTAGGACATTGGGGAGCATTTGAGGCCATTTGGATGCAAGGACCTTGGTGCCACACAAAACCCTAATTTTGAATTGACTGCCTTAGGAGGTGATTTGACTGTCCAACTCTTGAGCTATTTTGAGCCACTTGGGAGTTTATTATTGAAATGTCTTGAGAAATATGGGAGGGAAAATTTTGGGGTACAACAGTTAGGCTAACTATTTCTGGGATAGTCTAGACTTCAAGGCATTCGAGGATATTCTGGATCTTCTGATATACGGCTTGGTATTGTTTCCGAACTCTGACTCCTTTGTTGATATGAATGCGATAAAGATCTTCATCTCTCAGAATCATGTACCCACTCTCCTGGGTGACATCCTTTATCAGCTCTATGCTCGTACTGCCCGAAAGCGGGGAACCTTGATGTGCTGTGCTCCCTTATTGGCAAGGTGGTTTATTTCGCACCTTCCCAAGTCAGTGCTGAAAAACAAAGAAGGCATGGGTTGGGCCTATAGGGTCATGTCTCTCGCTCACAGTGATATCATTTGGACTCTTAAGGGTATGGATGAGGTGACTATCATTGATCATTGTGGGGAGTACCCCAATGTTCCACTGTTAGGAACCCATGGAGGAATTTCTTACAACCCATGCTTGGCCTTACGTCAGTTTGGGAGAGCCAGAAGAGAAGGACCTCATGAGATGCTAATGCCTAGTATCATCTTTGATTTTCAAGGGGATAGTGACGAGCAACATTGAAGATTCATAAGGGCTTGGGATAGAGTTCACCAATCTGATCCACATGAGCTGGGCCCAAAGACTTCACTTCCGATGGAGCCATATCTCAGATGGGTCCGCATCCTTGCCCAAAAGCTGGGTATGCCATATGAAGCCGTCCGGCCTGTCACTCTTGAAGTTGCTAATTAAGAAGGAGTTCTTCCAACTATTCTCCATCCTTATATGCCCACTGACATTGGGGAACTGAAGAGATCTTGGATGCAACTTAGGGAATAACGGGATTCCTACCGAGAGAAGTTCAACGAGCAAGAGCAAAAGATCCAGAGGCTGACTAGGCAGTAGGAGAACGAGCGAATTCTCAACGACTATGTCCGCACTGAGAAGAAGAGACCATGGGAGCGTTGATTGGCCTTTGATGATTTCCTTTCCAGTTTCATTTACTTTTCAGTATTTCCATTCTTGTAACGACTTAAGAGCATCAGTTGAACAATTTGAATTTCAAAGTTTAAATCTAATAAAGTGTGTTTCCTTTCTTGTCTACAAATTTGAATCTCTTAACTGTCTTTGAAATTATAATCATACGTATTGCATCCCATGCAATCCATAACAGGTACCCATTACATGGCTCTTATCTTCTTTGTTGTTTATTTCAGCACTCATCATGTCTGCTGAACCTTCAACTGAGCAAGCTATCAAGGCCCTCCAGGCCAGAATGCCCAATTTCAAGAGATGTTCATGAATCTAGCTAAGGGTCAGCAAGACCTGAAGACCCTGATTCTGAAAGAGAAGAAGAATAAGAAAAAGAGGACAATCTTGTTTAACACAGGGCACAGGTTTGGAAACAGGCTACAGAATGAAGTTGATTTGACTACCTCATCTGGAGGGAAAGATAATCAAGAGGAAAGGAGGGCTCCTAGCCCTGTAGTCTCCGACAACGAGACGAACTATGATGAAGAACAATATCCTCCCGCTGAGGATAGATACAAGCAACTGGAAGACCGGTTGAATGCTATGGAGGTGCATAAGGTGCCCGGTCTGGACTTTGGTGATCTAGGTCTGTCATCTGGGGTAGTGATTCCCCACAAATTCAAGGCACCAACCTTTGCTAAGTATGACAGAGTTTCTTGTCTGAAGTTGCACCTCCGTTCATATGTAAAGAAGATTCAGCCTTACACAGCTGATAAGAACTTATGGATCCATTTCTTTCAAGACAGTCTCTCAGGGACTCAGCTTGAGTGGTTCTACCAGTTGGACGGAACCAGTATCCGCAGTTGGGAAGATTTGGCTACTGCTTTCTACAGGAAGTATTAGTACAACTCCGACCTTGCTCCCACGCGTACCCAACTCCAGGGTATGTCAATAGGAACAGGTGAAGGATTCAAATATTATGCTCAGAAGTGGAGGGACCTCGCCAGAAGAGTACAACCACCCTTAGCTGATTGAGAACTTGTGGACATGTTTCTAGGGACCCTGTCTGGTCCATTTTTCAACCACTTGATTGGAAGCTCTTCATCTGGGTTTACAGAGCTTATTTTGACTGGTGAGAGGATTGAGTCTGGTATTAAGGCTGGGAAGATACAGAAAGGTGCCTCATCAAGCACTGAGAAGAAACCATTTAAGAAAGAGTCCAGTGTTGTCTACAGTTCAAGAAACCAGAATAGACCCGAACACCGCCAAGCTGTTAATGCGGTTGTAATTTCAAAACCTGCTGGTGCTCCTTAGTACAATAATCAACAAAAGGATGAGAGACCTCGAAGGCAATTCACCCATCTCACCATGACCTTATCTCAGATTCTGCCGCAGTTGTTGAAGACCAATCTGGTGATTCTAAAGGAAGCCCCGAAGAATCCAAATACAACATCACCAAAGTATAACCCTAATGCCCGCTGTGCTTTTCACTCTGATAGCCCGGGGCATAATATAGACGATTGTTGGGTTTTGAAGAACAAGGTACAAGATTTGATTGATGCAAAAGAGATCGAGTTCGGGGCACTAGAGAAGCCTAAACAAGATGCAGGGTGAATGCTATCAGGGATGACGATGATGAAGAGTTTGATATTGACAATTGGATCTACCCGACTTCCAATGGTGGACTAAGCAACTGGACAACGAAGGATTCTATGCCCGTTTCTATCATTACCCAGTAATGAAACTTTTCATTTTGAATTTGTAACAGACAATGTTTAAAAACTTTATGGCCCGGTGTCTTACCCGGGGCACAGTGGCTTCAGTTGTGAGGGCTTTGTGTGTGTCATTTTCATATATCATTAATAAAAGCATTGGACGTTTCTTGCATTTCAAATTTTGCGCTCCTTGTTTTTCTTTATTATATATTGCAAAACATCTATTTACACACACTCACGTATACAGGTCCACATCCACTCTGGATCTCACTGGTAACGACTCTGCTACTGCCAGTTATGACTTCGAAAATCCGATCAACTTAGCCGAAGACGAAGGTGAAGATGATTGCGAAGTGTCTGGTGAACTTGCAAGACTGTTACTTCAAGAAGAGATGGTTATTCATCCGCATGAAGAGCCAGTAGAAACAGTGAATATGGGTACAGAGACAGACAAGAGAGAAGTTAAGATCAGTGCAAATCTGGAGCTTAGTGTGAAATAACGGTTGATTCAGATGCTGCGTGACTATGTTGAGATCTTTGCCTGGTCTTACGAAGCTATGCCCGGTTTGGATACTGATATTGTGGTTCATCGCCTGCCTACCAAGGAAGACTGTCCTCCAGTAAAACAGAAGGTCCGCCGAATGCGCCCAAAGATGTTTGAGAAGATCAAGGCTGAGGTTATGAAACAGTTCGACACCGGTTTTCTAGAAGTTACTTCTTACCCTCAGTTGGTGGCCAATGTGGTTCCTGTGCCGAAGAAGGATGGTAAGGTTCGAATGTGTATTGACTATATGGATCTGAACAGGGCAAGCCCCAAGGATGATTTCCCTTTACCTCATATCGACGTTCTGGTTGACAACATTTCTCAGCACAAGGTATTCTCCTTTATGGATGGTTTCTCCGGTTATAATCAGATAAAAATGGCTCCCGAAGACATGGAGAAGACAACCTTCGTTACTCAGTGGGGTACCTTTTGCTACAAGGTCATGCCTTTTGGGTTGAAGAACGCTGGGGCAACGTATCAGCGTGCCATGGTTGCTTTGTTTCATGACATGGTCCATCATGAGATTGAGGTATACATCGATGATATGATTGCAAGGTCCCAAACTGAAGAGGAGCACCTTGACCATCTGCAGAAGCTGTTTGACAGGTTGAAGTTGTACAAGCTGAGGTTAAACCCGAACAAGTGCACCTTCGGGGTGAGATCTGGTAAGCTACTGGGTTTCGTCGTGAGCGACAAAGGTATTCAAGTGAACCCTGCCAAGGTGAAAGCTATACAAGAGATGCCAGCTCCCAGAACAGAGAAAGAGGTCAGAGGCTTTCTGGGACGACTGAACTACATTGCCCGATTCATCTCGCACCTAACTGCTACTTGTGAGCCAATCTTCAAGCTGCTGAAGAAAGATCAAGTAGTACGTTGGAATGATGAATGCCAGGAAGCTTTCGAAAGAATCAAAGAGTATCTCTAAGAGCCACCTATTCTGTTGCCACCGGTTGAAGGGAGACCTCTAATCTTATACTTGACAGTACTCGATAATTCAATGGGGTGTGTGTTGGGTCAACATGACGAGTCTGGCCGAAAAGAGCATGCTATTTATTACCTTAGCAAAAATTTTACCGACTGTGAGACCCGATACTCACTGCTCGAGAAAACTTGCTGCGCTTTGGCATGGGCTGCTCGCCGGCTGAGACAGTATATGCTGACTCACACTACTCTATTGATATCAAAGATGGATCCGATCAAGTATATCTTCGAGAAGCCTGCCTTGTCCATAAGAATAGCAAGATGGCAAATGATCTTGACTGAGTATGACATCCAATACACGACTCAAAAGGAAATCAAAGGAAGTGTGTTGGCAGACCATTTGGCACATCAGGCAATGGATGATTACCAGTCTATGAACTTTGAATTCCCGGATGAGAGTATCATGCTAATAACTGATTGTGAGACACCTGGACCGAATGAAGGACCTGAGGAAGGATCCCGATGGTCCATGTAATTTGATGGAGCTTCGAACGCTTTGGGTAATGGCATTGGCGCTGTGATCATATCTCCTAAAGGCTCTCATACTCCGTTTACCGCCCGACTATGTTTCAACTGCACCAACAACATGGCGGAGTATGAAGCGTGCGTCATGGGTCTTCGAGCAGCAATTGACCTAAGGATTAAGTTTCTAAGTGTCTTAGGAGATTCCGCTCTCGTGATCAGTCAGATCAAAGGCGAGTGGGATACGAAACACCCAAATCTTATTCCTTACAAGGAGTATGTGTTGACATTGCTTCCCCATTTCGAGGAGATAACCTTTGAATACTTCCCAAGAGAGGAGAATCAGTTGGCGGACGCGTTAGCTACGATGTCTTCTATGTTCAAAGTCAATTGGGACAACGAAGCTCCCCGGATTATCATTGAAAGATTGGATGAACCTGCACATTGTTGCGACATTGAGACTGAAGAAGTAGCAGATAACCCTGGTTCCATGAGGTGAAAAAGTATCTTGAGGCTCAGGAGTACCCCGAGGGTGCATCTGTTAATGACAAGAAGTTTCTGAGGAGGTTCGCGGAGAAGTTCTTCATCAGCAATGACATCCTTTACAAGCGCAACCATGATTTGACCTTACTGCGTTGTGTGGATAAGAATGAAGCAGAAAGGATTATGGCAGAGTTACATGAAGGTACTTTCGGAACTCACTCCAGTGGACACACCATGGCAAAGAAAATCCTACGGGCAGGATATTACTGGTCCACAATGGAAGCCGATTGTTATCGGCATTCTCGGACATGTCACAAGTGCCAAGTTTATGCTGATAAAGTGCACATACCTCCAGTTCTTCTGAACATCTTGACGGCACCTTGGCCTTTTGCAATGTGGGGCATTAATATGATCGGCGATATCAGACCTACAGCGTCCAACGGGCATCGTTTCTCCTGGTAGGTATTGATTACTTTATGAAGTGGGTTGAAGCAACTTCCTTTGCTACTGTAACCAAGAATGTCGTGGCACGGTTTATTCGGCACAATCTGATCTGTCGATACGGTGTACCAGAGAGGATCATTACGGACAATGGTACCAATCTCAATAACAAGATGATCACTGAGCTCTGCGAGCAATTCAAGATACAGCATCACAACTCTTCTCCTTACCGGCCGAAGATGAATGGGGTTGTAGAAGCAGCTAATAAGAATATTAAGAAGATTGTGCAGAAGATGACAGTGACATACAAAGATTGGAACGAGATGTTACCATTTGCTCTTCATGGGTACTGTACCTCAGCACGGACGTCAACAGGGGCAACACCCTATTCCTTGGTATATGGCATGGAGGCAGTCTTGCCCATTGAAGTTCAGATACCCTCTCTTAGGATCATGAAGGATACAGGTTTGAGCGATGATGACTGGATTCAGACCCGACTTGATCAGCTGAACCTAATCGACGAAAAGAGACTTACTGCTATTTGTCATGGTCAGATGTACCAAAAACGGATGATCAAGGCATTTAACAAGAAAGTCAGACGACAAGAGTATCAAGTTGGGGATTTGGTAATCAAGCGCATTATTCTACCTCAAGGTGATCCCAGGGACAAATGGACCCCTACTTACGAAGGGCCATTTGTGGTTAAGAACATTTTCTCGGGAGGAGCTATGATTCTAACCACCATGGATGGTGACGACCTTCCTCACCCCATCAATGCAGACATAGTGAAAAGATACTATGCATAATCAAAAACCCACTAGGTTGACTGGCCTAGGCAAAAATAAGGGCTTCTCGGTGAACCAAAAGGGTTCGGGCAAAAATTAGGGATGAAAATGAAAAAATCTGTACACCCGGCAAGTCGAAAACCTGAAAAGGCGGCTTGGGCAAAAATGGGTATCCCGGTGGACTGAAAACCCGAAAGGGCGGTCCAGGCAAAAATTAGGGATCAAAGCGTAATACTATGTCTCATTGGATCACCTTGCATCCAGACTTCAGTCAAGCTCAGACGGCACTAATCAATCTAATTCATCTTCAACCAAGTAGCAAAGTGATGAGATGCTCGAGGACATAAAGGCAATAGCAGAGTTGGAACCCAGTAGGATCATTCACATAGCTGTTTTGTTTTCTTTTAACCAATTGTGTAAATTCTATTATTCGGCGGCGCTCTCTTACTAGGACGTCAGCCTCTTGTACAAAAGCGCCTATTTACAGGCCAAACTTCAAAATCAATACAAATTCATTTTCAAAGAAATTTCAAACTGTTTTTCCTTTATCTGTTTTGTTTTACCAAGAACGTCCAAATTTCATTTTTGATATATGCATTTGACATTAATTGCTGCTCATGAATATCTACATGCGAAACAAAAGATGAGTTACTGGTAATATCAGAAACAGGGGCAATAGAATTGTCCAAAGCTGTGTAGTTGCTCTGTCCACCAGGTACAAAGGTAAATTCAGCTGAAGAATACGGCTAAGATACCTTCACTCCCTGCAGAGTAAGGCAGTAATGATAGCTCTCCCCCAGTTGAGACTTGCAACTATGAACGAATCAACAATACTCTCCCCAAACAGAGTTAGTCTACCATCAGCACTAAAAGGGTCTTAATATTCCCCAGCGGAGTATAAGAATATTCCCCAACAAGTGTAAGAGTATCCCCGACAGTCTTAATGTTCCTCAACGGAGTAAGAATGTTCCCCGACAGAATACAAGATACCCCCAGTGGAGCCATTTCCCCAGCGCAGTCTAAAAATCTTCCCCAACGGAGTTGAATCATCATCCCCAGTAGACTTTGGAAGCTTACCCCCAGCGGAATACAAAATCAATCTCCCCAGCCAAATTCAGAGGGTTATCCCCACAAGAGCCTAACAGAGTTATCCCCAGCAAGTTGCAACTGAAAGATCGTCCCCAGCGAAGTTCTTTCCTTTCATAAGAAGGAATTCAATCCTCAACAAATTCAATGTCACCAGCAATGGTAATCCATCCCCAGCGGAGTTTATCGTTGAAATCCTCAGTGGAGCTTATCAGCGGAATCCCCAGTAGAGTTTATCAGTGACATTCTCAGCAGAACATCTCTTCCCCACAGAGTAATTCCCCTCGGAGTAATCTCTTCATCAGTTTATTCCCTAACGGAGTTATCTTCTCCTGCAAGTTCATCATCTTCGTTCATCATCCCCAGCGGAAACGAAGAATTCAACTCTCTCTCCAGCAACTCCGGGATTTATTTTCCCCCAACTAAAACATCACATTTTCATACATCATGATACATGCATATACACATCATACCATACAATCTCATTTATGTTGAGAACATCATTGCTTGATCCACGTCATGCATTGCATATGACTGACCTTTACCTTTCAGGAAAGATGCAGTTAAATTCTCAACTATGTCAATGGAGACAAAATCAGTTAAATCGATTCCTAAATATTTTTCTGAGGCCAATTCAGTCAATGGAGACAAAATCAGTTAAATCGATTCCTAAAGATTTTTCTGAGGCCAGTCAATGGAGACAAAATCAGTTAAATCGATTCCTAAAGATTTTTCTGAGGCCAATTCAGTCAATGGAGACAAAATCAGTTAAATCGATTCCTAAAGATTTTTCTGAGCCAGTCAATGGAGACAAAATCAGTTAAATCGATTCCTAAAGATTTTTCTGAGGCCAATTCAGTCAATGGAGACAAAATCAGTTAAATCGATTCCTAAATATTTTTCTGAGGCCAGTCAATGGAGACAAAATCAGTTAAATCGATTCCTAAAGATTTTTCTGAGGCCAACCCGTCAATGAAGACAAAATCAGTTAAATCGATTCCTAAAGATTTTTCTGAGGCCAACCCGTCAATGGAGACAAAAACAGTTAAATTGATTCCTAAAGATTTTTCTGAGGCCACCCGTCAATGGAGACAAAAACAGTTAAATCGATTCCTAAAGATTTTTCTGATACGAACGCAGTCAATGGAGATAAAAAAAACCAGTTAAATCGATTCCTAAAGATTTTTCTGATGCGAACGCAGTCAATGGAGACAAAACCAGTTAAATCGATTCTTAAAGATTTTTTGATGCGAACACAGTCAAAGGAGACAACCCGTCATATGAGACAAACCGTCAAAAGAGACAACCCGTCAATGGAGACAACCCGTCAATGGAGACAACCCATCAAAGGAGACAACCCGTCAAAAGAGACAACCCGTCAATGGAGACAACCCGTCAATGGAGACAACCCGTCAAAGGAGACAACCCGTCAAAAGAGACAACCCGTCAATGGATACAACCCGTCAATGGAGACAACCCGTCAAAGGAGACAACCCGTCAAAGGAGATAACTCGTCAAAAGAGACAACCCGTCAAATGAGACAACCCGTCAAAGGAGACAACCTGTCAAAGGAGACAACCAGTAAAAGAAGACAAAACCACCTACCGACAATCACCAAATGGCATCTGTAAGCCCATTCCCGACATCACAATGCTGATACTACTTCATGCGAGTGCAAATTTATGGGCACTCTAGTGTTCAATTATCTTCCCCCTTCGGATCACGAAAGGCCCGAAAGCCAATCTATATCCTCAGGTTTAAGAAAATTGAACAGGGGAAACTGTTGTACCCCAAAATTTCCCCTCCCATATTTTTCAAGACATTGCAAGAAGAATCTCCAAATGGCTCAAGATTGCTCAAGAGTTGGACAGTCAAATCATCTCCTAAGGCAGTCAACCTCAAATTAGGGTTTTGTGTTGCATCAAGGTCCTTGCATCCAAATGGCCTCAAGTGCTCCCCAATGTCCTAATATGTTCTCAAGTTAATCCATGTCAAATTTCAAGCCTTACAGAGGAAGTTTGGTCAGTCAATTGCTCAAAAGGTACCAAAATCGACTGTGCTAGGGCAAAAGTCAACTGTGACCTACAAATAGTCAAGCCTCAAGATTTTTTGTCAACATTATCATTTTGAAGGATAATTCATCATTTGATCAAGGGTTGATCATGATTCATCAAGGATTGCTCAAGATTCATCAAGATTCAAAAGTTGCTAAATTAGGGTTTTGCAGGAAAAGTCAACTCAACTTTGACCAAGCATAGCTTTCTCATACTTTATGATAAATGAACCATCCAAAGCTAATTTTGAATATAATGCAATTTCCTACAATCCATATTCACACCCCAAGATCAAGAAATGCACTCACAAGAAGTTAAAAATTTGGACATTATAGATCATTTTTGAAAGTCAACAAAAACACCTTTCTTGCCAAAGCTTATAACTTGATAATGGAATATCAAAATGAGATGAGACTAACAGTTTTAGTTAGAGGACATCTCAAGGTTTCTAAAAAGTCCAAGAACACTTCCAAAAGTTCAAAATTGAAGAAGTTATGCATTGTTGAAGTTGGGCATTTTTCCAAAATTGCCAAAAGCCAACTATCCCCAAAACTTCAAATTTTGACAAATGGGTCCACTTTTTTCCACTTGATTTGATCTTGTCACACCACACACGTGTCCTATCTTCAGTTTTATGACCATTCATTAATTTTTCTATTTTATTTGATTTTTATTGAATTAATTCACTTCTAATCAATTTAAATCCAAATAAAATCCCAATAATGATGAAATAAGATCTTTTTGAGTGATACAGGTTTCAATTATCATCATGGACCAGATCAAATCTGAATCATGCCATGTTATGTACAAAATATTTGATTTGAGACAATTTTAGAAGCTTTTTAATGGTGATTCGTATAAAATCTTCAAACATCAATGCTCATGGATTCAAGGCCCAAAAATAAACCTAATTCACTCTATTATACTCACACAATGCAAAGGCACAAAGTACACGACCAAAAGGCTGCACAAAATCACAAGAACAAACTTGAAAAAAGCTTGAAAAGTTGGAATCTGAAATCCATCCTAGAGGCGTTTTCAAGGCCAAAACTCAACGTAGACTTCTTGTTTGCCATCCACTGAAGCGATAGGAATCAAAACCAAGCCCTCCCGTCACCTAAAACGCACTGTAAGCTTCTCTGAAAGTGGCCCTGTACACGAAATCGCATTCCCATATTCTTGCATCTTTTGAGCAAATTTTTTGTACAATCATGCTTATCATTCAATTTCCAATCTTTCTGCAATATTTGATTTCGTTTTTGTAGCCTGTAACCCTGTACCCGAACCTAGGGTTTCCGTTTCTTGTTTTTAGGCGTTTGCTTTGCAGGAAAAATTAGGACCAATAATGGATATAGATGAACTCAGGAGGAAGAGACGATCACGTCCATGTTCATGGATTGCATTTTTATGGCTTAGGGCTCATTTTAGGATGAAGCCACTGATCTTGCTGCGGATAAAAATCCACAGGTAACAAAACCAGGTTGTGGCGAAGAAGATGATCACATGGCCACATCCCATTCGTCCTTTCAAATAATACGCGCTTTTTTCTTTCCAGGCATAATGATTTGTTTCTCAATATAATATTCACTACTTAATATACTAACAATAAAACACAATGGCTCAGTTGGTGAAGGCGCTAGTGGAAAATCCAATGGGACTTGGGTTCGAATCCCAGGTCCGCCAATGCATTTGTTTCATTTTTCTTCAGGTCATCCTATGCAACATCCAAGGCGTGGTCTATCATACACCTCCAGATCTCTAGCGCCAGATGGCCTCCAGGCCAGATCTGGTGGCCCAGATGAGAAGTCCATCCTACACCCTAGTCAACGTGCCATGGAGAATTGCAAAGGTCAACCAGGCTTCCAGCGTGAATGGGCCTCAAAATGCTGATTTCACCTCCTCTTGGGCCCAACACCCCCCTTGGTTTATTTTTTCTTTTCATTATATTTATTTATTTGTTAAATTATTATTATTATTTAAACTAACTGTGATCGGTGGATCTGGAACTGACTGTTTAATGCTGGTTCGCGAAATGTCGCGGAAGCAAGAGTCGCCACCGTCTTTTATTTTCTCCAAATGGAAAGGACAAAAGCACAGAAAAATTCCTTATAGAGATTGCTCTCGGTTCGGGAGGTAAGTTATAGAAAGGGAAGGTGTTAGCACCCTTTCTATCCATGGTTATCCATGGGCTCTTAGATACTTGCTCATTTATGTTTTCAAAATTGTTTTGCTTTTCAATTGTGGGTTTTAAAAGTTTCTTTGAAAAATTTCAGTTCGACTCGTACGTCAGAGTGTTTGAAAAATTTGCTTTGAAAGCTTTTGAAAATGTGTCAGTGTGAAAAGTCTTTTTGAATTTGTTTTGAAATTAGAGCAAGTATCCTTGAGAACCTACCTACCCTAAGGAATTCGTCTGTGTAAGAGTCCTTAAAAGTAGTGCCATCCCACCATTGAGAGGTAGGTAGCACCACCGTTGGAGTTTTCGGGTCAATTCGATTATAGGGACGTGGTGATCACCGGAGCAATGGGAAGACACCTTAGAAGCTACCCTCATGCCAGGTTCCCGGATCATGAGGACTTACTAAGACGTCCTCTACTCGACGACCACCTTTCGAGGCAAGGCAACAGTGAGGCGTACCCTAGGGGTGGTGTGTGCGAATTGTGTGTCATGTTTCAGTTATTTGTCTTGTCATGTTTGTCGTGTTCTACGCTTGATTTTATTTTAAGTCCATTCATTCTTGCATGCATATTTAACAGTTATAAATTGCGAGGAAATAAAGCTAAACTATTACAAATGGCGCGGGTCCACATCGCCAAAATTAAACCGGACCCGATTTAGCAGAAGGATAAATAATGCGAAGAAAATAAAGTGTGAAAAGTAAATTACATGGCTTAGGGACAATTACATAATTATAATGAGCGACAATAAAATAAACACGAGAAATAAAGAAATTAACAAAATTAGGGCGTTGGACCCTTTTGCAAATAATTAATGATTAATGAGAATTAAAAATTAAATGATTAAATGCTTTTTTTTTTGGTATTTTGTATTTTTTAGATTTAATGAAAAAAAAGAAATTAATTAAAATTAAATTAAGAAGCAAACCCTAATTCTAATATTTTTTTAATTATTAAGAAAGAATTAAAATAAGATCTAAATTAACCTAAAATTTATATACAATTTAAATAGGAAAATAAATAATAAATAAATAGTATTGTGAGAAATCAAAATTAAAAGGACATTAAAACTATTAATTAACCTAATTCTACATGTTTTGGATTTTTTATTAAAAAAGAATTAAAATTAAAACCTAATTAAACTAAACATTTTATATTCTAATTTATTCATGAAAATAATTAGTGTAAAATAAATATTATACTTTTGTGTATTTTTTAATTTTTGTAATGTTTTTAGATTTTCGTTAAAATAATTAATTAAAACAAACAATTAAAATAAACAATCAATTAAAATAAATGAAATAAATAAAAACAAGAGATCAAACCAGAGTGGGGTGTAGTCCCCAATTTAGGAGGTAAGGCCTGGTAATTCAAGGCCCATTTGCTTGGAAAGTGGTTGACTTTTAGGATCAGGTGTCAGCGCTTTGACTTGTGCTTATGGCATTTTTTGAATCCTGGCCCTTGATCTGGGTGAGATGGACGTGTGGGCGATGGATTATTGAGCGTGTATGGTGAACGTTCACGTTAGGCCTGCATGGAATCAGTTATAGAAAAATAATATGGAATTTATGCAAGACCTGGGACTTGAACCCAGGTCTTTGAGGTCACACGCCTTAGTCCCTGCCATCTGTGCCACTTGCGCTTCATTTAATATATAACATCAATTAAACAATATAAAGCAAAAACAATGCATAATGATGAAAACGCGCGAAGTTTTGAATGGACGTATCACTGATTGACACGCGCTTGTCTTCTTCCCCACCCTGTAAAACAAAAGGAATAGGCGACGGTTTTTTCAGCGTGGTCTTAAGGTGGATTTGAGAAAATAGCGAATAGCTTTCTAGGCATCATAAATTGTTCGCGAGGGTATAGGTCTCTTCGTCTTGAGGTGCTGAGTTCAGTCATGGCACCTATGAGTCCTAATTTTCCTTATATGCAAAAGCCCTAAATCAAGAACCTGCAAACCCTAATATTCGACAATGGCATAATCGTGTACGTGACTCAAAAACACAATCAAACGTTGCAGTTAGTTCAGAAGCATCAATATAAACATGAATCCATGAAAAAAAATGCAAAATAACGCCTAATTCATGCTATGCGAATTCAAAATGTTCTTGGTACGGTTGGACTTTGAGATACCGTTTCAGGGTGCTTTTCTTGTTGTTAATGATTGAGAAACACTCAATGATATCTCAGAATGCTAATGGAACAAAGATTGAAGCTTGAATCCGCCTCCAACTTTGATTTCAGTATATGAGTTTTATGTGAAAATTTTCAATTTGCCAAAGTGTGTTGTGCGCAGTTTTTTCGTCCAGGACCATTAGGGTTCTCATTCTGAGTATCTATAGAGGCTATTAGGTCAACAAACTTAGTACAAATCCCTTGCAATTATGGATTAAGATATTTGATTTGTTTAAAAATCTTTTTGAATCTTTTTCTATGGCTTTTGTACCAATTTGCATCCAATCACCCCAAATCTTTCCTCATTTGCCTTCACACGAAATATTGAGCCTATAATGTGTATAAAAAGATTTTTTAGATTAGGTTTGATATTTTTCATATATTAAAATCATTTAAATGAATATAAATTAATATTAATTCAAATAAATAATTAAAAAATATGAGAATACTTCCCTTTGGGCCTAGTGGTCGTGCATAGGCTTGGCATGAAGAAATTTGGAAGGAAAATAGGCCCATTTGCATTTTTAGGCCTTTTGCATCAATGTTGACTTTCAAAAATTTCCAAAAATTTCCCAACTTCCACAAGGCATAACTTGGTCAATTTTTAAGCTTTTAACATGTTCTTGGACATTTTGGAAAGGTCTTTGAGTCCTTTAACCAATGCCTTTGGTCCCATGTCATTTTGATTCACCAATCTCAAGTTATGGCCTTTGACTTAAAGTCACTTTTTGTTGACTTTTGAAAATGACCTATAATGTTGAAATTGATAACTTTTTGTGAGGGCATTTCTTGGACTTGGAACATGAAGATGAATTGTAGGAAATGTCTTTCTCTTCAAAATGAGCTTTGGATGGAATTTTTCTGATAATCCATGTGAAAGTTATGCCCTGGTCAATTTCAGTTGACTTTTTCAGCTGTCCAAATATAGCAACTTTTGCATTTTTGATGATCTCTGAGCCAAATTTTGAGAATCATGATCAAGCATTGATCAAATGATGTTTGTGGCTTCAAAATGATATATTGACCAAAAATTTGAACCTTTGACTGTCAAATGACCATTTTGCCCCTACAGTTGATTGTAGTGCAATCTAGGGTTTTGACTGTGCAATCTTGAGCTGAATGCCTTGAAACTTGACATGAGGATACTTGACCATCTTTGTAGGCATATGAGACTTGATTGGGCCTTTGAAAAGTTCATTTGCTTGACCAGAGCTCAAACCCTAGTTTTGACTGTATAGGAGACAGTTGAGCAGCACAACTCTTGAGGCATTTTGTGACCTTGACTTTGACAATTCTTGATGAATATGGGAGGGCAAATTTTGGGGTACAACAGTTGCCCCTGTTCAATCTTCTTAGACCTGAGGATGCAGATTGGCTGACGTGCCTTTCATAATCCGAGGGTAGAAGATGATTGAACACTAAAGTGCCCAGAAATTTGCGCTCACATAGTGACAGTAATGGGGAATGGGCTTATAGATGCCACTTAGAGATTGCTGAATAGGATGATGGGCTTATAGATGCCATCTGGATGTTGATCGCGTAGGAGAATCCTTAGCGAGAACTGCATACCTGCAAAACAGAAAAATGAGTACCTGACACGTTGCAGGAGCTGATTTTAGATGCTTGATATAGATGTGTCCTGACTGATTACAGGAGCTGAGTCTGGAGCTTCAAACGTTGATGAATGAACCAGGGATGGTTACTGCCTTGGCATGAATGGTAAGAGAATCCTGAATGATTTCAACCTCAACAACGCTCGTTGAGAAAATCTTGGTGAGGATTACCATCTTCGTAGTGTCAGGAAGAGAACCAAAGGACATTACCATCTCAAAGGGAGTTACCTCACTCACGTTGGAGAGGGAACTATAGGAAATTATAATCTGAAAGGAGATATCACCTCACGCTCATGCCGGAGAGGGAAGCATCTGAAGAAGGAATTACCACCTCACACGCCGTTGGAGAGGGGACCATAAGAGAATATCACCTCACGCTCATGCCGGAGAGGGGAACATCTGAAAAGGAATTACCACCTCACACGCCGTTGGAGAGGGGACCACAAAAGACTATCACCTCACGCTCATCGTCGGAGAGGAAAACATCTTGAAAAAGGAATTACCACCTCACGCTCATCGTCGGAGAGGGGACCACAAAAGACTATCACCTCACGCTCATCGTCGGAGAGGAAAACATCTTGAAAAAGGAATTACCACCTCACGCTCATCGTCGGAGAGGGGACCACAAAAGACTATCACCTCACGCTCATCGTCGGAGAGGAAAACATCTTGAAAAAGGAATTACCACCTCACGCTCATCGTCGGAGAGGGGACCATAAGAGAATATCACCTCACGCTCACCGTCGGAGAGGGGACCATAAGAGAACTTCTACTGAGTCTTTATCAGAAAAATCTGTTTGGAGTCGATTTAACTGGACTGGAGAAGTCCTTGAAATATGTTTGAGAATTTCAACTGCATCTTTCCTGAAAGGTAAAGGTCAGTTATATGCCATGCATGATATGGATCAAGCAATGATGTTGTCAACATAAATGAAACTTGTATGATGCAATACGTTATGCATGCTACCAATGATGTATGTAAAGTTCTATGTATGTTTTTGTCTAGGAAAATAAATCCTTGACGGGTGCCGGGAAGTCATATCCTGGGCTGATGTTGGGGAAGAGATTTTGCTTCCGCTGTGGATGATTGTTGCAAGAATACTGGTAGGAGGAGATGACTCCGTTGAGGAATGAACTTGGCGAATGAACTAATTTCTGCGGGAGAAGAGATACTCTAACGATCATGCTGGGGAGTGCTACTCTGTGGGGATAGCGGTGCTTTGCTGTGTTGATGAGGATAGCTCCGCTGGGTATACCGTTGATGAGTTATGCTGGGGATATCCTTATTGTGCTGGAAGTGTTTGATAGACTTCGCTGGGGGTAGAAAGATACTTTGCCGAGGACGCTCTTTCCGTGGCTTTTGGCTGAGGATAACCCAGTTATATCCTGTTAAGGAAATAACTCTTTAAATCAAGCCGGGACGACGCGTTCGTGCTCTGCGAGGGATAAGCTTCCAGAATCTACTGGGGATAAGCTTGCTGCTTGGGGAGATATGAATTCCAACTTTCCTGGGGAAACTGGATTGGATTCTTCTGGGGGGAGGTTTGATTTGCAGGGAAGTGATTCCTTTGAATAGTGGTATACCGCCGGGGAACAATCTTTAGACCAAGACTGCCGGGGATGCTTGTTGTATACTGCTGGGGAAGTATTGAGATCTACGGGAGGATACTCAATTTTCTTGATTTTTTGACAATTTTGCTTGGAGAAGAATGTATTGTTTTGTTGAACCACTCTCTGGGGGATTAAGATACACTTGGCCGTGTTCTTTAGCTAAACCTACCTTAGTACCTTGGGGAATAGAACAATTAGCTGCTCGGACAACTCTTTATTGCCCCTGTTTCCAGTGTCACCTGCAATGAATTCCTTTGTTTCGTATGCAAATATTCATGAGTTAGCAAATTATTGTCAATGCATACATCACAAATTGAACCTTGGACGTTCTTCGCCAAACAAAACAGGAAAAGAAAAAACACTTGGCACGTTTAACTGGAAATATATTTTTATTGATTTTTGAATGGCCTGTGAATAGGCGTTTTGTGTACAAGAGGCTGACGTCCTAGTAAGAGGTACGTCGCCGAGCAAAAGAGTTTATACAATGTTTTGTACAAAAGAAAAATAAAACAGCTGTGTAAAAGATGAATGATCCACTGGATTTCAATTCTGCTATTGCCTTTATAACTCCGAGCGTCTCATCACTTGATGACCTTGGTTGAAGGTGAAGCTGACTGATTAATGCCGTTTGAGCTTGATGCAGCTACCGGATTCTGGATGCAAAGTGATCAATGAGACATAGTTTTACGCTTTTATCCCTAACTTTTGCCTGGACCGCCCTTTCGGGTTTTCAGTCCACCGGGATACCCATTTTTGCCCAAGCCGCCCTTTCAGGTTTTCGACTTGCCGGGTGTACAGATTTTTTTATTTTCATCCCTACATTTTGCCCGAACCCTTTTGGTTCGACGGGAAGCCCTAATTTTTGCCTAGGCATGTCAGCCTAGCGGGTCTTTTTTCATGCGTAGTATTTTTTAACTATGTCTGCATTGGCAGGGTGAGGAAGGTCGTCACCATCCATGTTGGTTAAGATCATTGCTCCTCCTGAGAACACATGCTTAACCACAAATGGCCCTTCGTATGTAGGGGTCCATTTGCCCCTTGGATCACTCTGAGGAAGGATGATTCTTTTGATAACCAGATCCCCGACTTGGTATTCCTGTGGTCTGACCTTTTTGTTAAATGCCCTGATCATTCGTTTCTGATACGTCTGACCGTGACAGATAGCAGCAAGTCTCTTTTCGTCAATGAGATTGAGTTGGTCAAGTCGTGTCTGGATCCAATCATCTTCGTTCAGATTTGCATCCTTCATTATCCGGAGAGAGGGAATTTGCACTTCGATCGGCAAGACTGCCTCCATACCATAAACCAGAGAGAAAGGAGTTGCCCCGGTTGACGTCCTTGCTGAGGTACGGTACCCATGCAGAGCGAATGGTAACATCTCGTGCCAATCTTTGTATGTTACTGTCATCTTTTGCACGATCTTCTTGATGTTCTTATTCGCTGCTTCTACAGCCCCATTCATCTTCGGTCTGTAAGGAGAAGAATTGTGGTGCTGTATCTTGAACTGTTCGCAAAGTTCAGCAATCATCTTATTGTTCAGATTGGTACCGTTGTCTGTAATTATCCGCTCAGGGACGCCGTATCGACAGATCAGGTTGTGTCGAATAAACCGTGCCACAACAGTCTTGGTTACCGTAGCATAGGATGCTGCCTCAACCCACTTCGTAAAATAGTCAATCGCCACTAGGATGAAGCGATGTCCGTTGGATGCCGTAGGTCTGATCTCGCCAATCATATCTATGCCCCACATTGCAAACGGCCAAGGCGCAGTCAGAACATTCAGGGGAACCGGAGGAACATGCACCTTATCTGCATAGATCTGGCACTTGTGGCATGTCCTGGAGTGTTGGTAGCAATCGGCTTCCATAGTGGACCAGTAATATCCTGCCCGTAGGATCTTTTTAGCCATAGTATGTCCACTGGAATGTGTGCCGAAGGTCCCGTCATGTAGTTCTTCCATGATTCTTTCTGCTTCAATCTTGTCCACACAACGCAGTAAGGTTGAATCATGGTTCCTCTTGTACAAGATGCCGTTGCTTAGGAAGAACTTTGCTGCGAACCTCCTCAGGAATTTCTTATCATTGATAGAGGCACCTTCAGGGTATTCCTGAGCTTCCAGATATCTCTTCACTTCGTGGTACCAAGGCTTCTCAGTTACCAATTCAGTTTCGAGATCACAACAGTATGCCGGTTCGTCCAGTTTCCAGATGATGATCCGGGGAGCTTCATTATCCCATTTAACCTTGAACATTGAAGACATTGTAGCTAACGCGTCCGCTAACTGATTCTCTTCTCTTGGAAAGTGCTCGAAGGTTATCTCTGTGAAGTGGGGAATCATGGTCAACACACATTCTCTGTAAGGAATCAAGTTTGGATGTTTCGTATCCCACTCTCCATTGATCTGATTGATCACTAGAGCGGAATCTCCGAAGACACTGAGGAACTTGATCCGTAGGTCGATAGCAGCTTGAAGACCCATGATACACGCCTCATACTCCGCCATGTTGTTGGTACAGTTGAAACATAGCCGGGCAGTGAGTGGAGTATGAGTACCTTGTGGAGATATGATGATGGCGCCGATACCATTTCCCAAAGCATTGGAAGCTCCGTCAAAGTGCATAGACCATCGGGATCCTGGTTCAGGTCCTTCATCCGGTCCAGGTACTTCACAATCAGTTACAATCATGATGCTTTCGTCCGGAAACTCGAAGTTCATTGATTGGTAGTCATCTACAGCTTGATGAGCTAAGTGGTCTGCCAATACACTCCCTTTGATGGCTTTCTGGGTTGTGTACTGAATGTCGTATTCCGTCAAGATCATTTGCCATCTTGCAATTCTTCCAGACAGAGCAGGCTTTTCAAATATATACTTTATCGGATCCATCTTTGAGATCAACAAGGTAGTGTGAGTCAGCATATACTGTCTCAGCCGGCGAGCAGCCCATACCAAAGCGCAGCAAGTTTTCTCAAGCAGTGAGTATCGGGTCTCACAGTCGGTAAACTTTTTGCTAAGGTAATAAATGGCATGCTCTTTTCGGCCAGACTCGTCATGCTGCCCCAGCACACACCCCATTGAGTTGTCTAGCACTGTCAGATATAGGATCAGAGGTCTCCCTTCAACCGGCGGCATAAGGATGGGTGGTTCTTGGAGATACTCTTTAATTTTGTCGAAGGCGGCCTGACATTCATCGTTCCAACGTACTACCTGATCTTTCTTCAGCAGCTTGAAGATTGGCTCACAGGTAGCAGTCAAATGAGATATGAATCGAGCGATGTAGTTCAGGCGCCCTAAAAAGCCTCTGACTTCCTTCTCTGTCTTAGGAACTGGCATCTCTTGAATAGCCTTGACCTTAGCAGGGTCCACTTGAATACCTTTATCACTGACCACGAAGCCTAGCAATTTCCCAGATCTTACCCCGAAGGTGCACTTGTTCGGGTTCAATCTCAGCTTGTACAGTTTCAACCGGTCAAATAACTTCTGCAGATGATCTAAGTGCTCTTCTTCAGTTTGGGATCTAGCGATCATGTCGTCCACATACACTTCGATCTCATGATGGATCATATCATGAAATAAGGCGACCATGGCACGCTGGTAGGTTGCCCCAGCATTCTTCAATCCGAACGGCATGACCTTGTAACAGAAGGTGCCCCACTGAGTAACAAATGTAGTCTTCTCCATGTCTTCAGGTGCCATCTTTATCTGATTGTAACCTGAAAAGCCATCCATGAAAGAGAACACCTTGTGCTGAGCTGTATTATCTACAAGGACATCAATGTGAGGTAAGGGGAAGTCATCCTTGGGGCTGGCCCTGTTCAGATCCCTGTAGTCGACACACATTCTGACCTTGCCGTCCTTTTTAGGTACCGGCACCACATTAGCAACCCACTGAGGGTAAGAAGTTACTGCAAGGAACCCGGCATCAAACTGTTTCATCACCTCAGCCTTAATCTTCTCGGACATCTCTGGACGCATCCGACGAACCTTTTGTTTAACTGGAGGGCAGTCTTCCCTAGTCGGCAAATGATGGACAACAATATCGGTATCCAACCCTGGCATATCTTCGTAGGACCAGGCAAAGATCTCCATATAGTCATGTAACATCTTGGTTAACCGTTGCTTCACGCTGAGCTCTAGGTTAGCACCAACCTTTACCTCTTTTCTATCTGCCTCAGTACCCAGGTTTATAGTTTCTACTGGCTCTTCATGGGGTTGAATTGCCCTCTCTTCCTGAAGCAACAGTCTTGCAAGCTCGCCAGGTACTTCGCAATCATCTTCACCTTCGTCTTCGGCTAAGTTGATCGGATTTTCGAAGTCATAATTGGCATTAGCAGAGCTGTTATCAGTGAGATCCAGAGTGGATTGGAACCTGTATGAGTGAGTGTGTGTGTAAATACAGCTGTTTTGAAAATTACGTAAAGGAAATGAAAGATAAAAAAGGAACACAATATTTGCAATGCGAAAAAGTCCAAGATTTTCATTCATGATGTATAAAATGACAGTTCATATGCCCTCACAAATAGAACCACGGTGCCTCGGGTAAGACACCGGGCCATAGAGTTTATCATTGTTTATTACAGAAATAACGAAACAAAGAAATTTATTACTTAGTGTCAAAAGAAACAGAGAGATTGTCCTTGGCGCTCCAATTGTTAAGTCCACCATCAGCAGCCGGGTAGATCCAGCTATCAAACTCAGCTTCATCAACTTCCTCTTCAACACCAATAGCATTAACTCCATGAGCAGGCAGGGGAGCTGTCACCACATTAGGTTTGTCAGATGCTTCAAACTGTACCTCCTTAGCATCAATGAGGTCCTGCAGCTTGTTCCTTAGTGCCCAACAGTCATCAGTGGCATGCCCCGGGCTATCTGAGTGGTAAGCACAACGGGCATTCGGGTTGTACTTAGGAGAGGTAGTGTTAGGGAACTTTGGTGCCTCCTTGACAGATACCAAGTTGGTTGCGAGCAGTTGTGGCAGAATCTGCGATAGGGTCATGTTTAACCGGGTAAACTCTCTCCGGGGTCTATCAACCCTTTGAGGATTGTTTGGCCGGGGAGCGGCAGCAGGCGTAGCGATCATGACCGCACTGACAGATTGGCGGCGATCAGGTCTTTCTGATTTTCTGGAGCCATACACGGCACTAGACTCCTTTTTGAATGGTTTCTTGTCTGACCCAGATGATGATGCAACCTTTGCAATCTTTCCAGACTTCAACCCAGCTTCAATTCTCTCTCCAGTTAAGATCAAATCAGTGAAACCAGCAGAAGAATTCCCAATGAGATGATTAAAGAACGGCCCAGATAGGGTCCCCAAGAACATATCCACTAATTCTCGATCAGTCAAAGGTGGCTGCACCCTGCCAGCCAGATCTCTCCATTTCTGCGCGTACTCTTTAAAACCTTCGCTTACGCCCAACGACATACCCTGGAGTTGGGTACGCGTGGGGGCAAGGTCGGCATTATACTGATACTGCTTATAGAAAGCAGTGGCCAGCTCCTCCCAGTTACGAACTTTGGTCCCATCCAGCTGATAGAACCATTCGAGGTGAGTCCCTGAAAGACTCTCCTGGAAGAAGTGGATCCATAGATTCTTGTCCGCAGAGTACGGCTGAATCTTTCGCACATAGGACCTCAAATGCAGCTTGGGACAGGATGCCCCGTCATACTTGGAGAAGGTGGGAGCTTTGAATTTATGTGGAATGATCACACCAGTCGACAAACCCAGATCTCCGAAATCCAGCCCAGGTGTCTGTTGCACCTCCATAGCCTTCAACCTGTCCTCCAGTTGTTTGTATTTGTTGTCTTCAGGAGGGTACTGCTCTTCATCAAAATCTGTCTCGTTGTCGGAGACCACCGGACTAGGAACCCTTGCTTCTGCCTGAGAAGGACTCCTGCCAACAGAAGAAGCAACCTCTTCATTGTGTAGAGCATTACCCATCCTTCGGCCCGTGTTGAATAGAACAGTCCTTCTTTTCTTCTTCTTCTCCTTCTTCAGGAGCATGGCCTTCAGCTCATCTTGGCCTTTAGCTAGACCCAGGATTAACTCTTGAAACTGCGCATTCTGCGCCTGGAGAGCCTTGATTGAAGTCTCAGTTGATTCAGATCCGGAATTCATGATGCTGAAATAAACAGCGAAGAACTGTAAGCAACCTGAAAAAGGGGAAAACCTGCTATGCACATGATGTATGAAATGCGTATGAATTATGTTTTCAAAGACAATCGGGAATCAACTTTGTTAAACAAAAAGGAACACACTTCATTAGATTCAACTTTGTAATTGAAATTATTCAACAAGTTGCCCTTAGGCGTTTACATGAAATGAAACAACTGGAAAGGAAATAGAAACTGTAAAGGCACATTCAGAACTCCTCATTGATCCCATGGTCTCCTTTTCTCAGTACGGAGGTATGCATTCAGAGCTCTTTCATTCTCCAACTGCTTTGTCAGCTTCTGGATTTTCGATTCCTGCTCATTGACCTTTTCCTGGTAAGAATCCCGTTCTTCTTGCAATTGCGACCAAGATCTCTTCAATGTCTCATAGTCAGTAGGTATCTGAGGAGGAAGGATAGTTGGAGGAACACCATCTTTATCAGGACACTCAAGAATGACGGGTCTGACAGCTTCATACGGCATACCTAACTTCTGAGCACGGATGCGGACCCATTTGTTGTAGGCTTCCATAGGTAGAGAGGTCTTTGGCCCTAGCTCTTGTGGGTCAGCTTTATGAACCTTCTCCCAAGCCTTGATGAACCTACGACGTAGCTCGTCACTATCCACCTGAAACTCGAAACTGATGTGAGGCACCAACATCTCATGGGGGCCTGCTCTTCTTGCTCTTCCAAACTGACGGAGTGCTAGACACGGATTGTACGAGATCCCTCCTTGAGTACCAATCAGAAGAACATTAGGATACTCCCCGCATCGATCAATAATAGCTATCTCATCCAAACCTCTGCAAGTCCAAATGATGTCTTTATCTGTGAGAGACATCAACCTGTGAGCCCAACCTCTTCCTTCTTGGCTCTTCAGTACGGACTTAGGGAGGTGCGAAATAAACCACCTCACCAACAAAGGGATACAACACCATAGGGTTCCTCGTCTTCGGGTGGTACGGGCATGAAGTTGTTGCAAGATGTCACCCAAGAGAGTGGGCACAGGATTCTGAGACATAAAGATCCTAATGGAAGTGACATTGATGAAGTTGTCAGGATTAGGAAACAGGACTAACCCATAGATTAGGAGAGCCAAGATGTCTTCATATGCCCTAAAGTCCAAGTCATTCCAGAAGCTGTTAGCTTTACCAATCAGAAACTTGGCCAAGAAACCCTTAACTCCGCTTCTAGTTACCCAGTTGTCTGTTACCTCTTGATGGGTCAAAGGAAGAGCTGCAGCAATGTCCTCAAGCCTGAGGGTCTTTTCCCAACCAGTAAAGGGAGTCTGATCCAAGATAGGGATACCAAGCAGATTAGAGAACTCTTCCAGGGTAGGGACCAGCTGGAAGTCTTGAAAGGTGAAGCACTGGTACTGAGGGTCATAGAACTGGGTCAGAACACTCATCAACTGTTGATCCCGCTTTGCGGTGACTAAACTGAGAAGAGAACCATGCCTCTGAATGAAGGAAGTGGTGTTTGGAATTCTGCTAACCAACTCATCAAGCAACTCAGGTGAACGAACAAAGTTGAACCGGATAGTATTCCTTCGTACAGGCATCATAATGTCCTACAAAACAGAGCAAAGATGAAACCCTCTTGTCTTTGAAATGGTCAGTTCTTATGCAGGATGCATGCAATGCTCATGATGCTATGATGTTATGATAAAGCACACCACATACAGATACAAAGGCAAACATAGTAAGGCACACAAGTCACACAAGGCAAGCCCCTAAAGTTTAGGCCAGCATGAGGTCTAGGTACTACCCTCTTTCAGTTTGTTGGTTCATACCTGTCCTAATCAAAAGTAACCGGGTTCTTAGAGGATCCCAATATCATTGACTACCCTCAATCGGTCATAACTCCAGCATCGCAATCTTTTCTTGCGGCCAGAACCATCACGAGAGTTTAGCCTCAATGGGCGTAGCATACTGCTACTGTTCTAAAGGCCAAGTTGTGTCAATTAAGGTTCTAAGGTTGTTGGTGCTTAATGACTCCTTAGAAGACCCATATTCTCCTCGTTGCAACACAAGGGATATCGGTACAGACTAAGGTGTCACACCAACGTAGCCACTGCTTCACCTGTGTCGGTCTACGCCGGACAGGTCCCTCACAGCTTATGCTACCTAACAGGGTATCCCCAGATCCGGGTTAGGATCTATGTATCTCCGATGCAACCCACAATAATAAAGCAAGCAAAACAATACAAGTGAAAACACAGTTATGACCTAGCCCTAAGGTACACCTCACTTTATAGGTATGTCCCCAGCAGAGTCGCCAGTTCTGTGATCGGTGGATCTGGAACTGACTGTTTAATGCTGGTTCGCGAAATGTCGCGGAAGCAAGAGTCGCCACCGTCTTTTATTTTCTCCAAATGGAAAGGACAAAAGCACAGAAAAATTCCTTATAGAGATTGCTCTCGGTTCGGGAGGTAAGTTATAGAAAGGGAAGGTGTTAGCACCCTTTCTATCCATGGTTATCCATGGGCTCTTAGATACTTGCTCATTTATGTTTTCAAAATTGTTTTGCTTTTCAATTGTGGGTTTTAAAAGTTTCTTTGAAAAATTTCAGTTCGACTCGTACGTCAGAGTGTTTGAAAAATTTGCTTTGAAAGCTTTTGAAAATGTGTCAGTGTGAAAAGTCTTTTTGAATTTGTTTTGAAATTAGAGCAAGTATCCTTGAGAACCTACCTACCCTAAGGAATTCGTCTGTGTAAGAGTCCTTAAAAGTAGTGCCATCCCACCATTGAGAGGTAGGTAGCACCACCGTTGGAGTTTTCGGGTCAATTCGATTATAGGGACGTGGTGATCACCGGAGCAATGGGAAGACACCTTAGAAGCTACCCTCATGCCAGGTTCCCGGATCATGAGGACTTACTAAGACGTCCTCTACTCGACGACCACCTTTCGAGGCAAGGCAACAGTGAGGCGTACCCTAGGGGTGGTGTGTGCGAATTGTGTGTCATGTTTCAGTTATTTGTCTTGTCATGTTTGTCGTGTTCTACGCTTGATTTTATTTTAAGTCCATTCATTCTTGCATGCATATTTAACAGTTATAAATTGCGAGGAAATAAAGCTAAACTATTACAAATGGCGCGGGTCCACATCGCCAAAATTAAACCGGACCCGATTTAGCAGAAGGATAAATAATGCGAAGAAAATAAAGTGTGAAAAGTAAATTACATGGCTTAGGGACAATTACATAATTATAATGAGCGACAATAAAATAAACGCGAGAAATAAAGAAATTAACAAAATTAGGGCGTTGGACCCTTTTGCAAATAATTAATGATTAATGAGAATTAAAAATTAAATGATTAAATGCTTTTTTTTTTGGTATTTTGTATTTTTTAGATTTAATGAAAAAAAAGAAATTAATTAAAATTAAATTAAGAAGCAAACCCTAATTCTAATATTTTTTTAATTATTAAGAAAGAATTAAAATAAGATCTAAATTAACCTAAAATTTATATACAATTTAAATAGGAAAATAAATAATAAATAAATAGTATTGTGAGAAATCAAAATTAAAAGGACATTAAAACTATTAATTAACCTAATTCTACATGTTTTGGATTTTTTATTAAAAAAGAATTAAAATTAAAACCTAATTAAACTAAACATTTTATATTCTAATTTATTCATGAAAATAATTAGTGTAAAATAAATATTATACTTTTGTGTATTTTTTAATTTTTGTAATGTTTTTAGATTTTCGTTAAAATAATTAATTAAAACAAACAATTAAAATAAACAATCAATTAAAATAAATGAAATAAATAAAAACAAGAGATCAAACCAGAGTGGGGTGTAGTCCCCAATTTAGGAGGTAAGGCCTGGTAATTCAAGGCCCATTTGCTTGGAAAGTGGTTGACTTTTAGGATCAGGTGTCAGCGCTTTGACTTGTGCTTATGGCATTTTTTGAATCCTGGCCCTTGATCTGGGTGAGATGGACGTGTGGGCGATGGATTATTGAGCGTGTATGGTGAACGTTCACGTTAGGCCTGCATGGAATCAGTTATAGAAAAATAATATGGAATTTATGCAAGACCTGGGACTTGAACCCAGGTCTTTGAGGTCACACGCCTTAGTCCCTGCCATCTGTGCCACTTGCGCTTCATTTAATATATAACATCAATTAAACAATATAAAGCAAAAACAATGCATAATGATGAAAACGCGCGAAGTTTTGAATGGACGTATCACTGATTGACACGCGCTTGTCTTCTTCCCCACCCTGTAAAACAAAAGGAATAGGCGACGGTTTTTTCAGCGTGGTCTTAAGGTGGATTTGAGAAAATAGCGAATAGCTTTCTAGGCATCATAAATTGTTCGCGAGGGTATAGGTCTCTTCGTCTTGAGGTGCTGAGTTCAGTCATGGCACCTATGAGTCCTAATTTTCCTTATATGCAAAAGCCCTAAATCAAGAACCTGCAAACCCTAATATTCGACAATGGCATAATCGTGTACGTGACTCAAAAACACAATCAAACGTTGCAGTTAGTTCAGAAGCATCAATATAAACATGAATCCATGAAAAAAAATGCAAAATAACGCCTAATTCATGCTATGCGAATTCAAAATGTTCTTGGTACGGTTGGACTTTGAGATACCGTTTCAGGGTGCTTTTCTTGTTGTTAATGATTGAGAAACACTCAATGATATCTCAGAATGCTAATGGAACAAAGATTGAAGCTTGAATCCGCCTCCAACTTTGATTTCAGTATATGAGTTTTATGTGAAAATTTTCAATTTGCCAAAGTGTGTTGTGCGCAGTTTTTTCGTCCAGGACCATTAGGGTTCTCATTCTGAGTATCTATAGAGGCTATTAGGTCAACAAACTTAGTACAAATCCCTTGCAATTATGGATTAAGATATTTGATTTGTTTAAAAATCTTTTTGAATCTTTTTCTATGGCTTTTGTACCAATTTGCATCCAATCACCCCAAATCTTTCCTCATTTGCCTTCACACGAAATATTGAGCCTATAATGTGTATAAAAAGATTTTTTAGATTAGGTTTGATATTTTTCATATATTAAAATCATTTAAATGAATATAAATTAATATTAATTCAAATAAATAATTAAAAAATATGAGAATACTTCCCTTTGGGCCTAGTGGTCGTGCATAGGCTTGGCATGAAGAAATTTGGAAGGAAAATAGGCCCATTTGCATTTTTAGGCCTTTTGCATCAATGTTGACTTTCAAAAATTTCCAAAAATTTCCCAACTTCCACAAGGCATAACTTGGTCAATTTTTAAGCTTTTAACATGTTCTTGGACATTTTGGAAAGGTCTTTGAGTCCTTTAACCAATGCCTTTGGTCCCATGTCATTTTGATTCACCAATCTCAAGTTATGGCCTTTGACTTAAAGTCACTTTTTGTTGACTTTTGAAAATGACCTATAATGTTGAAATTGATAACTTTTTGTGAGGGCATTTCTTGGACTTGGAACATGAAGATGAATTGTAGGAAATGTCTTTCTCTTCAAAATGAGCTTTGGATGGAATTTTTCTGATAATCCATGTGAAAGTTATGCCCTGGTCAATTTCAGTTGACTTTTTCAGCTGTCCAAATATAGCAACTTTTGCATTTTTGATGATCTCTGAGCCAAATTTTGAGAATCATGATCAAGCATTGATCAAATGATGTTTGTGGCTTCAAAATGATATATTGACCAAAAATTTGAACCTTTGACTGTCAAATGACCATTTTGCCCCTACAGTTGATTGTAGTGCAATCTAGGGTTTTGACTGTGCAATCTTGAGCTGAATGCCTTGAAACTTGACATGAGGATACTTGACCATCTTTGTAGGCATATGAGACTTGATTGGGCCTTTGAAAAGTTCATTTGCTTGACCAGAGCTCAAACCCTAGTTTTGACTGTATAGGAGACAGTTGAGCAGCACAACTCTTGAGGCATTTTGTGACCTTGACTTTGACAATTCTTGATGAATATGGGAGGGCAAATTTTGGGGTACAACACTAACCAATTAAAATTTTTCTTAATAAAAATCAAAAATACAAAAAAAATATATTTTACTTATTAAAATTAAAATCATCACTTTATTTTTGTAAATAAATTAATTTAATCAATTTAGCTTTAATTAGGTTTAACTTTCAATATTTTTTGCAATATTTAAAATCAATATAGAATATTAGGTTTTTTACTAACTTTGATTAAAATTATTTTATTTCCTTTAATGTCAAAAAATCCAAAAAAATATTTTCATTAATTAATTAATTTAATTGTTAATTTAGATCTAGTTTCTTTTAATTCAAAAAATAACAAAAATCTTTTCTTTAATAAAAAAAGGGGTCAAAACCCTAAAAAATGCGCCGATTTAATTTCTCGCACGCGATCCATTTATGATATTATTGTACTTGCTTCCGAAATGTAATAGCTTTTAATTAGGACTTTAATTATTTTATCGCTTTCTTTTATTTTCCGCAATTTAAATTAAAGGGTTTGGTTTTGGCGATGTAAATACCCGACGCCTTGTAATAGTTTAGATTTAATTTCCGCAATTTAAATTCTGCAACTATACACTGTTAGATGTTTGATAATAGGGAATGCATGACAAGATCAAATGTATGAACTTAAAATCAACATAGCTCACCCATGACATGTACAAAGATAAATAATCGAAAAACAATACACTCACACATGCGCACTCTTAGGGTACACCTCGCTTGGTTGCCTTCGAACGTGATCATTGAGTATAGGAAGTTTTAGAGGTCGTCCTCTTGTCCAAAGATCATAAGTTTCCTCGAAACGGTTGCCTCAGAAAAATGATCTAAGACATTAGGGTTACCGCTAAGGCGTCCTAACATTGCTTTAGTGACCACACGTCCCTTAATCGAATTGACCCTTAAAACTCCAACGACGATGCTACCTACTCATTCATAGTGGGATAGCATTGTCTAAAGGACATTAGCACAGATTAATCCCCTTTTCGAGTAGGTAGATGGTTCTTAAGTACTTGCTCTCTCAAAATAAAATAAAACTTTTCGCACTTACAATCCTTTCAAACAAAAACTCTTTTCAAACCCACAAACACGAAGAAAAGCAAATTTTGAAAACACTTTAAGCAAGTACCTAAGAGCCCGTGGATAACCACAGATAGAAAGGGTGCTAACACCTTCCCTTTCTATAATCTACCTCCCGAACCCGAGAAATATCTCGAAAAAGGAATTTTTCTGTGTTTTTTTCCTTTTCTTGTTGGATAAAATAAAAGACGGTGGCGACTCTTGCTTACCGCGACATTTTGCAAAAACAAACGCAAAACGCAAACCAGCATTCCAAAAAACAGTCAGTTCTCTCCCACCGTATCACACATTGTAACCTAAGAATGATTGGAAAATAGAACATTCTCTTCATTGCCACATCTTTGTATTTTCCCATTCCACACTTTCGAGGAACCTACCAAGCAGCTCCACAAACTCTACATTGAGTTAAAGTACTATCTTCTTTAAAATATTATAAGCATCCATTCACACAACAATCAATTTTCTCAACCTCCAATCCTAACTTAGACACTAACTTTTTCACTTGGTAATAGTTTTCAGGTAAGCATCCTTTAGATGGACAAACATCGATTAACATTTGAGATAAAAATCTATGGCCTTTTGAGGAACATGCCAATTAGACATGGCAACCAACAGCTTAACTGAAATAGATAGTCTGGACTTAGAAGCTCCCTCATAAATGAGTTGGTTTGCAGAGATCAAATTATCATGAAATTGTTGAGCTTTTTCATTTGGTACCTCTCCCTCTATTTACCGTGGGAATTGGTAAACAACCGTTGATCTTCCAAAAGGTTACTTATTTGGTGACTCGCAGGATCGATCAGATTGATCCTAAGACATGGTTGATTTTGGGGTTTTGACTAAGTTTAACAATGATTAAATGACAAGAAAATAAAGAAGCTTTATGTAAATTGCATGAAGAAGAAAACTTGATAGAATAAAGAAAGGCTTGAAATGAAAGGCTTCGACTGGAAAAGTAAAGGAGAAGGCAGTAAAATTCTGGAAAATAAATGACTTTGATTAATTAAAGTGGTGTTTCACACATACATTCTCAACAATTCTTTCTCTCACGCTGGGTACTCGAATCTATATGAGTGACTTATATATAATTGTGAACACACGCGAAAAACTGCGTGAACTACTAATATTTATACTAAACACATCCCAAGTAACCGTCGGGCAGTTACGCTGCTTCGAGATGACTCCACTTGGCACGTTCACAGTGTTCGACGCTCCAGATCTTGGCACGTTGCACTTGGTAACCGCTGGGAACCATTTTCCCTCCAAACGTTTGAATCTCAAGCTGTTCCACTCTGAGCAACCGAACACCTTCGTCGAGAAGCACCTTCGACGTCGAAGGCAATAATATTCTTCCTTGGAAGAAATTCTCTAAGTACATTGCCATCTTCTGATGAGCATTTCGACAGAACCAGCTGGTCGAAACCCTTCTTCAGCTTTAATGGCTTATATTAATAAAAATAAGGGTGTCGAATTTAGGAGCCAACAAATTTCCCCCCAAGAATGTCTTATTTCGACTCTGAAAAAGAAAAAGGCATTCTTTGAAATTCCATTCGACACCTGTCTTTTCATTCTTAGCCACAAATTAACCTGTGCACTTTTTGTCTTCTACCAACCACTGACAATCCCAAGAAAAAGCCATCATTTCATCCGTACCTAAGACGTCACCTCAGTACAGCGTTTAGCGTGCCCAATGTCTTTTCACAAATTGTCATCATGACAATTTCCCAAAAACGAGGGCGCACGCTGCACCTTTTCATTTCTGCAGAACGGCTATGTCAACAGGGGGACGCCACGTGTCCCACTATCTTCTGCAACATTAAATGGCCTAGAATTTGGGGATTTCCCAACCACTATAAATAGCGCTAAGTACCCATTGTGGGACTTTTTCACGCTATTCTGCATTCAAACTTCCTTGTTGAACACAAAATTTCTGCAAACTTGCAAACACTTTGTTCTTCACTTCATCTTCAACCTTAACTCAACAATGGCCTCAGGTTCCTCTAACGCTCCTAGTTCTAACATCCCTTCCAGAAATGCTAAACCCAAGATCTTCTCAACTGTCCCCATAGTTACCCCTACAGGCCAACGAAGGGTTCCTGAACCCCTAGAAACTGCTGAGCGTGAAGCTTATTCACACCAACTAATGATTCCGGTTGGATACTCCAACCAAATCTTCGCCATGTCTGGCCCGTTATCCCCATGCATCGATGAAGCCATGAAGATCAAGAGCTTCTTTCCAATGCTTGAAAAGCTCAAACCTGTTGGGTGCTCTAAAAAAGATGCAGAGGACAACGAAGATCCCGCTAAGGAGAAGATAGATTTTCGCTTCTTCAATAGGGGTGTTAGGGCTTTCAGGTCTAGCCTTAGCCTCACTCCTGACTACAGCGCTTGGCTAGAGAAGATGGAAAAAAGCCAGACTTCGATCTGGAAGAACTTGGGGATATACGACCTAGTCATGCTGTCGAAGACGGGTCTCAACTACTCCCCTGAGATGCTGATAGCCTCCTTGCTTTTCTGGGATTACACTCATTTCACTTTCCACCTTCCTTGTGGAATGCTAACACCCACGCTTTTCGACGTGGCTGCCATCACCGGCCTTCGACCCACTGGGGATTATTTCGACCCAGAGGAAATGTCGGAGGATCAGATTGGATTCTCAGCTACGAAACCCACCTATACCACCTATATCAACCATTACCATGATAGGTCGACATCCACTGTGACGGATGTAGAGCATATCGCGTTTCTAGCCCTTTGGCTGTCACGCTTTGTGTTCTGTACAAAGTCTTTACAGGTGACAAAGAAGATGGTCACCCTCGCCACCCAACTTCACCATGGCCAAAATATTTATTTGGCAGAATTAATCTTGGCGAATCTGTACGAGTCGATCAGCAGTGGGGCGACTCTGTTAAAGATCATCGAAAACAGAGCCAGTATGTTGCTTGCATGACCTTTTTGGCTACTTCAGCTGTGGCTCAATGCCACTTTCGAGTCTTTCTTACCTCAGAAGACTCAAATAAATGAGCAAGCCCCTGAGATAGCAAATAGGCGTATCGAAGGCACCAAATTAGCTCTACTGACCCCGACTGAAGATGGGCTAGAGCTTCAACAGACTTTTGCAAACTTCGTCTTGATGTTTGCAAGAAGAAAAGAATTTGCTTCGACCATGGCTCCCTTCGCTCGACGAAAGGTTGGTCCAGAATGGTTCACCAGGCCCCATCCCAAGTCGTCAGGTGACCCTCAGGTCGAAGAACACACAATAATGTGGGAAGCATTTCTTACACCTAGAATAATGCCACTGCGCTTTAAAAGCTCCAAGACTCACTTGAGCTTGATCGCGTATCAACCAAACTTGGTCTCTCGACAGTTTGGTATCATTCAATCACTTCTTTCTCCTATTTTTCCTAGGGAGAAATCCATGTTATATTTTTGCAATGACTATACTGAAGATGCTGCCACCAAGCATATTGGCAGGTATGCAGGTCGAACAGTACTTTCACTGTTCGATTACCAACTTAACTTTCTCTGTTCACCATCCTTCGAAGACTGGTGGAAGAGTTACTATGCTGAGGAGTTCTTCGACGAGAAAGACTTTGTGGACGAACTTCAGAAGTCTTTCGTTCTAGTCCTTGACAAAATAAAGAAATGTAAGTTCACTCTCCAAATTATTTTGTCTTTCCATTTCGACTGGTAGCCTGCTAATTATGACTTGTCTTCTTTCAGTTATTCGAAAGCTTGCAACCAAGAAAGCTGCAGAAGGCCATCAGGGAGGAGGTCCCTTGACAAAACCTCCGGCACCGGAGAAAACTACAACAAGCCATCAGGGGGAAGGTCCTTCGAAAAAACCCTCAGCACCGGTAACCAAACTTTTATTATTTCCTTCTGGTTTTAATATCCTGATTTTCGATGTAGCATTCTAAATCGAACTCCAATTGGTTTTCAGGCACCTTCACCCAAGAAACGACCTGCACTGACGGTCGAATCTGGGAGTGACGAAGAAGACGACTCTCCCCCCGCTCCTCTAAAACGGAGAAAACTGAAGAAAGATGCTCCTTCTCCTGAGACTCGACCCACAATCAGAATAAAGGTTGCAGGGAGAAAATCCAGGCCACCTCCAGTGATTATCGAAGAGCCAACGGAGGAGGAGCTAAATGTTTTGCTCAATAAACCCGTCGAAAGTGATAATTCCAGCCCTGGGGCTGAAGTTCCTCTGCAGGTAGTTTCTCTGACCATTTTTAACTCAGGCGTCGATACTCACGTTCGATTGTGTCTCTTTCTAAACTAGGAGATTCTTCCTCTTCTATTTTCAGGAAACCACTGAAAGTTCAGCACCAAAGACTTCTGAAACACTAGACTCTGCTGAACTCAGTAGGCCACAAGAGAAGGAATTGGCGAACGATGAAGCCAATACTGAAACAGAAGAGCAACAACCAAAAGAGATTCAAGTGGTCGATCTGTCAGAGGAACAACATGACGAAGGGGATCATGCTGATGCTGGCACTGCTGAACTTCAAGTCGAAGAGAGTCATGTCGATGCAAACGCTACTCAACAACTTCAACCCCAAGACAACGCTGCTGCAAAGGTTACCACCTCGACAAAGCATAAGTCCAAATAAGACTTAGCACTCTTGAAGCAAACTGATCCCATTGGCTATCTGAATGCCATTATCGAGAGCAGAGGAAGTTCATCTGATCTTAGTCAGGAGGCTTCTACTCAATCGGGGAAATCCACTGAGACTTCTCCTCTCGATGAGGCTTTGATGAAGGTCAAGGCTCAGTTCTTCAAGAAAGATTTGATGAAAGCTTTGGAGGGGGACCCTACTGCTCCGTCGTGTTTGGGAGCTGTTTTGAATGCAGTCGACTTGCTCGCTGTGACTCCAGAGGTTTCGAGCTTTATCATGGAGTTATACTCCATTGTTGATCAAGTCTCAGCAGACTATCGACGATAGAGGGGCTTCAACAGCCAGCTCGAAGCGTTACATGGCAAAAGTTCTTCTGCCTGGACTGCAGTAGCTGAGACGACTTCTCAAATTGCAGAGTTGTCGAAGCAAAAGGCATCTAAGCAAGAAGAAATTGATGCCATAGATCGAGACAATGCCTCCATAAAGGCGCATATCGAAGAGCTGGAGGCCAAGATGAATGCTAATACTAAGCGCAAGGAGGAGCTTCTCTCGACTGTTTCAGACACCGAGAGTCAAGCTGAAATTACGCGAGGCCTAGAGTTTGCTGAGAAAGCCCAAGCCTTCGATGACCAAATTGCCAAGCTTGCCCAGGCGAATGCCTTGTGCAATAAAAGACTGGAGTTGCAGCAGGCCAAGTACCTTCGACTCAAAGATTCTATCCCCTTCTGATTGACTCAGCCCTTTAACCATGTATTGTAATATGTATTTGACAATGTCGCCATTTTGGCTAATTTATAAAATTTTCCATTTTGGCTTATTTATGGTTAATTTAGTCATTACTTGCTATTTATCTTGATCTCTTGGAGCATAGGTTTATACTTTTTCAAATATTTACCATTTACTCTCAAGAGCCTTTTATCTTCACCTAACTCTTCGACTTCATAAGCTCCACCAGAAAAAGTTTGGATAATTCTGAATGGTCCTTCCCATTTGGGTGACCATTTTCCCATGCTTCGATCCCTTCGATCCATGGGAAGAATCACCTTCCAAACTAATTCTCCAGGCGAGAATGCCTTAGGTTTCACTTTTTTATTGTAAGAGTCTTCTACTCTTTTCTTCTGAATCCTTAGTAGGTCGAGAGCGTGCAGTCTTTCTTCGTCTAAATCTACTAGTTCGTCTAACATCATATCCCAATAAACTTCAGAGGAGATATCATGGTGTCTCTGAACCCTTGCAGATTGAAGACAAATTTCCGCTGGCAACACTGCGTCATGACAAAAAGTTAGCCTATATGGTGTTGTACCTATGGCTTCTTTTGGGGACGTTCGACAGGCCCACAAGATCTGGTCTAACGTCTTATGCCAATTTTTTGGCTTCTTCCCAACATGCTTTTTTATCAAGCCAATCACTATTTTGTTCGCTGCTTCGACTTGACCGTTTGCCTGTGCATAATAAGGCGTTGATGTTAGGAGTTTAAAGCCTATTTCTTGAGCGAATTCCTGCATCTTTCGACCGGTGAAAACTGATCCTTGATTAGTAGTTATAGTTTCAGGGATTCCATATCTAAAGATAATGTTCTTTTGAATAAATTCAATGACATTTTCTTGGTCTACATTGACTAAAGGAATAACTTCGATCCACTTAGTAAAATAATCAATGCCTACCAATATATACTTCTGGCTCTTTGATGATGCTGGTCGAATCTCTCCAATAAGGTCCAACGCCCATCCTCTAAAGGGCCAAGGTTTCACTATCGAGTGAAGTTCGCTTGCTGGTACATGCTGGATGCCTGTATGGACTTGACATTCTTGACAACCCTTGGCGAACTCGACACAATCTTTCAACATGGTGGGCCAGTATAGTCCTTGTCGAAACAACAACCATTTCATCTTATGGCCTACTTGGTGAGCCCCACATGCTCCAGCGTGCATAGTCGAAAGGGCTATGTATGCTTCAGTTTCACTTAAGCACTTTAGCAAAACCCCTTCAGGCGTCTTTTTAAATAACTCATTACCCATGAGTACGTAACTCAACGCCCTATATTTTGTTTTTCGTTCTGTCGAAGCTGCTGGATTTTGTAGATAATCCACAATGGGTTTCCTCCAATCTTGCTCTGACAAATTGTCTATGAACGAAATTTCGAAGTTCCTTTGATCAACATACCCTAGTCTTGTCGATTCCAAGTCTGTTGGTGACAGACAAGTCGCTTTTATTTTCTCCCGAACTTCGATTGCTCTTTGCAATCTCGTTTTTGAAATTTTGTACCCAGATGCAATTTATGCCAAATCGTTGGCTATTTGATTTTCCAACCTGGGTATGTGTCGAATGTTGACCATTTCGAATTTTTTCAATAAACGATTTGCTATCACAAAGTACATAATGAGATTTTCTCTTATGCATTTATATTCTTTTGTGACTTGCTTAATGACTAACTCTGAGTCTCCCATTATTTCGACTCGAGTTGCCCCCAATTCCAACAATATCTCAAGGCCAGTAATTAGAGCTTCATACTCAGCCTCATTGTTCGAACAAGTACCTGATATCTTGTACTTGAATGTTGTTGGAATTTTTTCTGGAGAAATAATCAAGACTCCTACTCCTGTTCCATCTTTATGGCTGGAACCATCGAAGTAGAATTTCCAAGGCTCTATCTCCACATAATTAATACTCTCAACTTGAATTGAGTGGTCGACTATAAAGTCTGCCACCACTTGTCCTTTCACTGCCTTAAGAGGCATAAAGGTCAAGGAGTATTCAGTTAATGCTAGCGCCCACTTGCCAATTCGACTGTGCAGGATGGGTTTCGACAACATGTACTTGAAAACATCAAAATGAGACGAAACATACACATCAACTGGTTTTATATATTGTTTGAGCTTTGTACAAGAGAAATACAGACATAGACATAATTTTTCAACTTCGCTATATCTAGTTTCTGCATCGTTCAAAACTCTACTAAGATAGTAAATGGGTCTTTCGACTCCATTTTCATCTTCTTGGGCTAACATGCTTCCCAAAGTTTTGTCGGATGCAGCTATGTACAATCTCATACTCCTGTTGCTGCAAGGAGGCACCAAAATAGGTGGCTTTGTGAGGTACCCTTTGATTTTGTCGAAGGCTTCTTGTTGCTCTTGCCCCCATTCGAATCCTTCTTTATTCAATCGAAGTAAAGGTGAAAAGGCTTGAGCTTTCCCACTTAGGTTAGATATGAATCTCCTTAGGAAATTTATCTTGCCTAGCAGAGATTGCAATTCCTTTTTGTTCGCTGGCGCTTTCGCTTCCAGAATTGCCTTCGTCTTGTTCTGGTTGATTTCGATTCCTTTCTTGCGGACGACGAAGCCCAAGAAATCTCCAGCTTTTACACAGAATGCACACTTCAAAGGGTTCATCTTCAGACCATGTTCTCTCATTCTTTCGAATGATTGTCGAAGGTGGTCTATATGGTTCTTCCTGGAAACAGATTTTACAACAATGTCATCAATATATACTTGCATAAAAGTGTTAATAAAATCATGGAAGATGGAGTTCATCGCTCGCTGATATGTTGCCCCAGCGTTCTTTAGACCAAAAGACATCACTACCCATTCGTAAGTGCCTAAAGCCCCAGGGCATCGAAAAGCTGTTTTCGACACATCTTCTTCAGCAATGAATATTTGATTATATCCTGAATAACCATCGAGCATACTCAGGTACTCATAGCCAGCGGCAGAATCGACTAGCATTTCCGCCACAGGCATAGGATATTCATCTTTGGGTGTAGCAGCATTCAAATCTCTGAAATCTATGCACACCCTCAATGTACCATTTTTCTTAATCACTGGCACAATGTTTGCAATCCATTCAACATACCTCGTAACGCGTATGAATTTGCACTTCAGCAGTCTTTCGACTTCCATTTTGATCTTCGACAGTATTTCTGGAGCGAAGCGTCTTGGACTTTGCTTGATTGGCTTCTTCCCAGGTTTGATTGGCAACTGAAGTTCCACCAATCCTCTGTCGAGACCAGGCATCTCGTCGTAATCCCATGCAAAACAGTCCTTGAACTCTTTTAACAAATGGATTACTTCCAACCTGAGTTCTGGGTCAATTTTTGCGCTAATGTAAGTTGGCTTCTTCTCTAACCCTTCGTCCAAGTTGATTTCTTCTAAAGGATCCTGCACTAGCATCTTGATGTTATTCGCTAAGGGGTCCTTTTCGAATCCCAAAGGCTCATCGTCGTAGATGGCGTCGAGCCTTTGTTCCTGCATCCCTTCTGGCATGATATCAGGAGGTTCTGGATCGAAGTCCTTTCCAGGACCTGCAGAAGGTAACTCTTGATCATTGGCCTGTGTGGCCATATATTTTACTTCGGCTTCGAGAGTCGTTATCATTCTTGTTTCGGCTACGTAAGCCGAAATTCACTGCAAAGATTGTGACTCAGTCATTGTCACTGAATTCACTTCCCCAACCAGTTGGTTGGATATCAGTTAACCCACTAAAGTCAATGTGGGACAAGTCTTCTCTGTCCCATTGAAAACCATGCTCAGGGTGCAGGTATAGGGAACAAAAAGTATTTGGCGCTGGCGCCAAGTCGAAGTCAGGTGTTGGGCATGGCCCAATGTGAGCCAGGTTTTTGTCGAAGTCTGCCAGCCCTAAGTGATTTACTTCGCCCAGGTAATAGCTTTGATCCGCTTCTATGTTTTCGACCATTCCATCAGGACGCCATAGTAGCAAGCTCTTGTGCATTGATGATGGTACAGCTCCAACACCATGAATCCATTCACGGCCCAACAAAAGATTATAGTTAGGTTTGGCCGATATGACCATAAACATAGTTGGTCGAAGGATAGATCCCACCTTGATGTCCAGTTGGATCACACCCATAGTGGTCCCTATGCCGCCTTCATAATTCGACAGGACCATGTTGTGAGTGTTGTACCCCAAAATTTTCCCTCCCATATTCTTCAAAGATTTGCCAAGTCAAGCTTCAAAATTCCCCAAGGGTTGCACAGTTCAAGGGCCTCCTAAGCAGTCAAAGTTAGGGTTTGTGTTCTGGTCAAGAAAATGAAGTTTTCAAAGGTCCAATCAAGTCTCACATGCTTACAAATATGGTCAAGCATCCTCATACCAAGTTTCAAGACTTTCAGCACAAAATTGCACAGTCAAAAACCCTAATTGCACTACAGTCAACGGTAGGGGCAAAATGGTCATTTGACAGTCAAAAGTTCAAATTTTTGGTCAACATATCATTTTGAAGCCACAAACATCATTTGATCAATGCTTGATCAGGATTCTCAAAGCTTGGCTCAGAAATCATCAAAATGAAAAAGTTTCCTTATTTGGACAGTTGGAAAAGTCAACTGTAAATTGACCAGGGCATAACTTTCACATGGATTATCAGAAAAATTTCATCCAAAGCTCATTTTGAAGAGAAAGACATTTCCTACAACTCATAATCATACTTCAAGTCCAAGAAATGCTCTCACAAAAAGTTATCAATTTCAACATTATAGGTCATTTTCAAAAGTCAACAAAAAGGGACTTTAAGTCAAAGGCCATAACTTGAGATTGGTAAATCAAAATGACTTGGGACCAAAGGCATTGGTTAGAGGACTCAAAGACCTTTCCAAAATGTCCAAGAACATGAGCAAAGCTTAAAAATTGAGCAAGTTATGCGTTGTGGAAGTTGGGAAATTTTTGGATATTTTGAAAAGTCAACATTGATTCAAATGACCTAAAATTGCTAATGGGCCCATTTTTCCTCCATAATTCATCATCCATGACATGTGCACGACCACTTGGCCCAAAGGGAAGTTTTATTCATTTTTTATTTATTTATTTGGATTTTTATTAATAATAATTCATTTAAATTAAAATAAATATATGAAAAATGCTTAACCTAATTTTTTCAATCTTTTTGTGCACATTATATCATCAAGATCTCGTGCCAAGCTAAATATGGAAAGATTTGGATTGATTGATCATGATTTATACAAAAAGCACATGGAAAAAGATTGAAAAATAATGCTTGAAAATCAAATCTCAAAAGCTATGAATGCAAGAGATTCTGATCAGAATTCTTAACCTAATTCATTCCTACATAAGCATAGAACACAACCCTAATGCTTTGGACGATTGAAGCTGCGCAGAAACCATTCACCAACTTGGAAAATTTTGTCTAAAAACTCAATTCTGAAAACTAACTCGGAGATAGTTTCAAGCCATGATTTCCTTTCCATTAGCTTCCTTGAAGGTTACAGGACATATTCCAATCATTCCCCAAGCCCCATACTCAAGAAAACGTAAGATCACCATGGAAGTTGGTGAAGAAAATTTCTGAATCGGTTTCTGACATTCATGCATTGTTAATGTGTTTTGTTGTTATGTTTGTGCTTATAATAAAGTTTGCAAGCTAATCATATGTTTTAATTGAAGTTTTACGCATTATACGCCAAGATACCATGTTCGTTTTCTAGGGTTTACAGGATTTGAAATTAGGGGTTTTTGAATGAGGAAAAATTAGAACCCCTGAGTACTACCATTGACACGAGCATGTCTGGACGAAGAAGAAGCCACCATCGCGCCTAATTTATGGAGCCCCTGGGGCTATTCGCTATTTTTTTGTATCATGGCTGTGGCAACGCGTGAAAACCGTTGCCTATGTTTTATTATATTTTCAGGAAAAACAAACAACGAGGAAGATGATTATGTGGCTGTCCATGAGTGGAGCGTTCAAATGTTTCGCGCGTTTCCAAGCCATTGACAATTCCTCTTTTATAATATTTGTTAGGTATTCAATATTAAACGCAATTGAAGTGGCTCAGTGGCGCACGTGTTGACTGGTAATGTTAATGACCTGGGTTCGATCCCAGGTCTTCACCCTTTCCATTTGCTTTTTTCCAATTAACGTTCATATGCAGCGCCCATGCTGAAGACTATCATGCATCCTCAAAAATCAACGTCCATGTGTCCCAGTTGCATCAAATCAAAGGTCCAGATCCAAGGCATATGGTAGTCCCAGTCAACGCGCCAGCACATTGCCTGGAAAAGTCAAACGGACCAAGATTAATGGGCCTGAATTTCTAAAGAATCACCTCCTATTTGGGGTCTGAACCCCCTAGGTTTGCCAAGTTTTTTTTTACTTTCTTTATTTTTAGTTTTTATTATTTATTATTTTATTAATTAGTTTAATAGTTTCATAAATATAAAAAAACCTATAAAAATCAAAAAAATCAGAAAAGAGGAAAAATATAATAAATATTTTTGTTTTAATATTTTCCATAAATAAATTGTATATAATTATTTAGTTTTAAATTAGGTTGTAATTTTAATTCTTTTCATAATAAAATCTAAAAAAACATAGAATTAGGTTTAATTAATAATTTTTCATCCTTTTTATTTTTCTTTCATAAATAATATTAGTTATTTTATTTATTTTCATAATTAAATTTGTATACAAAAATTAGGGTTAATTTAGGTTAAAATTCAATATTTTCTTAATAAATTAAAAGCCACTAGAATTAGGGTTAGTATTTATTTTAATTAATTCTTTTTTCATATTAAATCCTAAAATACTAAAAAATACCAAAAACATCTCCTTTTTTAATTAATTAATTCCTCATTAGTCTAATTTTGCAAAAAGGGTCCAACGCCCTCGTTTCGATTTAATTTTTCATTCGCGTATTATTTTATTCCGTTTAAATATTCATGTATCTCTCCCAAGGCCATGTAACCTTTCAATTTTCTCGCACTTTTCTTTACTTTCTTTATTTTTCTGTCAAATCGGGTTCGAGAAACTTTTGGCGATGTGGACCCGTGCCTTTTGTAATAGTTTAGATCTTTACTTTCCCGCAAATATTTTAACTGTTAACAAATGGCATGAAAGAATGTATGGACAAAATAAAAACAAATGCATAGATCACTTTGACATGACAAGATAAATGCAAATGAAAACGACACACAAATTGCACACACCACCCCTAGGGTACGCCTCACTGTTGCCTTGCCTCGAAAGGTGATCGTCGAGTAGAGGATGTCTTAGTAAGTCCTCATGATCCGGGAACCTGGCATGAGGGTAGCTTCTAAGGTGTCTTCCCATTGCTCTGGTGATCACCATGTCCCGAACCTCGAATTGACCCGAACACCTCCAACGGTGGTGCTACCTACCTCTCAATGGTGGGATGGCACTACTTTAAAGGACATTTACACAGACGAATTCCTTATGGTAGGTAGGTTCTCGTAGATACTTGCTCTAATTTCAAAACAAATCAAAAATACTTTTCACACCAACACATTTTCAAAAAGCTTTCGAAAGCAATTTTTTCAAACACTCTTGAGGACCGATACAAGAGTCGAACTAAAATTTTCAAAGAAACTTTTTAAAACCCACAGTTGAAAAGCAAACAAACCATTTTGAAAACACAATGAGCAAGTATCTAAAAGCCCATGGATAACCATGGATAGAAAGGGTGCTAACACCTTCCCTTTCTATAATCTACCTCCCGAACCGAGAGCAATCTCTTTAAGGAATTTTTTTGTGCTTTTGTCCTTTCCATTTGGAGAAAATAAAAGACGGTGGCGACTCTTGCTTACCGCGACATTTCGCGAACCAGCGTTAAACAGTCAGTTCCAGATCCACCGATCACAGAACTGGCGACTCTGCTGGGGATAAGACTTAAAGTGAGGTGTACCTTAGGGCTAGTTCATAACTGTGTTTTCAATTGTATTGATTTGCTTGCTTTACTATTGTGGGTTGCATCGGAGTTACATAGATCCTAACCCGGATCTGGGGATACCCTGTTTAGGTAGCATAAGCTGTGAGGGACCTGTCCGGCGTAGACCGACACAGGTGAAGCAGTGGCTACGTTGGTGTGGCACCTTGGTCTGTACCGATATCCCTTGTGTCGCAACGAGGAGAATATGGGTCTTCTAAGGAGTCATTAAGCACCAACAACCTTAGAACCTTAATTGACACAACTTGGCCATTAGAACAGTAGCAGTATGCTACGCCCATTGAGGCTAAACTCTCGTGATGGTTCTGGCCGCAAGAAAAGATTGCGATGCTAGAGTTATGATCGATGGAGGGTAGTCAATGATATTGGGATCCTCTAAGAACCCGGTTACTTTGATAGGACAGGTTGAGCCCACCAACTTCAAGAGGGTAATACCCAGACCCCATGCTGGCCTAAACTCTAAGGGTTTGTCTTGTGTGACTTGTGTGCCTTCGTACTTGACTACTTGCATGTTTTATCTGACACATGAACTACTTGCAGGTTCTGTTTTAGTCCTTAACTGGGACTCATGACAGGTTTTACTTGAGTTTCTTGCAGGTTTTGGTTTGCAGTCCTTAATCGGGGCTCATAACAGGGTTACGCACATTACCCCATGCATCATGACATCATACCATTGCATACATCCTAACCCATTTCAAGGATCTCAAGGGCTTGTGATGCAGGTCATGATGAATCAAACATCTAGCAAAGGGAAAAGAGGATTTATTTTCCTCTAGCCAAAGTTGTCAGGGGCTATGACCCACTGGATATGGTGAGCCTTTGACCCTTGAAGAAGGACTCTCAACAACCTGAAGTACCTTCAATCAAGTTACCAGTTTCCAACTCTAACAATTTGTTTACCCCTCGAGGTCCTTGAAATCATTGCATGCATATCATACATATCATTGCATAACAGGTACCCTTTCTCTGCAGGTTGCTTACCTTCTTCGCTGTTTATTTCAGCAGTCTCGTCATGAATCCTGAATCTTCAACCGAGCATACTATCAAGGCCCTCCAAGCTCAGAACGCCCAATTCCAAGGGTTGATCATGAATTTGACCCAGGGGCAACAAGATCTGAAGGCTTTACTCTTGAAGAAGGAAAAGAAGAAGAAGAGGACTGTTTTGTTCAGCCCTAGACGCAGATCTGGGAACACCCTGTAGGATGAAGCTGAGAGGACAACTCCATCTGTGGGGAAAGGTATTCATCAAGAGGAAAGGGTTCCCAGTCCAGTGGTCTCCGACAATGAGACAGATTTCAACGACGAACAGTACCCTCCGGCTGAGGATAGGTACAAACAATTGGAAGACCGGCTAAGTGCTATGGAGATACAAAAAGTGCCTGGCCTGGACTTCGAGGATCTAGGTCTGTCTTCTGGGGTAGTGATCCCGCACAAATTCAAGGCACCTACCTTTGCAAAATACGACGGGGCATCCTGTCCAAAGCTGCATCTCAGGTCATACATGAGGAGGATCCAGCCCTACACGGCCGACAGGAACTTATGGATCCACTTTTTCCAGGAAAGTCTTTCAGGGACTCAGCTTGACTGGTTCTATCAATTGAATGGAGCCAACATCCGTACCTGGGAAGACTTAGCCACTGCATTCTACAAGCAGTACCAGTACAATGCCGACCTCGCTCCCACGCGCACTCAGCTTCAGGGGATGTCTATGGGTAAGGGTGAAGGTTTCAAAGAATATGCCCAAAAATGGAGGGACCTTGCTGGAAGGGTACAACCACCTCTGACCGACCGCGAGCTCGTCGACATGTTCTTGGGGACCCTGTCTGGTCCATTCTTCAACCACCTGATTGGGAATTCTGCTGCTGGGTTTACAGATCTGATCTTGACCGGGGAAAGAATAGAAGCTGGCATCAAGTCGGGGAAAATACAGAATGGTGACTCCTCGAACACTGAGAAGAAACCATCCAAAAGAGAATCTAGTGCTGTCAACGCAGTAGCTATTGCAAAGCCGGCCGGTGCTCCTCAGCATCGCAGTCAACAAAGGGAAGAAAGACCTAAGAGGCAATTTACTCCCCTCGGCATGACCCTGTCACAGATATTGCCACAGCTACTGGAAACCAGGTTGGTAGCTCTCATGGATCCCCCGAAGAATCCTAATAGGACACCTTCAAGGTACAATCCCAATGCTCGCTGCGCCTATCATTCCGACAGCCCGGGGCATGCTACAGATGACTGTTGGACTTTGAGAAACAAGGTTCAAGATCTGATCGACGCGAAGGAAGTCCAGCTCGACTCTCCAGAGGCTCCCAACGTGATCACTGCTTCCATGCCAAAACATGGCTAGGATAGAAAGCACTTTTTTGTTCATTTGAATTCAAGTTGTAATTTTCTTTTGATTGTTCAAACATTTACTCATGTTAAACATTGTTATTTCTTTAATGCATCGCATATGTCTGTTTTTGAATCAATATATTCGCATTCGCTATATTCAAACTGCTTTCATTTTTTTTTGATGTCAACTCTCGATTAATAATGCTAAGCCTCTTGAGGGAGGATGACGAAAACGATACCACAATGTACAGTATGCTTTTGAACAGACCTAGCTGATGAGGTACAGGCATTGTTTCAATCCCTAAACACTGGAGTTATAAGGATGATAATCCCTCGTCAACCCCTCTGAGCCAAAGAAGTAGGAGTTTTTCTTTTCGAAATTTAAAACCCTTAATCATAACCTGGGGCAGGGTAGTCTCTCAGTTGATCCAAGTGCATAACGAATGGCACCAAAAAGATCCTTACAAAACAAAGAAAGACAGTGATGGTTCCGAATGATCAATAAAGAAAGGCAGTCATTATCTTTCAAAAAAAAAAAACCCATTAAGTCAAAACCCATGAAGGAGACTTACAAAACTGGGGCATCCCGCTGACTGTAATCACAAAAGAAACAGTTCATGCAAAATTTAGGGATAGCGAAATCAAAAAGAAAGAGGTCATACAAACCCTCAACAAAAACAAAAAATGACTGCCTATTCAGAATAAATCATCAATATCTGAACCATCATTGGAACATCAGGACAAAGACTCAAACAAGGTCTAACGCACGATCAACTGAGCTTAGGTTTGAAGAACATCACGAAGAACGGGTGGGTACAAATAATTTGAGCCTTTATCCTTTGTTTCTTAAACCGTGAACCATGCCACGTTACAACCCTTGAAAAGTCCTAGCTGAAGCATGGGTTAGTTCGAAAGCATACTGTTACCAAAGGTATCCTGACTCCTTAAGGCTCGCAGTAAAATAACGAGTTTGACATCACAGTTTACAAAAGAACTCACTTGTTTTATTAAAAAACTGCATTTCCAAAAACTTCGAAACAGACATAAGCTTTGCATTTTTAACATAACTTTGTTTGCATACGACTATTTGTTTGAACAGCATAGAAGCTCGCACGATGAATATCGGATGAACAAAATCACTCCCAAACAAGGGGCATGACATGATCGTTGTCCGTCATCTGGGGCAGTTAAGTCAAGATTCAGAGAATCTCTCAAAAGGCCAACCAGCTTGGGGCAAATCTCCGTCTAAGTCACTTGGGGCATTGGACGATCAAACGAAGATCTTCTGGTGGCATGGCAACACAACAACAGGGGCACCTCCCTACATTCTGAGAACGTGGACATAGTCAAAAAAATACTACGCAAAATCAAAGACCCGCTAGGTTGACACACCTAGGCAAAAATAAGGGCTTCCCGGCGAACCAAAAGGGTTCGGGCAAAAATAAGGGATGAAAATGAAAAATTTGTACACCCGGCAAGTCGAAAACCTGAAAAGGCGGCTTGGGCAAAAATGGGTATCCCGGTGGACTGAAAACCCGAAAGGGCGGTCCAGGCAAAAATTAGGGATCAAAGCGTACGACTATGTCCCGGTATCTCGTCACTTGCCTACCAGAAGAAGACTTGTCAAACGGCAGTCATCAAACACCTTCACAGGTACCTTCTACTCCAACAGAAACTGGGGCAATAATGAGTTGTCTAAATGATCCGGTTGCCCTGTCCACCGAGGTTCCAAGGTAAGTTCAGCTGAAGAATGCGACCAAGATACCTTCACTCCCTGCAGAGCGAATGTGTCCCCCCGGTTTTATTCAAAGGTTATTTCTCCACCAGAGCTTATAACTGGGTTATCCTCAGCTAATTGCCACGGAAAGATCGTCCCCGACGAAGCCTTCTTTTCCCCAGCGGAGTTCATCATAACTTCCAACAGAGCTCAACAACGGTATCCCCAGCGGAGTTATTCTCATCAACCTCAGCAAAGTACCTCTCTTTCCCCACATAGTTACCTCCCCGCAAAGTAATCTATTCGCCAAGTTCATTCCCCAACGGAGTTATCTTCTCCTACCGGTATTCTTGCAATCATCATCCCCAACGGAAACGAAGAATCTCACTCTTTAACGTCAGCCCATGATTTGAGTTCCCGGCATCCGTCAAGGATCTATTTTCCTAGACGAAGATACATTCATAAACATCACATTGTTATACATCATTATACATGCATATACGCACCATATCATACAATCTCATGTGTTGAGAACATCATTGCTTGATTCATATCATGCATTGCATATGACTGACCTTTACCTTTCAGGAAGGATACAGTTAAATGATCAGCTATGTAGACGAATACAGTCAAAAGAGACCAACCCAGTCAAAGAATACAAATCCAGTTAAATCAATGCCTAAAGATTTCTCTGATACACCCGTCGTCATAGACACTCGTCGTCATAGACACTCGTCGTTATAGACACTCGTCGTTATAGACACTCGTCGTTATAGACACCCGTCGTTATAGACACTCGTCGTTATAGACACTCGTCGTTATAGACACTCGTCGTTATAGACACCCGTCGTTATAGACATCCGTCGTCATAGACACTCGTCGTTATAGACACCCGTCGTCATAGACACTCGTCATCATAGACACTCGTCGTCATAGACACTCGTCGTCATAGACACTCGTCGTTATAGACACTCGTCGTTATTAGACACTCGTCGTTATAGACACCCGTCGTTATAGATACCCGTCGTTATAGACACTCGTCGTTATAAACACTCGTCGTCGTAGACACTCGTCGTCATAGACACTCGTCGTTATAGACACTCGTCGTTATAGACACCTGTCGATAAAGACCACCCGTCCATGGAAATAACCTGTCAGTAGAGACAACTCACCAACCTTTCTGAATTCCAGACTCGATTCCTGTATCTTGCCAGGGCACGTCTGAAGAGTTCGAAGATCTGATTCCTGTATCTTGCCAGGGTGTATCTGTTGACGACTAACATTACCAGACTCGATTCCTGTATCTTGCCAGGGCACGTCTGAAGAGTTTGAGGATCCGATACCTGAATCTTGCCAGGGTGTATCCGTTGAAGACTAGCATTACCAGACTCGATTCCTGTATCTCGCCAGGGCACTTCTAAAGAATTCGAAGATCCGATTCCTGTAACCAGTCAGGACATATCTACACAAAAGCATTTGAAAACCAGCTCCTGTAACATGTCAGGTACTCATCTTTTCTTTTGCAGGTACGCAAGTTCTTGCTAAGGAATCTCTTACGCGATCAACATCCAGATGGCATCTATAAGCCCATCATCCTATCCATCAATCTCCAAATGGCATCTATAAGCCCATCATCACACTGCTACTATGTGAGCGCAAATTTCTGGGCACTCTAGTGTTCAATCATCTTCTACCCTCGGATTACGAAAGGCACATCAGCCAATCTGCATCCTCAGGTCTAAGAAGATTGAACAGGGGCAACTGTTGTACCCCAAAATTTTCCCTCCCATATTCTTCAAAGATTTGCCAAGTCAAGCTTCAAAATTCCCCAAGGGTTGCACAGTTCAAGGGCCTCCTAAGCAGTCAAAGATAGGGTTTGTGTTATGGTCAAGAAAATGAAGTTTTCAAAGGTCCAATCAAGTCTCACATGCTTACAAATATGGTCAAGCATCCTCATACCAAGTTTCAAGACTTTCAGCACAAAATTGCACAGTCAAAAACCCTAATTGCACTATAGTCAACTATAGGGGCAAAATGGTCATTTGACAGTCAAAAGTTCAAATTTTTGGTCAACATATCATTTTGAAGCCACAAACATCATTTGATCAATGCTTGATCAGGATTCTCAAAGCTTGGCTCAGAAATCATCAAAATGCAAAAGTTTCCTTATTTGGACAGTTGGAAAAGTCAACTGTAAATTGACCAGGGCATAACTTTCACATGGATTATCAGAAAAATTCCATCCAAAGCTCATTTTGAAGAGAAAGACATTTCCTACAAATCATCTTCATACTTCAAGTCCAAGAAATGCTCTCACAAAAAGTTATCAATTTCAACATTATAGGTCATTTTCAAAAGTCAACAAAAAGGGACTTTAAGTCAAAGGCCATAACTTGAGATTGGTAAATCGAAATGACATGGGACCAAAGGCATTGGTTAGAGGACTCAAAGACCTTTCCAAAATGTCCAAGAACATGAGCAAAGCTTAATAATTGAGAAAGTTATGCCTTGTGGAAGTTGGGAAATTTTTGGATATTTTGAAAAGTCAACATTGATTCAAATGACCTAAAATTGCTAATGGGCCCATTTTTCCTCCATAATTCATCCTCCATGACATGTGCACGACCACTTGGCCCAAAGGGAAGTTTTATTCATTTTTTATTTATTTATTTGGATTTTTATTAATAATAATTCATTTAAATTAAAATAAATATATGAAAAATGCTTAACCTAATTTTTTCAATCTTTTTGTGCACATTATATCATCAAGATCTCGTGCCAAGCTAAATATGGAAATATTTGGATTGATTGATCATGATTTATACAAAAAGCACATGGAAAAAGATTGAAAAATAATGCTTGAAAATCAAATCTCAAAAGCTATGAATGCAAGAGATTCTGATCAGAATTCTTAACCTAATTCATTCCTACATAAGCATAGAACACAACCCTAATGCTTTGGACGATTGAAGCTGCGCAGAAACCATTCACCAACTTGGAAAATTTTGTCTAAAAACTCAATTCTGAAAACTAACTCGGAGATAGTTTCAAGCCACGATTTCCTTTCCATTAGCTTCCTTGAAGGTTACAGGACATATTCCAATCATTCCCCAAGCCCCATACTCAAGAAAACGTAAGATCACCATGGAAGTTGGTGAAGAAAATTTCTGAATCGGTTTCTGACATTCATGCATTGTTAATGTGTTTTGTTATTATGTTTGTGCTTATAATAAAGTTTGCAAGCTAATCATATGTTTTAATTGAAGTTTTACGCATTATACGCCAAGATACCATGTTCGTTTTCTAGGGTTTACAGGATTTGAAATTAGGGGTTTTTGAATGAGGAAAAATTAGAACCCCTGAGTACTACCATTGACACGAGCATGTCTGGACGAAGAAGAAGCCACCATCGCGCCTAATTTATGGAGCCCCTGGGGCTATTCGCTATTTTTTTGTATCATGGCTGTGGCAACGCGTGAAAACCGTTGCCTATGTTTTATTATATTTTCAGGAAAAACAAACAACGAGGAAGATGATTATGTGGCTGTCCATGAGTGGAGCGTTCAAATGTTTCGCGCGTTTCCAAGCCATTGACAATTCCTCTTTTATAATATTTGTTAGGTATTCAATATTAAACGCGTTTGAAGTGGCTCAGTGGCGCACGTGTTGACTGGTAATGTTAATGACCTGGGTTCGATCCCAGGTCTCCACCCTTTCCATTTGCTTTTTTCCAATTAACGTTCATATGCAGCGCCCATGCTGAAGACTATCATGCATCCTCAAAAATCAATGTCCATGTGTCCCAGTTGCATCAAATCAAAGGTCCAGATCCAAGGCATATGGTAGTCCCAGTCAACGCGCCAGCACATTGCCTGGAAAAGTCAAACGGACCAAGATTAATGGGCCTGAATTTCTAAAGAATCACCTCCTATTTGGGGTCTCAACCCCCTAGGTTTGCCAAGTTTTTTTTTACTTTCTTTATTTTTAGTTTTTATTATTTATTATTTTATTAATTAGTTTAATAGTTTCATAAATATAAAAAAACCTATAAAAATCAAAAAAATCAGAAAAGAGGAAAAATATAATAAATATTTTTGTTTTAATATTTTCCATAAATAAATTGTATATAATTATTTAGTTTTAAATTAGGTTGTAATTTTAATTCTTTTCATAATAAAATCTAAAAAAACATAGAATTAGGTTTAATTAATAATTTTTCATCCTTTTTATTTTTCTTTCATAAATAATATTAGTTATTTTATTTATTTTCATAATTAAATTTGTATATAAAAATTAGGGTTAATTTAGGTTAAAATTCAATATTTTCTTAATAAATTAAAAGCCACTAGAATTAGGGTTAGTATTTATTTTAATTAATTCTTTTTTCATATTAAATCCTAAAATACTAAAAAATACCAAAAACATCTCCTTTTTTAATTAATTAATTCCTCATTAGTCTAATTTTGCAAAAAGGGTCCAACGCCCTCGTTTCGATTTAATTTTTCATTCGCGTATTATTTTATTCCGTTTAAATATTCATGTATCTCTCCCAAGGCCATGTAACCTTTCAATTTTCTCGCACTTTTCTTTACTTTCTTTATTTTTCTGTCAAATCGGGTTTGAGAAACTTTTGGCGATGTGGACCCGCGCCTTTTGTAATAGTTTAGATCTTTACTTTCCCGCAAATATTTTAACTGTTAACAAATGGCATGAAAGAATGTATGGACAAAATAAAAACAAACGCATAGATCACTTTGACATGACAAGATAAATGCAAATGAAAACGACACACAAATCGCACACACCACCCCTAGGGTACGCCTCACTGTTGCCTTGCCTCGAAAGGTGATCGTCGAGTAGAGGATGTCTTAGTAAGTCCTCATGATCCGGGAACCTGGCATGAGGGTAGCTTCTAAGGTGTCTTCCCATTGCTCTGGTGATCACCATGTCCCGAACCTCGAATTGACCCGAACACCTCCAACGGTGGTGCTACCTACCTCTCAATGGTGGGATGGCACTACTTTAAAGGACATTTACACAGACGAATTCCTTAGGGTAGGTAGGTTCTCGTAGATACTTGCTCTAATTTCAAAACAAATCAAAAATACTTTTCACACCAACACATTTTCAAAAAGCTTTCGAAAGCAATTTTTTCAAACACTCTTGAGGACCGATACAAGAGTCGAACTGAAATTTTCAAAGAAACTTTTTAAAACCCACAGTTGAAAAGCAAACAAACCATTTTGAAAACACAATGAGCAAGTATCTAAGAGCCCATGGATAACCATGGATAGAAAGGGTGCTAACACCTTCCCTTTCTATAATCTACCTCCCGAACCGAGAGCAATCTCTTTAAGGAATTTTTCTGTGCTTTTGTCCTTTCCATTTGGAGAAAATAAAAGACGGTGGCGACTCTTGCTTACCGCGACATTTCGCGAACCAGCGTTAAACAGTCAGTTCCAGATCCACCGATCACAGTGAGGCTTGATGCTCTCATCACTTTTGCCTATTTTTCTCAGCATAAAGTGAGGGATGATGTTGATGGTTGCCCCACAATCCACCAAGATCTTATTTACTGTGGTTTCTTCGAGTTTAGCCCTTATAAATAAAGGCTTAAGGTGATTTTTCATCGCCCCTGTAGGAGGTTCGAAGAACCCATTCTGCTCTTCAGTAGCGCCATTATCCATGACGAAATAGCACACTGGCCTATGCTTGGCCATTTCTTGCTCCACTTCCCAATCGCTTGTTTCGACCTCCACCTGGCGGTTGAACTCCCTTGGCAAAACTGAGACTATGTTCACCATGATATCTAAAGTGTCATCAGACTCAGAGCCATCTTCATTGTCAACTTCACCCTGGTTAGGCCAGACTAGCCTATTGGTTACTGGTTGTCTTTCCAGAGGCGTCCTCTGCTTTCTCTGAGGAACATTTGAACTGGTTTCTGCCTTTGGTTCATTAGCAGCTTCCCTCTCAGCTTTTCGTCGCCTCTGGTATCTCCTCTATTGAGATCGAGACATGGGATTCTTCCCTTTGTAGTTGCTTGACACCTGGGTCACTTTAGGGGTAGCAACCTGAGGCTCTTTCTTATGTGTTAAAGACGAACCTCTTGGCACTTCGAAGGAGTGCCATCTTTCCTCGCTTGGTCTCTTTCGACCAGATGTTTTGTACCATGTATCTACTGGCACATTAGTCGGAGACCTGAAAGTCAGTGGCCTCTTTTCTTGATTTGAACCCCTTTGGGAGGCTCTTCTGGGGTCATGTCGAGTATCAACACTTTCCCTTTTTCTATTTGCTGCTCTTACACCTTGAATGTGTTCAGCAGCTTTTTTGTCGAAGATTGAACTGCATCGAGGACACAGCATCACTTCTGACTTCTTTTTCTGGCATCTTTGCAGGAAATCTGCCAGATTTTCATTTTCCCGAGGGAAAGCAGTTTTGTTGGCTTGTTCTTGCCTAATGGCCTCCTCTGATGCTTTTGGTTCAGAGACTTCGACCATGTTGACATTCATGGTGTCTTTGGTGGCAAGAGTCAACTGCTTCATCTGAATCTCCAAGTCCTCTGTCTGGCCTTGAACTGCAGCCAAGTGAGAACTGGGGTTTGTTCCAGATTTTTGGGCTCCAACTGTCTCCAGCTTTGGGCTTTGGACCGCCTTTTGGACCGCTTCAATTGTCTTTCTGGATAGATTCCCAGAAAAACTGCCAAAGATTGGCATGTTGACATGGTCCTTTGTGACTTCGACCATTGTGATTCCCGGCCTCTTCGACTGGCTTCTGGATGCCTCGATCACGTTCACCTCTGAAGGTTCAGCATAATGGGCTTCAGCCTGCAAAGGGTTGGAGTCCACAGTCATGGGGGTCTTATCAGCAAACTTCAACCTCCCTTCTTCGATAGCGTCTTGCACAAGATTCCTGAAAAGAAAACATTGAGACGTTTTATGGCCCAGAAAATTATGATATTTACAAAAGCCTCTTTTCTTTCTTTGATCAAGAGGAGGCACTTTTACCCCTGGGGGTACTATCATTTGGCCATCTTTTATAAGTAAGTCAAATATTTCATCACATTTTGTAATATCAAAACTATAAGTCTTTTTGGGGAACCTATCGTTGGTCCTTTCTGGACCAGTGGGATTTTTTCCACTTGAGGGGACTAACAGTTTGCAAGAGTATGGTGACCCTTGTTTTAGTTCCGCTAAATCGACCTCGCCTTCTTCGACGGTTATAGTTTCGTCGAAGGTTTCTGGATCTTCGTCATCCATCTCGACATACGCTATCCTCTCTCTTTTATGAGTTTTCGTTGCCTTGGCTTTTTCAGCTTTAAGGCGTTCTACCTGTCGAACTCTATCAGCCAATTGGGCCATGTCTCTCAGGTATTGAGTGTCTAACTTCTTCCTAATGGAATAATCTAAGCCGCCTGCGGCTATTTCGACTAACTCATGTTCTGGCACTTGCGTAAAGCATCTTGCTTTGAGCAACCTAAACCTATTTAGATATTCGTCTATAGGTTCAGTAAAACGTCTCTTTACACTGGCCAATTCTTTCAGGCTTATCTTGGTTTGTCCCATGTAGAATTGCTCATGGAACAATCTCTCCAACTGGGTCCAATGATGGATCGAATTGGGGGGGAGAGTTGTAAACCAAGTAAAAGCGTTCTTTGTTAAAGAACTTGGGAAGTACTTAATCCTCAGGTTTTCGTTGTTTGAAATATCTCCTGCTTCGATCAAGTATCTCGCCACATGTTCGACAGTAGATTCTGTCGTGTCCCCTGAGAATTTAGTGAACTTAGGGACTTTACATATAGGAGGTAAGTCTGTTTGCAACACATATTCCGACAATGGGGATGTGAAGTTGGGCCTACGAAAGCCCATATTCATCCCATTTTGAGTCATAATTCTTTCGATCATGGCTGCCAGATTATTTTCCAAACCCATGTTTTGGTATTGGATGTGTTGAACCACTTCGTCAGCATTTTGGTTTCTGTTAACTAACCTTACCTCTGGGGCTATAACCCTAGGTTCTTCGACAGGCTGCTCCAATCGTGCCCTAAGGTTTTCTTCGACAGGCTGCTGGACTTGGTTGATAGTAGTTTCTTCCTCTAAGAGTATACCTTGGTTTCCCCTTATTTGCCCCCCTCTGGGGCTGTCGAATAGGTTGGGGTACCCCAAAGAAGTCAGCCAGACGCGTCATTTGCGTTGTCATCTGCTGATTCGATTGGGTGGTGTTTTGTATTAGAGGATTCAGCATTGTACTTAAAGTTTGTGCCAACATTTGAACCATATCATGGTTGCTTTCGTCCATTTGTTGCCTCAAGACTGCTGTCGAGGCATTTGTAAGGCCATGTGCTACTTGGGACGTTCCTCCTAAGAGTTGGGTCCTATTTTTGTTCGCCATACCTACTCCAGAACCTTGGAGTGGCGAAGAGGCACTCACTAAAGGGTCTGAAAAAGTGGACGCAGCGTTCGTCAGGCTAGCCAATTCAGAAGTTGGCATGCCATAGAGTGGTTCTCGATTTTGACCGCCTGTCATAAATCCTGGGGGAACATAAGGCGTTGTTCCTGGATTTCCCCTTGGTGGGGGAGTTCCTAAAGGCACTCTAGGGCCAGTGAACGGAGGTAATGGCCCCGTTGTTGTGACCGTTACTGCTGGTGTTGAACCAGCGGTTATTGCTTCACTTACGGTTGGGATAACCGTTGTTCCCACATTCGTTTGTGGGATTTCGTTATTGTTTGGCGGATTCGCCATCGCTTCTCTTCTTCTGGCAGTATTGGTATTGTTAGTGTATATTCTACCACTTCTCAATAACATGCAATACTTCTCGAAAGAGATGATATTCTGTGTAAAAAGTTTAAACTTCAAAATCAACACAAGGTCCCACTGGGTGTGCCAATTTGTTTACCGTGGGAATTGGTAAACAACCGCTGATCTTCCAAAAGGTTACTTATTTGGTGACTCGTAGGATCGATCAGATTGATCCTAAGACATGGTTGATTTTGGGGTTTTGACTAAGTTTGACAATGATTAAATGACAAGAAAATAAAGAAGCTTTATGTAAATTGCATGAAGAAGAAAACTTGATAGAATAAAGAAAGGCTTGAAATGAAAGGCTTCGATTGGAAAAGTAAAGGAGAAGGCAGTAAAATTCTGGAAAATAAATGACTTTGATTAATTAAAGTGGTGTTTCACACATACATTCTCAACAATTCTTTCTCTCACGCTGGGTACTCGAATCTATATGAGTGACTTGTATATAATTGTGAACACACGCGAAAAACTGCGTGAACTACTAATATTTATACTAAACACATCCCAAGTAACCGTCGGGCAATTACGCTGCTTCAAGATGACTCCACTTGGCACGTTCACAGCGTTCGACGCTCCAGATCTTGGCACGTTGCACTTGGTAACCGCTGGGAACCGTTTTCCCTCCAAACGTTTGAATCTCAAGCCGTTCCACTCTGAGCAACCGAACACCTTCGTCGAGAAGCACCTTCGACGTCGAAGGCAACAAGATTCTTCCTTGGAAGAAATTCTCTAAGTACATTGCCATCTTCTGATGAGCATTTCGACAGAATCAGCTGGTCGAAACCCTTCTTCAGCTTTAATGGCTTATATTAATAAAAACAAGGGTGTCGAATTTAGGAGCCAACACCCTCCCTAACTGTTTCATTTTCCATATCAACATTCACATTTAGGACATTAACAAATGACCTGAAAACATCAGAGACCATTTCATTCATTTAATCAAAATTTTCTTCATCACCTATATTATCTCCACCAGCATTCCCTCCACTACTGGAATGACCATCAAGGTCCACATTTTGATTCTCTTCTCCATGATCAGTCCATGTATAATAGTTGGGCAAAAAACTATATTTGTACAAGTGATGTTTTACCTCATTAGGCGTCTTCAAGAGAATACAGACGCAATTTACACAAGGACACCTTATCCCCCCTCATTTAAAATTTATGGTTGTTTCATGACTTTATTGACAAAATCTTCAACTCCACTAACAAATTCATTTTCAAACCATACCTATCGGAGTTTACTCTATCATACATCCAACTTCGATCCATTTTCTACATAAAATATTGATTAATTAAAATAAATATAAAAGATGAATATATCTAATCCTTTTTATTGTTGATGCTAATTTAGAAGTTTTTGGATATTAACTCATGACAAAATGAGTTAGATAGTGAATACATTTTATGTGCGAGAGTATGTATATGGCTTATCACATGAAACCATGAAAAACATTCACATTATTATTATTATCCAAATGCGAAATAAGTGAACTGCGAGTTGACTCTTTTTTATAAACAACAACAGATTTCAAGCTTAATTTTGCCCCAATTTCATTTTCTTAATATTCAAACACAATCAATAAATAGAAAACCAACAAAGGAATGACACAAAACACATCGAAGAACAAAATCAGTATAGTTTCCAATAACTTCCAATTCCAAACACACTAAACAACAACAGCAACATTAAAACAAAATCTCTTGATTGTTTATACTCACCAGCAACAATACCTCAATTTTATCAAATTTATCAAAATCACAATCACTGGTTGTAGATTATTTTATTAATATATAATTTTTGTTTTATTTTATAAATTAAATTTTAATTTAATTTTATTAATTTAGTTAAAATATTTATTTCGTTTGCCAAATAATTTAATTTCCTCCATCAATTTCGATTGACACGTCTTTCCAATCGATTAGATAATTAAAAATAGTTTGAAAAGGAGTTTAGACAACTTTTTAAGTACTTGGTTCTGGCTTAGAAAATCTTTTTTTTGGATGGAAACATGTTTAAAAGATGTTTTAAGTGTGTGTTGTGTCTTGAGCTTTCACACATTTTCTCCAAGAAACTTCAAGACTTTTACTTTATATTATAGTTTACGATTATATAGACACTTGATCTTAAATCCTTTTCATAATGAGTCATGAGATGCTTTAGTTGTACTAAATTTGAAAGCTACTATATTTTAGATTTAACAAACTATATTTATAAATAGTTGTATGCTTTAAGGTTTAAATTGAAGAATTTCATATTATTTATGAATTAAAATAAAAAAGTGATAATTTAGAAATTAAATAAGACTTAAATTGAAGAATTTCATATTGTTTATGAATTAAATTAAAAAAGTGATAATTTAAAAGTTAAATTGATGTATATTTTGTAGAAAGTTTACTAAAAATATCGGCAATTATTCATTCGACTTTATGGTGAAAAGAAAAATCCTACATATTTTTTAAAATGTTTATGGAAATTAAATATATGTTTTCGATGCACATAATTTTCTGTTAAATATTGTTTATATATTGTAAATTGATTTCTGGTCCATGTATTGATTGTAATTTAGATTTGTAGGCTAAAATTATGTTTGAAGCGTTACCGAAAATATATTTTTAATTTTTTATATCTTTTTTATGATTAAGATAATGCGAATCAAAAATATATTTTCGATTTTAAGAAACATTAAAATAATTTCATGTATTGCGTTAGAAAACTATAAAATAGAAAAAGAAATTCTTAAAATATCATGCCTATCATGTTCAAAACTACTTCAGAAAATCTGTAACCATGTGGAATGTAAAAACACCACCTTAACACAGTTTGTTTCTTCATGTGTCACAAGTCTACATTAAATTATAAAAAATAAAATAAAACATAAGTTGACTAAAAAATTTAATTATTTAATATATATATATATATATATATATATATATATATATATATATATATATATATATATATATATATATATATATATATATATATATATATATATATATATATATATATATATATATATATATATATATATAATTATAAAAATAATAATTTTTAAATAAAAAATATTTCAACAAGTTATAATGATACTCAAAGTCCAATTCTGTTAAGGTCATAGGAGTAGTATTTATATTCACATTCACACTTGAACAGCTTCAATCAACAATAAAGATTACTAGCTGATAAAAAGTCATACAGGGATCATCATTCATAAGTCATAACAAAAATAGTGTTCATGGAGTTACTGACATGATTCTGAAATCACTTATTTGAAAATCACTTTTTTAATAGATTTTACATAGCAGGAACAAAAATCTGCCAGACCTTAATGTCACAGTCTAAACTACTACTATAAACTAGAAAAGATGCTTCTTCAGATTCTGAATTATCATCACAGTTTTCAACCACTGCAGTTAAGCACTTAATTGAACCTTGATGTCCTTGTAAAACAGACAAACAACAATAATCTCTACCAACACCTCTCCAAATTCTTATGGTTTTGTCAGCTGAACCACTGCACAATAAATCCCAAACAACAGCTAAACATAGTATAGAGTTTGTGTGTCCCCTTAACGCACCCACCACCACCATTTTTCCATCATCATCTTCATCATCAGTATCTTCTTTCTCCCAAACCAGTATTGATCTATCGCAGGCACCGGAATACAGAACAGATTCATCACTGCTCAAAACTAAAGCATTGATTCCAGAGTTGTGTTTCTCCAAGGTATCAACCAAACAGTGTTTCTGTTTCTTATCATGTTGAAGATTCTTCCATACTTTAATTCTCTTATCAGCTGATCCACTGTATACAACACCGTCGTAAGAAACAACAACGGCGTTTACAGCATCGTCGTGTGCGTTTGTTATTGATTCCAAGCAAGTGAAGTCTCTGGTTCGCCAGATTTTGATTGTTCTGTCCCATGAAACAGAGTAGAGCAAGTTTCCATCTTTAGACAGAGCAAGTGAAGAAACAGTGTCGACGTGATGAACCCATGTGCATTTTTTGTGTCTTCGAATTTGGACATGGTTTTTCGGGATTAAAATCTTGGAAGCACGGTCACCGAGTGTTGGAAGTGTTGCTAAATGGGTGTATTTTTGGTCGTTGGTTAGTTTCCAAACTCGGATTTTGTGGTCTTGATGAGCACTGAAAAGGGTGTTTGAGTTTGTGTTTGATTGAATTACTAAGGATTTAACAGCGCCATTTCCTGCGACTACTTTGTTTGTTGAGTTTTGTTCTTCCGAGGTAGTTATATTCCAGGTTGTGATTTCTCTGTCGGATGAACCAGTGAGGAGGAATTTTCCGAAGAGGGTGAGAGAGGATATGTAGGATGATGTGTTATGGGATTTGAGGGTTGTGATGAGGTGGGAAGTGTGATGGTGGTGATGGTGATTGTTGTGAGTGTTGAGGGAAGGAACTGAGAGGAGGCTGCGTTGTGAAGAGAGGGATGTTGACCCAGCAAGTTGGAGGAAGTGGTTGGAGTTTGATGAGGAAGAGGGAGTGTCATAGTGATAGTCCATGATTTTCATATGGTAAGGTAATGAAATCAAAATGTATGATAGAAAGCGATATGGATGATTATTATATATATTATTGGAAGGGTGGATTATATTATGTCATGTAGGTGTTGATATTCAAACAAATGTAAATTAAAAATTGTACCAAAATGGTGGAGTATAGTGAGACTATAGTGAAAGAGGTTAAACTCTTATAAAGTGAAGAGCTAAAGTTTAAATCACGATTAATAAATAAAATCATAAAGGCATCCAACAAATCCAAAGTTACATTCAGTTGATATTTTGGAATGTTCTATGAAAGTGTTTGGATGATATCAAATTTTGAAGTGATTTTTTTAAAAGCAAATCAAATTCTATCACACAATAGATTTTAGGTTTTATTGAAGTTTTAGTTTGGATTATATCACATTTTGGAGTGAAGACACCATAGATTTTAGGTTTATTATAGATTTAGTTTGGATTATATCACATTTTGGAGTGAAAATACAATAGATTTTAGGTTTATTATAGTTTTAGTTTGGATTATATCACATTTTGGAGTGAAAACCCAAATTATCAGGAAAACATTTTGGATGAACTTTTTAACTATGCATTTATTAAGTATGGACAAAAAAGAATTAAAAAAATACTAAAAATAGACAAAATATACTATTTAAGCATATGTTACATTGGAATTTTAATTAATGAAAAATCAATGAAAAATGTCATAATGAATGAACATTTAGTGTTAAGAGCATTAATATTAAGTGTTTAAAGACATTAACGATCCAACGATGGGTCCGCGACTAAGGAGTCAACTACTGTGATAGATATGGTCTGGAAGAATCACAAGAACGGATCCAAAAGATTAGGATCACCTGGAGGCATGTCCAAAATCTTGAGAAGGGCAGTCGACAAGACTTGAGCATCGACATGAATATTAGTCGACAGAGCCTCAAAGAGGCTAAAGACTTAGCAATTCCCATAAGATCAAGTATTCAAACAAAGACGGCATCCACAACACGTTGGCATATATTATCAAGAGTTATTGGGGAAGTTTGAAGCATTTATTTCAACATGGGTCGTAAGCAACATGGGTTGTAAGCAACAAAATCGTGGGTGACACGTAGACATGCTAATAAGAAACTGGAGACTAGAAGTGGTTTGAAATGTGGCATCTCCTTAGTGGTCAGAACTATCGTCGACAATTATTTGTAAGTAGAATAAATAACAGACTCATAGATTGTAACAAATTTTGCAAAAATTACATACATATTCTCCATACGACTGGAGTACCCAAGTCAAAGAGAATTTTTTTTGTGAGAAATATGTATGTGTCTGCGTCCAATCTTTTCATCATTTTCTTGCTTTCTTAAATGAAACATTTATTTTTTTTGTCTTTATCTTTGTTTAATGTCATTTATTGAACTTTATCTTCTTGTCATTTATCAAAGCTCACCTTCATTTAATTTTTTTTTACGCTGTCTTCGCACGAACGACTATATTCAATTTGCACGCGTGTGTTTTCATACAAATTACTTTGGAGATTTTTCGAGTTAATTTCACTTTCTTTTTAAACTCATGATTGTTTACCAAAAACACCGGTAAACAACATCAAGGATCATTTTTCTAAGAACAAGACCTCACTAAGCTAAAAAAGGACACCAAAAGGTCAAATAACCTCTTCCAGGAACCAAAGCTTGTTAGCAGGCGTGCTAAGCAAGGTATGAGGGTTCAAAAAGTTTCAAGGTTAAGTTACTTCAAGGCAGAGAAATATTTTTCTTGCTAAGCGAGGTTAAGGTGGCCAAGACCACTTGCAAATAAACTAGAATTTTTTAATGGGTAAGATTGTAAGTGTGCTAAGTGAGCTCTAAACCTTACTTAGCAAGAATGACATGCCATGATAAATAGGGGTTTATGTTGTTCAATTGAAGATAGTTGGGTGTAACTTAATGTAATTAGGTAGTTCTCTTGGTAGGGATTAACATGACATAAGTGGAAAAAAGAGGGAGATTGTTGGCAGAAACATTATTCGAGGAATCGAAAACAATTATTCCTCGTGATCTTTCTTATAAGGCTTAGTTGTAAATTTACGAAGAGTAGGCCTAATTATTTTTTCTTTTTTCATAGTCGTCATAATACTCATGTCTTTATTCCAATAATGGCGTTCTATGTAATTCTTTTTAAGCTTTAATATTGATGAATTCTTTGTTCTTAATGTTTGTTTTATATTAGCTACCTAAAACGTGTTTTCATGGTATAGCTTGATATGTGAAAGGAACTTGTCATTAGTCGATCCAATTTTTTCATCTATTAGATATGACAAAGTCTAGATATATATGTAGGTTCAATTTTTGTTTCAGTCAGGAACCCATAAATGGATGCTCTAGCTCTCTAAGGAACCAAAAATGATGAGAGGTTGATAATTGTTGATCTCGGACGGTGGCTCCGATCGCTTTTAAAGCGATGCAGGGTGAACCTACATGATTAGCACTCCAAATCCCAAATGAGTTCAAGGCTTAATACGAGTAAAGTGAAATTGGAGATCGGAGATTGTGTACTTCCTCATAGCCTACGAACTGTTTTATACGTTAGGTCGAGTAGAGCGGGCTTAAGACAGATTGGGCCCTAGTCACTTGAGCATTAGGCCGGTCTAGAACATTTGCTCCCATGGCTTTTTCGGGCGATATAGGAGTCGGGGAAAGCCTAAAGTGTCGTTGTTGTACCCCAAAATTGTCCCTCCCATTTTTCTCAAGACATGCTTTCAAAGGTTCTCAAGATACTCAAGGGTTGACCAGTCAAGCCTCCTAGCAAGGGGTCTACAACTAGGGTTTTGAGTTCCTCAAAGAAGTTTGAGTTGCAAAGGTCTCAAGTGTCTTTCATGTTTCTCCATAGGTTCTCAATAAGGTTCATGTCAAGTTTCAAGTCCTACCTCACAAGCTTGCCCAGTCAATGGCTCAGATGATTGAAAATTAACTGTATTGGTCAAAAAGTCAATTATGGTCAACATACAGTCAAACTTCAAGATTTTTGGTCAACATCAATATTTTGAAGTGATATTAATCATTTTATCAAGGATTTATCATGATTCCCCAAGGAAAGCTCTAAAATCATCAAAAGTCCAAAATTGCCAAATTAGGGTTTCCTTAGGAGAAGTCAACTGAACTTTGACTAGACATAACTTTCACATGCTTCATCAAGTTTTCCCCAACTAAATCTCATTTTTAAGTAAATTCAATTCTCTACAAATTTGGTTTTAAACTCTAGTCCAAAAAGTGCTTCATTTGAAAGATATGAGCTAATACATTATAGGTAATTTTCAAAAGTCAACAAAAGACACTTTTTGTCAAGGCAACTTACATCTAGATAATGTATCCAAATGCAAAAATGATCAAAAGATAAAGTGTATATGACATCTTGATATATCTAAAAAGTCAAATATCACCTTTAAAAGATGAAAGTTGAGTGAGTTAGGAGTTGCACAAGTTAGGGAATTTTAAGGAAATTCATGAAATGCAAATTGAGCAAACTTACAATTTTAAATTAGTGGGCCTAACTTTTGATATTCAAAAATGATCATAAGATGTTAGAGGACCTCGAAAAAGCATTCAAACATTTTTATTATTTTTATTTCTTTTATTTGAATTTTTATTCATTTAAAATGAATAAAATCAAGTAAAAAATGAAAACAATGTTTGAAGGCTTGGGCCTTTGGATTTCACTCCCTTTGCAGGCCCAATAATGCATACAAGCTTGTCACAACATGTCCAAATTCGTGCAAGCTCAAGAAGGCAAGGATTTTTCAAGTTTGGAAAGTTTTAAAGGTGTTTTATCCTTGTTTAAACCATGGCTTCATGGCCTTGATTCCTTTCCAAAATCGTACAAGCATAAGAAAGGCAAGGAAAACCTCAAGTTGGCAAGTTTTCAAATTGTTTGATTATGAATTTATTATGTCTTCATGACCTCGATCCCTTTCCATATATGTTGGCTCAAATTATTCCTCTATATAATGCAAGCAAAGCCATGTCAAAGGACACGAAATCATTTGCACCAAAGCTCTCCAAAAATTCTCCAAAATCTAAAGAAGTTGTGAAAAGTATATCTCACATTCCAACAAGTTTCAATTGAAACTAAGGCTTGCATTCACTTCCTGAGAGTCAAAAGTGTTGATCCAAGTCCATATTCGCAACCCTCAAACGCCAGAACTTGATCTTTGCATCACACCGGTTTTTGAAATTGGTAAAAATCAAAACTATAATTTATTGCATTTTTAATCATTACTAACATGTTTGATCTCCTCCTATGTATCATTAGAACAGGATATATACATTACATGTAAATTTTGACGCAGAAATGGTGTTTTACCATGGTTACGGCACCGAAGCCATTAATCATCGAACCGAACATTGCAAGTAACTTTCTCCCCTTGCACCCCCTATCTTCTTTTTCACAATGCAGCCCATATATTTTTTTATTATTTGGTTTTGATTTAGTTCTTTTCTTTTTCTTTTATAACTATTTTTTAATAAAATCATAAAAAATAAAATAAAAATTAGATATAGATTTTAATTAATTAACTTTATTTTTCACAATAAAAATAAATTAATTTAATCACTTTAAATTTATTTTATTAATTAAAATATAATTAGTATTAGGCTTTAATTATCATTCAATTATTTTTCTAAATAAAAACACCAAAAATATTTTTTATACTTAGAATTTTTTAAGTTTTTTAGATATCTTGCCTTCTTCAATCTCCGCGTATTTATTTATTTTCGCATTATTATTTTCCATATCATTGTAACTGTCAAAAGTTTGTAATAGCTAATTAGGCCCCTTTATACTTCATTTCTCCAATTATTTTTGGTTTGTACTCCCCCATCCCCGAAGCGATGTGATAGCGTACTTTACTTCCCAAACTTTTATTTTCTTCCCTTGTATATATCTAATTGCTAGATTAAATAGGCGTGCATGATAAGACTAAAAAGCAAACGGTAGAAAACCTAATATTCAAGATAAATATAACTGAAACATAAAATACTTCGCACACACGCACCTCTAGGGTGACCCTCACTTGTTGCCTTCGGATTTAAAGCAATCATGTCTCTCGAACGTGGGACGTTTTATCAAATACCCTTTGGCTAAAAGATCATAGTCTCTTGATGGCCCTTTTATTCTTCCTCAGTAAATGCTCTTAGTACCTTAGGGTAATCGCTAAAGCGTCTTACGAGTTGAGGGATTACCTATACTAATACTAAGAAGACTATGTCTAAGGCCTTCAACTAACATAACATTTGAGATAGTAATAGTTGAGGGATTACCTATACTACCTTTTTCGAGTATTGTACCTTTGTTGTGATCACCATAGGATACATAAACTTTCTTCTTCACCATAAAGTTGGAGAATAGAGAAATGTCTCCCGTCATTTGTCTTGAGCATCTACTATCGAGAATCCATTTTCCCGTCATAGCGTCAAGACACTCAACCTACAAAAATCAAACAAAGGTTGGAGGTACCTAACTCTCATTAGATCCTTAAGAGTGATTTAAATAATTGTTACATGATTGTTGGCTTCTTTAATCGCGGTGACCTTTGGTTGCCAATTCCTAGTAAGACATCTCAACACCTTGTTAGTAGAAATAACATTAGAAATAGGATTATCTAGTAAATTTAAACGATTAATAAGATGAGAGAACCGCTTTTACATTTGAATAATAGTTTCCCATTGCTTCATGCGAAAGAGTTCAAACTATTGATTAAGTGTATTAATTCTAGCTTGTTTGACCTCGTTAGTGCCCTCGTAGGTAACTTGTAGAACATCTCACATAGCTTTAGCGGCTTGACAATGGGAAATGTGATAGAAATCATCAACACTAAGAGAAAATGTGATGATGTTCTTGGTTTTCCAATCACAAGACCACCTCTTATTATCATTTTCATCCCATAAGTTTTTCTGGCTTTGGTATGGTAGCACCATCAACAACATATGTCACCGGTAATGGACCATTTTGAATAGCTTCCCAAACACCTTTGTCATATGAGCTGACATGAAATTTCCTACAAGTTTTCCAATAACTATAATTTTCTCCTTTGTAAATTGGGGCTCTTTTATAATCCCCTTTAGGTTCGTAAGCCATTTTCTAAAGAGTGTCGAAGCCAGAATGAATTGGGCTTTCTAAAGACACTTCTTTAAAAATAATCCAGAAAAATTCTGGTTTTGAAAAAGTTATTTTATCAAAGAGCAAAACGGAAACTTTTTCAAAATGTCGTATATACAAACATTATTGGAAACTCAGATATGTAAACTTAAAAATAAATTCAATATAGAATAAGGATGACACTTGAATTAATATGCTTGAATCACTTTACATCTTATTTAACGTTTATTTCGAGTTACTAGTAAATCTATTTCCAAAGGCAATATTAAAGGAACAAGTTGGATCAATTATTAAGCACTTGGTGTGCAAGTGAATTTTCAGGATTTTTCCTTGAATTATGTTGATACACAAAACCACTTATAATCAAAAGTGATTATAAGCTATATCAACACTTGATTTAGAATAAAAAATAGTTCGGAAAATTTCTTATAATTCAATTGATAACGCAATTCTATTTGATAAATTTATTGATGAAAATCAAAGCAAGTAAAAGAAAAAATAAAAGAGACACAAGGAATTTGTCTTCACAGTTCACCACTGTCATCCTCGCGTGTGGGTAAGTCTGCACCTAATACCAATGAAATTAGGATAATTCTTACTATACAACAAGTTGATACAAGAGACGTGTTCAAGAGCAACTCCACAAGCCCTATTGCTTGTTGTTGATTCGACTTCTTCTCTTCTTTTAATCTTGAGAAAGACCAAGACACGACAGATGCAAATTGACTATCTGGATCTTGCTACTCCCTTGCATTCTTTATCTCCAAAGCTTTCGTGCACCGTCAATTTCAAACTATTGCAACACAATACTTCAATTGCAATCCTCCGTTCTTTCTCTACTTAATTTGAATTCTTTATCTCCAAAGTATCCCTTGCATTCTTTATCTCGAAAGAACTTCACTTGGCCGCAATTACCTCTTAAACGTCTTGCACAAAAACCCCCCAAATCAACCAATGATCTTGGAGGAAAAAACTGCAGTTTTCTTGGGTGAAGACCCCTACAAAGCTCAATCCAATACCCGATTGAACACTATCAATCCTCGTCTAGATGGAACCCCAATGGAACATCATCACAATGTAATGTTCGTGTGTATGCATAGGTTAGAGGTTGAAGATGAAAATAAATGTAGGATAATTTTATGGTATCACCAAGTTATGAATGATGCATGAATGAGTATTTATAGTTTTGAAACATTTAGGGCAAAACAGACAAATTAGGAATTAAAAAGATTTGAAAGAATTGACCAAATAATCAGTATGTGTCGACATGTATATCATATGTTTCGACACATACTTAATTTTTATGTTGTATGTGTTGACTTGTATAGGTTTATGTGTCAATCAAACTGAAACAGAAGCTACAAGGTTTAAACTGCTTGCAAATGTGTCGACCTGAAAAATAGATGTGTCGAAATATAAAATAATAATTTATGAAATTTCATAAATGCTTCAGTATGTGTCGACCTATGCAATACATGTGTCGACATAAGACTTACAGAGACTACAGGCTTTAAAAATGAGTTACATGTGTCGACCTGAAAAGCGGATGTGTTGACACATGTAGTAGAAAATTATGCAGAAACTTATTTTTAATGACTTGGATAAATTTCAAAATGCTTTTTAATGATTCATAAGACCTCTAATGCAGAGGAGTTCCTCAAGACATAAGGATATCGTCCAATATACAGAAGTGCTAGATTTTCCCAGTTTTGATATCATGTAAAACATTTGATGACGAAGTTGTACTCACATTATGGAATTATACAACCCTTCCTTCACATAGAAAGTATATTTGTTAGTTCTATGCTTTTATGATTAGATAAATTTAGGCAAAACATAGTTCTATATTGATGTTGATCAAGATATTGCAGCATTCTTATCAACTGTCATAACAATTTTGATGTTATGAGTTTTTCAACCAAATATCGAAGCAGATGTCCTGACATCTTGGTCTGGTACAGTAGGCCCTGCTGTTTTAAATATTGACAAACTTGATTTGATTATGTGATATTCATTTTGGATATATCTCAGCAAATTTCATAGGTCAAGAAGATTTAATATGGAACAATTTTTATATCTCCTGTTGTACATAAGTTATTAAATTGGGCCTTGAGACAATTTAGGAAACTTGGTATTGTTTGTTCCAAGATTTAAGGAGATTTTGCCGCACAATCGGTGCATCACTCAACTTGTGGATCAAGAAATATCTGAATGCAGGTTTCGAAGCCCATGGACTTCAATATGTATTTAAAGTAGAGAACCTAAACCTAATGTATCAATTCTTTCAATTAAGTTTTCATAATTTGTAAATTAGGGGAAGCTTAGAGTCTTAAGTCACCCTTGTATCTTTTGATACTTGTAGTAGACGTAATGTTCTTACTCATAAGCCTTTAGGTAATGAGTTAAGTATTGATCTTGGTTGAAGCTTTTAAGAAAAACCAAGTATTCTTCTTAGTTAAGAGTCTTAACTAAGTATTTTTTTATTGGAAGTGTAATATTATTGTTGATTTGTTTTTTGGATTGGGACTGTTAGATATCACTGAGGTGATTATGAAGTAAGATGCGACTTCTCATGTCTAGATGGTGATTTCTAGGTAGAATTTGCATTGGGTAGGGATTAAGTGAGAATTTGTAAAATGGGAATGTTTAGGCTTTGAATTGATATTAATGATGGTAGATTTCCTTCCTGGCTTGGTAGCCCCCAGTGTAGGTGATGTTGCATCAAACTAAGTTACAATTCTCTGTGTTATTTATCACTCTGCAATTTAATTTCAGTATCACTTGCATCTTGATAAATCTATTCAGTTTGTAATTAGATATTGTAACATATATCTTGACATTGTTCTGTTGTTGAGATATCAGTATGAACATGTGTTGCATGTACCATAAATTTCATTTGGTATCAGAGCAGGCACCCTGGTCTATTGGGTGAGCTTAAGGGAGTATTTTTCTAGTACTACTATTCTTTTTAGAAGGCTGGAATAAGAGCATTCAGGTTATCAATAGACAATAGAACTTGAAGAGTTGTCTGGATATGAGAATCATGGTGCTGAAGAGATAGAAGGGAAGAGTTTGAGTCGGCTCTTTTTCACTATGAAATTATCAACTTCATGTTATATGGAATTGGTAAACACTGTGTATCACTTGTATTGTAGCCAAAGATACTTGGGAATTTATCAATTTCACTCATAAAGGCACATCTAAGTGTGTTTGGGAGAAAAGAGTTAGGAAGAGAGAATGATCAAGAAGAAGATACTTTGGTCCCTACTCATAAGGTTTGACATGAAAGTGACAATCCACTAAAGAACAACAAGAGCATTCTTTTTGTTTCCAACTTTTGGGAATTTGGGCCCTGGTCTCTGATGAAGGGTTTCTATTACTATTGTGTTCCTTAGAAGGCAATCCAATCAGATGTTGAGGAGATTGGACAAAATGTCTAGAACAAATGTCTAAAACATCCGTATTGACTTTAACAAGTATGTGATGCTCAAGAAAAGGTTGGAACTGAAGTATAGATCAATCAATGTCAAAGCATTCATACGAATGTGAAGACCTTGGATCTTTATGGAGCAGAATTCCCTACTTATCTCAAGAACAAGTGTACAATTTTTCTATTTCTTGGCTTAATTAGGAAAGAAATCCTGATTATGAATTTTTCAAGGATATTATCGATTTGACTAGAAGATCGAATTCTGATGAAGATTTATGTATTGAAGAATTATCTCATGATGTGACGGCTGTTTTATTCAAAGATATGTGTACGTAGAAAAAAAGGGGTTGTCAACCATGAAGAAATAGGAGGTGATTTATTTTTAATCTTATGTATTAAGAGAATGAAGGATTGTCTATCATCTATGACTTACAGAGTGAGGTGACTATATTTTTCCTAAAAACATGATATTTTGATCAAGTATGTAAGAATAATTTAGAACATTTGGAGAGGTTTCTTCTAGTGGAAAGATGATTAGAAGCCTAAGGAGGATATGATTTTCAAGCTATAACCGGCAAAGAGAAAACTCAAGTGACAAAAGGTTGTTTTTATCAAAAGGAAAGTTGAGTCAATGATGTAAATCTTAATGTCTCAACATTGTGCTAGACATTAGATTACTCAAGCTAAAGGCATATACTTTCACTGAAGATGTCTCTTCTGTGAAAAGTTCATCTTAACAACTTTGTTTACTTCCTCAAAGGTCAAGTTCAACATGGATTAACCAAGCAGTGGTTAAAACTCATGGAATGTGATAACTTACTTATTCATCATACCTTACTTATAACTTCAACTAAGATGATTGGTATTTTGGCATTAACTATCCCATACACTTGACTGGAGAAAAAGTGTTTTTGATTGTGTGTTTAGTCTCATTCTATCAACCGTTACTTTTATTGGTGATGCTAAAAGGGAAGTTTAAGAGCATTTGGTAACTAAAGAATTCATGATGAATTCTCTAAGTTTTGGTAATTTTTCTTCTTACTGAAGGACTGATGATTATTGTGTTAAACGTAAGTCAGTTGTGTGATCAAGGTATGAAGATATATGTCATCAAGGAAGAATTTTTTGTCTCTAATGAGATTTATGGATTTCTTATGAGGATTTAAAAACAATTGTAATTTGTGGACTCCACAAATATTTAATTGCTTATCCTTTTAATTGGTGTTCAAGGAAGAAGAAGTTAAGATGTCACACCACAATGTTCAACATCAGACAATTGTAAAATCTCCAGAACTTGTTCTATAAATTTGATTAGTTCAATGCAAGATGAGTGTCCTGGTGGATATATATATATATATATATATATATATATATATATATATATATATATATATATATATATATATATATATATATATATATATATATATATATATATATATATATATATATATATGACTTTTTGTTGTGATCTATAACAAAGAAAAATCTATTATATATGAAGTCTTCAAAGGTTCTTATTTGGTCCTTAAATGAGAACATGGTATGTTTCTGAGTTACTCTACTGAGAGAAGTACTTTTAGTGATGTTAAATTCAGAACCAAAATTAGTGATGTGTTCATTGAGAAAGGTATTTATGTTCAACTAAATATTGGAACATCATCGCAGCAGGTTGATACTTCAAACATTACGGAAGACTCTAACAGACTGACAGGCACTAAATAAGAAAGCTCTCAAGAAAACAAAATTTTATTTAAAAAGGGAGTTCATTATTTGAAGTTTATTTTAGTCTGAAATCATCTGTTATTTAAGAGGTGAACTATATAATTATGGTGAGTCTTGGAGTAAAAAGCTATTGTTCAAGTCTGAAGAAGATTGTATTATTGTAGGATATTCTGGTCACTTGGATTATAATAAATTGAATCCTGGTATATCTATAAGATTAGGTACATTGCTGAAGGAAGATGTATTTTTAATTGGATTGATTACTAAAAGAGTACAATGTCAAATTGAACGTCATGACATTATAGTGTGACATGCTACTGTAGTCAAGGTACAAGGATTTTATTCTGCATAGAGAACAAAGTCATTGGTTCTATCATCATTGTGTCAGGGATCTTGCTACAGGCTTTATATTAACACTCCTAAGATTGGTATAGCTGAGAAGCTTTAGAAAGTATTTTCATTATAACTTGAGGTGTAAGTTATATTGAGAATACGAGGGATAGTTTTGGAATTGTGATGCTGAAGAATTATAGTAGTAACTGTTTGGATGGTTTGCCAACTATATTCCTTCACCTAGTAGAATGTGCAATCTCAGAAGAATAATTTTCAATGGCATGGAGAATGTCATTTCAAATGTTATAACATTTTCCAACAGTCAAAACTTGGAAAGAGAGAAAGATGAACAAGAATGTGTCTCTCTCCTATGGTGAGTGGTGCACTGTTACTAAGAATGCTTTTATCTTCTTCCAAAAACGATTTTATTGACTAAATTGTCGTTACAAGCAAGGTGTCGTTACAATCTAGGTAACTCTCCTTGCATTTAAAGGCATTACAACCTCTCCATCCTCACAAGTTGTGTTTCAACAAGATCAAATCTTTCAAAATTGTTGATGCAAAGAAGGCTCCCCTGCTAGAAACCGAGAAGAAAGTGAGTTCTGGTTCAAAGAAAATAGTTTCTAACACTGTAACAAATATTAAAACATCTACCGAAACATCTAGGACAGGAAAAACATCTGTAATAAAGATGAAGTCCCTAAAAAAAACTATAATCAAATACTTAATTAAGACCCAAAACCTAATAAAAATTGAGTCAATTTCATTAACTAAGAAAGTAGAATTGAATAGTTATTATCTACTATATGTTATAAAAAGTAAAATAAAAAACAAATATTATAATTCAAGTGATTCAAACCACGTTGATCTCGTGATGGAATATTAGTGATAAGATTTTGTATTAGATAAAAACCACTAGCATCATTTAACTTTAACAATAGTATTGTAATTAGCTTAGAAATTAGTTAGAAAAAAATGCAAAGCAATTATTGAAATAAAAGTTAGTTAGACTGTAACTAACTTTTGTGCCAATATATAAGAACTAATTGTATACACTTGTAAGATATAAATGAAAGTGACAAGATGTCAGAGTTTAATATCTAATACGTCTTTATATATATATATATATATATATATATATATATATATATATATATATATATATATATATATATATATATATATATATATATATATATATATATATATATATATATATATATATATATATATATATATATATATATATATATATATATATATATATATATATATTAATGAGGAGATTAATTAAATATGTAATTATTATCATTGTGTTCTAAATAATATCATAACACTTTTTTAAGTTTCATTTTTGAATTAAAAATAGATAATGTTTTGTAAATTATTACAGTAAATAATCAGAATTAGGCAACACTTTGTAAATGAAATTAGATATAGACAATATTTGTGAAGTGTTGCGATAGACAAAAAAATTATAATATTTAATAAAAAATTATTAAAAGAATGTGTTTTATCAAAGACCACAATCTTATAAAACAACACTACTTAACATATCAATCGACTATTCTGACATTCAAAAAATTAATAACATAAAATGACTTCATAAATATCATCAAAATCTACGACATAACCCTCCTAGTTACAAAATAAAAAGTTCCCTTTTACTTTACCGTTGTTGGTGGAAAGTCTAATATGGTAGATTAAATATAAAACAACTGAATCGCACAAGAATTTTCCTTAATAATTCAACAATTTCTTAATGTTGATTGTCGAATGCAGTGATCAACACTTGTAGGAATTTGAATTTTTTTCTATACAAAATCAAATTCGTCTTGATTGAAACTTTAATCGAAAGATGCCACCATTATATCTGGGTTTTATCTCATAGTCATTAAACTACCTTGTTAAAGGTTGACCAAGATTTCTATCATACACAAATGTGTGCTAACATCCTTAAGGAATTTTACCATAATTTGACCAAAACCAATATAGTATCCCTTGAAATGTTTATTATCAGGTTTCAACTTCCTTTTTTATACTTCTGACTAGTTTATTATTTGAGAATAACACTTTAATTTGTATACATATATTTTATAGTATTTTTATGGGAGTAGAGTCTCAGATTGCTTCTTCGTTGTTTCCAGGGATATTCAATAATTATGAAAAATAATTTTTAATAAGATGGATAGCTACCTGTTACAAGTAAGAAAATTTTATTTATTGAGTAAATTATCTCATCACCAATAATATTTATGTTTCAACCTTTAAATGTTGAAATTTTGGGATTTTTAAATTCACAAAGCACAAGTACTATAAATTAAAATGTCTGGTATCTATAATTCAACATAAGTTAATTTGCTTGTATGTAAGTGGGTGTTTAAAAGGAAGTATCATCAATACTACATTAAATATTTATAAGGTTAAATTTAGGAGTGGGAAAATAGGTCCGGTCTGTTGGGCATGTCCGTTTTATTTAGGCCTCCACCCTCTAATGTGACCGCCTCGCCCTGTCGTGTTTTCTTCATGGGCTTTTGCGGGCATGATTATTAGCATACAATTTTACACTTTTAGGCCTAAAAGCTGCAGTGCCCGCATGCTTTCCCTGTCTCGCACTCACTTTTTTGCAGGGCGAGCTTAAGTTTTAGGCCCTCATCCGTAACTATGCCCGCCCCGTCCAACCCCGTTTTTTTATGGCTTTAGCGGGGCGGGACTAAACGGGACGGACATGCCCGTTTGTCACCCCTAGTTAAATTAGTAGTCAATGATTTTAGACAAAAGGAATGTGTTGATTATTTCAACACATATGCACCAATAGCAATGATGAAGACAATTATAGTATTGTTTGCATTAGCTTCTTTGCACGACCTTATAGTTCATCAAGTAAATGTCAAAGCGACATTTTTAAATGAAGATTTTGATGAGGAGATTTTTATGGAGCAACCAGAAGGTTATGTGTTTCCTAGAAACGACCAAAAGGTGTGTAAGCTTATCATAACATTGTATGAATTAAAACAGGAACCAGAATAATGACATCAAAAATTTGACTTTGTCATACTTTCAAATGTATTTGCTCCTAATTCTTGTGACAAGTGTTTGTACATAAAGGTCAGTGGGAATATTGTGATATTTCTTTTTCTCTATGTTGATGACATGTTGATCTTTAGCAATAAGATGAATGGAGTTTTAGAAGCTAAAAGGTTTGTAACTTCCACATTCAAGATGAAAGATCTTGGACTAGCTTACACTATTTCAGGAATCAAATTAAATAGAAATATAGGGGGTTATGAACTTAGTCAAACACACTATGCTGATGCTTGATAAGTTCAAACACTCACGTTTCAAAGAAGTGAATACTCCATGTGATCCAAGTGTCAAACTTCAAAAGAATAATGAAAGAATTGTGGCTCAATTGGAGTATGCAAGTGTAATTGGTTGTCTAATGAATTTAATGAAAAAATTACCAGACTCGATATAGCATTTGTAGTTAGTAAAATCAGTAGATTTACTAGAAATCCAAATGGTTAGCATTGTAAGACCATCATAAGGATTTTCGATTATCTTTTGAAAACCAAAAGTCTAGGTCTTCATTATGGTATGTTTCTTGACATAATAGAGGAATATATCGATGTGAGTTGGATATCAAGTGTTAGAGATCATAAATATACAATTAGGTAGATATTTACACTAGATGGAGGTGCAATTTATTGGAAAATCAAGAAACAAACATACATTATTCTTTCAAGCATGGAATCAAAGTACGTGGCTCTTGCTTCCGCTGGTCAAGAAGCTGAATAGTTGAGGAACCTTATGTTGGAAGTTCCATTAGCCAAAGTTAATGTTTCAGAGGTGTTGATACATTATTGTACATCTTAAAAATCACAGGGTCGACCGAGTATTGTAATTGGAAAGGAGAAAAGATAAAGCAATATTCGGCTAAGTGTGAAGGTACTCGGGGTGCAACTCGGCTAAGGGAGTGTCCAACGACCCATAGACCCGGGTAACAACTTGCCGTCATCATCAACCCGAATATGGTAGGTAGCCAGGAGGCACCTTCCTGTAACCGATCATCATCTCGGCTCGTTAAAGCCACTAACCTCTGATAGTGCATTCATTACTATGTTAAGCAACACTAATCATCTTCATTCATGGAGATGGCAGAGGTTACGTAGTTATAGAACTCAAGAGTCACTCATTAACTGAGGCTCTTGATGAAGCGAAGATACTCACTGTATAAAGGGGATTCCGACAGAGGGATAATCAAGACATTCATCTTGGGACACACGCATCACTGTCGTTGCTCCCAAATCCCTCAATCATCTTGTGATGCGGTGGGAGAACTGACTTGAGGTTTTGCGTTTGTGTTTGTAAATATTTCGGTTTAGCAAGAGTCGCCACCGACTTTTATTTTATCCAAAAGGAAAGGTAAAAAAGCACAGGAAAGACCTTTGAGATTGTTTTTGGGTTAGGGGGGTAGATTATGAAAAGGGAAGGTGCTAGCCCCCTTTTCATCCATGGTTTTCCATGGGCTCTTAGTTACTTGTTTTAGATCACTTACTTTTGCTTTTCAATTGTTTGAAATGGTGCTTTGTGTGGTTTTCGAAAGTATTTTGAAAAGAGGCCATCGTTTAGGCAATCTTTGTAATGATTCTTGTTTGTAAGAATGTATACAAAGATGTTTGTCTTTTGAAAAATGTTTCAATGTTTGAAAGTTGTTTGGAAGATGTTTTGAAATTGTGTGTGTTTTTTTGAAAATAGCAAGGATGGTTTGCAAGAGATCAAGTAACTAGGAGTTGTATACCCTACTCAAAAGTCTTTCCTACACATTTTTATTCCTTTGACATTGTTGTTTTACCATTGCATTTGGTAAACAACCATATCTTTGGATGTTAAACGGGACGGGTGTGGGTCATTGTATGACCATGATAACAATATTGCCAAGTATCTTAGCAAGTTTTTGAGGGACTAGATCATTTTGTTTAGGCAATCAAGATAGCGTCATCGAGGGACTATGATCTTTTTTTTTTATTTTATTTTGCCAAGATACCTAGCATGCATACCATGGCCATTTTTAGGCAGCAAAGTGGATAAAACCCTAGGGGTGCTTGTGTGCAATGTGTTGTCATTTTTCATGCATCTTTGTCTTGTATTAAGTCATGCTATTTGTTTGATTTTTGGTCTTTGCATACAAAACCCTAGTTTACTATCATGGCATATGAAAGCAATAAAATGCGTAAAGTAAATCTAGATTATTACACAATATTATGGGGAGGGGGTACAAGTTTTGAATAGGGGGATATTGCACAAAAATAAAACTCTAAAACTATTACAACCAAATTGAATTTATTGTACAAATAAATAAATGAACAATTATTTAAATATGCAATTAAATGTAAATATGCAAGAAATGTTTTTTTTGTATTAATTTTATGTATGAGAAAATAAGTTTATTTGTGTCTTAAAAATAAGAAAATAAAAATGATTATTTTTGAAAGGGTGAAAACCCTGATTTTTGACTTAATAGAAAATAGTCTATATTATTTATTTTTTATTCAAGAAAAATAATAATAATATGTACAAAATGTTAAAAAATTAAAATATACATGAAAATAATATTTTAAGTGTATAAATAATAAAAATAAAAATTGTATGATATTTTTATATTATTTACAAATTTTATTTAAGAAAATAACTTATATTATTATTAACAAACAATTTATTATGCAAAAAATAAAATAAAAAAATATGATAAAAATGCAAAAAAAAATAAAGAAAATATTTTGGTGATTTTAAATGTTCAGAAAAAAAATAATAAAGTAAAAAATATAAAGGAAATGAAAAATATGCAAAAATATAGAAAATGGGCCAAAGGGGTGCAAAAAGTAAAATGGGGGTGCCAAAAGAAGCAGGCCCAAGCGCCAGGCCCAGAACATCTTCATCCCTGACCTCTAGACAGCAACTATGCCCGCGTTTCTTCCTCAACCTGTATCTCTTGCATACGTGCATAAAAACGAAATTTTGCAACATGAAACTTGTAGCATTTTTAGTCACGATTCCATTGATATAAAAAACATGTCCTAACTCTCAAAGATCAAGAAGAATTTCATCACCCCTAATTTTAGACCTAAAATTTTCAGCAACTTCAACTATCAAATACTCCTAGCTCAATCAATATAAATGGAAGCTATGCATATGTACAACTCAAGCACATTAAAGACTACATTTTTGCTTCACAAACCTAAGCCTAAGGATGTCTAAATAGAGATATAGAAACTTGACAACTACCTCGTTCAGTTGAGTTTGGATAGGGCAATGTAGCAACTTTGAGTGAGGCCTGAAGGTCGTATGAGCTTGCTTGAAGTTCCCTCAACCTCTCCCAATGCCCAACTTACTTTGAAGTGGTCTGAATCTTTCTGTAGAAGTCAACCTGCAAAGCTTCAAAATGAAAATGGTGATCCTAGAAACAGAGGTTACAGTTATTGAACAAAGGCTTGGACATCTTAGGTGTGATGTAGGGAATGTGTTTGAAGGGTTGAAAGAGGAAACGCACGAGCCAATTTAAAAATGGCTTGAGTTCTGCAGGTGATGCCCTGCTTGGGCAGGAACTTGGTGTTTTTGTGTATTTGGGTGTTTGAGAGGATGGGAAATCATGTATTTTGCTTGCAATAATGTTCTGAAGTTGTCTAGAATAATGCCCAGGCTTGGTTTTATCAGATACACAAGTGGTGTGGACTTTTGCAAGTTTACTTGCTTTTGAAGAAAAGGTGGGAAGTGACAATGCCAAAGCCTGTAAAGGCTAGCTCAAGGCCTGAGGAGAGTTGGTACAAATTTCCTTGTATTTGTGGACTTTGTTTGCAGCAAAAGGTTAGGTCCATGGCTCAAGATAAACAAAGTTGCTAAAAGTATGCTTTATCAAAGTAGCATTGTAACCTTTATGCCATTTTTGGAATAATTCCTTGTGCAATGCTCCAAAGTTCAGAACAAAGCCATTGTCTAATGTATTTGCATTCAATTTTGGAGTATAAAAAGGATTATAACCTGTAATGCAATTACAAGCATGATTCAAACTGATTTGTAACTTGTACCAATGTGAAAAATGCCTTGGACAAAAGTGATAAATTTCCATTTTCATTCCTTCGATTCTCCCTAACCATAAATGATCTTGGAGAGTTCTTGGACATTTTGGAAAGTTTGTAACATTATCTAAAATCCATCTTTAAAATTAATTTTGAGATTCCTCTTGGAACTAGGTGAAAAGTTTCCATGAAGTTAGGTCAAAAATCTGCCTAAACTAGGGCAAAATTTCACTAAGTTAAAAAGTTTTTGGACCCTTATTCACAAAATCATAACTTGATATCCAAGCATCTTTTGGGAAAACTTTGTGAATAAAAGTTTTATATTTTGTGGAGGACTACAACTTTCATGTTGGAAGTTTTCTTTAAAATCAATTGCATCATGGTGAAAAAGTTGGGAAAAGTTGGGAAAAAATAAGAAATTTTCATAACTTAGAAAAATTCTAAGTTATGAAAAATTTCAAATTAAAACCCTAATTTTCAAAATTAGGTTTCTTGGTGAACAATTTTCATGTTTTGACACATCTTGATGAAAAATGACCCTTGGCACTTGATTTTGACCAAAAAGTCATAGTTTGACTTTTCAGTGTACAATTGATTTTTGATCAGTTGACTAGGAAATTCATCTGTCAATCCAATGCATTTGAGATCTTTTGAACCTTGTTATTAGGTCAAGATGATGACATTGAGTCCTTGAAACCATGCTTGAACCCAATTGGTCATTGGCCAGGTAAAAAAAATCAGAAATTGCCTTTCTTCAGTCAAAACCCTAAAAATGACCATTTTGCCTTTTTGAAGATCTGATCAAATTTCTTGAGGAGTTGTGGTTCAAACTTGATCAAATGGTCCATATGAGTCTATAATGTTGATGTGCATAAAAAATTATGAGGTTTGACTGTAAATTGGCCACAATTGACTTTTTCCCCAATACAGCTGATTTTTAGGTCAACTGTCCAATTGACTGGTCAAAAATGTGATTCAAGGCTTGAAACTTGGTATGAGCAATCTTATAGGTCCAACATGAAGTATGAAAGTAACATGAGGCATTGAAAGTCCAAAAATCCATGTGCAAACTCAAACCCTAATTTCAGGTCAACAGTGTAACGAGATGTCTTGAGCTGAGCAAACCCTAATCTGGTCTTGAGTCCAAGAAGTCTTGTGAGGGGAATCTTGATAAAATGAGAGGGAAAATTTTGGGGTACAATACATCTCATAAAATCACTCCGATGGGTTCTCCCTAGCAACCTCCTGGGAAGTCGGCTGTATATTTTTTCTACACAGGAACATTAGCGCCCACCATGTGGCCTTGGTAAAATTATTTCTAGGCCACACCTCAATTTACCTTCTGCAAAATATCATCACCTGGAGACCCACAAAACATGGCACAACTACTAGCCATGGTGAAGGCCCTCAGGCAGTAGAATGAAACCCTGTAGGACAACGTCACATACCTACAACAAAGGAGCATAAGGGACGATGGTTCGAGGAGCTTCGAGAATCTCAACCTTTATCTTAAGCTATCTGGGACGACCAAGTCCCATAAAACTTCAAATCACCATCATTGACTGCATATGGTGGAAAAAATGACCCTCATGAGCATGTTATCACCATCAACAACCAAATGGAGATAATTGGCCCCACCGACTCATTGAAATGTAAACTGGTGGTCGAAACCTTGAAAGACATGGATCTGCAGTGGTACATGAGCCTACTACGACTATCTGTGGAAAGTTATATGGACATGACAAAGAAATTAATCTAACACTTCTCCAATAACAAGCATCGTAAGGTGTCCACGACATCCCTGTTCAACGTCCCGCAAGGTCAAGTGGAGTCTCTCCGGGAGTACCTAGCCCGGTTCAACGAAGAAACTATCAAAGTATCTCACCCAAACTAAGAACTGTTTGTTAGAGAATTTCAACACGGTCTCTGAGCATGACAGTTCAATGAATCCTTATCACAGAAGCATGTGTCCGACATTAACGAGATCATTATCAGGGCAGACTGCTACATAAAGGGTAAGGAGAGCAACTTGGTAAAAAGGTCCAGAGATGCCCCTTGAGAGAACCAAGACCAAAGAAGAAGTATCAGGAAGGAAACATGAGTCTTCTTGGGTGAACTCAAGAGACAGTCCCTGGGAACACACGGCTCAGAGACCTAACCGACATCCTTTTGATTCAGGTGACATAGAGACACTCTTGAACACGAGGAGAGGCAAAATCCTGCATGAGGTAGCACACCTAAACTTGATCCTAGAAGCATCCCGTGGGTGGAAAGTCATTATCATACTGGGGAATGATATCGGAGCTTGATGTAACTATCACCGGCTCCGAGGGCATCACACCGACGATTGCCTCCAGATAAAGAAAGAAATCAAGAAATTGATACAAAGGTGGCACTTGCTGACTTATGTCAAAGATGGTAAAACCCCAGCTGGAAAAAGAGATACTCGATAAAAAGATATGAACCCAAATGAGCCTTCCCAAAAGAAGGGGAAATGTATTGAAGAAGTGCACGAGACCAAGACGGCTTGCCACACCCTTAACACCATCGCTGGCGGATTCATTGGCAGTGGCAAAACCAGCTCAACCAGAAAGAAGTATGATCGCAACATAATGCACATATCCGGGGACATAGCCAAGGTCTGGGAACAAGAACTTAACCCTGTTAGCTTCTCCAAGATGTATGTGATCGATATTATGGCCCACTAAAATAACCATATGGTCATCAATGTACAAATTCGGAACTGGAGCGTGAAAAGGGTGCTGGTGGACCCTGGTAGCTCAGCTGATGTACTCTATTGGGAAGCCTTCGAAGGAATGGAGTTTGATACATACGAGTTATTATCTTTCAATGGAACCCTGGTCAGGTTCTCCGGAGAATAAGTATAAGTATTGGGACACCTCCCGATACTCAGTACCTTCAGAAGTGGTGCAAATGCTAAAACTGTCAGAGTAAGGTACTTGGTCGTTAACGCTGTCTCACCCTACAACGTCATCATAGGGAGACTTTCCTTAAATGTCTTAGAAGCCGCTCTATCCACCCTATACCTTACTAGGAAATACCCCGTGGGGGATGGCCGGGTTGAGGTGGTCAAAAGCGACCAAGGATTGGCCAGGAAATGCTATAAGGATAGTCTAAAGTTAAAAAAGATATAATCCGAAGGGCCCAAACGATCCAATGATCTAAAAATCAACATGATCGACATAGACCCTCGAGATGACACACAAGAAGAAAGCCTTTCCCCCATGACGAAACAAAGAGGGTCCAAATCGTCACCACGCCCTCTGAGATAACTTACATAGGATGCAATCTTTCCCGAGAAGAAGAAACAGAGATTATGAAGCTGTTGAAAGAAAATGTAGACTTGTTTGCTTGGAAGCCTTCATATATGCCCGGGATAGACCCCAACTTCATGTGTCACCACCTAGCCTTGAATCCGGATACCAAAGTGGTATCTTAGAGAAAGAGGAAATATGGAGAAGAAAAGAAGAAGGCCATAAAAGATGAGGTCGAGAAGTTACTTGACGTCGGCTTCATCAAATAAGTCAAATACCCTACCTGGCTGGCCAACGTGGTAATGGTAAAAAAGAAAACAAGAAAGTGGCACATGTGCGTTGACTTCCTGGATCTTAACAAATCCCAATGATCTATACTCGTTGCCGCAAATAGATCAACTCATTGAAGAAACCTCAGGGTATAGGCTCCTCGGTGTCATGGATGCCTACTCGGGTTATAATCAAATTCGTATCATCCTGACAGATACACCAAAGACTGCCTTTATGATAGACCGGAGAAACTACTATTATGAAGTAATGTCGTTTGGTCTCAAGAACGCAGGAGCCACCCTACCAATGGTTAATGGATAAGGTATTCGCCACTCAAATTGGCAGGAACCTAGAGGTATACATAGATGACATGGTCTTCAAAACTAATGTTGGAAAACAACATGTAACAGACTTGAAAGAAACTTTTGCATTTATAAGACAGTACGACATGAGACTAAACCCAGACAAATGTATCTTTGGGGTTCAAGCCGACAAGTTCCTTGCGTTCATGCTCACTAGACATGTGCAGCCCATATTCAAAAAGGAGGTACAACAACTAACAGGAAGATTAATCGCCTTGTCCCAGTTCCTATTGTGCTCTGGGGACAGGGCGATCCACTTCTTTGCAGCCCTAAGGAAGTCAGAGGAATTTGAATGGACGGTAGCATGCCAGGAAGCCTTTCAAAGAGTAAAATGCTTCTTGTCCTATCCACCAATCCTAATGAGACCAGAAGTGAATGCACCCTTGATCTTATACCTGGCAGTTTCTGAGAAAGTTATGAGCTCAGTACTCGTCCGGGAAGGGGAAGATAGGGAAAGACCAGTGTACTTTTTTAGAAAGGTTCTAAAAGGAGTCGAGTTGCGATACCAAACTATTGAGAATCTAGCGCCAACACTGATTATGGCGTCCCGAAAATTAAGACATTACTTCCAGGGTCATCTAATAACCGTGAGGACTAATTACCCCATCAAGCAAATACTGAAGAAGTCGAATCTAGCTGGAAGAATGGTCACGTGGGTTGTAGATTTGTCAGAATATGAATCGAGTTCACCCCGAGAACCATCATCAAATCACAAACACTAGCCGACTTTATAGTGGAACTAAGTGACCCATTTCCAGAAGAAAATACGAGCAAATGGAATCTTCAAGTTGACGGTTCATCCAACCTCAAAGGAAGTTGGATCGGGGTCGTCCTCAAAGGACCCGACAACTTTGTATTAGAATACTCCTTGAGCTTCAACTTTCAGGCTAGAAAAAACCAGATGAAATACGAAGCCCTTATAGTAGGGATGAAATTGGCTAAGAAGGCGGGAGTAATCCACCTAACGGCTAACATTGATTCTCAATTGATTGCAGGGCATGTGAAAGTGGAGTATCAAACAAGGGACTCGACACTACTAAAATATCTCCAAATGGCGCAGGGGCTATCAAAAACCTTCACAAATTTTGAGGTTAATCACATCTCTAGGGAAGAGAACATGTGAGCCGATGTACTAGCTCAGCTCGCTAGTACCAAGGGACCAGGGTTAAATAAAACAATAATACAGGAAATCTTAGAAAGGCCATTCATCGAGCAGGAAGAGGCTATGTCGATCGAGCACATCACCAGCTGGATGGCCCCTATAATCCAATACCCAAGACAGGGAATCCTGCCCGAAGACACCAACGAAGCTCGACACATAAATAAGGTATCCACTTGCTATTTGATAGTGTATGACAAACTATACAAAATGGGGAGATACACACCCATGCTGAGATGTGTGACAGAAGCATAAGTTACCTTAGTAACAAAGGAGGTCCACGAATGTGCGTATGGAAGCCACATCGGAGGAAGAGCCTTATCCAGGAAGATACTCTGAGTCGGGTACTATTGGTATCGAATGTTATAAGATTACATCAAATTCGTAAGCAAATGTGACAAATGCTAGGTATACTCACCACTCATACACTTCCCAGTGGAATTACTGCACTCCATCTTTCCCCATGGCCATTCTACCAATGGGGAGCAGACAAACTGGGACCATTTCCTATAGTGCTAGGACAATTAAAATTTCTCATTGTGGACGTCGATTACTTCACAAAATGGGTTGAAGTCGAGGCTGTGGCACGCATTACAACTGAAAGGGTACATCGCTTCTATTGGAAAAACATTATTTGCAGGTTCGGGATGCCCAGAATCATAGTGTTCGACAACGGAATACAATTTACAATCTCGGTCGTGGTAGAAATCTGCAGTGACTTGGGTATCCAAAATAGGTTCACATCAGTGGAACATCCTCAAACTAACGGTCAAGTCGAAGCGGGAAATCCTATAATAGGGCTCTGATCCGGCAAAAAGTTGAAGCACACTTTACGCCTGTCATAAACTCGGCTTCACCCTTGCTAAAGCTCTAGACATACTAGGCCAACCTTATAAAGAGGCTTTGTTCCGACAAAAAGTCGAAAGTACACTTTACGCCTCTGGCAAACTCAGTTTCACCCTCGCTAAGGATGTGGACCTACTCGGCCAACCTTACAATGAGGTTGTGTTTTGGCAAAAAGTCGAAGCATACTTTATGCCTCTCGCAAACTTGGCTTCACCCTCGCTAAGGCTCTGGATCTACTCGACCAACCTTACAATGTGGCTCTGTTCTAGAAAAAAGTCGAAGCACACTTTACGTCTCTCAGAAACTCGGCTTCACCCTCGCTAAGGCTTTGGACCTACTCGGCCAACCTTGCAATGGGGTTCTGCTCCGAAAAAAAGTCGAAGCACACTTTACGCCTCTCGCAAACTCAGCTTCACCCTCACTATGGCTCTGGACCTACTCGTCTAACCTTATAATGGGGCTCTGTTTCGGAAAAAATTCTAACCACACTTTACGCCTTTCACAAAATCTGTTCAACACTCCCCTCATCAGGGTCAAGTTCTATAAAAATTACTCCCCTCATCAAGGTTGAGTTCTATAACTTAGTCCCCTCATCTGGGTCGAGTTTTATAACTTACTCCCCTCATCAGGGTCGAGTTCTATAACTTACTCCCCTCATCAGAGTCGAGTTTTATAACTTATTCCCCTCATCATGGTCGAGTTCTATAACTTACTCCCCTCATCTGGGTCGAGTTCTATAAACTTACTCCCCTCATCAGGGTCGAGTTCTATAAAACTTACTCCCTTATCAGGGTCGAGTTCTATAACTTACTCCCCTTATTTGGGTTGAGTTCTATAAACTTACTCCTTTTATCAGGGTCATGTTCTATAACTTACTCCCTAATCTAGGTAGAGTTCTATAACTTACTCCCCTCATCTGGGTCTAGTTCTATAAACTTACTCCCCTTATATGGGTCGAGTTCTATAAACTTACTCCCCTCATCAGGGCCGAGTTCTATAAACTTACTCCCCTCACCAGGGTCGATTTCATAAAAACGTTAAAAATGTCAAACCGAGTATGACCATATTTTAAATGCTACCCATTAAACGACATAACAAGTGACTAAGAACACTTGTAAAGATAATACTCAGCACTACAAGATCAGACACGTTTAGCCCGACGGACTTTGCATTTGAGGGGCTTATACATATACCGAATTATCTTCAAAAAACAATGCATACAACACATAAAAGTTAAAATGCAAATAAACTAAAAAGCAACAATTACATAAAAGGCCACAAAGGTCCATCAAAAGTATAAAGCCCAGAGGCAATAATCCTGAAGGAGGTAGTTCAAGAGTAACAAAAAGGATGGAAAAACCACTCCTTACAAAAATAATTACATAAGCATATCCTTATCGGATGACTAACAGAACCAACAAAACATTAAAACATCATGAATTAAGGGTCTTCCTTCATGGCATCATCATTATTGACATTCTCCTCGACAGAATGTGTTGTACCCCAAAATTTTCCATCTCAATTCTCAAGACTTTTCTCACAAAGATTCTCAGGATTCAAGCTTGCACAAGTGAATTGGAATTTTCCAGTACCAAAATTAAAAGGAAACTGTCAAAAAGGGAGAAAACAGATAAAAATAACATTTTTGACAAATTTCAAGAAAAATAGTCCTCCTTCGATTTAGCCCTTTTGATTGGACTTTTCACCTCCTTCGATTGCTCAAAAGTTGCTGCCAGTGTGCCTCTTTCGTCTGGGAATGTGACTTCTTGTTTCAGGCTTCGTTTATGTCTTCCACTACGTACATGTTTGCTTTAAATCCCAAGTTTGCTGGCCACAAGTTCCCGCTGCAAGGCAAACCCTTCGATTCACCAAGCATGTTGCCTGTATGCTTGCTTTGAATACCAACTTTTGCTGCCACAAGTGCCCCATGAAGGGAAAGTCTTTCGATTGTACAAGTATACTGCCTGCATGCTTACAATCGAAGGCCATGACCTGCTGGCCACATGTGCCCCCTGCAAGCCTGCTTCTATTTGAACAAGTTTACTGCCTACAAGCCTGCTTCGATTGGACAAGTTTGTTGCCTGCTTCGATTGGACAAGTTTGCTGCCTGCATGCTTGCTTCGTTTGGATAAGTTTCGATGGGACAAAGTAACCATCTTTATGCATCCTTCGAATCCACTTGTACCAAGAGCCTCTTGCAGACTTTGCTTCATACAAGCTTCGTTTGAGCCAAGAGGTATCTTCATACAATAATTGACTAAGTTCTTGCTTCCCTTGAAAGAGCGCCCTTCGAATCAGAAGCCAGGAACTTCCCTCATGCTAAACAGACACAAGGCAATGACTCCCTTTATGTTTGTTTCGATCCACATGCTTCAATTGGGCAATATGCTTCCTTCGAATACGAGCTTTCGATTGGGAAGTGTGTTTGCTTCGATCCAAGCTTCAACTGGGCATTATCTTCCTTCGTGTAAGCTTGTTTTGACCACAAGCTTCGACTGAGGCAAAGGCTAACTTCGAACAAGTGTGCTTCGATCTCATTCTTGTATTTGACTCAAGACCAAATCTCATTTTCCAGGCTATGTAACTTCCAAATATTTACATAATCAGAGGCTTACACAAATTTATGATACATTACGCAAAGATTTGAAGGTTTATCCACTAGATAATACCATTCCTGGATGAAATGGCAAAGGACTGTGTACCCTTTCTTCATAAAATGTACTTTAGTCAAAAAATCAGCTTTCAACCTAATTTTGGTCTGAGCACAAGCAAGGCCAGAAGCATAAGTCACATCTTCTGCACCCTAACTGCCAAGAGGCCCCCCACATGTACTTTAACGTTACATATATTTTATCATTTCTTTGCAAAGATGGCTACTACAACATGTCCACTTTTTCTCTATAAATAGAGGAATTTTTTGCAAAGGCTGGAGAGGATTTTTTGACCAGAGGAACGAAACCTCCAAAATCTTCTCAGACACAACAACAAAGCTCTCAAGTCCCTTCAATACTTGTGAAATCAAAAAACCCAGAATCACATTCACCTCCTTCGATTCTGAAGAATAAGCACACTTCAGTTTCCTTCGAATCCAAAGGAGAATCACGTTTGCTCCTCTCCTTCGAATCCAGCATTCAAAGTCGAGTTGTTGTTCCCTCCCTTCGAATCCAGGAGAGCCCAAGGCCACCACTCAAGGCCCAGTTCATCTTCAAGGCTGCAACAAGGTAAGTTACTCTTACCCTTGCATCTTCCGTTTCAGACATAACATGTATATTATATTTTAACTCCTTTTCGTTTCAAGCATGTACATACTGTTGTTTTTTTTCTTTTTGTTTACACCCTTATAGTTTTGTTCTATTGCCATTCCTTTTGGTTTTACTTTTTGGTTTCTTACAAATGTTTTAAGAACTAACCTGGCCCTAAGGAAGTGCTAGCATGGCCTTAGGTCGTGTTTCTATTTAACATCTCAAATGAAAGAAATAGGAAACAGGAAATAGGAAACGAAGCTTCTGGCTTCTACCCTATTTCTCTAGGTCAAACGAAAGAAGCAACCAGGAGACAAACCATGTTGAATTCCAGGACCAGACGAAAAGCATGCCTACACTGATTCCAGGCCCAGTCAAAAGGCACTCCCTCACTGCTTACAACCCCCAGTCGAAGAAGAGAAAAAGGCAGGTTACATCTTGCAATGGTTCCGGGCCCCAATCGAAAGGAACAACATGCTACTTCTAGGCCCCAGTCGAAGGATACAACATGCTGACTTCCAGCCCCCAATCGAACGACACGCCTACACTGGTGCCAACCCCCAATCAAAGGACACGCCTACACTGGTGCCAACCCCAAATCGAAGGAAGCCAAAAAGTGAAGAATCGAAGGGTCTTCTGCCTCAATCGAAAGACCTTATTTTTTATTGCTTTTATCTTATTTTTGCCTTTATATTTTCATGCAATTCAATATGGTTGTAATAGTGTAGGATTTTATCTTTCTGCATTTTATTACTTTTGTATGCTTGCTAGTAAAATAGGGAATGTATGGCAAGATAAAACCAACAAGTATAAAACCCATAATCAAAGATTAAATGCATGAAAATCAAACACACTATTCACACATGCACCCTAGGGTTAACTCCACTTGTTGCCTAAAAATGGTCATGTTATGCATGTGAGATGTCCTAGCAAAAACAATTAAAATACAAGATAATAGTCCCTCGATGACGCTACGAATGTTGCCTTACAGATGATCTTAGTCCCTCAAGAGAAATGCTAAGATATCTCACAACATTGCTATCATTACTATACGATGACCCACGCCCGTACCTTTATATCTAAAGATAAGGCTTCTTACCAAATCAATGGTAAGATAGCAATATCAAAGGAAAGGAAGAAATGAACAAAAGAGTTTTGAGTAGGTAGATTGTTCCTAGTTGCTTGCTCATTTTCAAATCAAACATCCTTGCTCATTTTCAAAACAAACAACATTTTCAAAAACATGAAACATTTTCAAAAGCTCAACACTTTGTATACATTCTTACGAACAAGAACTATTACAAATTTTGCCTAAAGGAAGACGCCTTTTCAAAATACTTTCAAAAACCACATAAAGCACATTTTTAAACAACGCAAGTGATCTAGCAAGCAACTAACAGCCCGTAGATAACTACGGATGGAAAGGGTGCTAATACCTTCCCTTTTCATAATCTACCCCCCGAACTCAGAAATAATCTCAAAGGTCTTTCCTGTTATTTTCAGCCTTTCCTTTTGGATAAAAGAAAAGTCGGTGGCGACTCTTGCTAACTGCAACATTTGCGATCAAACACAAAACACCCAAGTCAGTTCTCCCACCGTATCACAGAACTTGCGACTCTGCTGGGGAATACTTAAAAAGTGGGGTTACCTTAGGGATAGATCACCTTTATTTTCTTTTATTGTTTGATTTGATTGCTTTACATTTTGGTTCCTTGTTTGGGCTTAAATCCTCTATCCGGATTTGGGATACCTTGTAGGTAAGTAGAAATATGTTGTGGAAATTGTGCGGGGTATACCGACATGGTCTAAGAAATAGCTATGTTAGTGTACATATTTATGGGTATCGATAACCCTTGAGTAGTCAAGGAGAATACAGGGCCGCTGAGTGATGTCATGAAGCACTAACTGACTTTTAGAACCTTTACTTGACCAACTTGGCCATTAGGACGTAGTGAGATGACCGGATTTGGTGCAGTCCAAAGTTGGTAGATACTCGATACTACACATATTGAGGTTTGACTTTCGGGATATTTCGATCACCGTGAAAGAGGCTTGCGCTGAAACAATGCCCAAGAAGACAAATCTGTGATATTGAGATCCCTTAGAACCCGGTTACTATTAACTAAGACAAGTTGAGTCAACTAAACTTCAAGAGGTTACTTACCTATAAGACTCCATGCAAGCCTAAACCTAATGACTTGTTTGCCTTGTGCGTATATGACTATTTGTACATAACAACTTGCTTACTTTGCATATTTGTACATAACATCATAATATCACACCATAGCATTTTTTTAAATAACCATTTTCAAGGATCTCAAGGGCCCATGATGCAGGGTCACATTGAACCAAACAGCTATCAAATGGCAAGAGGATTTATTTTTCTCTAAACGCTATCAAAGATCAAGTACAATAAACTTGAGTCGAGGGCTATGACCCACTTGACATGGTGAGCTTAATTCTCTGGAAGGACATCCATTGATACGAAGTTCTCCAATCAAAGCTGTAAGTGACTACTAACATTTACCCCACGAGATCCTTGAAAACATGCATCCATATATCATATATCATATCATGACAAGTCTCTCCCATACAGGTCTCCTTATCTTCCTACTGTTTATTTCAGTAAAGATGGCTCTAGAACAGACAATCAAGGACATTCAGACTCAAAATGCTCAACTACAAGAGATGTTCTTGAACCTGTCCAAGGGGCAAGAAGAATTGAAGATACTATTTATTGAGAACGTGACCAATGACGATCCTGAAGGTGATAAGGAAAGTCAGATAAGACAATTTCAAGTGGAGGTAGCAACAATGAGAAGCCAGATGTTGGGACAAATGGCTCTCATCCAAAACTTAGCTCGGGGACAAGAAGAGCTAAGAACCTTTGTCAATAAACTTCATCAAAACGGTTGCAACTGTATGAAACAAACGATCAGAATTGGGGATCAAGGCACTAGTCAGCCTCCCATAAGACAAGAGTTTGACTTGGTGGAGAGTAGACCTTCCTGATTTGCTACTACATCACAAGCCCAACAACCACCTTGTCAACCGGCACAGGTTAGTCGGCGTAAACGGAATGCACCCGGTAGGTAGTTTACCAAACTCAACATGCCAATGTCACAAGTCTTGCTACACATGTTGAATCTAAATTTGGTCACACTAAAGGATCCTCCTCGGAATCCTAACACTGCTGCTCCTAGTTATCATTCCAATAAAAGATGTGCATATCACTCCAACAGTCTAGGGCACGATACTGATAGTTGTTGGACGTTGAAAAACAAAATTCAAGACCTTATCGACGAAGGAGTGTTGGAGTTTACACAAGACGATCAACTGGAATTCTTTTGTCACCCCTCAAAGGCATCCATATGAAGTGATGATCTAGGCGAGGAAATTTTCTGTTTATTCGAATTTTCAGTTGTAATTTCTTTGTTTGCTTAAACACTTATCTATATGTCAGACTTTGGATAATTTCATTAATGCATTGCATATGTTTGTCTTGAATTAATCCATTAGTTTTCATTATATTTAAACCATGCTTTTTACTCCTTTTATGATATTCAACTCTTGTTTCAAAAAGTTGCAAGCCTTTAGAGGGAGGATGACGAAAACAATGCCATTAATCTGATACAATATGCTTTTGAACAAACCTTGCTGACGATGTACATGCGTTCTTTCAATTCCTAAACACTGGAGTTATAAGGAAGATAATCCCTAGTCAACCCCTTCGAGCCAAAGAAGTAGAAGTTTTCTTTTTTTACACAAATTGAAACCTTTAATCAAAACCTGGGGAAGGGTAGTCTCTCAGTTAATTCAAATGCGCGTTCATTCGCAAATTCTCACTTCGTATACAACAAGTGACATCAAAAACATTCCTCTGGAATCAAAAGACAGTGATGGTTCCCTACCAAATATGCAGTCATTATCTCTCAAAAAGAAAATCCCACTAAGTCAAAACCTACAAAGGAGACTTAAGAAAAACAGGGGCATCCCGCTGACCGTAATCTCAAAACAAGAACAGTGAGGCAAAAATTAGGGCTAACAAATCAAAAGAAAGAGTTCACTACAAATCCTCAACAACATGAAAAATGTTGTAGGAAATGACTGCCTTTTGATAAACTTAACTTGTCTGAACCATCACCAAGACGTCATTCCATACTCAATTGGAGTTCGAACGCACAATTAACTGAGATTAGGACTGAAGAACATCATGAAAAATAGGTGGTTACAAATATACTTTGAGCCTTATCCTTTGTTTCTTAAACCGTGAACCAAGCCACATTACAACCCTTCAAAAGTCCTAATTGAAGCACGGGTTAGTTCGAAAGCATATTGTTACAAAAGGTATCCTGACTCCTGTAAGGCTTTACTCAAAATCCTGAGTTGAATTTTTCTTACAAAATTTACTCACTCGCTAAAACACATTTTTCAAAATTTTAAAGACAAGCATAAACTTTGCATTTATTTGAATATCGTTGTTTGCATATGGCTATTTGTTTGACAACAGAGAAATTCACACAATGAATATCCGATGAACGAAAGCTCTCTTAGTGAACAAAATCACTTCAAGTGGGATGACACTTCCAATGACAAATCTCCTATCAACAAGGGGGAATGACATGTCACTATCCAGCAAACCTGAGACAGTCCAGTCAAGATTCCAAGAAATCTCTCAAGAAGTGCAGAATAACCAGGGGCAGGTCTCCATCTAAATCACTTGGGGCATTAAACGCAAATCCCAACAAAGGGTTACGTTCAATAAATTAGTTCCTGGCAGTGCCACAAACACTTGCTACTAGGGGCAGTGATAAATCTCCCCAAAATCCTTCCCATAGGATGACTTCCAGCCATAGTTTAATCTCTGAAAACCTTTTCCCCAACTGAGTCAACCTCAAGAATCCTCAAGGATTTTCCCCAGTGAAGTCGCCACCTCTCCAACAGACCGGCAAGAGGGTTTATTTCCCCAACAAACAACAGGATTCCCCAGTTTGAGTTTGCCTCTGTGACTATTTCAGATCAAGGGACCACGACTCCTCTTCCCCGGTAGACTACTCTATAATCCCCAACAAATTACTGTGAAGCATGGACCCGACCAGATAACAGTTAACTTCAGTAAGTTTTTGTGAAGCCTGGACCTGACCAGATATCAGTTCAACTTATTCCTTTCAAGAATTTGTTATGAAGACTGGAATTTGACCAGATAATAATCAAATTCAGTAAGTTACCGTGAAGCCTGGAAACCGACCAGATAACAGTTAACTTCAGTAAGTTGTTGTGAAGCCTGGACCCGGACAGATATCAGTTCAACTTCTTCCTTTCAAGAATTTGTTATGAAGCCTAGAATCCGACCAGAAAATAATCAAATTCAGTAAGTTACCGTGAAGCCTGGAAGCCGACCAGATAACAGATAACTTCAGTAAGTTGTTGTGAAGCCTGGACCCGACCAAATAATAGTACAACTTTCAGTCACTAGAAAGCCTGGACCCGACCAGATAATAGTGTAGCTTTTCAGATACTATAAAGCCCGGCCCCGACCAGATAGTAGTACAATTTTCAGTTACTATGAAGCCTGGACCCGACCAGATAATAGTTAAATTCTTAAGTTATTGTGAAGCCTGGACCCGACCAGATATCAGTTCAACTTTATCTCTTCAATCAAGTCATTGTGAATCCTGGACCTGACCAGATAACAGTTTAAGTTTCTGAAATCTGGACCCGACTAGATAATAGTTTGACTTTATCAATTGCTAAAACTGAGACCCAACCAGATAACAGTTTGAGTTTCTGAAACCTGGACTCGACCAGATAACAGTTAATCTCAATTTTAAGTTACTAAAGCCTGGACCCGACCAAATAATAGTTTGACTTTATCAATTGCTGAAATCTGGACCTGACCAGATAACAGTTTGAGTTTCTGAAACCTAGACCCGACCAGATAACAGTTAATCTCAATTTTAAGTTACTAAAGCCTGGACCCTACCAGATAATAGTTTGACTTTATCAATTGCTGAAACCTGGACCCAACCAGATAACAGTTTGAGTTTCTGAAACCTGGACCTGACCAGATAATAGTTAATCTTAATTTTAAGTTACTAAAGCCTGGACCCGACCAGATAATAGTTTGACTTTATCAATTGCTGAAACCTGGACCTGACCAGATAACAGTTTGAGTTTCTGAAACCTGGACCCGACCAGATAACAGTTAATCTCAATTTTAAGTTACTAAAGCATGGACCCGACCATATAATAGTTTGACTTTATCAATTGCTGAAACCTGGACCCGACCAGATAACAGTTTGAGTTTCTAAAACCTGGACCCAACCAGATAACAGTTAATATCAATTTTAAGTTACTAAAGCCTGGACCCGACCAGATAATAGTTTGACTTTATCAATTGCTGAAACCTGGACCCGACCAGATAATAGTTTGAGTTTCTGAAACCTAGACCCGAGCAGATAACAATTAACTTCAATTTTAAGTTATTAAAGCCTAGACCCGACCAGATAATAGTTTGACTTTATTAATTGTTGAAACCTGGACCCGACCAGATAACAGTTTGAGTTTCTGAAACCTGGACCCGACTAGATAACAATTAATCTCAATTTTAAGTTACTAAAGCCTGGACCCGACCAGATAATAGTTTGACTTTATCAATTGCTGAAACCTGGACCCGACCAGATAATAATTTGAGTTTCTGAAACCTGGACCCGACCAGATAACAATTAATCTCAATTTTAAGTTACTAAACCCTGGACCCGACTAGATAATAGTTTAACTTTATCAATTACTGAAACCTGGACCCAACCATATAACAACTAACTTTTAAGAGATAATTCCCCACTGGAGTAACAAACGACTAGAAATCCTGAACTTTTTCCCCAAGCAGAAATCAACACTCTCCAACAGAGTATTCTCAAACAAAGTCAATATTTCCCAGCCGAGTTCTCCTCAAACAATAAAACAGGAATCCCCGGTTGAAACATTCTAAGAAAATTTTGAAGACACACGTACTCTTCAACAGTAGTCCGGGATTTAATGACTCCTTAGCATTTGTCAAGGATTTATTTTCCCAGACAAAACATACATTCACTAATGTGATACGGTGGGAGAACTGACTAGTGTTTTGCGTTCGTATTCGCACTTGTGCGGTTGAGCAAGAGTCGCCATCGACTTTTTATTTTATCCTAAAGGAAAGGTTAAAAAAGCACAGCAAAAACCTTTTGAGATATTTCGTGGGTTCGGGGGGTAGATTATGAAAAGGGAAGGTATTAGCACCCTTTTCATCCATGGTTATCCATGGGCTCTTAGTTACTTGGTTTTTTAGATCACTTGCCTTGTTTTTTCGATTGCTTGAAAATGGTGTGTGTGTGGGTGCTTTTTGAAAATGTTTTGGAAAAAGATGCCTTGTCTTAGGCAACTAATGTATTTGACTCGTGATTGAGTGTTTTACAAAAGTGTGGATCTTTTCGAAAAGATGTTTCAAATGTTTTTGAGAGTTTGTTTGAAAGTGTTGTGGATGGTGATTTTTGAAAAGAAGGCAAGTGTTTTTGCAAATTGATCTCAAGTAACTAAGAGTTTTGTCTACCCTATTGTACTCAAAGGTTTGTGTTATGTTTTAACCCCTTTTAACAATTTTGCTCTACCATTGAAATTGGTAGACAATCTTGCGTTTAGGAAGTTTATTCGGGACGGGCGTGGGTCATCGTATGGACCATGAATGCAATGATGCCAAGTGTCTTTGGCAATTTGCTTTGAAGGGACTATGATCATTCCGTTTAGGCAACACTTTGAGACTTATGATCATTTTGAATTCGTTTTGCCAAAGATACTCGACGTGCAAGCATGGCCCATTTTGGAAGGCAACATGTGGGATTACCCTAGGGGGTGCAAGTGTGATTGTGTATTGATTACATGTATTTGTCTTGTATTAGGTTATCTAGCGTTTGATTTTATGTACATGCAAACCCTAGGTCTAACCATGGTATAATTGGAAAACTGTAAATTGCGGAATGTAAAATCTACGCTATTACAAAATAGTATCCGGGAATGGGGGTATAAATGTACACAAAGGGATGAGACTTATAGTATCCAATAAGTTACAACCAAATCGAATTTGCGATCAAAATGTAAATATCGAATATACAAATATAAGATAAAAAAAAATGTGTATAGGGCAATGTGAATGTATTTGTATAAGTGTAAGCATGTGCATTGTATGTAATTTATTTACAGGTGCGACATGTGAAATTGAAGCGTATTAGGGTATTTGACCTAAATATGTGTTTTAGTGAATCTTGGGTTTGTATATTTTTAATATGTACAAAAGAAAAAGTGTTTTAAATTAAATGCTCAAGTTTTAATTAAATTATGAAATGACGTATCATTGTTTATTATATACAAAAAAGTATTTTAGTCAAATGTTTGTGAATTTTAATATTAGAGAAAAAATGTATTTCTATTATTATGTACAAGTATACACTTTGATTAAAAGAATGGAAAAAGCTTTTTATTTTAACTATATGATAAAAATGTGATATGTACAAATATATTTTAATCAAGTATTTAGAAATTAAATTATGCAAAAAAACAATGTATATTTACTTAGTATGTACAAAATATGTTTTAAATAAAAGAGCAAATAAATAAAAAAAGAGAAAGTATTTTCAATTTTTTAGTATATGACAAAAATGTATTTTAATTATGAAATGTATTTAGGAAATAAAACATATGGCTTTAAGACATTATGTATGAAAAATGGAGAAGTTAGTAATTAATCAAATGGTTTGTATAAAAAATGTTAGTAACTTTGTTGGGCTTCAAAGGAAATTAGAAACGGGTCAGGCCCACTGACTGCTGGAGCAGCGTTTTTAGGGTTAGGCGTTTTGTTGTTCAATTGGAACAAAGGCTTAGGGTTAGCAGCGGCGCACCGTTCACTTGAGTTTCATCTCCTTTATTCGTTCTCGAGCGTCCAGCATGAGCCTCTTGCCTCAGCCACCGGTGATCTCCGTTTCCCCTTCCCTCCAGCGATAGTGTTGAGGCGCCAGAACTCGGTAATCAATTTGATTTGTTAGGGTTTGTTTTAGTTCTTGCATGTTTGTGATTTTCTGCGTATTCTTGATTAACTGTTTGGTTGCTTTCTCATGTCGTGCGTTATTGATTTTTATTGGAGGTACGTGAGGAGGGAAAAGAAACGTCTTACCTTTACTGGAGAGGGGAAGGAAAGAGATGAAGGTGCCTAGGAGGCTTTGATGGCGAAGAGGAAAAAAAGCGTGATGCTGATGAACTTGATGTCCCTGGTATTTCGTTCTCACTTCTTGCCGTATGAGGGTTTCATGATGATGTTAGCTGAAAAACCCTCTTTTAAAAAAATTCACTTTTTTCTTCTTCTTCTATGCCACTGTATATTTGTTGCTTTTGATGCTTCTCTTCTCCTTCTGTCCCTTTTGCCACTGTACGCTTGTTTATGTTGCCCTGTGATGATCCTAGAGGTCTGAGGGTTTTTGTTGCCCTGGATATGCTATGGTTGAAACAACTTTATTGTTTTGATTAGCTTCTTTCTGGATTGCCTAAAACTTGCTTCGAATCGTTGCTTTGCCTATGATGTTGTTCCTTCTGAGGCTTAGGAGTTGCATTTGAATATATTGTCTTTGAGGTTTGGACTTGGCGGATATGATGCTTGGTTGATATCTTTGCCTATGATGAAGCCCACTTCTGAGGTCTAGGGTTGATTTTGCAGATTTTGTTGTTTTGCTTCATTTTTGCAGAGATGGAAAGGCTTTGAACTTTCTTGGCTTGTTGACATAGCAGGTTAGGCTTTTGAACAGGCTTTATGGCTTGATAAGTTTGTATACTGGTATGGCTTTTTGATGGATAGGCTTGGTATGGTTCAGGTTTTTGAGGGTTGATGGTTTTTACTGATGTAGATTTAACTGGTTTGGGGATTTCTGGTTTTTTGAACTGGTTGTGTTTAGTTGGATTGGTGTGTTGACAGTAGATGATATGCTTAGGACCTTTGTTGGTTTTTGATACTGGTTTAGGCTTGGCTTCTGTTCTGAGTTATGCAGGTGGAGGGTTTCAGGCATGATGTTAAGCTTGGGGCTTTTTGTGCTTATAGGCTTGAAACAGGTTGGTGCTGGAGACTTGAAACAGGTTTGTGTGGATTTAGTATGCCTAGGCTTTACACTGTCTTGGAAAAGGGCTGATGCAGGTTCATAGTTTGAAGCTTAGAGGCTTCAGTTCAGCAGGTTTTTGTCTTTTTGAGTTTGGTTTCAGCTTGCAGGTTATTGTGGTTTGATGTATATTCTGGTTATGGGTTCTGCCTCAGTATGTGAGGCTTTAGGCCTTTGTATCTTTTTCTTCCTCCTTTTACCGTGTTGTACTGAGTTCTCTTCTTGTATATCTTTCCTTGTATCCCTGCTGCCTCAGCCTAAAGCCTGACCCTGCTTCTTTCCCTCTTCTTCTGATTTTTTAGTACAGTTTAAAGAATTTAATATGATTTTATTTCTGTACTTTCTGAAGGGGCCTATTCTGATGGGAAATGATGAAAAAAATTTGCTTTGCATAAAAGATTTTTCTTTGCATCCTTATCTTTCTTTGACAGCTTGCTACACTTTGTCTTTTCTTTGATATCTTTTCCAAATCCTTTTTGACAGCTTGGGTACTTATGACAGCAAATTGTACTTCTTTGATTTTTCTTTGATATCTTTGAGTAGACTTTGGCATTTGACAGCAAACTGTGCCTTTTGCTTTTGATAGAAAGTGGAATTGGATTTTCAGTTTGGTTTGCATTTGAAGTTTGAGATTTTGAAACTATGCAGTTTGAGATTCTATGCATTTGACATTTTGCATTCATGAATAAAAATGAAATTCTTCCCTCTTTGTGAACCGGGAGAAATCCCGTGATTTGCAGAGAGGGTTAACTGATCCCAATCAGTGGCCCCTAATGATGAGCAAATTTTATCTGTCTTTTTTAATTCAACTGCTTTCTGACTTTTCTTCTTCTTTTTGCAGATAAAAAATGGAGCACCGGAGCGAAGTGAAGAATGAAGAATTAGAAATAGGATAGAATTTTTTATTTTCAATTTAATTTTTGTACACTATTATTATTTTAAATACTTCGTAATAAATACTTGTATCCAAATAATAATAATTGTAACAACTATTAAATATGAAATAAAAATTCCATTGACATTTAATTCTTTTCAATTCCTTTTCTTTATTTACTTGTTATTTATAATTCCTTAAATTAAATAAAATGAAAGTTAAATTTCAAGTATTTAATTCTTAGAACCATAAATAATCAACTAAACCTTGTTGATCAAAATAAATGAACTGGACGTCTCCATCATTCAAAGCAACGCACAGTCGAACACAAAAACTGATCAGATGCAATCCTTTCTTACTGATTCTTTGCCAAGCACTGTAATTCCAAACTGCACATATCTTTTGACTGGCCCAAACAAAACAAACTGAATTCAAACCACTGTCTCTTTTACTGATTAAATCAAAACAACGCTAATTCAATCCGAATCTCAGAATAACTTGCAAAGTGCTGTGGAATTTTAATTTTGCTGAGAATATGCCCGTAAAACCTTAATTCCTGATTAAATGCCAAACAACATTCGCCTGATCAAAATTGAGCCAAAATCAACCAAAACCCTAAGCCAACTGTATGAAACAATCCAGAGCTCTGAAAATCAGTAAAAACCCTAATTTTGCTTGACTGACAAGAAAAGTTCGTTTGTCCGATTCTTGAGCCAGTTTGAAAAAGTCAGGAAAGGCTTGAAGCTGAGATTTCTTGTGGGAAAAAATGCGAGGGCAAATTTTGGGGTACAACAGTTGCCCCTGTTCAATCTTCTTGGACCTGAAGAGTTAGATTGGCGAGTTTGCCTTTCGCGACTTGAAGGTAAAAGGAGATTGGACACTAAAGTGCCCAGAAAATTTGCACTCGGCGATATGATGGTAGATGTGAATGGGCTTAAAGATGCCATTTGGTGACTGTTGGTATGAGGATGGGCTTATAGATGCCATCTGGACATGTTGGACTGTAGGTCAATGGTGAGTGGACAAGTATCAGAAAGGCGTCCCTGTTTTGGAACATCTCTGAATTGGGGTCTGAACAAGCAACAGATTGACGTCCATATCTGGAGAATCTGTAAACTATCTGGGATTGAATAAGCAATAGAGCAGCATCCGTTGTTGGGACGTGTCTGTAAACTATTTTCAAAAATTGTGAAGAGTCTGAACAAGTTGGTAGATTGACATCCGTTGTTGGGAAGAATCCGTAAATTATTTTGAAGTTGAGAAGAGTCTGAACAAGTCGGTAGATTGACATCCGTTGTAGGGAAGAATCCATAAACTGTTTTCAGAAATCTTGAAGTTGAAGAGGAGTCTGAACAAGTCGGTAGATTGACATCCGTTGTAGGGAAGAATCCGTAAACTATTTTCAGAGGTTACGAAGCGTCTGAACAAGTCGATAGATTGACATCCGTTGTAGGGAAGAATCCGTAAACTATTATCAGAAGTCTTGAAGTTGAATCAGCAATAGAGCCGCGTCCGTTGTTGGGAAGCGTCCGTAAACTAATTTCAAAGGTTGAGAAGAGTCTGAACAAGTCGGTGGATTGACGTCCGTTGTAGGGAAGAATCTGTAAACTGTTTTCAGAAGTCTTGAAGTTGAAGAGGAACCGGTGTAGGGTTTCTTGATGATGCGTCTGAATGAATCTGGAATAAGTATCAGAACGTCGCCGTGTCCGGGTCACATCTGAACTATTTCTGGATGAATCTTGGGAGATGATCTGTGTTTGTCGACTGATCTTACCTGAAAAGGCAAAGGGTTAGTCGTATGCAATGTTATGATGTATGATGCAATGTACGTGACATCAATATTTATGACATGAATGCGATGAATGCGCATGTAAGCTGATGAGCTAATCTTGCCGAGGATACATGAATCCGAGATGGCTGAAGATAAAAGCATCTTGACTGCTGCCGGGGAAAATAAATCCTTGGCTGCTGCTGGGGAAGAGAGTTCCTGATGACCTCTACTGGGGAGCTCCAAACTAGTAGATTCATGCTGGAGAGGCCAGATTGAGAATCTTCAGCTTAATGGGAAGTAACTCTGGCGACTTCACTGGGGAACTCAAGGTTTGCCTTCCCAAAACTCTGTGGGGAGAAGGTTCAATGGTCTGGCTCTGCTGGGGACAGTTTTGAAGTCTTAGATCTGCTGGGGATACTGAAACTTAAACTCTGAGGGGAATTGAATTCCGGAGGATTCTCCGGCTGGGGATTTGTAAAGATAAGTTACTGCTGGGGAATTTTGATGAACTCCGCTGGGGATAGGAAGAATTTTGGCGAGCACGATCTTCCGTGGTTGTTAGCTTGAGAAGAATCTGAACAAGCGATAGGTTAACATCCGTTACTTGGAGAACCCGTGAACTATTTTCAGAAATCTTGAAGTTGAATCAACAATAGAGCCGCATCCGTTGTTGGGAAGTGTCCGTAAACTAATTTCAAAGGTTGCATCTGAACAAGCTGATAGATTAACATCCGTTACTTGGGAAGAATCCGTAAACTTGTTTCAGAAGTCTTGAAGAGGAACCGGTGTAGGGCTTCCTGATGATGAGCTTGTGTAAAACTGCATCGGGTTTTGAACACTTTTGACATTCGAATGCCCCAAGTGGTGATGTAGATAAATTCCTGGCTTATTACAGGTGTTGGTCTACCATCGGTCATTCACAGATGTTTCCTGGATTGTTACAGGTGTTGATCTGAAATTCTTCAGACATGCCCTGGCTGGATACAGGAATCGAATCTGGAAAGGTGATAGTTGATAGATATGCCCTGGCTGGATACAGGAATCGAATCTTCAAACTCTTCAGACGTGCCCTGGCTAGATACAGAAATCGAGTCTGGAAATGTGGTCAACAGATATGCCCTGGCTGGATACAGGAGTCGAATCTGGAAATGTGGTCAACAGATATGCCCTGGCTGGATACAGGAGTCGAATCTGGAAATAGTCGTCAACAGATATGCCCTGGCTGGATACAGGAATCGAATCTTCGAACTCTTCAGACGTGCCCTGGCTAGATACAGGAGTCGAGTCTGGAAATGTGATAGTTGACAGATATGCCCTGGCTGGATACAGGAATCGAATCTTCAATTCTTCAGACGTGCCCTGGCTAGATACAGGAATCGAGTCTGGAAATGTGGTCAACAGATATGCCCTAGCTGGATACAGGAGTCGAATCTGGAAATGTGGTCAACAGATATGCCCTGGCTGGATACAGGAGTCGAATCTGGAAATAGTCGTCAACAGATATGCCCTGGCTGGATACAGGAATCGAATCTTCGAACTCTTCAGACGTGCCCTGGCTAGATACAGGAGTCGAGTCTGGAAATGTGATAGTTGACAGATATGCCCTGGCTGGATACAGGAATCGAATCTTCAATTCTTCAGACGTGCCCTGGCTAGATACAGGAATCGAGTCTGGAAATATGGTCAACAGATATGCCCTGGCTGGATACAGGAGTCGAATCTGGAAATGTGGTCAACAGATATGCCCTGGCTGGATACAGGAGTCGAATCTGGAAATAGTCATCAACAGATATGCCCTGGCTGGATACAGGAATCGAATCTTCGAACTCTTCAGACGTGCCCTGGCTAGATACAGGAGTCGAGTCTGGAAATGTGATAGTTGACAGATATTCCCTGGCTGGATACAGGAATCGAATCTTCAACTCTTCAGACGTGCCCTGGCTAGATACAGGAATCGAGTCTGGAAATAATGTAGTTGATTTGTTGAACACTTTTGACATTCGAATGCCCCAAGTGGTGAAGAAGGAGTCTTAAATCAGATTACTCTGCATATTGAGAGATTTCTTGAAATCTTGACTGGACTGCCCCAGGTTAACTGAACTTTGAAAATTCTGTTGGACCTTGGCTGGACTGCCCCAGGTTAATTGAACTGTGACATGTCATGCCCCTTGTTGATAAGGGGATTTGCAATGGAAGTGTTATCCTCTTGAAGTGATTTTTACTTACTGAGAGAGTTTTCGTTCCTCCGAACATTCTTCGTATGAATTTCTTCGCTGTCAAACAAAAAAGTCAAATGCAGACAGTGATATTCAAATAATGCAAAGTTTATGTTTGTCTCGAAGTTTTTTTTTTTTTCGTTTTGAAAAATGCGTTTTTAGCAGAAAACTTTTCATAAGACAAGTCAACACAAGATTTAGAGTAAAGCCCTACAGGAGTCAGGATACCTTTTGTAACAGTATGCTTTCGAACTAACCCATGCTTCAATTAGGACTTTTGAAGGGTTGTAATGTGGCTTGGTTCACGGTTTAAGAAACAAAGGATAAAGGCTCAAAGTATATTTGTACCCACCCGCTCTTCGTGATGTTCTCCAACCTAAGCTCAGTTAATTGTGCGTCACACTCTGTTTTGAGTTTGGAACGACTTTTGGGCGATGGTTCACCAGTTGAATTTGGGAGACAGTCATCATCTCTTTTTTTTTTATTCAACATTTTTCATGTTGTTGAGGACTTTGTAATGACCTCACTATTTTGATTTTGATTTGTTATCCCTAACTTTTGCCTGACGATTACCGTTTTCCGGGATTACTGTCAGCGGGATGCCCCAGCTTTCTTAAGCCTCCTTTATAGGTTTTGGCTTGGTGGGCTTTTCTCTTTTGAGAGATTGACTGTCTACGTGATAGGGAACCACCCTTGTCTTTTGATTCCAAAGGAATGCTTTCTTTTTTGACATCGTTCGTTGTATTACGAACTGAGAGTTTGCGACTTCAATGCGCATTTTCTTTTGAATTAACTGAGACACTACCCTGCCCCGGGTTTATATCAAAGGTTTTGATTGTTTAGAACAGAAAACTCCTACTTCTTTGGCCCGAAGGGGTTGACTAGGGATTAACTTCCTTATAACTCCAGTGTTTGGGAATTGAAAGAAATGCCTGTACATCATCAACAAGGTCTGTTCAAAAGCATACTGTATAAGATTATGGTATTGTTTCGTCATCCTCCTTCTAAAGGCTTACAGCTTTTTATCAAGAGTCAAATATCATAAAGAAAAGCATAAGAGCAGTGAAACGAATGGATGAATTCAAGACAAACATATGCAATGCATTAATGAAAACAGAGTTTAACATCAACAGATAATTGTTTGACAGCAAAAGAAATTACAACTTTGAAAATTCAAAAAGAAGCAAAAGTCTTTCAGCTTGAACTTCGTCACTTCGAGTGGAGAACCCTTTAACGGAAGATCTTCATCTCACCGTCTGGCATGAATTCCAGCACCCCAATGTCAATCAGATCTTGAATCTTGTTCTTCAAGGCCCAACAGTCGTTGGTGTCGTGTCCCGGGCTGTAGGAGTGGTAAACACAGAATGCGTCGGGATTATAGTTAGGAGATGAGGTATTGAGCTTCTGAGGAGGGTCCTTTACGGTGAGCAAATTGACCTCCAACAGGCGCTTCAGTATGAAGAATGATGGTATTTCAGTCTCCGTGATCTGTCTTCCCGACTTTTCTTGCTTACGCCGATTGCCCCGTTGACGCTGGCGAGATTGTTGATGGGTTTGTGACCATGAAGCTAGCAAATGAGCTTTCCCCTTGTCTTCTTGAGTGGATGGAGGCTGAGCGGTTACTTGCTCCTCGACCTCAGATGTTTGCCCCAGCTGGTTGTTTGGAAGCAGTTGGCAGACAAGAACTCTGAGTTCCTCTTGTCTTTGAGATAGGTCTTGGATGAGAGCCATCTGGACCACCAACTGTCCCATCATTTGGGTCCTCAGTGTTGTCAGATCAAACTGCAGCTCCGCAATCTGATCACTCCTGGCATTGTTGGAATTCCCCAAGCCCTTGGTGAGGAGAGCTTTCATCTCTTCTTGCCCCAGAGACAAGTTCAGGAACATCTCCTGCAGCTGAGCAGTCTGGTCTTGGATATCTTTGACAGACCGTTCTAAAGCCATCTCTTGCTGAAATAAACAGCAGGAGAGTAAGGAATCCTGAAAAAGGAAAGATGGTCAAAATGAAATGCATGATATGTGGATGCATGCTTTCAAGGATCTCTTGGGGTAAACACAAGAAAATGTTAGAGGTTGAACTCTGCTCTTGGATTGGAGATCTCTGCACCGGTGGATGTCTTTCCACTAGAATCAAGCTCACCGTGTCAAATGGGTCATAGCCACTGATTCAAGTTGTTGTACTTGATCTTTGTTTGGAGAACTTTGTATCGGTGGATGTCCTTCCACGAGAATCAAGCTCACCATGTCGAGTGGGTCATAGCCACTGATTCAAGTTGTTGCACTTGAACTTTGATTGGAGAGCTTTGTATCGATGGATGTCCTTCCACGAGAATGAAGCTCACCATGTCGAGTGGGTCATAGCCACTGATTCAAGTTGTTGTACTTGAACTTTGACTGGATTGGTTAGAGGAGAAACCCCTTGCCCCTTGATAGACGTCTGGCTCAACGTAATCCTGCATCAACAGAACCCTCGAGATCCTTGAAATGGTTATTGAAAATGCTATGGTATGATGTCATGATGTTATGTACATGTATGCACAAGCAAGTGAGCGTATATACAGGCAAACATATTCACATAAAGTAAACAAGGCCTTAGGTTTAGGCTTGCATGAGGTTCAGGTACTACCCTCTTTCAGTTTGTTGGTTAAAACCTGTCTTATCAAAAGTAACCGGGTTCTAAGGATCCCAATATCACTGGATTGCTTTCATTGTTCATTGTTTCGATTTAGCCACTGAACTGGCGACCGAAATATTCCAGGAAAGCAACCCTCAATTGAGTGTAGTATCGAGTATCAACCAACCTCGGACTGCACCAAAGTCAGTTATCTCACTACCCTAAAGAGGCCAAGATGGTTCAATTAAGGTTCCTAAGGTCAGTTGATGCTTCACGACACCACGCGGCGGCCCCGTACTCTCCTTGACTGAACTCAAGGGTTACCGGTACACACCAAAGTGCCACATCAACGTAGCAGACTGCTTCAACCATGTCGGTATACCCCGCACAGTTCCCTCACAGCCTTGTTGCTACTTTCTAAGAAGGTATCCCCAGATCCGGGTTAGGATCTATAAAACTCCGATACAAAGCCCACAAATGTAAAGCAAACAAAGCAATCAATTTGAAAACAAAGGTGATCTAAACCCTAAGGTAACCCCACTTTTAAGTTTGTCCCCAGCAGAGTCTCCAGTTCTGTGATACGGTGGGAGAACTGACTAGTGTTTTGCGTTCGTATTCGCACTTGTGCGGTTGAGCAAGAGTCGCCACCGACTTTTTATTTTATCCTAAAGGAAAGGTTAAAAAAGCACAGCAAAAACCTTTTGAGATATTTCGTGGGTTCGGGGGGTAGATTATGAAAAGGGAAGGTATTAGCACCCTTTTCATCCATGGTTATCCATGGGCTCTTAGTTACTTGGTTTTTTAGATCACTTGCCTTGTTTTTTCGATTGCTTGAAAATGGTGTGTGTGTGGGTGCTTTTTGAAAATGTTTTGGAAAAAGATGCCTTGTCTTAGGCAACTAATGTATTTGACTCGTGATTGAGTGTTTTACAAAAGTGTGGATCTTTTCGAAAAGATGTTTCAAATGTTTTTGAGAGTTTGTTTGAAAGTGTTGTGGATGGTGATTTTTGAAAAGAAGGCAAGTGTTTTTGCAAATTGATCTCAAGTAACTAAGAGTTTTGTCTACCCTATTGTACTCAAAGGTTTGTGTTATGTTTTAACCCCTTTTAACAATTTTGCTCTACCATTGAAATTGGTAGACAATCTTGCGTTTAGGAAGTTTATTCGGGACGGGCGTGGGTCATCGTATGGACCATGAATGCAATGATGCCAAGTGTCTTTGGCAATTTGCTTTGAAGGGACTATGATCATTCCGTTTAGGCAACACTTTGAGACTTATGATCATTTTGAATTCGTTTTGCCAAAGATACTCGACGTGCAAGCATGGCCCATTTTGGAAGGCAACATGTGGGATTACCCTAGGGGGTGCAAGTGTGATTGTGTATTGATTACATGTATTTGTCTTGTATTAGGTTATCTAGCGTTTGATTTTATGTACATGCAAACCCTAGGTCTAACCATGGTATAATTGGAAAACTGTAAATTGCGGAATGTAAAATCTACGCTATTACAAAATAGTATCCGGGAATGGGGGTATAAATGTACACAAAGGGATGAGACTTATAGTATCCAATAAGTTACAACCAAATCGAATTTGCGATCAAAATGTAAATATCGAATATACAAATATAAGATAAAAAAAAATGTGTATAGGGCAATGTGAATGTATTTGTATAAGTGTAAGCATGTGCATTGTATGTAATTTATTTACAGGTGCGACATGTGAAATTGAAGCGTATTAGGGTATTTGACCTAAATATGTGTTTTAGTGAATCTTGGGTTTGTATATTTTTAATATGTACAAAAGAAAAAGTGTTTTAAATTAAATGCTCAAGTTTTAATTAAATTATGAAATGACGTATCATTGTTTATTATATACAAAAAAGTATTTTAGTCAAATGTTTGTGAATTTTAATATTAGAGAAAAAATGTATTTCTATTATTATGTACAAGTATACACTTTGATTAAAAGAATGGAAAAAGCTTTTTATTTTAACTATATGATAAAAATGTGATATGTACAAATATATTTTAATCAAGTATTTAGAAATTAAATTATGCAAAAAAACAATGTATATTTACTTAGTATGTACAAAATATGTTTTAAATAAAAGAGCAAATAAATAAAAAAAGAGAAAGTATTTTCAATTTTTTAGTATATGACAAAAATGTATTTTAATTATGAAATGTATTTAGGAAATAAAACATATGGCTTTAAGACATTATGTATGAAAAATGGAGAAGTTAGTAATTAATCAAATGGTTTGTATAAAAAATGTTAGTAACTTTGTTGGGCTTCAAAGGAAATTAGAAACGGGTCAGGCCCACTGACTGCTGGAGCAGCGTTTTTAGGGTTAGGCGTTTTGTTGTTCAATTGGAACAAAGGCTTAGGGTTAGCAGCGGCGCACCGTTCACTTGAGTTTCATCTCCTTTATTCGTTCTCGAGCGTCCAGCATGAGCCTCTTGCCTCAGCCACCGGTGATCTCCGTTTCCCCTTCCCTCCAGCGATAGTGTTGAGGCGCCAGAACTCGGTAATCAATTTGATTTGTTAGGGTTTGTTTTAGTTCTTGCATGTTTGTGATTTTCTGCGTATTCTTGATTAACTGTTTGGTTGCTTTCTCATGTCGTGCGTTATTGATTTTTATTGGAGGTACGTGAGGAGGGAAAAGAAACGTCTTACCTTTACTGGAGAGGGGAAGGAAAGAGATGAAGGTGCCTAGGAGGCTTTGATGGCGAAGAGGAAAAAAAGCGTGATGCTGATGAACTTGATGTCCCTGGTATTTCGTTCTCACTTCTTGCCGTATGAGGGTTTCATGATGATGTTAGCTGAAAAACCCTCTTTTAAAAAAATTCACTTTTTTCTTCTTCTTCTATGCCACTGTATATTTGTTGCTTTTGATGCTTCTCTTCTCCTTCTGTCCCTTTTGCCACTGTACGCTTGTTTATGTTGCCCTGTGATGATCCTAGAGGTCTGAGGGTTTTTGTTGCCCTGGATATGCTATGGTTGAAACAACTTTATTGTTTTGATTAGCTTCTTTCTGGATTGCCTAAAACTTGCTTCGAATCGTTGCTTTGCCTATGATGTTGTTCCTTCTGAGGCTTAGGAGTTGCCTTTGAATATATTGTCTTTGAGGTTTGGACTTGGCGGATATGATGCTTGGTTGATATCTTTGCCTATGATGAAGCCCACTTCTGAGGTCTAGGGTTGATTTTGCAGATTTTGTTGTTTTGCTTCATTTTTGCAGAGATGGAAAGGCTTTGAACTTTCTTGGCTTGTTGACATAGCAGGTTAGGCTTTTGAACAGGCTTTATGGCTTGATAAGTTTGTATACTGGTATGGCTTTTTGATGGATAGGCTTGGTATGGTTCAGGTTTTTGAGGGTTGATGGTTTTTACTGATGTAGATTTAACTGGTTTGGGGATTTCTGGTTTTTTGAACTGGTTGTGTTTAGTTGGATTGGTGTGTTGACAGTAGATGATATGCTTAGGACCTTTGTTGGTTTTTGATACTGGTTTAGGCTTGGCTTCTGTTCTGAGTTATGCAGGTGGAGGGTTTCAGGCAGGATGTTAAGCTTGGGGCTTTTTGTGCTTATAGGCTTGAAACAGGTTGGTGCTGGAGACTTGAAACAGGTTTGTGTGGATTTAGTATGCCTAGGCTTTACACTGTCTTGGAAAAGGGCTGATGCAGGTTCATAGTTTGAAGCTTAGAGGCTTCAGTTCAGCAGGTTTTTGTCTTTTTGAGTTTGGTTTCAACTTGCAGGTTATTGTGGTTTGATGTATATTCTGGTTATGGGTTCTGCCTCAGTATGTGAGGCTTTAGGCCTTTGTATCTTTTTCTTCCTCCTTTTACCGTGTTGTACTGAGTTCTCTTCTTGTATATCTTTCCTTGTATCCCTGCTGCCTCAGCCTAAAGCCTGACCCTGCTTCTTTCCCTCTTCTTCTGATTTTTTAGTACAGTTTAAAGAATTTAATATGATTTTATTTCTGTACTTTCTGAAGGGGCCTATTCTGATGGGAAATGATGAAAAAAATTTGCTTTGCATAAAAGATTTTTCTTTGCATCCTTATCTTTCTTTGACAGCTTGCTACACTTTGTCTTTTCTTTGATATCTTTTCCAAATCCTTTTTGACAGCTTGGGTACTTGTGACAACAAATTGTACTTCTTTGATTTTTCTTTGATATCTTTGAGTAGACTTTGGCATTTGACAGCAAACTGTGCCTTTTGCTTTTGATAGAAAGTGGAATTGGATTTTCAGTTTGGTTTGCATTTGAAGTTTGAGATTTTGAAACTATGCAGTTTGAGATTCTATGCATTTGACATTTTGCATTCATGAATAAAAATGAAATTCTTCCCTCTTTGTGAACCGGGAGAAATCCCGTGATTTGCAGAGAGGGTTAACTGATCCCAATCAGTGGCCCCTAATGATGAGCAAATTTTATCTGTCTTTTTTAATTCAACTGCTTTCTGACTTTTCTTCTTCTTTTTGCAGATAAAAAATGGAGCACCGGAGCGAAGTGAAGAATGAAGAATTAGAAATAGGATAGAATTTTTTATTTTCAATTTAATTTTTGTACACTATTATTATTTTAAATACTTCGTAATAAATACTTGTATCCAAATAATAATAATTGTAACAACTATTAAATATGAAATAAAAATTCCATTGACATTTAATTCTTTTCAATTCCTTTTCTTTATTTACTTGTTATTTATAATTCCTTAAATTAAATAAAATGAAAGTTAAATTTCAAGTATTTAATTCTTAGAACCATAAATAATCAACTAAACCTTGTTGATCAAAATAAATGAACTGGACGTCTCCATCATTCAAAGCAACGCACAGTCGAACACAAAAACTGATCAGATGCAATCCTTTCTTACTGATTCTTTGCCAAGCACTGTAATTCCAAACTGCACATATCTTTTGACTGGCCCAAACAAAACAAACTGAATTCAAACCACTGTCTCTTTTACTGATTAAATCAAAACAACGCTAATTCAATCCGAATCTCAGAATAACTTGCAAAGTGCTGTGGAATTTTAATTTTGCTGAGAATATGCCCGTAAAACCTTAATTCCTGATTAAATGCCAAACAACATTCGCCTGATCAAAATTGAGCCAAAATCAACCAAAACCCTAAGCCAACTGTATGAAACAATCCAGAGCTCTGAAAATCAGTAAAAACCCTAATTTTGCTTGACTGACAAGAAAAGTTCGTTTGTCCGATTCTTGAGCCAGTTTGAAAAAGTCAGGAAAGGCTTGAAGCTGAGATTTCTTGTGGGAAAAAATGCGAGGGCAAATTTTGGGGTACAACAACTAACATTTCACATTTCATACAGCCTGGTTACATACATGACAAGTGCATACGACACAATCTCATTTATTTTAAGAACATCATTGTACCATGCATTTCATACATCATGACATTGTATACAACTAACATTTTACCTTTTCAGGAAAAGGCCAATCAACATATGGCTACCATCAACAATTTTCAAGTTCCAGATTAATACTTGTAACAAGCCAGGAAAACTATCTGTGGACGAGTAATTGTAGATTAATACCTGTAACAAGCCAGGAAACTATCTACATGAAGAGATTGAAGATTAATACCTGTAACAAGCTAGGAAAACTATCTTTCTTTCTCAGATCATAGATTAATACCTGAAACCAGTCAGGACAACTATCTCAGTGACCAACAATTTTCAAGTTCCAGATTAATACCTGTAACAATCCAGGAAAACTATCCGTGGACGAGTGATTATAGATTAATACCTGTAACAAGCCAGGAAAACTATCTTTCTTTCTTAAGTCAGAGATTAATACCTGTAACAAGTCAGGAAAATTATCTACTCGACCAGCTGAAGCAACCCTACCCAGGTTCCTTCTCATACATTTTCAGATGAAGTTTTACACGAACTCATCCTGAAGCAGCCCTACACGGGCCCATAAAAAATAAACGATCAATGACCTCTGCTGGTATCGTTTAAATCTCTCAATGGTTTATTCTGATTCTTTCTAGTGGACTTTTCCTCTGGTTCAGATAAATCGTTCCAAAGATTTATTCCGATTTCCTCTCCAGTTGAAGTCAGAATTTAGACTTAGTCTAATTTCTGTCAACAATCACCTTTGGATGGCATCTATAAGCCCATATCCAACAACTATCCATCATTTCTCCAAATGGCATCTTTAAGTCCATTCCCTACACAATCAACCACAACATCATCAAGTGCAAATTTCTGGGCACTCTAGTGTTCAATCATCTTCCACCTTCAAGTCACGAATGGCAGATTTACCAATCTAACTCTTCAAGTGTAAGAAGATTGAACATGGGCAGCTGTTGTACCCCAAAATTTGCCCTCTCAATTCTCAAGGCTTTTCTAACAAAAATTCTCAGGATTCAAGCTTGCACTAGTGCATTGGAATTTTCCAGTACCAAAATTAAAAGGAAACTGTCAAAAAGGGAGAAAATAGATAAAAATAACATTTTTGACAAATTTGGAGAAAAATAGGCCTCCTTCGATTCATCCCTTTCGATTAGACTTTTCACCTCCTTCAATTGGTCAAAAGTTGCTGCCAGTGTGCCTCTTTCGCCTGGGCATGTGACTTCTTGTTGCAGGCTTCGTTTGTGTCTTCCACTGCCTGCATATTTGCTTTGAATCCCAAGTTTGCTGGCCACAAGTGCCCCTTGCAAGGCAAACCCTTCGATTCACCAAGCATGCTTCCTGCATGCTTTCTTTGAATACCAAATTTTACTGCCACAAGTGCCCCATGAAGGGCAAGCCTTTCGATTGGACAAGTATGCTGCCTGCATGCTTGCAATCGAAGGACATGACCTGCTGGCCACATGTGCCCCCTGCAAGCCTGCTTCGATTTGGACAAGTTTACTGCCTATAAGCATGCTTCGATTAGACAAGTTTGCTTCCTGCTTCGATTGGACAAGTTTGCTGCCTGCATGCTTGCTTCGTTTGGACAAGTTTCGATGGGACAAAGTAACAATCTCTATGCATCCTTCGAATCCACTTGCACCAAGGGCCTCTTGCAGACTTTGCTTCATACAAGCTTCGTTTGAGCCAAGAGGTATCTTCATACAATATTTGACTAAGTTCTTACTTCCCTTTAAAGAGCGCCCTTCGATTCAGAAGCCAGGAAATTCCCTCATGCTAAATAGACACAAGGCAATGACTCCCTTTATATTTGTTTTGATCCACATGCTTCAATTGGGCAATATGCTTCCTTCGAACATGGGCTTTCAATTTGGAAATGTGTTTGCTTTGATCCAAGCTTCGGTAGGGCATTAGCTTCCTTTGAGTAAGTTTGTTTCGACCACAAGCTTCGACTGAGGCAAAGGCTTCCTTTGAACAAGTGTGCTTCGATCTCATTCTTACATTCAACTCAAGACCAAATCTCATTTACCAGGCTATGTTGCTTCCAAATATTTACATAATCATAGGCTTACACAAATTTGTGATACATTACACAAAGATTTGAAGGTTTATCCATTGGATAATGCCATTCCTGGATAAAATGGCAAAGGACTGTGTACCCTTTCTTCATAAAATGTACTTTAGTCACAAAATCAGCTTTCAACCTGATTTTGGTATGAGCACAAGCAAGGACAGAAGCATAAGTCATATCTTCTGCACCCCAACTTCCAAGAGGCCCCCCACATGTACTTTCAAGTTACATATGTTTTATCATTTCTTTGCAAAGCTGGCTACTACAACATGTCCACTTTTTCTCTATAAATAGAGGAATTTTTTGCAAAGGTTGGGGATGATTTTTTTACCAGAGGAATGAAACCTCCAAAATCTCCTCAAATACAACAACAAAGCTCTTAAGTCCCTTCAACACTTGTGAAATCAAAAAACCCAGAATCACATTCACCTCTTTCGATTCTGAAGAATAAGCACATTTCAGTTTCCTTCGAATCCCAAGGAGCATCACATTTTCTCCTCTCCTTCAAATCCAGCATTCAAAGCCCAACTGTTGGACCCTCCCTTTGAATCCAGGAGAGCCCAGGGCCACTACTCAAGGCCCAGTTCATCTTCAAGGCTGCAGCAAGGTAAGTTACTCTTACCCTTGCATCTTTCGTTTCAGACATAACATGTATATAATATTTTAATTCCTTTTCGTTTCAAGCATGTACATATTGTTGTTTTTTTTCTTTTCGTTTACACCCTTATAGTTTTTTTCTATTGCCTTTACTTTTGGTTTTACTTTTTGGTTTCTTACAAATTTTTTAAGAACTAACATGGCCCTAAGGCAGTGCTAGCATGGCCTTAGACCATGTTGCTATTTAACATCTCAAACGAAAGAAACAGGAAATAGGAAACGAAGCTTCTGGCTTCTACCCCATTTCTCCAGGTCAAACGAAAGAGGAAACCAGGAGGCAAACCATGTTGACTTCCAGGCCCATACGAAAAGCATGCCTACACTGATTTCAGGCCCAGTCGAAAGGCACTCCCTCACTGCTTTCAACCCCCAGTCGAAGAAGACAAAAAGGAAGGTTACATCTTGTACTGGTTCCAGGCCCCAATTGAAAGGCACAACATGCTACTTACAGGCCCCAGTCGAAGGATACAACATGCAGACTTCCAGCCCCCAATCGAAGGACATGCCTACACTGGTGCCAGCCCCCAATCGAAGGACACGTCTACACTGGTGCCAACCCCCAATCGAAGGAAGCAAAAAAGTGCAGAATCGAAGGGTCTTCTGCCTTAATCGAAAGACCTTCTTTTTTCTTGATTTTATCTTATTTTTTACTTTATATTTTCATGCAATTCAATATGGTTGTAATAGTGTAGGATTTTATCTTTCTGCATTTTATTACTTTTGTATGCTTGCTAGTAAAATAGGGAATGCATGGCAAGATAAAACCAACAAGTAGACAACCCATAATCAAATATTAAATGCATGCAAATTAAATACACTATTCACACATGCACCCCTAGGGTTTACTCCAATTGTTGCCTAAAAATGGTCATGTTATGCATGTGAGATGTCTTAGCAAAAACAATCAAAATACAAGATCATAGTCCCTCGATGACGCTACGAATGTTGCCTTACAGATGATCTTAGTCCCTCAAGAGAAATGCTAAGATATCTTACAACATTGCTATCATGACTATACGATGACCCACGCCCGTCCCTTTACATCCAAAGATAAGGCTTCTTACCAAATCAACGGTAAGATAGCAATATCAAAGGAAAGGAAGAAATGAACAAAAGACTTTTGAGTAGGTAGATTGTTCCTAGTTGCTTGCTCATTTTCAAATTAAACATCCTTGCTCATATTCAAAACAAACAACACTTTCAAAAATACTTTCAAAAACATGAAACATTTTCAAAAGCTCAACACTTTGTATACGTTCTTACGAACAAGAACTATTACAATTTTTTCCTAAACGAAGGCGCCTTTTCAAAATACTTTCAAAAACCACACAAAGCACATTTTCAAACAACGCAAGTGATCTAGCAAGCAACTAAGAGCCCGTAGATAACTACGGATGGAAAGGGTGATAATACCTTCCCTTTTCATAATCTACCCCCCGAACTCAGAAATAATCTCAAAGTTATTTCCTGTTCTTTTCATTATTTCCTTTTAGATAAAAGAAAATTCGATGGCGACTCTTGATAACCCTAACATTAGCGATCAAATGCAAAACACCCAAGTCATTTCTTCCACTGTATCATAGAAGGATTCTCAGGATTCCGATGAGGAGAGGGAGCCTTCCCCACATCTTCAATATCAACTAGGTGGCCATCATGCACCACCTTGAAAATGTCCCTCTATGATATGGCCAAACCGAGGTGAAGGCACAGTACCTAATCCGTAGCCCGCTCAAAAGCTTCATCATCAACAGAAATAACGTCCACCTGAGACTTCTTAAGAGCTTCCTTCAACTCATCAGTAGTAGCCTTCAACTCATCATTAGTGGCCTTCTCTGTCTTAAACCTCTCATTAAGCTGGATAAGAGTTGCTTTGTTCTCAGACTCTAGAGTCTCTCAGCGCTCTTTCTCCTTAACCAAGGCCTTTTCCATGTCAGACAACTTTTAATACTCGGCCTTCTAGGCCTTCCTCAACCAAGTTATGTCCTCCTTCAGCTTCGTCTCCGTCTCCTCATAATCATCCGCAGATTCAAAGAGACCCCGGGTCAGAACTTCACACCTTATAAGATAGGAACTGAGATTGTGTGTCATTTTTTGACGCCTAACATACTTAACCTTGTTAACATCCTCAGCGGTGTTGAGATGATCATATAGAAATTGGAGCACATCAAAGCTGTTGGACCAAAACTTGAACTCCCCATAAGCGTGGCTATTCCCTGGTTCTCCCATCATAGAAGTGATCTCCATGTCAGCTCGACAAAATTTGTCACTCATCAGAGTCTTCATCCTTTTGGGAGTACTTTACTGAACCTCCTCTTGGATATCCGGAATGGATACTTGGGGCTCAGGCACGCTAGAGGTAGCCTTGGAGCTTCCCCCTTTATGTTTTTTTGATGTTCAAGTCTCCAACCCGAATAAGTCTGACTTGATCATGGAGGCCCCACATGCAGCCCTTCGAGCAGCCCTTGCCTCCATCATCAACCACTTTTGCTCGACCACAGAAAGATCTATCATTTTATCTGCAAAGAAAGAAAGAGATTGTGTAAGTATTGTATAAAGAGCGTGTGATGGTTAAAACAAAAACAAAGACTATTACCAAGGAAGTCGGGGATCTTTTTAATGGTTAGAGACATTAAGTATTTAAATTTCATTATACGGAAGGAATCAAGAACGATTAAAGCTTGAACTTCCAAGTCGCTCACCTTCTCAAATGTAAAACCAGATATAGGAGAAGGATCCTGGGTCGAGTAGAAGGGAAAGCAGGGTTGCCCGCCTAAAGAGTATAATAATTAGGGGCACCTCGGCCCACATTTCACCTTCAGAAATCGATCCTTGAAACCCTTGTAGTTAGAGGTATACACCTAAAGGAAGCTTCTGTGAGGAAGGACATTAAATTGGATCCACGAAAGCTTATCGGCTCCCTTTACATCATAAAAGGAGAAGAACAAATCGACTCTAGGAATGATGTTCATCACCTCAAAAACAATTTCAAAAGCCTTTATAAAGCCCCAATTATTGGGGCGAAGTTGTGAGGGTGCGACATTCACGGCCTTCATAACATCGGCCTCAAACTAGGAAAAGGGTATACAGACTTGGAAATCCTCCAAAACCCCAACATAGAAGTAAAAAAAATCTTCACCAGTGTCCTTCTGACGAAGTAAACACACACGATCCTCTGAGACACACGGTTCCAGGATGACATCGCTTTCCTCCCCTGTCAAGAGGACCTTCATGAAAGACATAATTTTTGCAATCTCTATGTCGTCGATTACACTATTTTTGTAGTCCATGACTTCAACGTCAAAAGGGGGCAGAAGAAACTATCATAAACTCTATGGAACCCTAGGAGGAATAATCATGGTCAGAATAACTCAAAGAAGAGAGGGTGAAACCATAAACCTCTTGGGTGATCCGATTAAACTCCTTATGACCTATAATACCCTTCATTTCTCGTATGCATTGATCCCATAACTCCCTCCTTTATTTAATGCTAGAGGACTTCACAATGTTTCCCTTATCATCACTGTCTCTCAAGACAACCATGACCTAAGAGGACAAAATAATAAATAGAATATTAAAAAGGAAATACTTTGAAAATAGAGAAATACTTGAGGGAGATTAAAACGCTCTATTGAAAGAATAATCGCCTTCTGAATTTACCAAAGATATAAAAGGAAAGAAGAAAAATAAAGTCTGGTAAAGAGCGCACTAGGCATGGGAAGCGTCGCCCAATGAATAGGGGTTTAGGTGGAAGTCATCATTACCTCAGGAAAGAGAAAATAGTGACCTTTCACTCCACGGAACATGGGTCAGGAAAGAGAAGCAACCCGGCGACACATGTATTACCTTTCGTGACTACGTGACCGAATACGGTGTCCTCACAAAGAGAGAACTTCAACTCAGGGGCTTATGTACATCCCAAAAATCACAGGGACGTTCGGGTATTGTAATCGGCAATGAGAAATGATAAAGCAGTAGTCGACTCAGTGTGAAGGTACCTGAGGTACAACTCGGATAAGGGAGTGTCTGACGACCCATGGACTGGGTAGCAACTTGTCGTCACCATCGACCCGAATAGGGTAGGTAGCCGGGAGGAACCTTCGCATAACCGATCATCATCTTGGCTCATTAAAACCAGTAACCACCAACGATGCATTCATTACTATGTTACGCAACACTAATAATCTTCATTCATGGAGACGACGTAGGCGGCAGAGACGGTGGAGGTTACATACTTATGGAACTCAAGAGTCACTCATTAACTAAGGCTCTTAATAAAACAAAGATACTCACTATATAAAGGGGCTCTCGATAGAGGGATAAGTAATACATTCTTCTTGGGACGCACACATCAATGCCGTAGTTCCTAAATCCCCCAAATCATCTCATAAACTCACTCCGATGGGATTTTCCTAGCAACCTCTTGAGAAGTCGGCCACATATTTGTTCTACACATGAACAATTATGATAGTCAGACTACTTTAGATAGAGAATTTCATCAAAGTGTATAGTGGAAAGTCCAAGCATGTAGGTCTTAGACATTCTTTCATGAGAAAATTGATTAAGGATGCAATCATTTCACTCACATATACCTTTGAGGCTTTGAGTTATAATTTAACTGATCCATTTACTAAGCCACTGACTAGAGATTTAGCATAGACTACCTCGATAGGTATGAGATTGAAACTCCTTGAGTAAGAGTTCAAGCAACAGAGGCAACCCAATCTAATGTTAAGAAAACATTAACCTCAAGATTCAATGGGTAACAACAAGCTGTTAATTTGGATGTTTGTGTAATATTATGTAATAATGTTGACTATTGCATATAAAGGGTTGAGTTTGTAAAACTTTTAATAAAGTTCGATATCAAGGATATGTATCTCAAGTAAATTAGATACAATATGAACTTCACCTATGTAAATTTAGAAATGTTATCGTCTCAAAATGAAAATTGGAGTATCTCTCACGATAAATTCTAGAAACATGAAAAACACATGACCATAAATATTGTTAGGCGAGAGATGTAGGTGAATAATTATTAAAGAGTGTGTGTAAGGTAACAGTGGTCTAATCATGGTGGATAACAAGTTCAAAGCATTCCTACCTAAAACTTTATCAGACTTTGTGTTGTGTTTACTAAAGTTAAGTTCAAATCGAAAGATACTTAACTGTATTAGCATTCTTTGTTTCTTTTTTTGGAATTGATCTTGTCATTAATAGAACAAGTGGGAGATTGTTGTAATTATTAATTAATATGGAGATTAATTAAATACATAATCATTGTTATGTTCTAAGAATAACATGACACCTTGCTTAAATTTGTTTTTTGAATTTGGAAAAAGGAAACGCTTCATGAAGTGTTGCAGTAAGCCATCATAAATAGACAACACTTCATAAAGTGTTGCAGTAAACAATTGAAAATATGCAGCAATTGTGAAGTGTTGCACTAGGCAAAAGTTACAACACTCAGTAAAAAGAATTGTTGAAAGAGTGTGTTTAATTAAGGGTCACAACCTTGTGAAACACTACTACAAAAAAGGGAAAAGACAACGCTTTTTTAGGCTTTTAACAACGCTGCTAAAAGAAAAGACAGTGCTTTTTTTCAATGTAAAAGCGATGTCTTATGCCAACTTTAGACAGTGCTTTTAGGATAGACATCGCTTTTTTATATACCCCTTTAACATCGCTTTTGCTTTAGACAGCGTTTTGTTATTTTTTTAAGTTAGGCTTTAGACAGCGCTTTCCTTTGAAAGCGTTGTCTATTCCCCCACTTTAGACAGCGCTTTCAGACTTTAGGCAGCGCTTGTTTTTTTAAGTTTTTACAGCGCTTTTCTCCTAAAGCGCTGTCTATTGTTCATGATTTTTTTATTAATAAATTATCTATTTTGACTTACAAGGCACTGTCCAATATATATAATGTATTTTAATCAAAATTTTAACCATATTTGATCCAGGTTTTCACCATATTATGCACCATATTTGGTAGCTTCATTCCAATAAAATATACATATATAAAAATTACACATATATAAATATTGATGATATATACAATAACAATTACAAAATTTATGATACAAGTTAAAATTCTACAAGTTAAAATGCCTAAAATTCAAAATCGAATTTACATCTATACATCTTTCTATCTTCGAGAATTATCATGAAATAACAACAACATGAATATCTTAGCTCTATCTTCTACACATGTACCTATAAACCTGGAGAAAAAAAACAAATGATCGAAATTCATAACATGATAATATTAACGTTGCACTTTATTCAAATTTAATTTATACTCAAAACTCGAAAGTTCTCATCAAAGGAAATAAGACAATATACCTTAGCTTATAGAATTCTCAACCCGATAATGAATTGACACCATTCCTCCATAAGTTCATCCAATTGATCTTTTGAGTAATGTGCACAATTGAATTCCTCAAAGTACTACATACATAATGATATAACATAGTATGTGATTTAGTTAAAACAATATGTCATTTTATGAGAAACACAAAATATGAAAATAGTATGTAATTCCTAAGTTAGAAATCCATATCGTGGATGGAATCTCTAATCGATCCAAAAGAATAGTTTCTTTCATAAACCTCAACATAAAATAGCCACAATCTATACTGTTCTGCTGGCGAGGACACTACACATGGAAAGAAAATACAAATATATATCAGGATATACCCCTTAAATTTTTTTATCAAGTATCATCACTAATGTAATCAAAACTGAATATCTCTTTGTGAAAATATACCTCCACTCTGATCCATGTAACGTTGTTGGCTCTACTTTTTGTTACTTGAATATCTCTTTGGGAGCTAAAAGCAAGTAGAACGCTATAATAAAATATAAACGACTGTCTAGAACAATCTCACATAGAAACATAAACATAAACATAAACCCAGATATGTTGACCATAAACATAAACATAAACATAAACATAAACATAAACATAAACTTGAATATCTCTTTGGGAGCGAAACACTTACGTGTCAATCATCTGTTTCAAATCTGGATATGTTGACCAATCATTGTATAACGAGTCCAGATAATACACATTTTCTCTCATAGGATTAATCGCAACCAATAACCAGTGTCCACTGTAAGATTAAACAAAGATTAAACAATGGCCAAAAACGGAAAATTATAATAGATCAAGTTAGGATGAAAATCTAACCCGTTACCAGTATTATATGGCAAAAAGAACAACTTCTCAGTATCTTTACTGGCCACGAATAAACCTAGTACATATGCTATGATATCATCTGGTCTCGTTACAATTAACCCTGAATTGATAGTGTTGGGCTCTAAGAAGCCAAATCTTGCTTCTAATCCACGCGGGTGCACAATGTTGTCATACATAAACCTTAAAGTAAAACATCATTAACATTATACTATATCCATTGAAATGAGGGGTTAAATTGTTCATTTAATTAAACAAAGTTAATCGGAGTATACCTGATGTATATACCGATAACACCGAGGCCTAATTCCAAATGCCTAAAAACTTGCTCCGTATCCTCTCTACCAATTGCTTTAAGATATTCAAAACCAAAGATGTCTGCACTCATAGGTATAAGGCGGGTACCACCATCCGGAATATCTGTAATTCCTAAATATGTCCGAAGGCACGACCTGAACTGAGCAGTAGTTTTTTTGCTAGCCACAGTCTTCTTAGCAACATTCTTTTTTGTGTGGAAATATTACTAATTTCAGGCGCCTTACCCCCTACTGACTTGTGCAGTCTCTTTAGCATGAATCTAGTTATCATATAATTAGTTAGGGGAAGTATAAAATCACAAATTAGCATTTCTCATAGCATAAATGTCATATAATTGTGTAACCTCAAATAATGCAATTGACCCGGTCTCCCGCCAAATCCCCTTATCTTTTGGAATGGGTTTTGTTGGAGTCTAACATTACCATGTAAACAAAATGTAAGTGTGATACGGTGGGAGAACTGACTTGAGGGTTTTGCGTTTGATCGCAAATGTTGTGGTTAGCAAGAGTCGCCACCGACTTTTCTTTTATCCAAAAGGAAAGGTGAAAAAGCACAGGAAAGACCTTTGAGATTGTTTCTTGAGTTCGGGGGTAGATTATGAAAAGGGAAGGTATTAGCACCTTTTTCATCCATGGTTATCCACGGGCTCTTAGTTACTTGCTAGATCACTTTCTTTTGTTTGAAATTGTGATTTGTGTGGTTTTTTGAAAGTATTTTGTAAAGAGGCCATTGTTTAGGCAATCTTTGTAATGATTCTCGTTCGTAAGAATGTATACAAAGATGTTTGATCTTTTGAAAATGTTTTCAATTTTGTAAGATGTTTGAAAGTGTATGTGATTGTTTTGAAAATAGCAAATATGTTTGTTTTGAAATGGAACAAGTAATTAGGAGCAATCTACCTACTCAAATGTCTTTCTTGTTAATTTTCTCTTCCTTTGACATTGTTGTTTTACCATTGATTTGGTAAGCAACCCTATCTTTGGATGTAAACGGGACGAGTGTGGGTCATCGTATAACCATGATTAGTAATGTTGCAAGGTATCTTAGCATTCTTTTTTGAGGGACTAAGATCATTTGTAAGGCAACTTTGATAGCGTCATCGAGGGACTATGATCTTGTATTCGCGTGTTTTTGCTAAGATACCTCACATGCGTAATATGGCCAAGTGGGATAACCCTAAGGGTGCTTGTGTGCGAGTGTATTGTTTTCATGCTTGATTTTGTCTTAAATTAGGGTTTTGCTAAGTATTGATTTTAGTCTTTCCATACAAGCCCTAATTACTAGCATGTGAATATAAAGAATTTAAATTGCGGAAAATAAAAATACTAAGCTATTACATGATTTGTGGGGGAGGGGGGGTATACAATTTGTAAATGGGGATTGCAAGAATTTAAACCCTAATTAGTCTATTACAACCAAATTTAATTTATACAATAATTGAAATAAATAAATGTACAAAAATAAATATGCAAGAATGTAAATGCAAAGAAAATAGATCTTTTTGTTTGGATTTTTATGGGAAAAGGTTTTTTTTTTGTTTAACCTAATTAATTACAAAAAAATAATTAATTAAAATAATAAAAGTAAAACTAATTTAATAAGAAAAAGATTTTAAATAAAACCCTAAGTCTATTAATAAATTAAGTTTAAGAAAAGTATTTTTGTATTTTTGTCTTGAAAATAATATATGGTGTTATAAAACATTTTTGGCCTTTTTTTATATTAAAATAAATATATTTTAATTAGTGTAGAAAAAAATAAACAATAACCTAGTTTTAAAATAAATTAATAAAGCATAGTTAAATAAAATATTTTTTTGTGAAAATAAAATAAAATTAACTAAGTTAAAATAAAAATCTATTTTTTTATAGATTTTTTATGATTTTTTAACATTAGGAAAAATATTTAAGAAAATAAAATGAAATAAAAAAATAAAATAAAACAAAACTGGGCCAAAGGCGTATAAGTGAAATAGGGGTTTAATCAGCAAAAAAAAAAAAAGAGCCAGGCCCAAAGGCCCAGCGCGTGCAAACAAAACAAATCAAAAATCTCAAAAAATATGAAAAATGAAAAAGGGTACCACTGGGACTCGAACCCAGGTCCTATAGGTTAACAGGCGCCCACTTTACCACTGGGGTGGCTATACATCCATTCATATAAACAAAACAATAAATATGTAAGGCAAATCAAGTACTAATGACTTCATCTTCAACCTCCAGCCGGTGTACTTGTAACTTCTTCATTTCTCAACAAAAATGGAAGATGACAAAATGAAAGTTGTTGCATTCTTCCTCACGAGTCTAACCATGTAAATAACTAAATCCAAAAGTCAAAGATAAATGAGAATTTCTCTGGCCCTAATTTGAACCCTAAAAATTTCAGAAACTTCAACTTTAAAATTCTCTAAGCTCAGGCCATGTAAATGCAAACTATGGATATGTACAGCTTCGTGGCAATGAGGTCTACATTTTATCTTCACAAATACAAGTCTAACAGTGCCTAAGTAATGAGATAGAAGTTCAAGAAAAATGCCTCAAAACTGGAAATCGTGAAATGCAAATGAACCTGATTCAAAGTGCTGCAAGGATCAGGTTAGCTTCCTTGAGGTCCTAGGAAGCTAATGCAATGATTAGGTTAAGCTGAAAGTGGCTGAGGAGCTCTGGAGAAGTCAAGTTGCAGACCCCTATTTTTGAAAATGGAACTTGATGATGGAGGTGTTACAGTTGAGCAAATAGACTTTGGATGGTTTGTATTTAATGTTTAGAAGCTTTTGGAAGTGAAAGGCCAAAGAACGAACGAGGGGATTTGGAGTTTGGTATGTAAAGTCAGAACTTGCACAACAATGGTGTTTTGAGACAATTTCTGGCTAGGGGGAGTTTGAGTGAGTTTCATGGGCTTCAAGCTCGTGTCCTAGCTCACAAATAGTGCTTCTATTTATAAGCAACAAGTTTAGAGACTTGTTGTTGATCAGAATTTGAAATTACATGTTTATGCATAACATGTGATTTTTTGAGAAAACAAGTTTCAATGCCTTGTGTACTTGCTAAGATAGAGTGGTTATGCTTTAAACACACTTGCTTCTGACTTTTTAGATGAAGTGTGATCAGAAGGAACATGTTTGAGGCTCAAGAGTGGACTTTATGCATAAATCTTGCTTTTCAAGAATGGTATTGTTAACTTTCTTCCCAAAATGGCAATGTGAATTGGATAAAGCTTAAATCACTTGGATTATAGCTCAAAAGTTTGTGTAATCCATTAATTATGGAGTTACAAACAATTTTGAGGCCTGAAAAGCAAAGATTATGTAGCCTAACATTGATTTGCATTTGTGTTCATCATGAAAATGACCTATAACTCAAGTGACAAAACACCAACTTCATCTCTTCGATTCTCCCTACTCGAGAATGATCTCAAGGAGTTCTTGGACATTTTAGAAATCTTGCAATATTCTATACAACTCATCTTTGAATTGCTTTTGAATATTACCCTTGGAACTATGTGAAAAATTGCCATGAAGTTAGGTTAATAGTCTGCCTAACTGGGGCAAAATTTCACTAAGTCTTTTTTTAGTTCATGAGCATGTATTTATAAAATTATAACTTGAGATCCAAGAACTTTTGGAAGAAGTTGTGTGAAGAAAAGTTGTATATTTCATGGAGATCTACAACTTTAATGTTGGAAGTTTCTCTTGAATCATCTTGAATCATAATGAAAAAATTGCTCAAAGTTATGAAAAAATAAGAAATTTTTTACACTTAAATTTTTTTTTAAGTTTAGAAATTTTGACTTTCCAAAATGAAATCTTGATTTCTTGATTTATAGATGAATAAGTTTCCTATTTTGACATGTTTTGATGAATTGTGATCTTTGGTGCTTAAATTTGACCAAAAAGTCAAAGTTTGACTTTTCAGTATACAATTGACTTTTGATCAGTTGACTGCAAAATTCATTTGTCAATCCAATGGATTTGCAATGTTTTGAATCATTTCATTAGGTCAAAATGATGCAATTGGACTCTTGAGATCATGCCTTAAACCAGTTGACCATTTGCTAGGTCAAAAATCAGAAATTGCCATTTCCCAGTCAAAACCCTAATTTTGACCATTTTGCCCTTTTGGAGATTTGATCAAATTTCTTGAGGAATTATGGTCCAAACTTGATAAAATGATACATATGGGTTTAAAATGTTGATGTGGATAAAAATTATGAAGTTTGACTGTAAATTGGCCATGGTTGACTTTTTCCCCAATACAATTGATTTTTAGGTCAACTGCTCAATTGATTGAGCAAAAATGTGACCCAAGGCTTGAAACTTGACATGAGCAATCTTGGGGGTCCATAATGGTCCATGAAAGTCATATGAAGCATTGATAGTTCAAAAATCCTTGTGCAAACTCAAACCCTAATTTTGGTCATCAGTGTCTAAGGAGGTGTCTTGAGCTGATCAAACCCTAGTGCAGTCTTGAGCCCAAGGAGATCTTATGAGAAAATTCTTGATAAGTGAGAGGGAAAATTTTGGGGTACAACAGCTTCCCCTGTTCAATCTTCTTAAGCCTGAAGAGTTAGATTGGCATGTTTTTCCAGTCGTGACTCGAATGTGGAAGATGATTGGACACTAGAGTGCCCAGAAATTTACACTAGGTGATGTGATGGTTGAGGGAATGGGATTAAAGATGCCATTTGGAGAGGTGATAGAAATATGTAGGAGATGGGCTTAAAGATGCCATCCAAAAGTGATTGTTTGTATTGTAATTTGTAAGCTGAAAGAATGAGTATCAGAATGGCGTCCGTGTCTGGAGCGTATCTGAACTGTATCTGGGAGCTGATTTTGAATGATTATCATAATGGCATTCGTGTATGGAGCGTATTTGAATTGTATCTGAAAGTTAGTTTTGAATGAGTGTCAGAATGGCATCCGTGTCTGGAGCGTATCTGAATTGTATCTAAGAGTTGAATTTGGGTGAGTATCAGAATGGCATCCGTGTTTGGAGCGTATCTGAGCTGTATCAAAAGGTTGAATCTGAATGAGTATCAGGATGACATCCGTGTCTGGGGCGTATCTGAACTGTATCTCAAAGTTGAGTCTTAATGAGTATTAGAATGGCATCTGTGTCTGGAGTGTATCTGAACTGTATCAAAGGTTGAATCTGAATGAGTATCAGGATGGCATCCATGTCTGGAGCGTATCTAAACTGTATCAGAAAAGTTGAATCTGAAAGAGTATCAGAATGATATCTGTGTCTGGAGCATATCTGAACTGTATCTCAAAATTGAGTCTGAATGAGTATTAGAATGGCATCCGTGTCTGGAGCGTATCTGAACTGTATAAAAAAAACTCTGAACATTGTTAACGATAGCTGTTTAATCTTATCCTGAAAAGAGTAAAATATTAGCTAAAATGCAAAGTCATATTGTATGAAATGTATGATATACTGCTTTCGCGTTATCAATGTTTATGATGTATGGATGCAATGTATGTGTATGTGAGCTAGTTTGTTGCACTGCAGTTGGATTGGGGAAAACAAATCCCTGACTGCTGGTGAGGATATAGAGTATAAGCCTTCATGTTGTGAAGTCTAAGTGTTGACAAATTTTTTGCTTAGAGAAATAAACTATGTTGTAAGGGAAATTCTGTTTACTGCTTGTAAAACTCTATTAGGGATTCTTGAGAAATTTGACTTCTATTGGGGATTGATAATTGGAAGCTTGTTCCGCGGGGAATTAAACTATAAATTGTGAGGGATTTGTGGAGATAGCTTGGAGAGATTTCCCTACCTCTTAAAGCCATCAGTAATTGTATTTTACTTTGTTTATTTGTAAATAGTAATTATGTTCAAATGCATATGTTCAACAATGAATCATTGGACGTTTTTGTAAACAAAACACAAGAGTAAAGAAAAACAGATAGTTTTACACTTTCAAAGGAATATATTTGCATTGACTTTGAGTAAGCATTTTTGTACAATGAGACGAACATTCTAGTAGGAGAACTCCGTCGTAAGAAAAAATGAAAATTTTAATACAAAGAAAAGATAGCTATGTGCAATAATCCTATGGGGTTCCCATTCTGCTATAGCCTTTGTATCTCTGAGCATTTTGTATATTTGTTTCCTCGTCCAAAGATGATTGAGTTGGTCGGAAATGTTGAGTTCACAAGTTGAAGCCAAAGGTTGTCCTCAAAGTGATCCAACGGGACATAGTCATACGCTTTAATTCCCTAACTTTTTCCTGGACCTCCTTTTCGGGTTTTCAGTCCACCGGGAAACCCTTTTTTGCCCAAGTCGCCCTTTCGGGTTTTCAACTTTCCAGGTGTACAGATTTTTGTGTTTTATCCATAATTTTTGCCCGAACCTTTTTGGTTCGTCGGGATGCCCTTGTTTTTCCTATATATGTCAACCTAGCGGGTCTCTAATGCCTATTATCTTTTGACTATGTCTGCGTTCGCAGGGTGCGGCAGGTCTTCACCATCCATGGTTATCAAGATCATTGCCCCACCAGAGAAAATGTTTTTGATTATAAATGGTCCTTCGTACGTAGGAGTCCATTTTCCCCTGGGATCACCTTGTGGCAGTAAGATGTGTTTGATTACCAGATCCCCAACTTGATACACCTGGCGTCTGACCTACTTTTTGAAAGCCTTGATCATCTGTTTTGATACATTTGACCATGGAAAACAGCAGTAAGTCTCTTCTCATCAATCAAGTTCAGTTGATCAAGTCGAGTCTGGATCCAGTCGTCTTCGTTCAGCCCTACATCCTTCATAATTCTTAGAGAGGGGATCTAAACCTCAATAGGCAAGACGGCTTCCATGCCGTAAACCAGAGAATAGGGTGTTGCCCCGGTTGATGTGCGAGCTATGGTACGATACCCGTGGAGAGCGAATGGTAGCATCTCATGCCAGTATTTGTATGTGACTGTCATTTCTGTATGATCTTTTTAATGTTCTTATTTGCAGCTTCGACAGCACCATTCATCTTTGGCCGGTAAGGGGAAGAATTGTGATGTTGGATCTTGAATTGCTCGTACAAGGCAGTGATCATAGTGTTGTTGAGATTGTACCATTGTCAGTGATGATATTTTCCGGGATACCATACTGGCAAATGAGATTTTGTTTGATGAAACGGGAAACAACATTCTTGGTAACGGAAGCAAATGAGGTTGCCTTAACCCACTTTGTAAAATATTCAATGGCCACTAAGATGAAGCGGTGTCCATTGGAAGTTGTTGGCTTGATTTCCCCAATCATATCAATTCCCCACATAGCAAAGGGCCAAGGAGTCGTCAAGACATTCAGAGGAACCGGGGGTACGTGCACCTTGTCAGCATAAATCTGACACTTGTGGCAGGTTCGAGAGTGTTGATAGCAATCTGCTTCCATGGTAGACCATTAATAGCCTGCCCGTAGGATTTTCTTTGTCATCGTATGCCCACTGGGATGGGTGCCAAAAGTACCTTCATGTAACTCAACCATGATTCTTTCAGCTTCAACCTTGTCTATGCACATAAGTAACACAGCGTCATGGTTGTGTTTGTAAAGAATGCCATTACTAAGGAAGAATTTAGCAGAGAATCTCCTTAAGAACTTCTTGTCATTTACTCAAGCTCCTTCTGGATATTCTTGAGCCTCGAGATACCTCTTGACTTCGTGAAACCAAGGTTGGTCCACTACTTCTTCGGTATTAATCTCGTGACAGTGTGCTGGTTCATCCATTCGTTCGATGGTGATCTGGGGATCCACGTTATCCAAATTAAGTTTAAACATAGATGACATTGTGGCTAGAGCGTCTGCTAGTTGATTTTCTTCTCGCGGGAAATGCTCGAAGGTAATCTTCTCAAAATGTGGTAACAATGTCAAAACATATTCTTTATAAGGGATAAGGTTAGGGTGTTTGGTGTCCCATTCCCCTTTGATCTGACTGATAACCAAAGCTGAATCTCCGAATACATCCAAGGACTTGATCCCCAAGTCTATGGCAGCTTTGAGACCAAAGATGCACGCTTCGTATTCCGCCATATTGTTTGTACAATTGAAGCAAAGTCAGGCAGTAAAGGGAGTATGACACCTTTCCAGAGATATGAGTACAACACTGATACCATTTCCAAGTGCGTTGGATGCCCCATCAAAGAACAGGGTCCATCGGGATCCTTGTTCAGGTCAGTCATATGGCCTGAATTCTTCACAATTATTTACCATCATGATGTCTTCATCTTGAAATTCGAACTTCATGGATTGATAGTCTTCTACAGCTTGGTGAGCAAGGTGATCAGCTAATACACCGCCCTTTATTGCTTTCTGGGTAGTATACTGTATGTCATATTCTGTCAGGATCATCTGCCATCTCGCTATTCTCCCGGAGAGAGAAGGTTTCTCGAAGATGTATTTTATCGAATCCATTTTAGATATCAACAAAGTAGTATGAGTCAGCATATACTGTCTAAGACGGCGAGCATCCCATGCTAGAGCGCATCAAGTTTTCTCGAGCAATGAATATCTGGTTTCACAGTCGGTAAACTTTTTGCTCAGGTAATAAATAGCATGCTCTTTTTGGCCAGACTCGTCATGCTGCCCCAATACACACCCCATTGAGTTTTCTAAAATAGTCAGATACATGATTAATGGTCTTCCCTCGAATGGTGGCATCAACACAAGAGGCTCTTGTAAGTATTCTTTGATTTTGTCAATAGCAACTTGGCACTCGTCATTCCATTTGACTACTTGATCTTTCATCAACAATTTGAAGATTGGTTCACAAGTAGCTGTCAGGTGAGAGACGAATCTGGAAATGTAGTTCAAACGCCCCAAGAATCCTCTAAATTCATTCTCAGTACGAGGAGCAGGCATCTCTTGTATTGCTTTTACCTTGGCAGGATCTACTTCAATAACTTTGTTGCTGACGATAAAGCCTAGGAGTTTACCAGACCGTACCCCAAATGTGCATTTGTTTGGATTCAACCTCAGTTTATACTTCTTCAGTCTCTCAAACAGTTTTTGTAAGTGATCAAGATGCTCTTCTTCTGTTTGAGATCTGGCTATCATGTCTTCCACATAGACCTCTATTTGATGATGTATCATGTCATGAAATAGAGCTACCATGGCACGCTGATAGGTTGCCCCAACATTATTCAGTCCGAATGGCATCACCTTATAGCAGAAAGTGCCCCACTGCGTGACAAACGTTGTTTTCTCCATGTCCTCAGGCGCCATTTTGATTTGGTTGTAACCTGAGAAACCGTCCATAAAGGAAAACACTTTGTGTTGTTCCGTATTGTCAACTAGAATATCAATGTGGGGGAGTGGAAAATCATCCCTTGGGCTTGCCCTATTCAAATCTCTGTAGTCCATACACATTGGCACTTTGCCGTCCTTTTTGGGCACGAGAACAACATTGGAAACCCATTGGGGATAAGAGGTGACAGCCAAGAATCCAGCATTGAATTGCTTCATGACTTCTGCTTTAATCTTTTCGGACATATCAGGCCTTATGCAGCGAACCTTTTGCTTTACTGGCAGACAATCCTCTCTTGTAGGCAGACGATGTACCACAATATCTGCATCAAGTCCTGACATGTCTTCATACGACCAGGAAAAGACTTCAACATAATCGTGTAACAACTGAATCAGATGCTCCTTGATATTGGGTTCCAGATTGGCATCCACCTTGACCTCTTTTTTGTCTTCTTTAGTACCTAGGTTGATTGTATCCACGGGTTCTTCGTGACGCTGAATGGTTCTCTCTTCTTGTTGTAGTAGTCTGGAAAGTTCTCCTGGTACTTCACAATCTTCCTCACCTTCATCTTTGGCTTGGTTGATTATATTCTCAGAGTCACAAAAGGCCATAGCAGTATCGTTACCCATGGGATCTCGAATGGATCTATACATGCATTGTGAGTGTGAGTGTGTGTAAGGGTATAGCTATCCTTGAAAGAAATGAAAATGTAAAAAGAAAAACAATGAGCACAAAAGTTTGTATGCAAAAACGTCCATGATTCACTGATGTCATATGAAAATGAGATGATAACCCTTACAAATGGACCATTGTGCCTCGGGTAAGACACAAGGTTTTAAGAGTGCGCATTATTTTAATATTACAGATCCAACAAAATATAAAGACAAATTACTGTGGGATAAAAGTGATCGGGACAAAATCTCTAGCCTCCTAGTTGCTGAGCCCTCCATTGCCAGTTGGGAATATCTAATCCTCCAAGTCACAGCTATCTTCATCATCTTCTACGGCATTGACCTCGCGGTTGCTGATCTTCAGGGGTGGTCCTCTAGCACGAGCGTGGCGTTTAGCCTTCTGAGCACTTGAAGTGAAACCCAAGCAAAACTTGTCAGACTTATATGGGATATCTGGGAGTTGTCCCCAGATAGTGCACCCACCTTATTCTACCATTGCTTTGACATCCTTCAAAGATGACATCCGGAGTGGAGGCCTTGTGATCTTGGGAACAACCTTGGTTACTGCCACATCTTGTGGGACTTCTTCAAAATGTTGAAATGGAGTTTCAATAAATTCACCATCTAATTCCACATATCTGAAGGAATTGATATGGATAATCATATACTCTTCTTCTCCATGAACGGTGATAATCTTCCCTTGAATTGGATATTTCAACATTTGGTGCAACGTAGAAGTGACAGCACCGACATTGTGAATCCATGGTCGGCCTAGCAAGCAAGAATATGAGGGAAGAATATCCATTACATAAAAAGTTGAATCGAAAGTTTGTGTTCCAACTTTTATGGGAATGTCTACCTCCCCATATACCATCCTTTTCGAGCCGTCAAAAGCCCTTACTACTATGTTACTTGGCTTCAATGTCAATCCCTCACAGTCAAGCCTATCAAGAGCTTTTTTAGGCAATACGTTCAGAGATGAGCCAGTGTCTACCAAAAAATGAGCCAAGGTTGTGGCCCTACATTCAAATGAGACATGCAATACCTCATTATGCTTCCTTCCTCTTGGCGTTAAATCAGCATCCGAAAAACCTAGACCATTATCTGCAGTCAAGCTGGCTATGCAGTCTTGAAATTGATCGGCAGATGTCTCTTGGGGTACATGGCCAGTTTTCAGGAATTTTACCAAGGCTTTTGCATGCGCCTCAGAACATAGTAGTAATGCCAACATGGAAATTTTAGAGGGAGTTTGCCCCCAGTTGTTCAACTACATCGTAGTCACTTCTTTTTATGATCTTCAGAATTTCCTCCATCTATTTCTGGGAGGTCTCAGGGATAGCCAATGACTGAGCCTTCGTCCGGACAGGCTCAATCAGAATACTTTTACCTCGAGTCTCGGTTAACTCGGCAGCAGGAGTGTCAGTAGGAATGATAACAAGGGTTGTAACAACTTTGTTAGTTGGAGTATTGGCTGAGATAATCGTAGGACCGGGAACAACTTTTGGAGGAGCAACAACAGGAATGATTATGGGTCAAGAAACTGCTTTTGGGGGAGCAATTTCTAGAGAGAATATCCTTCCGCTTCGGGTAATCTTGCTAGTTCTTGCAATATTACTGATGTCGGAGTTGACTTTCTCGGAGCTTGAATCTTCAGCATCTAGCCAGTCCTGCTTGATACCATGGTAGTAGACATTCCCTCCATAATTCCATGGTATGGTTTTATTTGACGAATATGGGACTGGTCCAGGCATTATAATTATTAAAGGAGTTGCTTTTGGAACTGATGTAATTCTAACGTATCTTTTGGTGGATCCCCTGGAAGAATTGGCGGAAATGGTAATGATAGAAACATATTCAAAAGGAACAGATGGAACAAAAGTCTTCTCGAATAAAATTTCTTTGTTATCTATTAGGCACTGAACGCCTGCTTTCAACAAAGGACAGCTAGTTGGTGAGGAGAAACAGAAATGGGAAACTTCATCACAGCCCGGGAACACACCGGTATTCAACAAGTTCACTTTAATAGTCATAAGTGGGGTCATAAGTTCATCAACTGAAGTAACAAACATTTCTTCTCTAATGACATTGGTATTATGGCCATGTCTGGGCATAGGGGCAGAAATGACATTTGGTTTTTTGGGCGCATCAAATTCAATCTCTTTTGCTTCAATGAGGTCTTGTATTTTGTTCTTTAGAGGCCAATAGTTATTAGTGTCATGGTCGGGACTCTCAGAGTGATATGCACACCGAGCATTAGGATGATAGCGAGGAGATGTTGTGTTGGGGTTTTTCGGAGCTTCTTTCAAGGTTACCAAATTGGATCTTAGTAGATGCGGTAATACTTGAGATGGGGTCATATTAATTCTGGTGAATTGTCTGACTGGTCTTTCCATCCTTGGTTGGTTGTTTCTTTGTTGATCAGGCGCATGCTTAGGAATCATAACAGCCCCCACCATTGGTCGGCGTTCGGCCCTATCTTGATTTCTCTGAGTATAAACAACAACAACTTCTTTCTTTCCGATAAATGGCTTCCTTATGGAAGTAGAGGAGGATGTATATTTTTGGATATTTCCATTCTTTATACCGGCTTCTACCCTTTCTCCGGTCAATATTAGTTCAGTAAAACCTGCAGATGAACTTCCAATTAAATGATTGAAGAAGGGACCAGACAAGGTGCCCAAGAACATGTCTACCAATTCTCTCTCAGATAGAAGGGGTTGAACTCTTCCAGCTAAGTCTCTCCATCTTTGCACATAGTCCTTGAAACCTTCATTAGAAACCATGGCCATACTCTTGAGTTGAGTACGGGTAGGCGCAAGATCAACATTGTATTGGTATTATTTGTAGAAGGCTGCAGCAAGATCTTCCCAGTTATGAACATTGGCTCTTTCTAACTGGTAAAACCAATCAAGTTGAGTTCCAGACAGGCTGTCTTGGAAGAAGTGTACCCATAAGTCTTTGTCAGCGGTATGGGGCTGGATTTTCCTTACATGTGATCAGAGATGCATTTTAGGGCATGAGACTCTGTCATACTTGGTGAACACATGTGCTTTTAATTTGGTAGGAATGACAATCCCCGACACTAACCCCAATTCCTCAAAGTCCAAGCTTGGCACTTTTTGGATTTCCATCGCACTCACCCGCTCTTTGAGATGTTTATACTTGTCATCAGCTGGAGGGTATTGTTCTTCAGAATAGTCTTCTTCTTCCTCTTCCTCTTTTGATTCTCACGAGACAACTGTTTCCTTTCCTTTCCCATCTTTATTGTCTCTTTCACCGGATGTTGTTGCAAAGTCTAAGGTCCTTCTTGTCTTCCCATGAAATTTTCTTCCTATGTTTAGGACTCCGGTTACCTTCTTTGTCTTCTTTTTCTTCTCCTCAGCCAGCAAAGTCTTCAACTCTTCTTGTCCTTTGGCCAGGGTCAACAACAATTGTTGAAACTGTATATTCTGAGCTTGGAGGTCCTTCACTATTTGCTCGAGATCCATCTTACTGAAATAAACAATAGAGAGATGAGGAGACTTGTTGCAAAAGACCTGCTTATGTTATGATGAATGGTATATGCATATGTAATGATTTCAAGGATTTTAAAGACTCAAGTTTGTTTTAGACAAAAAGGAAACACACGTTATATTAATAAGTTAAAGCTTGAGTACATCAATGCCTCTTGAGCTTATAAGGAAATACCAAATCTCTAAGATAAAAAGGTAGTGTGCATCCTCTTAGGTGCGATGTAGGCATTCAGAGTCTGCTCCTCATGAAGTAGTCTAGTGAGTTCCAAAACCTTCTTCTCGCTTGCGTAGAATTGGGATTCGAAAGTATCTCGCTCCCCCTTGAGTTGTATTCAATCTCTTTGTAGGTCTTCAAGAGAGGTGGGCATATCAGGATGTAGGATAGTGTATGGAACATCTCCCTCTATGACAGGATCAATGATTACCGGGAGAATGGAGAGGTAAAGCATCATAAGACTCTGAGCACGAGTTCGTACCCATTTAAGGTAAGGCTCAAGAGGGATGGAATTTTTATGCCCCAAAGTCTTGCTATCCACCTTGTTTAACATCCTCCAAGCTCGGATAAATCTCTGGCGAAGACCTTGATCGTCATTTTCGTAGTCAAATACCAAACCTTGAATCAGCATCTCATGCGGGCCATCCCTTCGGGCGTAACCAATTTGTCTTAAGGCTAAGCAGGGGTTGTAGGTGATACCTCCCCTAATGCCAAGTAAAGGGACATTATGGAATTCTCAACAATGGTCGATAATGATAACATTTTCTTTGGATCGGCAGCACCAATGAATGTCCGAATGTTTGAGCGTCATCAACCTTTGTGACCACCTTGAACCTTGATCATTTTTTAATACAAATTGGGGAAGATGCGAAATAAACCATCTTGCCAAGAGAGGAGTGCAACACATAAGGACCCCTCTTTTCCTCATTGTTAGAGTGTGAAAAGAGTGTATGATATCTCCTAGCAATGTAGGCACCGGGTTGCGGGATATGAAGATTTTGACGGTGTTGACATCTATGAGTTGGTCAGGATTTGGAAACAAAACTATCCCATAGATGAGGAGAGCCACAATTTCCTCAAATGCTTGCAAGTCCAAGGAGTTCCAACAGCTTTGGGATTTCTTAAATAGGAACTTTGCTAAGAAACCTTTGACACCACTCCTTGTTTCCCAATGAGTTGTGATTGAGAATGGGAATCCTCAAGAGTTGGGAGAATTCTTCCAAAGTAGGCACAAGTTGATAGTCGGGAAATGTGAAGCAATGGTGTAAAGGATCAAAGAACTGGAAGATCACCTTCATCATATCCTCATTTGTGTTAGAGGTGACCAAGTTGAGTAGGCGACCATGTCTCTCAGTAAATGGAGAGTTTTTAGGAATCCTTGAAACTAGCTCCTTGAGTTGTGGATGGATCCTTACAAGATTGACATGAATAGTTTTCCTGCGAAGTGAATCCATATCTACAAAACAATAACAAAGATGAATCCCAAAATCCTTGAAATGGTTAGTGGATGTATATGATGTTCATGATGTTCATGATGTTATGTACAAGTATGCATATACAAACAAAACAAACAAATCCTTAGGTTTGGGCTTGCATGGAGTTTTATGGGTAAGTACCCTCTTGAAGTTTAGTTGGTTTAAACCTGTCCTAGTAATAGTAACCGGGTTCTAAGGAGCTCAATATCACTGGTTTATTTCCTTGGTCATTGTTTCAGCACAAGCCTCTTTGATGGAAACCGAAATATCCCAAGAAACCAAACCTCAATGAGTGTAGTATTGAGTATCTACCAACTTCGGACTGCACCAAAGTTGGTCATCTCACTACATCCTAAAGGCCAAGTTGGTCAAGTAAAGGTTCTAAAAGTTCATTAGTGCTTCATGACATCACTCAGCGGCCCCGTATTCTCTTTGATTAACTCAAAGGCTATCGGTACCCATAAATATGTCCCACTAACATAACTATTGCTTAGACCATGTCGGTATACCCTGCATAGTTTCCACAATTTATTGCTACTTACCTATAATGTATCCTAAATCTGGGTAGAGGATTCAAACCCAAACAAAGAACCATAATGTAAAGCATACAAGTCAAACAATGTAAGCAAGTAAATGTGATACATCCCTAAGGTAACCCCACTTTTAGAATTTTCCCCGGCAGAGTCGCCTGTTCTGTGATACGGTGGGAGAACTGACTTGAGGGTTTTGCATTTGATTGCAAATGTTGCGGTTAGCAAGAGTCGCCACCGAATTTTCTTTTATCCAAAAGGAAAGGTGAAAAAGCACTGGAAAGATCTTTGAGATTGTTTCTTGAGTTCGGGGGGTAGATTATGAAAAGGGAAGGTATTAGCACCCTTTTCATCCATGGTTATCCATGGGCTCTTAGTTACTTGCTAGATCACTTGCTTTTGTTTGAAATTGTGCTTTGTGTGGTTTTCTGAAAGTATTTTGTAAAGAGGCCATTGTTTAGGCAATCTTTGTAATGATTCTCGTTCGTAAGAATGTATACAAAGATGTTTGATCTTTTGAAAATGTTTTCAATTTTGTAAGATGTTTGAAAGTGTATGTGATTATTTTGAAAATAGCAAGGATGTTTGTTTTGAAATGGAGCAAGTAAGTAGGAGCAATCTACCTACTCAAATGTCTTTCTTTTTCATTTTCTCTTCCTTTGACATTGTTGTTTTACCATTGATTTGGTAAGCAACCCTATCTTTGGATGCAAACGGGACGGGTGTGGGTCATCGTATAACCATGATTAGAAATGTTGCATGGTATCTTAGCATTCTTTTTTGAGGGACTAAGATCATTTGTAAGGCAACTTTAATAGCGTCATCGAGGGACTATGTACTCGCGTGTTTTTGCTAAGATACCTCACATGCTAATATGGCCACTTTGTAAGGCAACCAAGTGGGATAACCCTAAGGGTGCTTGTGCGCGAGTGTATTGTTTTCATGCTTGATTTTGTCTTGAATTAGGGTTTTACTAAGTATTGATTTTAGTTTTCCATACAAACCCTAATTACTAGCATGTGAATATAAAGCACTTAAATTGGGGAAAATAAAAATACTAAGCTATTACATGCTTTGTAAATGGGGATTGCAAGAATTTAAACCCTAATTAGTCTATTACAACCAAATTGAATTTATACAATAATTGAAATAAATAAATGTACAAAAATAAATATGCAAGAATGTAAATGCAAAGAAAATGGATCTTTTTGTTTGAATTTTTATGAGAAAAGGTTTTTTTTGTTTAACCTAATTAATTACAAAAAAATAATTAATTAAAATAATAAAAGTAAACCTAATTTAATAATAAAAAGATTTTAAATAAAACTCTAAGTCTATTAATAAATTAAGTTTAAGATAAGTATTTTTTTATTTTTGTCTTGAAAATAATATATGGTGTTATAAAATATTTCTGGCCTTTTTTTTATATTAAAGTAAATATATTTTAATTAGCGTAGAAAAAAATAAATAATAACCTAGTTTTAAATTAAATTTATAAAACTAGTTAGTAAAAATAAATAAAGTATAGTTAAATAAAATATTTTTTGTGAAAAAAATAAAATAAACTAAGTTAAAATAAAAATCTAATTTTTTTATATTTTTTATGATTTTTTAACATTAGGAAAAATATTTAAGAAAATAAAATGAAATAAAAAAATAAAATAAAACAAAACTGGGCCAGGGGCGTATAAGTGATATAGGGGGTTAATCAGCAAAAAAAAAAAGAGCCAGGCCCAAAGGCCCAGCGCCTGCAAACAAAACAAATAAAAAATGTCAAAAAATATGACAAATGAAAAAGGATACCACTGGGGTTCGAACCCAGGTCCTATAGGTTAACAGGCGCGCGCTTTACCACTGGGGTGACTATACATACGTTTATATAAACAAAACAATAAATATGTAAGGCAAATCAAGTCCTGATGACTTCATCTTCAACCTCCAGCCGGTGTACCTGTAACTTCTTCATTTCTCAACAAAAATGAAAGATGACAAAATGAAAGTTGTTGCATTCTTCCTCACGAGTCTAACCATATAAATAACTAAAGCCAAAAGTCAAAGATAAATGAGAATTTATCTGGCCCTAATTTGAACCCTAAAAATTTCAGAAACTTCGACTTTAAAATTCTCTAAGCTCAGGCCATGTAAATGAAAACTATGGATATGTACAGCTTCGTGGCAATGAGGTCTACATTTTATCTTCACAAATGCAAGCCTAACAATGCCTAAGTAATGAGATAGAAGTTCAAGAAAAATACCTCAAAACTGGAAATCGTGAAATGAAAATAAACCTGATTCAAAGTGCTGCAAGGATCAGGTTAGCTTCCTTGAGGTCCCAGGAAGCTAATGCAATGATTAGGTTGAGCTGAAAGTGGCTGAGGAGCTCTGGAGAAGTCAAGTTGCAGACCCCTGTTTTTGAAAATGGAACTTGATGATGGAGGTGTTACAGTTGAGCAAATGGACTTTGGATGGTTTGTATTTGATGTTTATAAGCTTTTGGAAGTGAAAGGCCAAAGAACGCACGAGGGGATTTGGAGTTTGGTATGTAAAGTCAGAACTTGCACAATAATGGTGTTTTGAGACAATTTCTGGCTAGAGGGAGTTTGGGTGAGTTTGAGTGGTTTCAAGCTCGTGTTCTAGCTCACAAATAGTGCTTCTATTTATAAGAAACAAGTTTAGAGACTTGTTGTTGATCAAAATTTGAAATTACATGTTTATGTATAACATGTGATTTTTTTAGAAAACAAGTTTCAATGCCTTGTGTACTTGCTAAGATAGAGTGGTTTATGTATAACATGTGATTTTTTTAGAAAACAAGTTTCAATGCCTTGTGTACTTGCTAAGATAGAGTGGTTATGCTTTAAACACACTTGCTTCTGACTTTGTAGATAAAGTGTGATCAGAGGGAACATGTTAGAGGCTCAAGAGTGGACTTTATGCATAAAGCTTGCTTTTCAAGAATGGTATTGTTAACTTTCTTCCCAAAATGGCAATGTGAATTGGATAAAGCTTAAATCACTTGGATTATAGTTCAAAGGTTTATATAATACATTAATTATGGAGTGGAAAATAAGTTTGAGGCCTGCAAAACAAATATTATGCATCCTAACATTGATTTGCATTTATGTTCATCATAAAAATGACCTATAATTCAAGTGACAAAACACCAACTTCATCTCTTCGATTCTCCTTACTCAAGAATGATCTCAAGAAGTTATTGGACATTTTGGAAAGCTTGTAATGTGATATATAACTCATCTTTGAATTTATTTTTAAGATTCCCCTTAGAACTATGTGAAAAATTGCCATGAAGTTAGGTTAAAAATCTGCCTAACTAGGGCAAAATTTCACTAAGTCTTTTTTTAGTTCATGAGCATGTATTCATAAAATTATAACTTGAGATACAAGCACTTTTGGAAGAAGTTGTGTGAAGAAAATTTGTAGATTTCATGGAGATATAAAACTTTAATGTTGGAAGTTTCTCTTGAATCATCTTGCATCATAATGAAAAAATTGCTCAAAGTTATAGAAAAATAAGAAATTTTAGACACTTAGAAAAATTTCTAAGTTTAGAAATTTTGACTTTTCAAAATGAAATCTTGATTTCTTGATGAATCATTTTCCTATTTTGACATGTTTTGATGAATTGTGATCTTTGGTGCTTAAATTTGACCAAAAAGTCAAAATTTGACTTTTCAGTATACACTTGACTTTTGATCAGTTGACTGCAAAATTCATCTGTTAATCCAATGGATTTGCAATGTTTTGAATCATGTCAATAGTTCAAAATGATGCAATTGTACTCTTGAGATCATGCCTTAAACCAATTGACCATTTTCTAGGTCAAAAATCAGAAATTGCCCTTTCCCAGTCAATACCCTAATTTTGACCATTTTGCCCTTTTGGAGATTTGATCAAATTTCTTGAGGAATTGTGGTCCAAACTTGATCAAATGATACATATGGGTTTAAAATGTTGATGTGGATCAAAAATTATGAAGTTTGACTGTAAATTGGCCATGGTTGACTTTTTCCCCAATACAATTGATTTTTAGGTCAACTGCTCAATTGACTGAGCAAAAATGTGATCCAAGGCTTGAAACTTGACATGAGTAATATTGGGGGTCCATAATGGTCCATGAAAGTAATATGAAGCATTGATAGTTCAAAAATCCTTGTGCAAACTCAAACCCTAATTTTGGTCATCAGTGCCTAAGGAGGTGTCTTGAGCTGATCAAACCCTAGTGCAATCTTGAGCCCAAGGAGATCTTGTGAACAAATTCTTGATAAGTGAGAGGGAAAATTTTGGGGTACAACAGTAAGTATAATTGCCATAAAAAATTTGAATAGTAAACGATTTTAAGCATACCTCATTATCTACGCAAACGAGGCTTGACGGCCATGCAACAAACGATCATATTGCATCTGCCACCAATGTTGCATCCGCCACATCATCAGGTAGTGGTAACAACGCACCCCCCTCTAAAACGACATCAACTGATACTTTCAAACATCCATCTGGGAGTGATCTATGGTGAAGCATTTCTCCCGAAGTATTATACACTTTTCCCTTGCCAACCATCCGATAAGTCGGTGCCGACAAATAGAGTTGACACTGGGAAATGCTCTATAATTTAATAAATATGGTTATATAATTAATAAACATGGTTATATTATTAATAAATATGGTTCTATAATTTATAAAGATGGTATATAATTACCTCAGGAATATTTTGTCTAAAGTTACCATTGATACTACCTTTGTCACTAGTATCTTTAAAGCCTGTAGCTTGATCGATTTCCTTTTCCTTTCTCAACTCATATACTTCTTGTTGTAACTTTTCCAACTTCTCCTGAAGTTCTTATTGCTTGGAGCTTTTGTCTTTGATTTTTTTTCAAGGATGTTGGAGTGATCCCAAATCCCTTACCCCTCACCCGACCAGAATAATCACGAATATCTAATGCTCGTGAGAGTATTCTCCTGCAATCATTATCTTCATTTGGAGGTATAGACTGGGAAAGACTCTCCTGAAACTCATATAAATATTGTAATTAAAGAATGATATGTTATTAAAAGAATGATGTAATTAAATAAATAAAAGTATGATGTAATTAAATAAATAATGTTATACTTACACATCTCTCGAAAATTTGTTGAACTTTTTCTTCAACAGCTCCATCCTTACACACACGGGTTTCCTTCCACAAAATGTGTTCTAGAAGAGATGTTTCAGAACTATTCTCTTTTGTTAGCTACACATTAAGCCAAAAAACATGATCAAATATAAGCGTGTATATATTATAGATACTTTGAAATTTATAGATACTTACAATAGATTGTTGTAAGCGTGCATATCCCATACGGCCTTTTCTGTATGGATATGCTGGACTTGATGCTCGTTGTCGATTTACGACACTTAAACTCTAAAATTTTTGGGTATTTCTTTTCGATTTAAAAGTTTCCCATTCTTCAGCTGTAATCAAATCAGCATGTTTCTTTGGAAGCTCTGCATCAACAAAAAATTTATCAGCATCCCTTAGAAATTTGTTTGACAAGAAAGCTCTAAACCCTCTATGTAGTTTCCCGGTCAATTTAAGAATATAATCTCTCCTGGTATCCTCAATGATGAACGACCTCTACGAAAATCATACACAAAGTGCGTTAGTATAAGTAATTTAGAGACATAATCGTTATTAAAAACAATTAACATCACATATGGTACCTGTATCTCACTCCATATTTTATCTTTAGCGTCGTCCAACACTCTTGCTCACCAATCTTCACATGTGATTGAAATTTCTCTAATTACCACCGAATCGAGATAACTCATCAACGTTGAACCGTTAGGCTCAATGAGTTGGCCTTCTTGGCTCCAATGCACATCATACTTTATGCCTTGGTCTCTATCCCGAATTATTCTCTTCATTATTGTTATTCATCTTCTATATTCCATTTCTGTTTTACTAACGGCCTTATCTCCATCATGCACAGAATCATCACGTGGGTGATCGTCGTTAGTAGCCATCTAACCTGTAATAAACATAAACATAAATCCAATATAAAATTCCATAGTCATTTAAATATATATAAAATGACAATACAAAGGGATATATATATATATATATATATATATATATATATATATATATATATATATATATATATATATATATATATATATATATATATATATATCATCTTTTTTATTCCAAAACATAGAACCAAAAGAAAATGCAATAATGCTAAATGCTAAAAGTGTTGCTGTTATATATCAATAGGAGGATAATGTTTTAGATGTTAGCATAGTACATTATCAAGGAGGATAACTCAGTTTGGACATCAATGGAGATAAAGACATTTTCAATAAAGAACATACCTTGAGAACTGGCCGGTGTGGGTGGAGGAAAACCGAGAGAGACTGTGGAGGACGGAGGGGGCTGGTATGACGACGAAGGATTTGTGACGGAGGAGAAAATGGGTTACGCTTACTGTTGAAGGAGGGAAAGAGTTTTGCTTATGTATTCGTGAATCTGTGAGTACACAAATTCTATTTTTTTTAATTTTCACTTATAAGGGTTTAGACAGCGCTGTCTAAAAGCGCTGACTAATATGGACTTATAGCAGCACTTTTGAAAAGCGTTGGCTAATAGTGTCCTTTAGCAGCGCTTTTCTAATATATATATATTTTTTTTTATTTTTATGATTTTAGACAGCGCTTTCTTAAAGCGCTGTCTAAAGTGGACCTTTACCAACGCTTATGATAAAGCATTTTCTAAAGCAATCCTTTAGCAGCGCTTTTTAAAAGTGTTGTCTAAGGTCATATGTTTAGCAGCGCTTTTACTAATTATTTTATTCAGTTTCCGTATTTTTTTTTAATTCACTTATAGCAGCGCTTTTGTACAAAAGCGCTGTCTAATATGCACTGTTAAAAATCACTTTTGACGTAGTGAAACAACACTACCTAACATTAATAATTCTAAATTCAGAAAATTAATAATTTAAAATACACCATTTTCATAGAAAATTTTATATTTTTATTTTTTTTACATTCAAATTTTTATCTGACTTATACGAACTGGAAATATATTGAATTATCGTGTAGATTTTAAGAATTTAGAGTGTTTAAAAAATTATTTAAAAAGGGATTGCATTCACAATTTCAGTCTTAAAATATTTAACTTACGATAAATTATATATATATATATATATATATATTACAGATTTGTATTCACTCAAAAATCTTCATTAAAAAATTGGTTAAAGCTGGATATGTATACTGCACCATTTATCAGGTGCCATAATAACAGGGATCTGTCATCGGAGGACCCCATTATGTTAGTTTGCCACTTTTTGTATAAAATTAAAAAGTCCTTTATTTAGATAATCTTTGCAAATTTTTGTGGAACCTTGTAACTCTTCTAAGAGCTATTTGCAAACATGTAAGTGCCAATTTGTCAACAAAAGAAAAAACATATAAGTGCCAACTAGCTAGCTCGAGAGAAACAACAATGGATGAAACGGACAATAAAATAAATGAAATAACACTTTAATTGAAACCTAAACTATTGATGCTAACCTCTATGACACCCACTATATTGATGTTTAAAGTGAGTTTTCTTAAAGCTATAATACTACTTTGTCTCGAATATATACATAAAGTATTTCTTTTTGAGATTTTAAATATAAATAAATATACCTGTTGACTCTATTTATATACGAGAGGGTCGTATCTAGGAAATTTGAGATCTAAGCCACAATCAAAAATAATTTTTTTTTATCTATATTACTCTTACGTATTTATCGATTTAATTTATTTTTGTAGACAAAACAATGATTGATAATATTTTAAATAATGATAATAATAAATATACAGGAATTTTTTTTTAAAAATATCACTTTAAATTTCATATAATATAGTAAAGATTGGAGAAATTGAGTGAGGATCCATAATGACAAAGAGGTGACATTTTAAATTTCATATTAGGTGAGAAAAATGTCACTTTAAAAGCTATTACGGGATTGAAGAGGGGGGAACATTAGGTGGAGAGAATGTAGGGGTTGGTCGGTTTCGTTGGTGCTGGGTAGATTCTTAGTTATAATTTTTGAGGTTGAGAGAGTTTAATTAATGACAAAAGGTCTGATCATGTGTATTCAAGAGAAGGAGTTAGAAGTTGTGGAAGTGTTTCTTGGGGGTGGCGTTGTGAGGTACTTCAAAGAAATAATTTAGGGGGTATTCTAACTTTTTATGATAATAATTTGGTGAAGGCGGTCTTTTCAATCAACTTTGATCATGTGTTAATTGTAGGCAGGTATTTCAAGAAGATGAACAATTATTTTATGTGGGTGACATTTATGCTCCTTGTGAAACTATAGGCAAAGAGTTGTTATGAGAGCAATTACGTAATTTTATATATAACCAGAGAAGATCTTTGTAGTATGTGTACTAGAAACAATCCCTTGTTATATAGGGTTGTATGAGGTTTTAGCATTTAAGATGTGTTAAGAGCTCGCCCACTCAGGGATTATGGATAAGTCCTATATTCTTTTTTTATGGAATTTCAAAAGATCTTTTTTCTTCACTAAAATAGATATTTATAGAGGGAGTTTTTGGGCATAGGTTAAAGATCCTAAAAAATGGTTTCACTCTCTTTTAAATAGAGATGGAAGGTGGAAAGATTGTATTTTTCTTGTAATCATAGGGGATGTAGTATCTCCCTATTTGATTGATTTCAGGTGTGCCACGTATCCCATCAGTTGAATCAAGAGGAAATGTGACTTGATTTTTGGACGGCTAGGTTCAGGCCCATTACGACGATTAGTTATGCATTTTAAGTGACTATGATCAATTTTGGGGTGACTTGTGGTTCGTTGCTAGGCGCTCTCTCAACACACATGTAAGTGACTTCACTTTTGTCCTTTGAGTTATTCCTCTCGGACCCAATAAAATTGTCCCATTTTAGAGTCTCTCGAGCACAAGGTCTTAGAAAGAGCAAAGTGATTTAATAGTTTCAAATAGAGTTTACTGCGATGATTATTTCATACCTTTCTCGGGAAAGAATTCATCAGGCATGGAGCTTGAGCGAGGTTTCTAAAATAAAATTTGGTAGAAGTCCCTCGGGTGTGAAGCCTGAATCAGAGTATTATCGGGTGTATAGATTGCATTCTACTAACTACCATTCCTCTGAGATAAGTGGAGTGTTCAATGCTCTGTAACTAGACATTTAATCCTTTAGGTGTTACTTTTCGTTTGTTAATAATAAATAAGCGTGGATGCCTCCTATGGAGGCCTTAGTTGGCACCCTATAAAGTTCATGCCCAAAATCTTCTTAGGGAAATATTGAATCTTTTTGAGGTTGGTGCTTATTAGGAGACTCTCTCCAGTGAGAATTTTAGAGTCGATTCCCTTAGGCAAGACCTTTGGAGTCAAGTCCCCCATGCATTATATGGGGGTAGTCGAGTCTACTTTAGCCAGGATTTTAATAGTAAGTCACCTGAAAAGGTATCAAGGATACTTCGTTGAAGTTCCAACATTCAATAGCCTCATAGGGCGGCATGGAAACTTAATTGAAGTTACAACGTTCAATAGCCTCATATGCCAGGAAGGATAATTCATTGAAGTTCCAGTGTTTAATAGCCTCATAGGTTGGCAAAAAATACTTCACCGCAGTTCTAACATTCAATAACTTCGTGGGATGGAAAGGATACTTCATTGAAGCTCCAGCGTTTAATATCTACATAGGGAATCAAGGATACTTCGTTGAAGTTTTAGTGTTCAATAGCCTCATAGGACGGAAATAATACTTCATTGAAAACCAATGTTCAATAGCCTCGTGAGGAGGCAACGATGCCTTGTTAGGTTCCACCGCTCAATATCCTTATAGGACAACAAGGATTCTACTTGAAGTTTCAACATTCAATAGCCTCATATGGCAACAAAGAGACTTCATTGAACTTCCAACATTCAGGCGAAAGTGATACTTCATTGAAGTTCCAACGTCAATACATTCATCTTCATAATTTAGACAATTATCAAGATAGGACACCTCATTAAAAACATTCAGGAAAAGAGTTCTACCATACCCCTGATATATAAGGAAATACTAAATGTTAAGAGAATTCATATACATTGGCAGGCTCAAATCCCTCGCCTTATTAAACAAGATATGATAAATGACTAACTATAATAATAGTTCAAGTTAATTGAGTTGCAATTCCTTGGGATGAGTCTTCCATCCAGCTCTTTGAGTTTGTAGGCGCCATGAGGTAGTTTCTGGAAAACACGATAAAGGCCTTCCTAGTTAGGATGCAATTTTTCCAGGTGGGTTGGAACAACCACTTTCCAAAGCAAGATATCTCCTTCTTGCATTTCCCTTGGGACCAATTCAAAGTTATATCTTCTAGCGGTCCTCTTCTTGGTGGGGAATTCTTTGATGTGGCAATGTCACGGGTCTCGTTAATTAGATCAACTACAAAGTTAAGTTGTGTCTTATTTTCCTCTTCATTGAATTAAGCACACCTCCATTTTGGTGTGCCAATCTCAAATGGTAATATGGCATCAGCGTCATATACCATAGTAAATAGAGTTTCCTTGATGGTTAAATGGACAGCTGGATGATAGAACCATTTACCTCGTGGATTTTGTCAACCCATTGACCCTTGGCACTATCAAGTTTTTATTTATCCTTCCTAATACCAAATTATTTGCTTATTTGGCTTGGCCATTTTCTTGGGTATGAACAACCGAGATGGACTTTGTACTGGTCAAAATGTTATCTCAACAAGGGCAAGGGTACTCATAGGGTTTAATAGGTTTATTATAATTTCTGGTTGTTAGGGATTTCCCATGGTAGCGAGGAGCCCTGTATGGTGGTTTTTAAAGACATGCTCACGTGAGGTGAGAGGCTTTATGTATAAGTATTATGCTTTAGGTGATATGCGTAAGTAATGATTTGGTCCTTTCTCCCGTTAGGGGAGAAATTTTTATAGAGTCCTTTGGGCCTAACGTTTCTTTGGGAATTACCACTGCCCCTTCAGTCAATGATGGACTATTTAATCCATATATCCTATGGAGGCATGGACCATCCACTGACCCTAACTTCTCTTTTCCCAAGAAATATCTTTTACCATGTTTTACCATATCTCAGAGTGAGGGTGACACTTGGGGGAGAATCGATACCTCATAGAGGGCGACATATGGTCGTCTCCCCTCCTGGGGCTACAAAGCTCCCACACTCGTTAGGTTCTTTACAAATATAAAACTACATATTCCCTCAAATACGAGGGCTTTTAAAGAGGAATACATGTTTTTAGACCATAGAACAAGGGAATATCTTGAGGCCCTAAGTTCCCTGATGATGCGTGTGATCAACTAGACCAATTAGGATTTGGGTTCTAAGGAGAGATTATACATGTCAACTGATGAGGTCTATAAGTCCCTCAGGAAAAGTTATGTCAAACGTGACTGATAAGATAGTAAGTTCCTCAGGCGAGGAATTGACCCTCTCGGGCAAGACTTTTATCAAGCCCTCAAACAAGACTTATGACTAAGTCTCTTAGGATAGACTTAACTTTTGCCTCTTCAGATATATTTATATGTTTTGGTCCAGCCCAAGGAAGCTCTAATTCCCTCAAGCGAGGAGTTGGATAACATGGGAATCTTAGTCCCTTAGGAAAAATCATGTAGAGCCTGATTGATAAGATCATAAGTCTCTTAAGCGAGGCATTGACTTTTTTAGGGAGGGAATTTTATCAATCCCTTAGACAAGACTTAAGACTAAGTCTCTTAGGTTATATTTCAGTCACGTTTCTTGGGTAAGATTTATATGTTTTGGTCCCACCCGAGGAGGCTTTAAGTCCCTCAGACGAGGAGTTGGATAGCTTTGGAATCTTAGTCCCTTAGGCAAAGTTATGTAGCGTCTATCTGATAAGATAGTAAGTCCCTCAGGAAAGGCATTAACCCTTTTGTGAGGGATTTCTGTCAAGCCCTCAAACAAGAATTAATACTAAGTCTCTTAGGCTAGACTTGAATCGCACCTCTTAAGCGAGATTTATATGTTTTGGTCCTGCCCGAGGAAGCTCTAGGTTCAAGGAGTTGGATAGTCTGAGAATCTTAGCCCCTTAGGCCAAGTTATATAGTGTCTGATTGATAAGATAGTAAGTTCCTCGGGCGAGGCACCAACCCTTTTGAGAGAGACTTCTATCAAGCCCTTAGACAAGACTTAAGACTAAGTCTCTTAGTCTAGACTTCAGTTGTGTCTCTCGGGCAAGATTTATAAGTTTTGGTCCCGCACAAGGAAGTTCTAAATCCCTCAGGAGAGGAGTTGGATAGTTTTTCCATATTTCCCTGAAGGGTGGCAAGGATCTCCTCCATGAAGTCCAACGTACAAATATGGCCCTAAGGGGCGACAAGGATCTTCGTCATGAAGTTCAGCATACACAATATTACCTTAACATACGATAATGATCTTCTCAAGTAAGTCCAACTAACAAAATATTTCCTTAAGAGGCAACAAGGATCTTCGCCATAAAGTCCAGTATATAAAATATTTCCTTAGGAAGCGGAAAGTATTTTTGTTGTAAAGTCCAACATACAAAATATTTCCTTAAGAGGCAACAAGGATATTCACCAGAAGTCCAGCTTACAAAATATTACTTAGGAGGCAGCAAGGATCTTCTCCATAAAGTCCATCATACAATATATTTCCTTAAGAGGCAGCAAAAATCTTCACCATGATGTCCAACATACAAAATATTTCCTTAAGAGGCGGCAATGATCTTTACCATGAAGTCCAACATACAGTTGATTTCTAGGTCAACTGCTCAATTGACTGAGCAAAAGTGTGATCCAAAGCTTGAAACTTGATATGAGTAATATTGAGGGTCCATAACGATCCATGAAAGTCATATGGGGCATTATAAGTTCAAATATCCTTGTGCAATCTCAAACCCTAATTTTGGTCATCAGTGCTTAAGGAGGTGTCTTGAGATGATCGACCCTAGTGCAGTCTTGAGCAAAGGAGATCTTGTAAGCAAATTCTTGATAAGTGAGAGGGAAAATTTTGGGGTACAACAGGGAGCAAGATGCTCTGTCGGAATATTTTACCGATGAAGTGGGAAAAAACTTTGTTGGTGGTACCCTTCCACAACTAGAGAAATGAACTATACCAGGGGATAAGGCTTTATAAACTGCTCGAGATTGTAAAAACTCAGCTGGGGATCTTTGAGTTAACCTCCATGAGGGAACTTTGATGGAGGAGGTAATTCCTTCTTGGGGAAGAAGAGATCAAAATTTGGTTGTTTCCACTCTGTAGGGAACATAGACGTCACTGGATCGTGTGATAAGGATGTAGTGGTGACTTTGTCCCAAGACGTCTCTGCCCCTATACCTGCTGGAAGGAGTAACTGTCGGGACAACAAATGGTTTTTTTATACTTTGCCCTGTTTCTTAAAGTCATTAGCAACTGTCTTTCTGTTTCTTATGCAAGTATTTATAAACAGTAATCATATTCAAATGCATATGTCAAAAATAATCACTTGACGTTTTTTCAAAACAAAACAGAAAAATAGAAAACAAAAAGTTTTGTACTTTCAAAGGAATGATTTGCATTGATTTTGAAATTTTCCTATAACAGGAATTTTGTACAAAGAGACTGACGTTCTAATAGGAGAACACCGCCATGAAAATAAAAACTATACAAGATAGTGTACAAAGAGAAAACAACTATGTGTAAGAATCCCATTGAGTTTCAATTCTACTATTTCCCTTATGTCTCTGAGCGTCTCATCACTTTGCTACTTGTCTGAAGCTAACTGGATTGATTAGTACCGTTTGAGCTTGATAGTTGATGCTAAAGTCTGGTCGCAAGGTGATCCAATGGGACATAGTTGTACGCTTTAAACCCCTAACTTTTTCCTAGACCGCCCTTTCAGATTTTTAGTCCACCGGGATACCCTTTTTTTTCCCAAGCTTCCTTTTCAGGTTTTTGACTTGCCGGGTGTACAAATTTTTTGTATTTATCCCTAATTTTTGCCCGAACCCTTTTGGTTCGTCGGGATGCCCTTATTTTTTCCTAGGTCAGTCAACCTAGCGGGTCTTTATTCATGCGTAGTATCTTTTCACTATGTCCGTATTCACGGGGTGAGGAAGGTCGTCACCATCCATGGTGGTTAGAATTATTGCTCCACCGAAAAGTATGCTTTTGATTACAAATGGCCCTTCGTACGTGGGATTCCATTTGTCCCTGGGATCACCTTGTGGCATTATGATGCGCTTGATTACTAGATTACTCACTAGATATACCTGACATCTGACCTTTTTGTTGAAAGCCTTAATCATTCGTATTTGGTACATCTGACCATGACAGACAGCAGTAATCCTTTTCTCATCAATCAGATTCAGTTGTTCGAGTCGAGTCTGGATCCAATCATCTTCATTCAAACCTGCACCCTTCATGATTCTCAAAGAAGGGATCTGGACCTCAATAGGTAGGACAGCCTCCATACCGTACACCAGAAAATAAGGTGTTGCCCTTGTTGACGTTCGTGCTGAGGTGCGGTAACCATGAAGAGATAATGGTAACATCTCATGCCAGTCTTTGTATGTTACCGTCATCTTCTGTATGATTTTATTAATGTTCTTGTTATTAGCCTCCACAATGCCATTCATCTTCGGCCGGTAAGGGGAAGAATTATGTTGCTGGATCTTGAATTGTTTACAGAGTTCGGTGATCATTGTATTGTTGAGATTTGTACCATTATCTATGATGATTCTTTCTGGAACACCATACCGACAGATAAGGTTATGCTTGATGAACTGCGCCACAACATTCTTAGTAACAGTAGCAAAAGAAGCAGCCTCAACCCATTTCGTGAAGTAATCAACGGCCACTAGGATGAAGTGATTCCCATTGGAAGCGGTAGGCCTAATCTCTATGATCATGTCAATGCCCCACATTGCAAAGGGCCAGGGAGCCGTCAAGACGTTCAAGGGAACCAGAGGTACATGCACTTTATTAGTATAGGTCTGGCATTTGTGACAAGTTCGGGAATGCTGATAACAATCTGCTTCTATAGTGGACCAGTAATATCCAGTCCGTAGGATCTTTTTAGCCATGGTGTATCCACTAGAATGGGTGCCAAAGGTACCTTTGTGTAAATCTTCCATAATCCTCTCTGCTTCACTCTTGTCTACACACCGAACTAAAGTAGAGTCGTGGTTGTGCTTGTAGAGAATTCCATTACTGAGGAAGAACTTTGCGGAGAACCTTCTCAGAAACTTTTTATCATTAACAGATGCCCCCTCAGGATATTCTTGAGCCTCGAGATACCTTTTCACTTCATGGAACCAAGGTTTGTTTGCTACTTCTTCAGTATCAATCTCATAGCAGTATGCTGTTTCATCTAATTTCTTAATAGTGATCTAGGGAGCTTCGTTGTCCCATCTGACCTTGAACATAGATGACATAGTAGCTAGCGCGTCTACTAACTGATTCTCTTCTCGTGGAAAATGTTCAAAGGTTACTTCTTCAAAGTGTGGAAGAAATGTCAGCACATGTTCTTTGTAAGGGATGAGATTAGGGTGCTTCGTGTCCCACCCTCCTTTGATTTAACTTATTACCAAGGCTGAATCTTCGAAAACACTTAAGAGCTTGATCCTTAGGTCAATAGCAACTTTGAGACCCATGATGCATGCTTCATACTCAGCCATATTGTTAGTACAGTTGAAGCATAATCTTACGGTTAATGGAGTGTGGCATCCCTCGGGAGATATGATTATGTAATACGGTGGCAGAACCGACTATTAAACTGGTTTGCATTTTGTATTCACAAATGTTGCGGTAAGAAAGAGTCGCTACCGACTTTTATTTCATCCAACAAAGAAAAGGAAAAAGAACAGAAAAAAACTTTTTCGAGATGTTTCTGAGTACGGGGGGTAGATTATAGAAAGGGAAGGTGTTAACACCCTTACTATCCATGGTTTTCCACGGGCTCTTAGGTACTTGCTCATTTTGAAATTGCTTGTGTGTGTGTTTTGAAAAGTTTTTGTTTAACTTCGTGGTAACCCTTGTATCTGTCCTCAGGAGTGTGACAAAGTTGTTCTTGAAAACTGTTTTGAAGTGTTTGTGTGGAAGAGTTTTTATTGTTTTAAGCAAGTACTTAAGATTTTCTACCCACTCAAAAAAAACTGTTCGTTCTTGTTTCCTTTAGACAACGCTATCCTACTATTAAGGAGTGGGTAGCCCCATCGTTGGATTTTTAAGGGACATTCGAAGGGACAAGTACAGTCACAAAAGCAATGGTTAGGAAACTTTAGTAATTACCCTAAAGTCCTAAAGATCTTTTCGAGGCAACATTCGAATGGGTCATTTTTTATCTTTTGGGACTGGAGGACGACCACTAAAATTCCATATACTTCATGACCGTTTACTGAAGGCAACCGAAGTGAGGAAAACCCTGGGAGTGAACATGTGCATGGGTTTGATTTCAATTTATTTAATCTTTTCACAATTACGGTGATCTATTGTTTTAATTTCATTTGTCTTTTGCATGCAAGCCTATTATCCATATATCTAGACAGTTCATAGTTGCATAAATTTAAAAGCGGAAATGTAAATATAGGCTATTACAAGGCTTTGGGGAGGGGGTTATGTTGTACCCAAAAAATTTTCTTATCATTTTACTCAACACATGCTCATTGAGATCCTTAACTTGCTCAAGGATGCCCAAGAGTTAACCAGACAAACTCTCTTAGAAAGCAATGAACCTCCAACTAGGGTTTCCATTTTCATCAATATGGGTGAGCTCCAAAGGCCTCATATGCTCTCCATAGTCCTAATATCTTCTAAATACCATCCATGTCAAGTTTCATGCCTTGCACAAGAAGTTTGCTCAGTCAACTGCTCAGATGCTTGAAAATCAACTATATTAGGTCAAAAGTCAGATGTGGCCCACATACAGTCAAACTTCAAGATTTTTGGTCAACATCAATATTTTACAGTGATATCCATCATTTTATCAAGGGTTGATCATGATTCCCCAAGGAATTCTCCTAATTCATCAAAACTCAAAAGTTGCTAAATTAGGGTTTCTTAGGAAAAGTCAACCAAAATTTTGACCAGGCATAACTTTTTCATACTTTATCAGAAATTTCCCATACAAGGCTCATTTTGAAGAGAATCCAATTCCCTACAACTCATATTCAGCCCTCAAGTTCAAAAAATGCACTCATGAAAAGTTATAAATTCATACATTATGGATCCTTTTCAAAAGTCAACAAAAATACCTTTTGGGTGAAAGCTTCTTACATGAACATGGAGGATCCAATTGAGATGAAACCAAAAGGGTTGTTTAGGGGACATCCTAAGATTTATAAAAAGTCAAAGAACACCCCCTTTGGGTCAAAATTGAAGGAGATATGCATTGTCAAAGTTGGCCATTTTTGGAAAATTGTCAAAAGTCAACAATGCCCAAAATTGCATTTTTTTTGTCAAATGGGCCTAACTTTTTATGCTTGCATCTTACTTCTAGCATGGTCCACGACTCAAACACCTTTTCCATATATTATTGGCTTTATTTATTTAATTTATTTTGATTTTAATCACTTAAAAATCAAATTAAGTCAAATAAATAATCAAAATAATAAAAGATTTTATTGCAAATATTTTTTTCATCAAATAACAATCAACAAAAGCTGGCAAATCAAGGAAAATTCGTGGAGAGAGAGTAAGATTGGATTTGTTCCAAAAATAAATAAAAAATCAAATAATTGAAGGAAGAATATTTTTTCATCAAAGCCTTGGATTTTTTCCACTTATGTTGACCTAATGTGCTACAATACATAACCACAACAATCCCAGGCCAAAAGGACACGAGAAGGCTGCCTCCAAACCAAGAACAAAGTTTCAAAAATATTAAAGCTTAGTGCAATTTGAGATCTCACAATCCAACCATTCTCCATTGATTCTAAGCCTTTAATCGTACTCCTGCAGCATCAAGGGACTCAACCCAACTCGTGAGCAATCCTATAGCATCAAAAATCAGCAAAGTTCGTACCTCACTTTTGGGTAAGATTTCTTTGATCTTAAACTTGCACAACACCTAATTTAAATCCATATTGACTGCATACATATGTTTTTATTAATGATTGTGAGTGTTTTAACGTATAACATGTGAAGCTAACACCCGGAATCACCCTTTGCCATTAATGACCTTGGTTTCACGATTTTTCTCATAGCGATGTTTGCAAACCGTTTCAGGGCAAGAGGAGGTCACCATTGGATCTGCAACCCTCAAATTAGTGGGGTAGGGTCCAATTAATTGTTATTTTTTCAGGTTTGCGTGAGTTGGATGAAGGAGATGGCCGGAGAAGACGACCGGAGCTAGGGCTTCGGCGAGTCAAAGTTTGAAGGCAGTTTGACTGCTGGCATGGCAATTCCTTATAACATTATTGGCTCTTGAAATGCTGACGCGTTTATTTTTTGCTGACTGGGATTTAATGGTTTTCTTAATATATAATATTCTTGAATGATTATGTTCATGAGTTAACAACCAGCGCAGTTGGCAAGGGAAATTGACGTGTGAAAGGGAGGATCTGGGTTCGATCCCAGGTCCAGACCTTTTATATTTTCTGAGTTTCTTATTTCAGATCCAGCGCGCCTCACTATCCAGTGTCCATCATACGCCCCAGATGCAAAACCATCAGCTCTATCTCCAGCCAGACCCAACGCTCTAAGATTACAGCCACATGATGGACCCTCAGAAGGAAGCCTCATTGAATCACGCGCTAGACAAACTGGGTTATCATTCTGGGCCTAAGACCAAGTTCAGTGCACACCCTCCAATCTGCTTAGCTACATCAGGCCCATTCCTTTAATTCCTTTTTAATTTCTTTATTTATTTTGTTTTAATTTCTTGTTTAAATTATTTTTTACAAAAAATCTTTTTTTAATTGAATCATAAAATAAAAAATCACTAAAAAATATTAGGTTTAGCTTTTTTTATATAATATTTATTTACCTTAATTAATTAGTTTAATTAGGTTAACTTAAATTCTTTTTCCATAATTAAAATTAAATAGAAATTAGGTTAATTTGCAAGATTAATTACTTTTCTCAAAAAAAATCAAAAAATATCTTTTCTTTATTCATCAATTAATTGTTTCTAAATTTGACATTAATTCCCCGTATTTAATTTTGTCGCACGCATTCTTTTTCCCCTATTTTATTAGTTATTGTATCTCCTCCGAGTTTGTAATAGTTAATTAGGTTTACTATTTCGCATTTATTATTTTCCCCGGTTTTTGATTATGTAATCCCCCTCCCTAAAGCCTTGTAATAGCTAGGGTTTTAATTTCTCGCACTTTACTTTTCGCAATTATAAACTGCCTAGATTTATGGATAATAGGATTGAATGGTAAGATAAATCAATTTAAAACAGTAGAAAACCCTAAATGTGCAAGATAAATGAAACTGAAATCATACACTTGAACATGCTCACTCCTAGGGTTTTACCTCACTTGGTTGCCTCAGAAATAATGGTTGTTTCCCTCGAACGTATGGATATCTTAGCAATGACCCGTAATTCAAAGTCGTCATAATGATCATAGTCCCTCCTTGTCCCTCGAGTTGCCTACGAGAAATGATCTTATGACGATAGTCCCTTCGAAATGCTAAGGTATCCTTACTTGTTGCCTTTAGTGAACATTTCGTCCCTTTCGAATGTCCCTTAAAACTCCAACGATAGGGCTACCTACTCCTTAATAGTAGGATAGAGCTGTCTAAAGGAAACGAGAATGAACAATCTTTTTCGAGTAGGTAGAAAACTCTTAAGTATTTGCTCAAAACAAAAACTCTTTCACACAAACACTTTTCAAAACATTTTTCAAAACAACTTTGTCACACTCTTGAGGACAGATACAAGGGTTATCACGAAGTAAATAAAACTTTTCAAAACAAGCAAACACAAGCAATTTCAAAATGAGCAAGTACCTAAGAGCCCGTAGAAAACCACTGATAGAAAGGGTGCTAACACCTTCCTTTTTTATAATCTACCCCCGTACTCAGAAACATCTCAAAAAAAAAGGTTTTTTCTCTTCTTTTCCCTTTTTCGTTGTTAGATAAAATAAAAGTCGCTGGCGACTCTTGCTTACCACAACATTTGCGAGTACAAAATGTAAACCAGTATTAACAGTCGGTTCTGCCACTGTATCACAGAAATGGCGACTCTGCTGGGGACTTAATAAGTGGGGTATACCTTAGGATCTAGGTCACTTCGAAAATTGCTTGCTTGTCTTTTGCTTTGCCTGCTTTATATTCAAGGGTTTTGTTGGGGTTATGTAGATCCTACACCCGGATCTGGGGACACCTTTTAGGTAAGTAGCAATAAACTAAGAGGGAGTTATGCAGGGTATACCGACACGGTTGAAGCAATAGCTACATTGATGTGGAACTTTGGTTGGTATCGGTAACCCTTGAGTCAATCAGGGAGAGTACGGGGCCGCCGCAAGGGATCATAAAGCATCAACTGACCTTAGAACCTTTAATTGCACAACTTGGCTAGTAGGACGTAGCGAGATGGCCGACTTTGGTGTATTCCCAAGGTCGACAGATACTCGATGCTACACTCATTGAGGTTTGAATCTTGAGTTTTGTTTGGATGCGAGTCAATCGCCTATTGTGATCGGTGGATCTGGAACTGACTGTTTAACGATGGTTCGCGAAATGTCGCGGAAGCAAGAGTCGTCACCGTCTTTTATTTTATCCAATATGGGAAGGACAAAAGCACAGAAAAATTTCTTATGAGATTGCTCTCGGTTCGGGAGGTAGATTTATAGAAAGGGAAGGTGTTAGCACCCTTTCTATCCATGGTTATCCATGGGCTCTTAGATACTTGGTCATTTGTGTTTTCAAAAATGTTTGCTTTTCAATTGTGAGTGAGTTTGAAAAAGTTTCGTTTAAAATTCCAGTTCGACTCTTGTATCAGTCCTCAAGAGTGTTTGAAAAGTTGTTTTTTGAAAGCTTTTTGAAAAGTGTCGGTGTGAAAAGAAGTTTTTGATTTGTTTTGAATTAGAGCAAGTATCTACGAGTCATCTACCTAACCTAAGGAATTAGGCTGTGTAAATGTCCTTAAGGTAGTGTCATCCCACCATTGAGAGGTAGGTAGCACCACCGTTGGAGGTGTTCGGGTCAATTCGAGGGTTAGGGACGGTGTGGTCACCAGAGCAATAGTAGGACACCTTAGAAGCTACCCTTATGCCATTGATCTTTTTATTCCGAGGCAACCGTTTCGAGGCAACTATTCCGAGGCAACCGTTCCGAGGCAATTTGTTCGAGGCAACTAGATCAATGGACATAAGGACTCACTAAGACGTCCTATACTCGACGACCACGTTTCGAGGGGCAAGGCAACAGTGAGGCGTACCCTAAGAGTGGTGTGTGAATTGTGTGTCATTTTCAATTATGTTTTATCCTGATCATGCATTGGGTGAGCTACGCTTTGATTTTATTTGGGCCATTCGTTCTTTCATGTGATTAGCAGTTAAAAGGTGCGGAAATTAAAATGCGGAAAATAAAAGTCCTACGCTATTACAAGGCGCGGGTCTATACATCGCCAAATTAACAAAGACCCGATTTTTTAAAAAAAATGCGGAAAGTAAATAAATTTCCTAAACTATTACAAGGCTTTGGGGCAATTACATAATATTTAAAAGTAACATAAGAATACGCGTGCGAAAAGAAATTAGAGTCGAGAGTGCGAGGGCGTTGGACCCTTTAAAGAAATTGAATTGAAATTACAAATTAATTAATGATTAAATAAAGAAAAGAAATTATTTTTATGTTTTTTTTTTTTTGGTATTTATGAAAAAGGGAAAATTAATTGAAATTAGAAATTAAATAAAACCCTAATTCTAAATCATTTTTAATTGTTAAAGAAAATATTTAAGTTTTGACCTAATTTACTAATTATTTAGTTACATGAGTATTTACAAAATAATTAATAATTACTAAGAATAATGATAAGAAAAATTTATTTAATGAGAAAAGAATAAAAATGCTAAAAACCTAATTTTTATGTATTTTAGTTATTAAGAAAACACTAAAATTAAACCTAAAATTAAACCAAATTTATTATTAGAAATTTATTTACAAAAATATAATAATGAATTAAATATTAATAAACATATTTTTATTTTTGACTTTTTCTGGATTTTATATTTATGAAAATTATTTTGGTGAATTAATTAAAACAATAAAACAAATTAAAAAGAATAAAAGGGAAAAATTAATAAAAGAAAAAGAATAAAAAGATTGAGCAAACCCTGGGGGTGTTCTGACCCTTTTGGAGGTGTTTGGGAATCATTTTGGCCCAACAGATTCCAGGCCTCTTTGACTTTCAACGATCACATGGGACTCAGTTGACTAACGCGCATGGTGACCCACTTTTGTGGCCTTCAGATCAGAGCCTATGTACACTTGGCAGGCCAGGAGATGAGGTTGTACAATGGTCCCTTATGAGCATACTGCACAGAAGCGCGTTACAGAAAAAATTATAGAGGAAGTGGGGGACCTGGGAATCGAACCCAGGTCCCAATACCTGCATGCCACTTCATTTGCCAATTGAACCAACGCGTTTAGTTGTACGTTTAGTGGACGATGATTATTATATGTGAAAAAGCAAGATTATGCTGGACAATAAAAAAGCGCCAATTATTCAAACTAGCCAACCATAGTCCAACAACTCAGCATCTCCTTCCTTGGTTCTTCGTTTTTGCCTGAAAATAATAGATAGCGGGGGTTTTAAACCCCCACTAACCCTAAACCTGAAAAATAGCGATTAGCGTATAGTAAAAAAGAAAAAGGGCGCGATGGTTGGTTTCTATTCGTTGGAAAGTCACGAGTCCAATGGTGCTAGTTTCATTGTCTAATTTTTCCAGATATGTAAACCCCTCTTTTGGAGCTTCAAGAACCCTAGAAAGTTTTAATGGCAACTTTGCATACAAGCGGTATTAATCCAATTAGAGAACATCAATAGCTTCAGAATCATCATGTTAGTGTAAATCAACACTAAAAGCAGATGGAAAATGCATGTAAATTGAAATACGAATATGGAAAATTCTATGAACAGGGCAATGCGATTCTACCAATTCTTGAGGTCAGGGTCTATGTTCTTGATTGCAATCTCTTCCTGGTGGTGTCAGCAAGCCTTTGGAATAGTTTTGAGACCTTGAATCACACTGCAACTATGAAAACAGTTTTTGATATTTTGTGAAAAAGTGCAACCTTGTTCTATGAGTTTCTGCGCAGCTTGCTTGTTTTTTTCATTAGGTTTATGATTGTGCATATATGTGGAAGGAATTAGGTCAGAAAGATCAAGCCCAAAGCCTTGTATTCAATGATTTTGAATATTTGATTTTCATGATCTTTTTCAATCTTTTTTTGCCATGGAAACTTGCCTATTTTGGAAGATCTTGCCTCTTGATGTGGTACACGAAATATCTAGGTCATGATGAGTGAATATGCTGCACCAAAAGATTCAAAACCTTTATTTGAGTATTTTTTCATAATTAATTTTAATTAAATGAATTAATAGGATTAAAAACTCAATTAATTAATTAAAAATAATAAAATAACTCCCTTTTAGCTTAATGGGTCGTGCATAGCTTTTGGGTGATGATTCATGGAAGAAATTGAGGCCCGTTAGCAATTTTGAGGCATTTGAAGCAAAGTTGACTTTTCAAAATTCCCAAAAATTTCCCAACTTCCACAAGGCATATCTTGCTCAATTTTTAAGCTTTGATCATGTTCTTTGACATTTTGGAAAGGTCGTGAAGTCCTCTAACCAATGTCGTTGGTCCCATGGCATTTTGATTTACCAATCTCAAGTTATGGTCTTTGACTTAAAGTGCCTTTTTGTTGACTTTTGAAAATGACCTATAATGTTGAGATTGATAACTTTTTGTGAGAGAATTTCTTGGACTTGAAGTGTGAATATGAGTTGTAGATAATGTAATTCTCTTCAAAATGAGCTTTGGATGGAATTTTTCTGATAAACCATGTGGAAGTTATGCCCTGGTCAATTTGCAGTTGACTTTTTCAACTGTCCAAAAATAGAAACTTTTGCATCTTGAGACTTTTTGAGCCATGCCTTGAGAATCATGATCAAGAATTGATCAAATGATGTTTGTGGCTTCAAAATAAGATGTTGACCAAAAATTTTGACTTTTGACTATCAAATGACCATTTTGCCCCTGCAGTTGACTGTGAAGCATTTAGGGTTTTTGACTGTGCAATCTGGTGCTGTGAGTCTTGAAACTTGGCATATGGATGCTTGACAATGTTTATAGGCATGTGGGACTTGATTGGACCCTTGGAAACCTCAACTTCTTTGCCAGAACCAAAACCCTAATTTTTGACTGTTAGGAGGCAATTGGACTGTGCAACCCTTGAGAGATTTTGAACCTTGATCTTGGCAAATCTTGAAGAATATGGGAGGGCAAATTTTGGGGTACAACAGTTGCCCCTGTTCAATCTTCTTAGACTTGAGGATGTAGATTGGCTGACATGTCTTTCGTAATCCGAAGGTGGAAGATGATTGAACACTAGAGTGCCCAGAAATTTGCACTCACATAGTAGAGTATCAGCAATATGATGCAGGGAATGGGCTTACAGATGCCATTTAGAGAGATGCTGGATAGGGGGATGGGCTTATAGATGCCATCTGGTGTGGTGACGGGGTCTTGTCGGGAATGGGCTTATAGATGCCATTTGGAGACTGTCAGTATGTGGATGGGCTTATAGATGCCATCTAGGTGTTGATCGCGTAAGAGATTCCTTAGCGAGAACCTGCGTACCTCAACAGTAACGATGAGAGAACCTTGGGCGATTACTTCCTCAACAGTAACGATGAGAGAATTTTGGGCGATTACTTCCTCAACAGTAACGATGAGAGAACCTTGGGCGATTACTACCTCAACAGTAACGATGAGAGAACCTTGGGCGATTACTACCTCAATAGTAACGATGAGAGAACCTTGGGCGATTACTACCTCAACAGTAACGATGAGAGAACCTTGGGCGATTACTACCTCAACAGGAACGATGAGAGAACCTTGGGCGATTACTACCTCAACAGTAACGATGAGAGAACCTTGGGCGATTACTACCTCAACAGTAATGATGAGAGAACCTTGGGCGATTACTACCTCAACAGTAATGATGAAGGAATCTTGGATGTCTTCCACTGAGTCTTCATCAGGAAAATCTTTAGGAATCGATTTAACTGGACCAGAGAAGGCCTTTGACTGGATCGGCATCAGAAAAATCTTTAGGAGTCGATTTAACTGAACCAGGCAAGGTCTTGGAATCTTCAACTGGGTCTTCATCAGGAAAATCTTTAGGAATCGATTTAACTGGACCAGAGAAGGCCTTTGACTGGATCGGCATCAGAAAAATCTTTAGGAGTCGATTTAACTGAACCAGGCAAGGTCTTGGAATCTTCAACTGGGTCTTCATCAGGAAAATCTTTAAGAATCGATTTAACTGGACCAGAGAAGGCCTTTGACTGGATCAGCATCAGAAAAATCTTTAGGAGTCGATTTAACTGAACCAGGCAAGGTCTTGGAATCTTCAACTGGGTCTTCATCAGGAAAATCTTTAGGAATCGATTTAACTGGACCAGAGAAGGCCTTTGACTGGATCGGCATCAGAAAAATCTTTAGGAGTCGATTTAACTGAACCAGGCAACGTCTTGGAATCTTCAACTGGATCGGCATCAGAAAAATCTTTAGGAGTCGATTTAACTGAACTAGAGAAGGCCTTTGACTGGATCGGCATCAGAAAAATCTTTAGGAGTCGATTTAACTGAACCAGGCAAGGTCTTGGAATCTTCAACTGGATCGGCATCAGAAAAATCTTTAGGAATCGATTTAACTGGACCAGAGAAGGCCTTTGACTGGATCGGCATCAGAAAAATCTTTAGGAGTCGATTTAACTGAACCAGGCAAGGTCTTGGAATCTTCAACCGGGTCTTCATCAGGAAAATCTTTAGGAATCGATTTAACTGGACCAGAGAAGGCCTTTGACTGGATCGGCATCAGAAAAATCTTTAGGAGTTGATTTAACTGAACCAGGCAAGGTCTTGGAATCTTCAACTGGGATACGAATCAGGGAGATCTTATCGTCGATCTGACTGAACCAGAGAAGGTTTTTGACATAGCTGAGAATTTAACTGCATCTTTCCTGAAAGGTAAAGGTCAGTCATATGCAATGCATGATATGGATCAAGCAATGATGTTTTTCAACACATGAGATTGTATGATATGATGCGTATATGCATGTATCATGATGTATAATAATGTGATGTTTATGAATGTATTTTCGTCTAGGAGAATATATCCTTGACGAATGCCGGGAGTTAAATCCTGGGCTGATGGTTGAAGAGAGTTCGTTTCCGTTGGGGATGAAGATTGCAAGAATGAACCGGTAGGAGAAGATGACTCCGTTGGGTAATAAACTTGATGAAGAGATTACTCTGCGGGGAATAACTATTCTAGCGATCTTGCTGGGGAACATTACTCTGTGGGAGGAGAGGTGCTTCGCTGAGATGAATGAGAACTCCATTGGGGATACCATTGTTGAGTTTTGTTGAAGAATATGGTGAACTCCGCTGGGGGATAGGAAGACTTCGTCGGGGACGATCTTTCCCTGGTTATTGGCTGAGGATAACCCAGTTATATCCTGGTGGGGAAATAACCTTTGAATAAGAAAGTCCGGGGGACGCGTTCGTGCTCTACAGGGGATAAGCTTCCAGAATCTATTGGGGATAAGCTTCCTGCTGGGGAGATGCTTCAGCTCTCCTGGGGAAATCTTTTCAGATTGGACTCTCCTGGGGAAATCTTTGAGATATATTGGGGAAGTGGCTCCGCTGAATGTCTGGTATACCGCCGGGGAACAATCTTAGATCAAGACTGCCGGGGATGCTTGTTAGGAATGTCTGTGTACTCTGCTGAGGAATGTTTGATATTTGCTGGAGGATGTCCAACTTCCTTAAGGCTGACAGGATAACTCTGCTTGGGGATATCATGTTGACTTGCTGACTTACTCTCTGGGGAGTTAAAATATCTTGGTTACGTTCTTCAGCTGAGCTTACCTTGGTACCCTGGTGGACAGAGCAATTAGATTGTTTGGACAACTCATTATTGCCCCTGTTTCTGAGGTGGGAGAGGAAAACCTGTGAGGTGCTGATAGTTGTTGATGGACAAACCTTCTTCTAGTAGGCAGGTGACAAGATGACAGGACATAGTCGTATGCTTTGATCCCTAACTTTTGCTTGGACCGCCCTTTCGGGTTTTCAGTCCACCGGGATACCCATTTTTGCCCAAGCCGCCTTTTCAAGTTTTCGACTTGCTGGGTGTACATATTTTTTCATTTTCATCCCTTATTTTTGCCCGAACCTTTTTGGTTCGCCGGGAAGCCCTTATTTTTGCCTAGGTGTGTCAACCTAGCGGGTCTTTGATTATGCGTAGTATTTTTTCGACTATGTCCATGTTCTCAGGATGTAGGGAGGTGCCCCTGTTATAAGTGTTTTACTATGCCGTACCGCTAGAAGATGTCTGATCAGGCAAGATTCATTGCTGGAGTGCCCCAAGTGACTCAGGTGGAGATTTGCCCTTAGCTGCTTGGCATCGTTGAGAGGTTCTCTGGATCTTGACTTAACTGCCCCAGATGGTAGACCATGATCATGCCATGCCCCTTGATTGGAGATACTCTTGTTCATTAGACTTTCGTCGTACGAACTCTTATGATGTTCAAACAAAAAGTCATATGCAAACAAAGTTATGTTAAAAATGCAAAGCTTATGTCTGTTTCAAAGTTTTTGGAAATGTAGTTTTTTTAATAAAACAAGTGAGTTCTTTTGTAAACTGTGATGTCCAACTCGTTATTTTACTGCGAGCCTTAAGGAGTCAGGAAACCTTTGTAACAGTATGCTTTCGACCTAACCCATGCTTCAGCTAGGACTTTTTAGGGTTGTAGCGTGGCCTGGTTCACGGTTTAAGAAACAAAGGATAAAGGCTCAAATTATTTGTACCCACCCGTTCTTCGTGATGTTCTTCAAACCTGAACTCAACTGATCGTGCGTTAGACCGTGTTTAAGTCTTCGCTCTGATATTTCGGTGATGGTTCGGATGCTGATCATTTATTTTGAATAGGCAGTCATTTCCCCTTTTTTTTTGGTTGAGGGTTTGTGTGACCTCTTTCTTTTTTGATTTTATTATCCCTGTTTTTTTTTGCCTGAACTGTTTCTTTTTGGAATTACAGTCAGCGGGATGCCCCAGTTTTGTAAGTCTCCTTCATAGGTTTTGACTTAATGGGTTTTTATTTTGAGAAGTAATGATTGCCTGTCTGTATGATTGTTCGGAACCATCACTGTCTTTTGTTTTGTAAGGACCTCTTTGGTGCCATTCGTTATGCACTTGGATCAACTGAGAGACTACCCTGCCCCAGGTTATGATTAAGGGTTTTAAATTTCGAAAAGAAAAACTCCTACTTCTTTGGCTCAGAGGGGTTGACGAGGGATTATCTTCCTTATAACTCCAGTGTTTAGGAATTGAGACAATGTCTGTACCTCATCACCGGGGTCTGTTCAAAAGCATACTGTAAAGATCGTGGTATCGTTTTCGTCATCCTCCCTCAAGAGGCTTAGAATTATTAATTGAGAGTTGACATAAAAAATGAAGGCAATTTGCAATATAGTGAATACGAAGTAATTACTTCAAAAAGACATGTGTAGTGCATTAATGACATAACAATGTTTAACATGAATAAATGTTTGAACAATCAAAAGAAAATCACAACTTGAAAAATTCTAATGAACAAAAGTCTTCTAGTCTCAGGGCTTGTTACTCCGACTGGTGCATCTTGTAGGGATGGCAGGAGCATTCAGCCTGGCCCATCTGGGTGAAATCCATAGCTCTTTCATTAATCAGGTCTTGGGTCTTATTCTTCAGAGCCCAACAGTCGTCGGTGTCATGTCTTGGACTGTCAGAGTGGTATGCACATCTTTCCTCAGGTTTGTACTTTAGGGAGGTTGTGTTGAGATTCTTAGGAGGGTCCCTTAACGTCACCAGATTCAACCTCAACAATTGTTGTAAAGCTTGAGACGGTGACACGTTGAGCCTGGTGAACTGCCTTCTAGGCTTGTTTGGCTTGCTCTGATCAACCTGTTGCTCTGGGCGAGGTTGATGTTGGGCTTGCGAAGTGGTAGCAATTTGGAGAGGTCTATTCTTCCCCATACCAGACTCTTGTCCTCTTGGAAGCTGATCAATGACCTGGTCCCTGACTTGAGCTGGTTGCTTCATGTCTTGATGAAGCTGACTGATCATGGTCCTCAACTCTCCTTGCTCCCGAGCTAAACCTTGGATGAGAGCCCTTTGCCCCAGCATCTGGGTTTTCATTGTATCTATCTCCGCTTGCAGACGTTTCAGCCGTTCGTCCTTAACATCTTCGGGACCTTTCTGGGCCAAATTCCCCATGAGGAGTGTCCTTAACTCTTCTTGCCCCTTGGATAGGCTTAAGAAGATCTCCCTGAACTGAGTCTCTTGAGCATGAAGGCCCTGGTTATCATGTTGGGAAGCCATTGCTGAAATAAACAGCGAAAAAGGGTAAGTGACCTGCAACAAGGGTACCTGTTATGCAATGATGTATATGTATGTGTGATACGGTGGGAGAACTGACTTGAGGTTTTGCGTTTGTATTCGCAAATGTTGCGGTTAGCAAGAGTCGCCACCGACTTTTTATTTTATCCTAAGGAAAGGTTAAAAAGCACAGCAAAAAACCTTTTGAGATGTTTTCTTGGGTTCGGGGAGTAGATTATAGAAAGGGAAGGTATTAGCACCCTTTCTATCCATGGTTATCCATGGGCTCTTAGTTACTTGCTTAGATCACTTGCCTTTTGTTTTCAATTGTTTTAAATGGTGCTTGTGTGTGTGGGTTTGAAAATGTTTTGAAAAGAGGCCAATGTGGTGGCAACCTTTGTAATGATCCATGTTGGGATGTATACAAAGGTGTATGTCTTTTGAAAAGGTTTTCATTTGTTTTTGAAAGTTTGTTTTGAAAGTGTTGTGATGTGTGATTTTGAAATTAGGCAAGTGTTTTGTTTTGCAAGTTGATTCAAGTAACTAAGAGGTTGTCTACTCCTAAATTTCTCAAAAGATTATTGCTATGTTTTAACCCTTTTAACAAGTTTATTCCACCATTGTATTTGGTGGACAATCTTGTGTTAGGATGTGAAAGGGACAGGCGCGGGTCGTCGTTTAGACCATAATTGCAATGGTGCCAAGTATCTTTGGGCATTTTCCTTAAGGGACTTGATCATTTTAGGCAACTTTTCGAGAGCGTCATCGAGGGACTATGATCATTTGAATTGGGTTTGTTTTGCCCAAAGAGACCTAACATGCAATATGGCCCAATTTTGAAAGGCAACAAGTGGATATAACCCTAGGGGTGTTAGTGTGCAAGTGTGTTTTATTGCATACAAGAGTTTTTTTCTTTGAATTAGGTTTTTCTATTTCATTGAGTTTTATCTTGCCATACACGTCCTAATTACTAGCAATAAGAAGCGGAAATGTAAAATCCTACGCTATTACAATAGTTAGGGGAGGGGGATACACATTTGTACATGGGGGGTTCAACGAGAAAAATAGACAAAAAAGAAAATAGCAAAAAACAAGATATATAGAGAGAGAGAGAGGGAGCCTGCGCGCCGTTGGGAGGCCATCAGAAGTTCTGACCCAGATCCGCTGTCAGATGATCAACCTGTTGGTGAAACTGGATGAGTCAGAACTTCTGACTCTGGAACCTGCAAAACAGAACCTCGTTAGTGGGGAAACCAGAAGTTCTGATTTCCCTGCGCTGCAAGACAGAAGTTTGTTAGTGGAGAACCCAGAAGTTCAGATTCTGCTGAAAAGGCAAAAACTCTCAGAGGTTCTGAGGTCATTGACAGCAAAACAGGCTTCAGATATGCTAACGTCAAAGTCAGCACTGGGCTTTTTCCTGCACTAATCAGAACATCTGCAATCCTGTTGTTACTCCACAAAACAGAAAACATATTTGGAACAGATCCAGCAAAAATAGCAAAATGTCCCAGAAGTCAGAATCACCAAGGTCACAGGCAAGTCCAAAACTGGCTCAGAACGTTCTGAGGTATGAGAGTCCTCAGAACATAAACAGCAATAACATGAATATTTACATTATGTTACTTGAATATGCACAGCAGATGATGCTTAACAGTGTGGTGAGGGTCAGCAGGTGCTTACCTGACTTTCTGGAAAATGGTGGGTGAAAGTTAGCTTTTGGTTCTGGTGGTGTTCTGGACAGATTTGGACAAGGGGAAGTGAAGGTGTAAACGTGTATAGGGTCAGAAGTTTGGAAAGAACGTTTTTGGTTTACAGCAAAGGGGCTGGGTGTTTGATGAAGTTGAAGGTGAGAAACTTAAAGTTATGAAACAATGCTGGAAATTTTGGCAGAGTTTCAGAATGTTGTGTTGCTTAGGAGTTTGGTTTCTCTCTTAGCAATTTTTCTGTTTCTTTTCTTGAATTTCTTGAACGTCTTTTGCAGTGGGGAAAGCTCTCTATTTATAGGCAAAGTTCTTGTGGATACCTTGAACATTTAAGGCGCCAACAGAGTTTGAAGTTGTTCTTTGACAGAAATTCCTGGGAAGTTGTGATAACAGCTATTTTTCAGCCTAGGTAGCAGCAGCAGGCGTAGATTGGGGGAAGTGACCTCTGAAATGGGCGGTGGCATGAAGGCCCATGCCAGAATCTGTGCAAAAGCATTTTCCAAGCCACACTTGAATGCTCAGGAGTGGTTGGAAGCATTAATGGGCATTAAATGGTGACAAGACCTGTCAATACCAACATTCTGGTTGTTGGATCAGCAGTGTAAACCATGCTCTGGCCTTGGCTACCTGTCGTCTTAGCAAGCTCTGGAGATTCTCCTGGTTTTCTGGTACGTTCCTTGGATCTACTTCTGGACAATCTGGACTTAGAGATTCTGTATCAATGTGACACCTATCCCTCTGACCTTTCATCTTCTGACTTAAACCTGTTCTGAAGGAGCCTTCAGACTTACCTGCTTCTCTTGCATTCCTTTAGCAAATTCTGACTGAGCTTGTGTAACTGCTGAAGGGGTATGTTCTGTTTGAGGCTTACACTCTGAACCACGTTTACAACTTCTGATTGAACTGATGTAGCTGCTGAAGAGCCAACTTCTGACCACGCTGAGCCAAGCTTGCAACTTCTGACCGTCTTCATCTGGAATGGGTCCAGAAGTTCTGAAGCGCTGATTTTTCTAAAAAACACTTATTTTAAAGAAACATTCTAAGCACTTAGAATTTGATTTTCCTCAAGATGAAAGCGTTGTTTCCGGAGTTTGGGAGATCATCTTGCTCTTGTAAGTGGCTTGCTTGGGCAAAAGGATAACCCAGGACTTAGATTTGTTTCAGGGGGCTTTGAAAAATCTAAGATGGTTTCCTGAAGAAAGGGAAGGCAAATTTTGGGGTACAACAGTTGCCCCTGTTCAATCTTCTTGAACCTGAAGAGTTAGATTGGCGAGTTTGCCTTTCGCGACTCGAGGGTAAAAGGAGATTGGACACCAGAGTTCCCGAAAATTTGCACTCGCCTAGTAGAGTATCGGCAATGGGAATGGGCTTATAGATGCCATTTGGAGAGGCGGTAGATAGGGAGATGGGCTTACAGATGCCATCCGGAGACGTGACAGAACCTTGTCGGGAATGGGCTTATAGATGCCATTTGGAAGTGTCGATCGCATAAGAGATTCCTTAGCGAGAAATTTGTATATTTGAGAAAGACGGATGTTTTCCTGGCTTGTTACAGGTGTTTGATCTTCAATCTCCTTATGCAGATGTGCCCTGGCTGGATACAGGTATCGAATCTACAATCGATTGCTCACAGATGTGCCCTGGCTGGACACAGGAGTCGAATCTGGAAATAGTCGTTAATAGATGTGCCCTGGCTGGATACAGGAATCGAATCTTCGGACTCTTCAGACGTGCCCTGGCTAGATACAGGAATCGAGTCTGGAAACGTGACAGTTGATAGATGTGCCCTGGCTGGATACAGGAATCGAATCTTTGAACTCTTCAGACATGCCCTGGCTAGATACAGGAATCGAGTCTGGAAATAGTCGTTAATAGATGTGCCCTGGCTGGATACAGGAATCGAATCTTCGGACTCTTCAGACGTGCCCTGGCTAGATACAGGAATCGAGTCTGGAAACGTAACAGTTGATAGATGTGCCCTGGCTGGATACAGGAATCGAATCTTTGAACTCTTCAGACATGCTCTGGCTAGATACAGGAATCGAGTCTGGAAACTGATCACTCCCCGATGTGCCCTGGCTAGATACAGGTATCGAATCTGGAATTGTGACAGTTTGAAGGTAGTTGTTTTCGGGATTGTCTTTTTTCCTGAAAAGGCAAAAACATAAGTTGTATGCAATGTCATGATGTATGATATGCATGATGTTATGATGTTCAACATGAGATGTTGTATGCGTTTCATCATGTATGTAAGCAAAAATGTGAAATGTTTATGAGTGTAATTTCATCTTAGGAAAATAAATCCTCGACGAACGGCCGGGAAGCTGCTCTGTGGAAGAGATACTTGGCCGAAGTTTTGATGAGAGGCCTGCTGAGGACTTTAACGACGGATTCCGCTGAGGATAATGATGATAAACTCCGCTGGGGAACTCCAAAGATAAACTCTGCTTGGGAATACCAAAGATAGACTCCGCTGGGGATTGAAGGAACTTTGCCGAGAGCGGTCTTCCGTGACTTTTAGCTGAGGATAACCCAGTTATAAGTCCTTGTGAGGAAATAACTCTAAATAAAACTCGGGAGAGACGTCCGTACTCTGCAGGGGATAAGCTTCCAGAATCTACTGGGGATGAGCTATAAGACCTGCCGGGGAATGTTATGCCTTTTCAGGATCGACGGGGAATCATCTTCGCTTGGGGAAAGTATTTGTCGCATCCTGTTTTACTCTGCGGGGAATTGAGAGGATTTGGCCACATTCTTCAGTTGAACCTACCTTGGTGCCTTGGCGGACAAAACAACCAGACTGCAATAGACAACTCCGCATTGCCCCTGTCTTTGATGTCACCTGTAATTAATCTCTTGTTTCATATGCAAATATTTATGAATCAGCAATTTAATGTCAAATGCATATATCAAAAATGAACATTGGACGTTCTTTGCAAGACAAAACAGAAAAAGGAAAAACAATGGCAATTTGTATGGACAAGTGAATTTGTATTGATTTAAACTTTGCCTGTGAATAGGCGTTTTTGTACAAGAGGCTGACATCCTAGTAAGAGGACATCGCCAAATAGTATAGAGTTTACAATTTGAAAAAGGAAACAAAACAGCCATGTGAACAATCCCACTGGGTTCCAACTCTGCTATTGCCTTTATGTCTTCGAACGTCTCATCGCTTTGCTACCTAGTTGAAGATGAAGCTGATTGGTCGATGCCGAAACCTGAGCCAGATAGTTGATGCCGAATTCCGGATGCGAAGTGATCCAATGAGACATAGTGTTACGCTTTTATCCCAAACTTTTGCCTGGACCGCCCTTTCGGGTTTTCAGTCCACCGGGATACCCATTTTTTCCCAAGCCGCCTTTTCAGGTTTTCGACTTGCCGGGTGTACAGATTTTTTTCATTTCATCCCTTATTTTTGCCCGAACCCTTTTGGTTCGCCGGGAAGCCCTTATTTTTGCCTAGGTATGTCAACCTAGCGGGTCTTTTATTTATGCGTAGTATCTTTTCACTATGTCTGCATTGGCGGGGTGAGGAAGGTCGTCACCATCCATGGTGGTTAGGATCATGGCTCCTCCTGAGAACACACGTTTAACCACAAATGGCCCTTCGTATGTAGGGGTCCATTTGCCCCGGGGATCACTTTGAGGAAGGATAATGCGTTTGATTACCAGGTCCCCAACTTGATACTCTTGTGGTCTGACTTTCTTGTTAAATGCCCTGATCATTCGTTTCTGATACGTTTGACCGTGGCAGATAGCAGTGAGCCTCTTTTCGTCAATCAGATTTAATTGATCAAGTCGAGTCTGGATCCAATCATCTTCATTCAAGTCTGCATCCTTCATTATCTGGAGAGAGGGTATCTGGATCTCGATTGGCAAGACTGCCTCCATGCCATACACCAAGGAGAAGGGAGTTGCCCCGGTTGATGTCCTTGCTGAGGTGCGGTACCCATGAAGAGCGAACGGTAACATCTCGTGCCAATCTTTATAGGTCACTGTCATCTTCTGCACAATTTTCTTGATATTTTTATTGGCTGCCTCTACAGCCCCATTCATCTTCGGTCGGTAGGGAGAAGAATTGTGGTGCTGTATCTTGAATTGTTCACAGAGTTCAGTGATCATTTTGTTATTGAGATTAGTACCATTGTCCGTAATGATTATTTCGGGGACGCCGTACCGACAGATCAGATTATGCCGGATGAAACGTGCTACGACGCTCTTGGTTACTGTGGCATAGGAAGCCGCCTCAACCCATTTCGTGAAATAATCGATCGCCACCAAGATGAAGCGATGCCCATTGGATGCCGTTGGTCGGATCTCACCGATCATATCGATGCCCCACATTGCGAAAGGCCAAGGTGCCGTCAGGACATTCAAAGGAACCGGAGGGATATGCACCTTGTCAGCATAGATCTGGCATTTATGACAAGTTCGGGAGTGCTGGTAACAATCGGCTTCCATTGTGGACCAGAAATATCCTGCCCGAAGGATTTTCTTAGCCATGGTGTGTCCACTGGAGTGTGTTCCAAATGTACCTTCATGCAGTTCCATCATGATTTTCTCCGCTTCAGCCTTATCCACACAACGCAGCAGGGTCGAATCATGATTCCGTTTGTAGAGAATGTCGTTGCTGAGGAAGAATTTTGCAGTAAACCTTCTCATGAACTTCTTATCATTGACGGATGCACCTTCAGGGTATTCCTGAGCTTCCAAGTACCTCTTTACCTCGTGATACCAGGGTTTTTCAGCCACCTTCTCAGCCTCGAGCTCACAGCAGTATGCCGGTTCATCCAACTTCCAGATTATGATTCGGGGAGCCTCATTGTCCCATTTAACTTTGAACATTGAAGACATCGTGGCTAGTGCGTCCGCTAGCTGATTCTCCTCTCTGGGGAAATGCTCAAAAGTTATCTCTTCAAAGTGAGGGAGCAAGGTCGACACATACTCCTTGTAAGGAATAAGATTCAGATGTTTCGTATCCCACTCGCCTTTGATCTGATTGATCACGAGAGCGGAATCTCCGAAGACACTTAGAAATTTGATCCTCAAGTCGATTGCAGCTTGTAAACCCATGATACATGCCTCATATTCTGCCATGTTGTTGGTGCAGTTGAAACATAATCGGGCGGTGAGGGGAGTATGAGTTCCCTTGGGAGATATGATTACAGCGCCGACGCCGTTACCCAAAGCATTGGAGGCTCCATCAAAATGCATGGACCATCGGGATCCTTCCTCAGGTCCTTCATCCAGTCCAGGTACTTCACAGTCAGTTACCACCATGATGTCTTCGTCCGGAAAATCAAAGTTTAATGATTGGTAATCGTCCACGGGCTGGTGTGCCAAATGATCTGCCAGTACACTTCCCTTAATTGCTTTCTGAGTTGTATACTGGATGTCATATTCTGTTAAGATCATTTGCCACCTCGCTATTCTTCCGGACAGAGCAGGCTTTTCAAATATGTACTTGATGGGATCCATCTTTGAAATCAACAAAGTAGTGCGAGTCAGCATATACTGTCTTAGCCGGCGAGCAGCCCATACAAGAGCGCAGCAAGTTTTCTCAAGCAGTGAGTAACGAGACTCACAGTCGCTAAACTTTTTGCTCAGGTAATAAATAGCGTGCTCTTTTCGGCCAGACTCGTCATGCTGCCCCAGCACACACCCCATTGATTTGTCAAGTACTGTCAAGTATAGTATCAGAGGTCTTCCTTCCATCGGTGGCATAAGAATGGGTGGCTCTTGGAGATATTCCTTTATTCTTTCAAAGGCGGCCTGACATTCATCATTCCAGCGTACCACTTGATCTTTCTTTAGCAATTTGAAGATTGGCTCACAAGTAGCAGTCAGATGTGAGATGAATCGGGCAATGTAATTTAGTCGTCCCAGGAAGCCTCTGACTTCTTTCTCTGTTTTTGGAGTCGGCATCTCTTGTATGGCTTTTACCTTGGCAGGGTCCACCTGAATACCTTTATCACTTACAATGAAACCTAACAACTTTCCGGATCCTACCCCAAAGGTGCATTTGTTGGGATTCAACCTCAGCTTGTATAACTTGAGTCGATCAAACAACTTCCTCAGATGGTCAAGGTGCTCCTCCTCAGTTTGAGACCTTGCAATCATGTCATCAACGTATACCTCAATTTCATGATGGATCATATCATGAAACAAAGCAACCATGGCACGTTGATAGGTTGCCCCAGCATTTTTCAATCCGAACGGCATGACCTTATAACAGAAGGTGCCCCACTGAGTCACAAATGTAGTCTTCTCCATATCTTCCGGAGCCATCTTGATCTGATTATACCCTGAAAAACCATCCATGAAGGAGAACACCTTGTGTTGAGCTGTGTTGTCAACAAGGACATCGATGTGAGGTAGGGGGAAGTCATCCTTGGGGCTGGCCCTGTTCAGGTCCCTGTAGTCAACACACATTCTGACTTTACCGTCCTTCTTCGGTACTGGCACCACATTGGCAACCCACTGGGGGTAGGAAGTTACTGCAAGGAACCCGGCATCAAACTGCTTCATAACCTCGGCCTTGATCTTTTCAGACATCTCTGGACGCATTCGTCGAACTTTTTGCTTTACCGGAGGGCAACCTTCCTTGGTCGGCAGATGGTGAACTACAATGTCGGCATCCAAACCAGGCATATCTTCATAGGACCAAGCAAAAATCTCCATGTAGTCTTGTAGCATCTGGATCAATCGTTGCTTCACGCTGAGCTCCAGATTGGCACCAATCTTGACCTCTTTCCTATCTGTCTCAGTACCCAAGTTAACTGTCTCCACAGGCTCTTCATGTGGTTGAATAGCCCTCTCTTCCTGGAGTAGCAGTCTTGCGAGTTCACCAGGCACTTCGCAATCATCTTCACCTTCGTCTTCGGCCAAGTTGATCGGATTTTCGAAGTCATAACTGGCGGTAGCAGAGCTGTTACCAGTGAGATCCAGAGTGGATTGAAACCTGTATAAGTGAGTGTGTGTAAATACAGCTGTCTTGCAATATATATAACGCAGAAAGGAAAAGAGCACAAGATTTGAAATGCAACAAATGTCCAATGTTTTGATTGATGATATATGGAAATGTCATACAAAAAGCCCTCACAAATGGAGCTACGATGCCCCGGGTAGGACACCGTGCCAACAAAGTTTTAACATATTGTTTGTTACAAATCGGAAATCAAAAGAAATTAATTACTGCGTGACAAATGTGATAGGGGTAAAATCCTTCGTCGTCCAGTTGCTTGGTCCGTTGCTGGTAGTCGGGTAGATCCAACTGTCAAACTCTGCTTCCTCTACATCCTCCTCGATAGCATTCACCCTTGAGCTGGAAATAAACACCGGAGCCTTTCCGATCTTCTCTTTGTGCACCGCCTTCTGAGCCTCTGCAGTAAAGCCTAGCCCAAACTTTTCGTTCCTCTGAGTGAAGTCAGGAAGCTGACCCCAGCTTGCACAATTGCCTTTCTGAACCACAGCCCGGGCATCCCTTAGGGAAGCCATCTTCAAGGAATCATTCTCTTCGGCCATTGTCTCTGCAGCTGCTGAAATTGGATGCACCTCCTCGAAATGCTGGAAGAGGGTTTCAATAAACTCTCCGTCCATCTCGACGTACCTGAAGGAATTCAAATGGCTCACCATATACTCCTCTTCTCCTTGTACAGTGACGATCTTCCCCCTAACGGGATACTTCAGCTTTTGGTGCAAGGTGGAGGTCACTGCCCCAGCTTTATGGATCCAAGGTCGACCCAACAGACAAGAGTACGATGGACGTATATCCATCACATAAAAGGTAGAGTCAAACACTTGAGAGCCCACACGAATAGGGATGTTAACCTCTCCATGAACCATCCTTTTTGAACCGTCAAAGGCCCTGACGATGATATTGCTGGGCTTCAGTTCCAGACCTTCATAATCCAAACGGTCTAAAGCCTTTTTCGGTAGAACATTCAAGGAAGAACCAGTATCCACCAATACATGTGCCAGAGTAGTGCCTCTGCATTCAATAGAGACATGCAGGGCATCGTTGTGGTCTCTCCCTTTCGTGGTCAGGTCAGCATCTGAAAAACCCAAGCTGTTGTCTGCTGTCAGGTTCGCTATGCAATCAGTGAACTGGACTGCAGACGTTTCCTGCGGCACATGGGCCGTCTTGAGAAATGAGATCAAGGCCTTAGCATGGGCCTCGGAGCATAGCAATAAGGAGAGCAGTGAGATCTTGGAGGGCGTATGCCCCAACTGCTCGACAACATTAAAATCGCTCTTCTTTATGATTTTCAGAATCTCCTCCATTTCTTGTCGGGAGGCCTCAGCATTTATGGGTATTGGTGCCTCCATTCGGGCAGGCTCTTCTTCAATCCCTTTGCCCCGAGCATTTGATGACTCGGTAGCAGGGGAAGCAACTTGATCAGCAACAGGACTAGGTAAACTTGTAGGTTTTATGAGGAGGGGTTTTCGAATAGCGGGTGGCGCAATGTCAGGCGAGAAGAGCCTGCCACTGCGGGTGACTTTAGCTGGACCAGTGATATCGCAGATACTGGCACTAGCGTCGAATTCTTGTTTGATTCCATTTACATACACGTCTGCCCCATAATGCCAGGGGACAGCTTTATCAGACACGTAGGAGAGGGGCCCCGGAACAGTAATGATCACAGGCGCAACTGTCATGATTTGAATAGGCTTCTTCGGGGGAGCCTTGATTGGATTTTTGAAGATGGTAATCACAGAAACTTCTTTCATCGGAGCCAATTGAACAACAGTCTTTTTGAATAGAATTTCCTTGCTATCCATTAGGCCTTGGATGCCTAACCTCAGCAAGGGACAATCAGATGGGGAAATAGCACAGCACATGCAACCTTCACCGCAACCCGGAAATAAACCGGCCCGCAGTAGGTTCTTCTTAACAGTCTTCAGAGGGGTAACAACTTCATCTACCGAAACAGCGTACATTTCTTCTTCGATGGCATTTACCCTATGCTGGGGCATAGGAGCCGTTACAACATTTGGTCTCTCCGGCGCTTCAAACTGAATTTCCTTTGCGTCGATCAGATCTTGCACTTTGTTTCTCAAGGCCAAGCAATCATCAGTAGTGTGCCCGGGACTATCAGAATGATAAGCACACCGGGCATTTGGGTTATATTTAGGAGACGCAGTGTTGACGACCTTAGGAGCTTCTTTGAGGGTCACCAGGTTGGTGGATAATAGTTGGGGTAAGATTTGAGATAATGTCATACTTAGTCGGGTATACTGCCTCTTGGGCCTTTCGCCTCTTTGTTGATTGTACTGCTGAGGAGCAGCAACAGGTTTGGAGATGACCAAAGCATTGACGGCTTGGCGACTTTCGGGCTTGACTTGTCTTCTAGGACCATAGACGGCACTCGCTTCTTTCTTAAACGGCCTCTTCTCAGCACTTGTAGAGGCAGCCTTCTGTATCTTGCCTGACCTGATTCCCGCTTCAATTCTTTCTCCCGTTAATATCAAATCTGTAAACCCAGCGGAGGAGTTACCAACCAAATGATTGAAAAACGGACCAGACAAAGTCCCAAGGAACATATCAACCAGCTCTCGGCCAGTTAATGGAGGCTGCACCCTGCCAGCCAAATCTCTCCATTTTTGAGCGTACTCTTTGAACCCTTCACCCGTTCCTAGAGACATACCCTGAAGTTGGGTACGCGTAGGAGCGAGATCAGAGTTGTATTGGTATTGTCTGTAGAATGCGGTTGCCAAATCTTCCCAGTGTCGGATGCTAGCTCCATCCAATTGGTAGAACCATTCGAGCTGTGACCCCGAGAGGCTGTCTTGGAAGAAGTGAATCCAGAGGTTCTTATCCGCCGTGTAAGGTTGGATTTTCCTTACGTACGACCTTAAATGTAGCTTTGGGCAGGAGACCCCATCATACTTGGCGAAGGCAGGCGCCTTAAACTTATGTGGAATGACTACCCCAGAAGATAACCCTAAATCTCCGAAATCCAGTCCCGGCACATTCTGAATTTCCATGGCGCTCAAGCGGTCCTCCAATTGCTTGTATCGGTCAGCAGCAGGTGGGTATTGTTCATCGTTATAGTCCGTCTCGTTGTCGGAGACTGCGGGACTAGGAGCTCCTCCCCCTTGGGGACTGTTTTTCTCAGCAGAAGAAGTAGTTGGATCAGCTTCATTGTGGAGTGTGTTCCCAAATCTGCGTCCGGTGTTGAACAATGCAGTCCTCTTTTTCTTCTTCTTCTTCATGAGTAGAGTCTTCAACTCTTGCTGACCTTGGGCTAGGCTTAGGACCATCTCTTGAAACTGTGCACTTTGGGCCTGAAGGGCCTTGATTGCCTGCTCACTGGATGAGTCTGGATTCATGATGACTGTGCAAAATAAACAGCGAAGGAGATTAAGCAACCTGTGAAAATAGGGTACCTGCTATGCATATGGTGCAATGAAATGCGTATGTATGCAATGTATTCAAGGGTTTAGAATATTCAAAATTTGTTGTAGACAAAAAAGGAACGCACATTATATTAATAAGGAGAAATTTGTTAATACATAAATGCCCCATGGGCCAAATACTACAAAATGACTCCTTAAGGTAAAAAGACATTGCGCATCCTCTTTGGCGCGATGTAGGTGTTGAGATTCCTTTCCTCGTGCAGTAGGCGGGTGAGTTCCAGGACTTTCTTTTCACTAGCATGTAAACTGGTCTCAAGAGAATTCCGTTCTTCCTTAAGCTGGACCCAACTCTTCTGCATCTCTTCCCAGGAGGTGGGCATGTCGGGATGTTGAATGGTGTAGGACGCCTCTTCTTCCAAGACTGGTTCTTTGATCACAGGAAGCATATGAGGATAAGGCATCACTAATTTCTAGGAGCGGGCTCGTACCCACTTGAGATAAGGTTCCAACGGGATGGAGTTCCGGTGCCCCAATGTCTTGCTGTCTATCCTACTTGGCATCCTCCAAGCTCTGATAAATCTCTGACGAAGTCCTTGAGTATCGTTGTCGAAGTCAAAAACTATGTTAGGGATTATCATGTCATGAGGGCCATCCCTCCGAGCATAACCAAACTGTCTCCAAGCCAGGCATGGGTTGTAAGTAATACCCCCTTTGATTCCAAATAAAGGAACATTAGGGTACTCCCCACAACGATCAATGATAGTGACGTCTTCCCTGGACCTAGGACACCAATGTATATCTGTATGCGTGAGAGTCATTAACCTTTGTGACCATCTCAAACCCCGCTCGTTCTTCAAAACTGATTGTGGAAGGTGCGAAATAAACCACCTTCCCAGGAGAGGAGTGCAACACAAAAAGACACCCCTTCTTCTCATGGTTCGAGTGTAACATGAGTGAAGGATGTCCCCCAGCAGTGTAGGTATAGGATTCCTGGCCATAAAGATCTGGACAACACTGATATCAATAAGTTGATCTGGGTTAGGGAACAACACCAAACCATAGACAAGGAGGGCCATAACTTTTTCAAAAGCTCGTAGGTCAAGGGAGTTCCAACATTCTTGGGCCTTTTCAAACACAAACCTGGCTAAGAACCCTTTGATACCACTTCTAACTTCCCAATGTCCTTTGAGGTCAGTTGTCTGTAGGTGCAAGGCTTTAGCAATCTCTTCAAGCTTGGGTTCCTCTTCCGTACCGTTGTAGGGTAGTTGATCAAGGATAGGGACCTTCAGAAGTCGGGAGAACTCTTCCAAGGTAGGCACCAACTGATAATCTGGAAAAGTGAAGCAGTGATGCAGAGGGTCAAAGAATTGGAACAGGACCTTTATCAAGTCCTCCTCAATGTTGGTGTTAACCAAGCTGATGAGTCTTCCATGTCTCTCACTGAATGATGAGCCCTCGGGAATCCTGGACAGAAGTTCCTTAAGCTGAGGAGGGATCTTTACAAGGCTAATCTGAATTGTCTTTCTGCGAGCAGTTTCCATGTCCTATAAAACAAGAACAAAGATGAAGATTCGAAACCCTTGAAATGGTTAGTCAATGCTCATGATGTGTGTATGATGTAATGATGTGATGATTAAATACACTATAAACATTCACAAAGGCAAACATGGTAAGGCACACAAGTCACACAAGCCCTTAGAGTTTAGGCCTGCATGGGGTCTGGGTATTACCCTCTTGAAGTTTGGTGGGCTCAACCTGTCCTATCAAAAGTAACCGGGTTCTAAAGGTCCCAATATCACTGGATTGCTTTCATTGTTCATCGTTTCGATTTAGCCACTGAACTGGCGACCGAAATATTCCAGGAAAGCAACCCTCAATTGAGTGTAGTATCGAGTATCAACCAACCTCGGACTGCACCAAAGTCAGTTATCTCACTACCCTAAAAAAGGCCAAGATGGTTCAATTAAGGTTCCTAAGGTCAGTTGATGCTTCATGACACCACGCGGCGGCCCCGTACTCTCCTTGACTGAACTCAAGGGTTACCGGTACACACCAAAGTGCCACATCAACGTAGCAGACTGTTTCAACCATGTCGCTATACCCCGCACAGTTCCCTCACAGCCTTGTTGCTACTTTCTAAGAAGGTATTCCCAGATCCGGGTTAGGATCTATAAAACTCCGATACAAAGCCCACAAATGTAAAAGCAAACAAAGCAAGTAATTGAAAACAATGGTGATCTAAACCCTAAGGTTACTCCACTTTTAAGTCGCGTCCCCAGCAGAGTCGCCAGTTCTGTGATACGGTGGGAGAACTGACTTGAGGTTTTGCGTTTGTATTCGCAAATGTTGCGGTTAGCAAGAGTCGCCACCGACTTTTTATTTTATCCTAAGGAAAGGTTAAAAAGCACAGCAAAAAACCTTTTGAGATGTTTTCTTGGGTTCGGGGAGTAGATTATAGAAAGGGAAGGTATTAGCACCCTTTCTATCCATGGTTATCCATGGGCTCTTAGTTACTTGCTTAGATCACTTGCCTTTTGTTTTCAATTGTTTTAAATGGTGCTTGTGTGTGTGGGTTTGAAAATGTTTTGAAAAGAGGCCAATGTGGTGGCAACCTTTGTAATGATCCATGTTGGGATGTATACAAAGGTGTATGTCTTTTGAAAAGGTTTTCATTTGTTTTTGAAAGTTTGTTTTGAAAGTGTTGTGATGTGTGATTTTGAAATTAGGCAAGTGTTTTGTTTTGCAAGTTGATTCAAGTAACTAAGAGGTTGTCTACTCCTAAATTTCTCAAAAGATTATTGCTATGTTTTAACCCTTTTAACAAGTTTATTCCACCATTGTATTTGGTGGACAATCTTGTGTTAGGATGTGAAAGGGACAGGCGCGGGTCGTCGTTTAGACCATAATTGCAATGGTGCCAAGTATCTTTGGGCATTTTCCTTAAGGGACTTGATCATTTTAGGCAACTTTTCGAGAGCGTCATCGAGGGACTATGATCATTTGAATTGTGTTTGTTTTGCCCAAAGAGACCTAACATGCAATATGGCCCAATTTTGAAAGGCAACAAGTGGATATAACCCTAGGGGTGTTAGTGTGCAAGTGTGTTTTATTGCATACAAGAGTTTTTTTCTTTGAATTAGGTTTTTCTATTTCATTGAGTTTTATCTTGCCATACACGTCCTAATTACTAGCAATAAGAAGCGGAAATGTAAAATCCTACGCTATTACAATAGTTAGGGGAGGGGGATACACATTTGTACATGGGGGGTTCAACGAGAAAAATAGACAAAAAAGAAAATAGCAAAAAACAAGATATATAGAGAGAGAGAGAGGGAGCCTGCGCGCCGTTGGGAGGCCATCAGAAGTTCTGACCCAGATCCGCTGTCAGATGATCAACCTGTTGGTGAAACTGGATGAGTCAGAACTTCTGACTCTGGAACCTGCAAAACAGAACCTCGTTAGTGGGGAAACCAGAAGTTCTGATTTCCCTGCGCTGCAAGACAGAAGTTTGTTAGTGGAGAACCCAGAAGTTCAGATTCTGCTGAAAAGGCAAAAACTCTCAGAGGTTCTGAGGTCATTGACAGCAAAACAGGCTTCAGATGTGCTAACGTCAAAGTCAGCACTGGGCTTTTTCCTGCACTAATCAGAACATCTGCAATCCTGTTGTTACTCCACAAAACAGAAAACATATTTGGAACAGATCCAGCAAAAATAGCAAAATGTCCCAGAAGTCAGAATCACCAAGGTCACAGGCAAGTCCAAAACTGGCTCAGAACGTTCTGAGGTATGAGAGTCCTCAGAACATAAACAGCAATAACATGAATATTTACATTATGTTACTTGAATATGCACAGCAGATGATGCTTAACAGTGTGGTGAGGGTCAGCAGGTGCTTACCTGACTTTCTGGAAAATGGTGGGTGAAAGTTAGCTTTTGGTTCTGGTGGTGTTCTGGACAGATTTGGACAAGGGGAAGTGAAGGTGTAAACGTGTATAGGGTCAGAAGTTTGGAAAGAACGTTTTTGGTTTACAGCAAAGGGGCTGGGTGTTTGATGAAGTTGAAGGTGAGAAACTTAAAGTTATGAAACAATGCTGGAAATTTTGGCAGAGTTTCAGAATGTTGTGTTGCTTAGGAGTTTGGTTTCTCTCTTAGCAATTTTTCTGTTTCTTTTCTTGAATTTCTTGAACGTCTTTTGCAGTGGGGAAAGCTCTCTATTTATAGGCAAAGTTCTTGTGGATACCTTGAACATTTAAGGCGCCAACAGAGTTTGAAGTTGTTCTTTGACAGAAATTCCTGGGAAGTTGTGATAACAGCTATTTTTCAGCCTAGGTAGCAGCAGCAGGCGTAGATTGGGGGAAGTGACCTCTGAAATGGGCGGTGGCGTGAAGACCCATGCCAGAATCTGTGCAAAAGCATTTTCCAAGCCACACGTGAATGCTCAGGAGTGGTTGGAAGCATTAATGGGCATTAAATGGTGACAAGACCTGTCAATACCAACATTCTGGTTGTTGGATCAGCAGTGTAAACCATGCTCTGGCCTTGGCTACCTGTCGTCTTAGCAAGCTCTGGAGATTCTCCTGGTTTTCTGGTACGTTCCTTGGATCTAATTCTGGACAATCTGGACTTAGAGATTCTGTATCAATGTGACACCTATCCCTCTGACCTTTCATCTTCTGACTTAAACCTGTTCTGAAGGAGCCTTCAAACTTACCTGCTTCTCTTGCATTCCTTTAGCAAATTCTGACTGAGCTTGTGTAACTGCTGAAGGGGTATGTTCTGTTTGAGGCTTACACTCTGAACCACGTTTACAACTTCTGATTGAACTGATGTAGCTGCTGAAGAGCCAACTTCTGACCACGCTGAGCCAAGCTTGCAACTTCTGACCGTCTTCATCTGGAATGGGTCCAGAAGTTCTGAAGCGCTGATTTTTCTAAAAAACACTTATTTTAAAGAAACATTCTAAGCACTTAGAATTTGATTTTCCTCAAGATGAAAGCGTTGTTTCCGGAGTTTGGGAGATCATCTTGCTCTTGTAAGTGGCTTGCTTGGGCAAAAGGATAACCCAGGACTTGGATTTGTTTCAGGGGGCTTTGAAAAATCTAAGATGGTTTCCTGAAGAAAGGGAAGGCAAATTTTGGGGTACAACAGTATGCATGCAATGTTTTCAAGGATCTCGCGGGGTAAACAAGAAAATTGTTAGAATTTGAATTTCGGTAGCTTGATGGAAGACACTGCATATTGTTGAGAGTCCTTCTTCAAGAGTCAAGGCTCACCATATCGAGTGGGTCATAGCCCCTGACAACCTTGGCTAGAGGAAAATAAATCCCCTTTGCCCCTTGCTGGACAGTTTGATTCATCATGACCTGCATCACAGACCCTTGAGATCCTTGAAATGGATTAGTCCTTATGTAGGATGTATGCAATGGTATGATGGTATGATGTTATGCTATGCGTGGAGTAGGTAAGTAGGCCCTGTAATAAGTCCCAATTAAGGACTGTAAACAAAACCTGCAAGGGAACTCATGTGTTAAATAACAAGTATGCAAGTAGTCAAGTTTGAAAGCACACAAGTCACACAAAAGAGCCCTTAGATTTTAGGCCAGCATGAAGTTTTGGTATTACCCTCTTGAAGTTGGTGGGCTCAACCTGTCCTATCAGAAGTAATCGGGTTCTAAGGGTCCCAATATCATTGGATTGCTTTAATTGTTCATCGTTTCGATTTAGCCACTGAACTGGCGACCGGAATATTCCAAGAAAACAACCCTCAATTGAGTGTAGTATCGAGTATCAACCAACCTCGGACTGCACCAAAGTAAGTTATCTCACTACCCTAAAGAGGCCAAGATGATTCAATTAAGGTTCCTAAGGTCAGTTGATGCTTCACGACACCGCGCGGAGGCCCCGTACTCTCCTTGACTGAACTCAAGGGTTATCGGTACATACCAAAGTGCCACATCAACGTAGCAGACTGCTTCAACCATGTCGGTATACCCCGCACAGTTCCCTCACAGCCTTGTTGCTACTTTCTAAGAAGGTATCCCCCAGATCCAGGTTAGGATCTATAGAACTCCCAAGACAGGCCCACAATTTAAAGCAAACAATTCAGACAATTGAAAACACAAGTGATCTTAGTCCTAAGGTACACCTCACTTTAAAATTCCCCAGCAGAGTCGCCAGTTCTGTGATCGGTGGATCTGGAACTGACTGTTTAACGCTGGTTCGCGAAATGTCGCGGAAGCAAGAGTCGCCACCGTCTTTTATTTTCTCCAATATGGGAAGGACAAAAGCACAGACAAATTCCTTATGAGATTGCTCTCGGTTCGGGAGGTAGATTTATAGAAAGGGAAGGTGTTAGCACCCTTTCTATCCATGGTTATCCATGGGCTCTTAGATACTTGCTCATTTGTGTTTTCAAAAATGTTTGCTTTTCAATTGTGAGTGAGTTTGAAAAAGTTTCGTTTAAAATTTCAGTTCGACTCTTGTATCAGTCCTCAAGAGTGTTTGAAAAGTTGTTTTTTGAAAGCTTTTTGAAAAGTGTCGGTGTGAAAAGAAGTTTTTGATTTGTTTTGAATTAGAGCAAGTATCTACGAGTCATCTACCTACCCTAAGGAATTAGGCTGTGTAAATGTCCTTAAGGTAGCGCCATCCCACCATTGAGAGGTAGGTAGAACCACCGTTGGAGGTGTTCGGGTCAATTCGAGGGTTAGGGACGGTGTGGTCACCAGAGCAATAGTAGGACACCTTAGAAGCTACCCTTATGCCATTGATCTTTTTATTCCGAGGCAACCGTTTCGAGGCAACTATTCCGAGGCAACCGTTCCGAGGCAATTTGTTCGAGGCAACTAGATCAATGGACATAAGGACTCACTAAGACGTCCTATACTCGACGACCACGTTTCGAGGGGCAAGGCAACAGTAAGGCGTACCCTAAGAGTGGTGTGTGAATTGTGTGTCATTTTCAATTATGTTTTATCCTGATCATGCATTGGGTGAGCTACGCTTTGATTTTATTTGGGCCATTCATTCTTTCATGTGATTAGCAGTTAAAAGGTGCGGAAATTAAAATGCGGAAAATAAAAGTCCTACGCTATTACAAGGCGCGGGTCTATACATCGCCAAATTAACAAAGACCCGATTTTTTTAATAAAATGAGGAAAGTAAATAAATTTCCTAAACTATTACAAGGCTTTGGGGCAATTACATAATATTTAAAAGTAACATAAGAATACGCGCGCGAAAAGAAATTAGAGTCAAGAGTGCGAGGGCGTTGGACCCTTTAAAGAAATTGAATTGAAATTACAAATTAATTAATGATTAAATAAAGAAAAGAAATTATTTTTATGTTTTTTTTTGGAATTTATGAAAAAGGGAAAATTAATTGAAATTAGAAATTAAATAAAACCCTAATTCTAAATCATTTTTAATTGTTAAAGAAAATATTTAAGTTTTGACCTAATTTACTAATTATTTAGTTACATGAGTATTTACAAAATAATTAATAATTACTAAGAATAATAATAAGAAAAATTTATTTAATGAGAAAAGAATAAAAATGCTAAAAACCTAATTTTTATGTATTTTAGTTATTAAGAAAACATTAAAATTAAACCTAAAATTAAACCAAATTGATTATTAGAAATTTATTTACAAAAATATAATAATGAATTAAATATTAATAAACATATTTTTATTTTTGACTTTTTCTGGATTTTATATTTATGAAAATTATTTTGGTGAATTAATTAAAACAATAAAACAAATTAAAAAGAATAAAAGGGAAAAAAATAATAAAAGAAAAAGAATAAAAAGATTGAGCAAACCCTGGGGGTGTTCTGACCCTTTTGGAGGTGTTTGGGAATCATTTTGGCCCAACAGATTCCAGGCCTCTTTGACTTTCAACGATCACATGGGACTCAGTTGACTAACGCGCATGGTGAGCCACTTTTGTGAACTTCAGATCAGAGCCTATGTACACTTGGCAGGCCAGGAGATGAGGTTGTACAATGGTCCCTTATGAGCATACTGCACAGAAGCGCGTTAAAGAAAAAATTATAGAGGAAGTGGGGGACCTGAGAATCGAACCCAGGTCCCAATACCTGCATGCCACTTCATTTTCCAATTGAACCAACGCGTTTAGTTGTACGTTTAGTGGACGATGATTATTATATGTGAAAAAGCAAGATTATACTGGACAATAAAAAAGCGCCAATTATTCAAACTAGCCAACCATAGTCCAACAGCTCAACATCTCCTTTCTTGGTTCTTCGTTTTTGCCTGAAAATAAGAATAGATAGCGGGGGTTTTAAACCCCCACTAACCCTAAACCTGAAAAATAGCGATTAGTGTATAGTAAAAAAGAAAAAGGGCGCGATGGTTGGTTTCTATTCGTTGGAAAGTCACGAGTCCAATGGTGCTAGTTTCATTGTCTAATTTTTCCAGATATGTAAACCCCTCTTTTGGAGCTTCAGGAACCCTAGAAAGTTTTAATGGCAACTTTGCATACAAGCGGTATTAATCCAATTAGAGAACATCAATAGCTTCAGAATCATCATGTTAGTGTAAATCAACATTAAAAGCAGATGGAAAATGCATGTAAATTGAAATACGAATATGGAAAATTCTATGAACAGGGCAATACGATTCTACCAATTCTTGAGGTCAGGGTCTATGTTCTTGATTGCAATCTCTTCCTAGTGGTGTCAGCAAGCCTTTGGAATAGTTTTGAGACCTTGAATCACACTGCAACTATGAAAACAGTTTTTAATATTTTGTGAAAAAGTGCAACCTTGTTCTATGAGTTTCTGCGCAGCTTGCTTGTTTTTTTCATTAGGTTTATGATTGTGCATATATGTGGAAGGAATTAGGTCAGAAAGATCAAGCCCAAAGCCTTGTATTCAATGATTTTGAATATTTGATTTTCATGATCTTTTTCAATCTTTTTTTGCCATGGAAACTTGCCTATTTTGGAAGATCTTGCCTCTTGATGTGGTACACGAAATATCTAGGTCATGATGAGTGAATATACTGCACCAAAAGATTCAAAACCTTTATTTGAGTATTTTTTCATAATTAATTTTAATTAAATGAATTAATAGGATTAAAAACTCAATTAATTAATTAAAAATAAGAAAATAACTCCCTTTTAGCTTAATGGGTCGTGCATAGCTTTTGGGTGATGATTCATGGAAGAAATTGAGGCCCATTAGCAATTTTGAGGCATTTGAAGCAAAGTTAACTTTTCAAAATTCCCAAAAATTTCCCAACTTCCACAAGGCATATCTTGCTCAATTTTTAAGCTTTGATCATGTTCCTGGACATTTTGGAAAGGTCTTGAAGTCCTCTAACCAATGTTGGTTGTCCCATGTCATTTTGATTTACCAATCTCAAGTTATGGTCTTTGACTTAAAGTGCCTTTTTGTTGACTTTTGAAAATGACCTATAATGTTGAGATTGATAACTTTTTGTGAGAGCATTTCTTGGACTTGAAGTGTGAATATGAGTTGTAGGTAATGTCATTCTCTTCAAAATGAGCTTTGGATGGAATTTTTCTGATAAACCATGTGGAAGTTATGCCCTGGTCAATTTGCAGTTGACTTTTTCAACTGTCCAAAAATAGAAACTTTTGCATCCTGAGACTTTTTGAGCCATGCCTTGAGAATCATGATCAAGAATTGATCAAATGATGTTTGTGGCTTCAAAATAAGATGTTGACAAAAAATTTTGACTTTTGACTATCAAATGACCATTTTGCCCCTGCAGTTGACTGTGAAGCATTTAGGGTTTTTGACTGTGCAATCTGGTGCTGTGAGTCTTGAAACTTGGCATATGGATGCTTGACAATATTTATAGGCATGTGGGACTTGATTGGACCCTTGGAAACCTCAACTTCTTTGCCATAACCAAAACCCTAATTTTTTACTGTTAGGAGGCAATTGGACTGTGCAACCCTTGAGAGATTTTGAACCTTGATCTTGGCAAATCTTGAAGAATATGGGAGGGCAAATTTTGGGGTACAACACCTATTAAATGGAGCTTGGGGGAAATATCAGTGATATTGAGATCACTTAGAACCCGGTTACTATTTATAGGACAAGTTGAACCAATCCACTTCAAGAGGGTAAAACCTTAAAACTCATGCAGGCCTTAAACCTAAGGACTTGGTGTGACTTGTTTGTTGCTTGCTATACATGTGATTATTTTAGCATAATCATGACATCTTAAGCACAACATATCATACTAACCATTTCAAGGATTTTTCTAGGTCTCATCTTTGCTTTGTTTTGTAGGACATAACATCCGCCCGTAGGAACACTATCCAGATTAACCTTGTGAAAGTACCTCTCTAACTAAAGGACTTGGCATTAAGGATTACTGAAAGCTCTCCCTTCACTGAAAAGCATGGTCATTTGATTAGCTTGGTCACTTCAAAACCTGATGAAGAATTGTTAAAAGTTTTATTTTTCAGTTCTTTGATCTTGTGCACCACTGCTTCACCTTCCCGGATTACCAACTAGTGCCTACTATGGAGGAATTTTCTCAGTTGTTGGGAGTTCCTATTCTTGATTAGTTACCTTTCGACGGCACGGAAGAACATCCAAATCCTGAAGAGATTGCCCAAGCTCTGTCCTTACAATGGTCCAGCATAGTGACAAATTGGGAAACTAGGGGAAGTGTCCAAGGAATCCCGATTAAGTTTCTATTCGAGAAGGATTACTATTTTTGGGATACCCTGGATTTACAAGCTTTCGAAGAGGTATTGGAACTCCTCATCTACGGGATGGTACTTTTTCCTAATGTGGACCAACTCGTAGATGTGAATACTATTAAGGTGTTTCTATCTCATAATCCAGTGCCTACATTACTTGGGGATATTCTACACTCTTTGTATGCTCGCACTCTAAAGAGAAGGGGGACCCTCATGTGTTGCACTCCTCTACTGGCTAGGTGGTTTATTTCGCACCTACCCAGGTCTGTTTTGAAGAATGAGAAGGGTATGAAATGGTCTCATAAGTTGATGTCCCTTACACATTCAGACACTCATTGGTGTTCCCGATCCTCGGAAGATGTTATCGTCATCGATCGTTGTGGTGAATTCCCTAATGTCCCTCTCTTAGGCATTAGGGGAGGAATTACTTATAACCCTTTTTTGGCACTGCAGTTTGGTTATGCGAGAAGGGATGGTCCTCATTATACACTTATCCAAGGAATCGCCTTCGACTATGAGAATGATGCGCAGGGTTACCGCAAAAGGTTCATAAGAGCTTGGGGCATGGTACATAAAATTGATAGCAAGACACTAGGGCACAAGAATTCCATCCCTCTTGAGCCTTATCTCCGATGGGTACGAGCCTGCACCCAAAGTCTTATTATGCCTTACCCTGCTATCCTACCAATAATTATGGAACCAGTTGCTAAAGGAGACATTCCTTATCTTGTTCATCATCTTGACATGCCAACTGATCATGAGGAGTTACAAAAATCTTGGGTTCAACTTAAAGAGGAGCAGGATACGTTTGAAGCTCAATTTTATGCCAGCGAGAAGAAGGTCCTGGAGCTCACTAGGCTACTTCATGAAGAAAGGAACATAAACGCCTACATTGCACCAAAAAGGATGCGCTCTTGAGAGACCTAGTTTTCTTTTTATTTTAAGTTTTGTTTGTTTGATTTTAAGCCTAAAAGGAATTCTTTGTAACAGTCCGAACTTATTAATACAACTAACGTGTGTTTCTTTTTGGTTCAACAAATTTGAGCCTTTACAAGTCCTTGAAATCATTGCATATGCATACCATCCATGAAATTTCATAAACAGGTACCATGACAGGTTTCTCATCTACTTCGCTGTTTATTTCAGCAAAAATGTCTTCTGAACAAAGCATCAAAGATCTTCAGGCACAAAATGCCCAATTTCAACAGATGTTCATAACATTGGCAAATGGGAAGGAAGATCTGAAGGCCCTCATCCTGAAGGAAAAGAAGAAGAAGAAGAAGAAGAAGGTCTCTGGTGTTCTGAACTTGGGCAGAAGGTTCAGGGGGCGTTAAAGCAACCAGTTGATCTGACCTCCTCGTCCAAAGAAGGGGAGAATCAAGAGAGGGAGACAAGGGATAAGGACCCTAGCCCTGAAGTTTCTGACAATGATACAGACTACAATGATGAGCAGTATCCTCCCACTGAGGATAAATACAAGCAGTTAGAGGATTGGTTGAGCGCTATGGAGATCTAGAGGATACCAGGGTTGGATTTTGAAGAGCTAGGATTGGTGTATGGGGTAGTCATCCCACAAAAGTTTAAAGCTCCGATTTTTGCAAAGTATGATGGGGTGTCTTGTCCCAAGCTTCATCTCCGTTCCTATGTGAGGAAGATTTAGCCTCACACTGCTGATAGGAACTTGTGGGTTCACTTCTTTCAAGACAGTTTGTCAGGGACTCAACTCGAATGGTTCTATCAACTAGAGGGAACCAATGTCCGAAACTGGGAGGATTTGGCTACTGCTTTTTATAAGCAGTATCAATACAATGCTGACCTTGCCTCTACTCGTACTCAACTCCAGAGTATGTCCATGGGTGCAGGTGAAGGCTTTAAGGACTATGCACATAAGTGGATAGATTTGGATGGGAGAGTCTAACCCCCTTTGTCTGATAGGGAGTTGGTTGACATGTTTCTTGGGACACTGTCTGGTCCATTCTTCAATCACCTGATTGGTAGCTCCTCAGCTAGTTTTACCGAGCTGATATTAACAAGAGAGAGGGTAGAAGCTGGGATCCAGAGTGGCAAGATCCAGAAAGATACCTCTTCAAGTTTAGTGAAGAAGCCCTTCACAGGTAAGAAGGAAGTCAGTTCTATCTATAGCCCAAGAGGTCAGAGCAGAGCTGAACACCGGCCAACGGTAAGTACTTTGATGATACCTAGGTCTGCGGCTACCCTACAACGCAACAATCAGCAAAGGGTAGAAAGACCGCAAAGGCAGTTTACCCGGATTAACATGACATTGACTGAGGTTCTACCCCATCTGCTAAGATCCAACTTGGCAACCTTGAAAGAGGCTTCCAAGAATCCTAACACCATATCTCCTCGGTATAATCCAAACGCTCGGTGTGCCTACCATTCTGAGAGTCCTGGCCACGATACAAATGAATGTTGGGCTCTGAGAAATAAAGTACATGATCTGATTGAAGCCAAGGAGATTGAGTTCGATGCTCCGGAGAAGCCGAATGTCATAACTGCTCCCATGCCGAAGCACAACCGTGGAGTTAATGCCATTAATACCGACCTGTCCGTTACCTCTGTTGATGAAGTTTCTACTCCTCTTATGATTGTTAAGGAGAATTTGTTGTTGGCCGGTTTATTTCTGGGTTGTGGTGTAGGTTGCCACATGTGTTCATCTCTGCCCATCAGTTGCTATTTTCTGAAAGTAGGTGTTCAATGCCTGATGGACAACAGAGAAATTTTGTTCGAAAAGACTTTGATTCCGACTGTTCCGTTTGAAGATATTGCCATTATAACCATTTTCGCAATCCTTCCAAGGCCTCCTCTAAAAGACCTGTTAGGATTACACCTGCTTCTAGAATTGCCCCGCTGATAATCACTTTTTCTGGTCCCGTACCGTACTCCTCGGACAAAGTTGTCCCGTGGAATTATGGCGCTGATGTTTACTATCATGGTGTTAAACAAGATTTGAAGGTTGAAGAGGCTGATCCTGATGTCAGTAACATTGTCGGGACCAGCAAGATTATCGGGTTGGAGATTGTTGGATGAAATAAAATTCGGTGGCGACTCTTGCTTACCGCAACATTTGCAAATACAAAATGCAAACCAGTATTAACAGTCGGTTCTGCCACCGTATCACATGTTACATAACCAAAAACCGTGGATTAAATAATAAATGAAAAGAGGTAAAATAAACCCTAATTAAAAACTATTACAAACCCGAAGCAAATACAATAATTAGAAAATAAAATATTGCGCGCGATAATTAAATACGGGAGTCAAAGTTTAAATTCAAAGAGAATCAAAGAAAATATTTTTGTTATTTTTTTATTGAGAAAATTAACTATTTGCAAATTAACCCTAATTTTCTAGTTGATTTTAATTATATAAAAAAATAATTTAAATTTCTCTAATTAAATTAATCTAATTAATTAATGAAATAAAATATTTTATAAAAAAAATTTGATTTTAATGTTTTTTGTGATTTTTTGATTTAATAAAAAAAATGATTTTGTTTTGTAAAAATAATTAAACAAATAATTAAAATAAATAAAAGAAATAAAAAAGAAAAATTAAACTGGGTCTGGTGAAGTAGCAATCTGGGAGGTGCATTGTTTGAAATTTCCAGGCCCAACATAGCTGGCCCAAAGCTTATGTTTGCTCTAGTGAGACGCTGTCCAAGAAGGTCCACCATGCGCCTGCATGCTTGAGGCATTAGATATGGGATGTAGATGATCCAATGATGAGGAATTGGAAGCCTATGGTGAGCGCGCTTATGATAGTAACATGGAATCTGCAAGCAATTATTAGGAAAAATATAGAAGCACACGCCTGGGATCGAACCCAGGTCGTTTGGACTGAAACAAAACATTATGCTCAAGCCCATTCTATCTACACACCCCCTTTGATTTATTTAAATAAATTATTTATTCAATTATTTTGTTTAATTTATTTAAATTTGTTTCAATTATTTATTCTTTATTTATTTATGCATTAATAATCATCAAATTTTCTCTTATCATTTTTCTTATTGTGCATTAAAATATTTTTTGCATTTATCATAAATTATTTTGATAAATAAATATTGGGTTATTATTAAAAGTATTTAATATATATTTAATAATAAGAAAATAATTATTTATTAAATATTTTCTAAAAAATACTAACCATGTTTTTCTTTCTATTTGTCAAATATTTTCAAGCATTTAAACTTCTTCTTTTTTCATATTGCATATTCTAAGATAGCTAACCCATCAAATACTGACATCTTTTTACTAACTTAATTTCAAATTCAACTTTTTCAAAAAAGATTGTGGAGATATTTTCTATTAACTGCGAACTATGTCTATGACTACGCTATTTTCAAACCCAGACAAGGTTCAAGGAGAATTCAAAATATTTCCACAATTCATAAAAATAAATTAGCCAAACACATTCGAACTATGAAATTGGACTCTGATTCTTCATAAGGAGATACGTAGGCACGCGGCTTAAAAACCAAGGCGAGTTCACAACTAAAAAAATAAATACTTTTTTTAAATATATAGAAGTATTAAATACCAAATTCCCCATTTTACCCTTAAACCTAAAAGCGGAACCCCTTGAGAACAAGGGAGATGAAGGGTGCCTAACACCTTCCCTTTATTCTCCCATCCTTAGGATAAAAATTAATGGTGGCAACTCTTTATTTTTGTCGGTTACAACAACTGGCGACTCTGCTGGGGACACAAATCTAAGGTTTAGAGTCTACCCCTCCTTTTAGGTCTAGGGTTTCTGGGGTTCTTTTTTCTATTTTTGGTATGTTTTGTTTCTATATATGTTTATTTATTTATTCATATTATCATTCTCATCATATTGTTTTTCTATTGGTGGGATTTAAACTTGTGTATATCAAACCTTAGAAAGAATGATTGTCTATTACCCAAGGGGGGTAAACACCACTACGAGCTTTTATGACGAATTCTCCTAGAGTCGGTTGAATTCCAAAGAAGGAATATCTTTTAGAGGGCTAGACTCTCCAGGAGGTAGGACTTCAGAATTTGGCCAATGACTATTTGTATAACCCTAAAACAAAATCTCATGATAAAACCTTGTACGACCTAAGAGACGAAAGTATCGGTCTAAAAAGAGGCTCCACTTAAGGGAGGCCCTTGTGCCTTTCTTTCTAGTGTTATCCATGATACCCTTAAAGAAGCCACCTTATGGGAAGGATAGAATATCTGTAGGACGAAACTAGGAACCTACATACTAAGGATACTTTTCGTAATCCCACTACCATGTTACATTACCATGCATACACACATCATTACATTTCAAATATTCTTTTTTTTTTGTTTTTGCATTTAGGTTGTCTTATTCACAGGATTTCTGAGAAACAAATTATCAAAGATTTTTTGTGAGTATCTTAAAATGAATACCAACAAGAAACAAACCATCTGAGTTAGAGTCGTGATTCCTGATATGCAGAAGACCGAGTTGATTATGGTAAAATTGACTGACAAAGTTTTGTACCCTAAAATTTTCCCTCCCATTTCTTCAAGACATTCTCCTAGGGTTCTCAAATGCTCAAGGATGCTCAAGAATTGATTAGACAAATTCTCCTCCTAAGCAATGGATTTACAACTAGTGTGATACGGTGGGAGAACTGACTTGAGGTTTTGCGTTTGTTTTCGCAAATGTTTCGGTTTAGCAAGAGTCGCCACCGACTTTTTATTTTATCCTAAGGAAAGGTTAAAAAGCACAGGAAAAACCTTTGAGATGTTTTCTTGGGTTCGGTGAGTAGATTATAGAAAGGGAATGTATTAGCACCCTTTCTATCCATGGTTATCCATGGGCTCTTAGTTACTTGCTTAGATCACTTGCCTTTGCTTTTCAATTGTTTGAAATGGTGCTTTGTGTGTGATTTTGAAAGAGGTTTTGAAAAGAGGCCATTTGTTGTGGCAACCTTTGTAATGATCCATGTTTGAATGTATACAAAGGTGTATTTGTCTTTTGAAAAGTTTTCAATGTTTTGAAAGTTTGTTTTGAAATTGTGTTGTGATGTGTGTTTTGAAAAATGGCAAGGATTTGTTTTGCAAGATTGGTCAAGTAACTAAGAGCTATCTACCCTAAATTTCTCAAAGATCTTTCCTATGTTTTAACCCTTTTAACAGTATTGTTCCACCATTGTATTTGGTAGACAATCTTGTGTTAGGATGTTAACGGGACGGGCGCGGGTCATCGTTTAGACCATGAAAGCAATAGTGTCAAGTGTCTTTGGCAATTTGCTTGAGGGACTATGATCATTTTGTTTAGGCAACTTCGAAAGCGTCATCGAGGGACTATGATCATTTGATTTTTTTTTGTTTTGCCAAAGATACTCAACATGCAACATGGCCCATTTTTGAAGGCAACAAGTGGAGTAACCCTAAGGGTGCAAGTGTGTATGGTGTTGTCCATTTTCATGCTTTTTTGTCTTGTATTAGTCAAGCTATTTGTTATTTGATTTGCATACAAATCCTAGGTCTATCATGGCATAATTTGAAAGCTTTTAAATGCGGAAATTTAAAGTCCTAAATTATTACATCATGATTATGGGGATGGGGGTACAAATGTTTAAATGGGGGGGGGGGGGGGGGGGTATTTGACAAGAAATTAAATCTAATCTATTACATCCATATCGAATATACAAGTATTTAATTGTACAATATTGGAATAAATACAAAATGAATATGCAAAATGTATTATGCACAAAAATGATTTTTTTTATGTATGTGAAAGTGTTTTTTTCAATATGAAATATAAACAAAAATAAAAGGTCAATTTTTGGATATTTTTATGGTTTAGGGCAAAACCCTAGTTTTCAAATAAATAGTATTTATTTATTAATTATATATAATATTTATATATTAATTTATATAAAAAATAAAAAAAAAAGAAGTATATTGTAAAAAAAAAGTACTTTTTAGTGTCATGCATTATTTCTATATTTTTGTCCTAAGTGTTTTAATAAATATATACAAGTATTTATATTATATATTAAATATATTAAATATATACAAGAGTAAAATATTAATTATTTACAAAAAATATATATTTTTTAGAAAATGTTTTCAAAATGTAAACAAAAAAATAATAATTAAAAAATATATATATTTGTATTATTTTCTAGGGTTATAAATAAAAAGTATATATAATTATTTACATGTATATGCTAAATAAAACAAATAAATGCCAAATAAATGCAAAAAGGGTGGAAAAATATTTTTAGTGTTTTTTCATGTTTGAATAAAAATATAGAATTAGAATCAAAAAGAAAAAATCAAAAATGATAAATATATCACACAATGGGCCAGGGGGGTGCAAATGGAAAAAAGAGGTGTAAACAGTAAGGGTGACTCAGGCCCAGCCCAAGTCACCACCTTCTTCAACCTCTAGCCATTCTGTTTGAATTTCGCGCGCCTCCTTGCTCAAACAACAAACTCCTGATTCTTTGACTTTTACACAAAATTCATAACACAAACATTGTAGAGCATCAAATCACGAGTTCAAATATGTAAAAAACTTAACCTAACTCTAAGAAACCAGGGAGAATTTCTTCATCCCCAATTTCTGACCTAATTTTTCTTCAATGTTCATGGCCAAAATTCTCACAGCACACTCAATATAAATGAAAAGTAAATACATGGGTGGCTTCAGGGCTATGAGGAGAACATGTTTCATTCACAAACCTAAGCCTAACTCTTCCTATATTGAGAGATAGAAGTTCATGTTTTTACCTGTTTCAGCTTGAGTCGTGTACAGCAATGGAGGTATCTTCAATGGAGTTTGAGCTTTGGTACAACTTGCCTGGAGTCCAAGGATGCTTCTCATATGCTTGGCTTGCTCTGAAACTGCCTGTATCGTGCTATGGAAGTCCACCTGCACAGCTTGAAAGCAAAAATGGAAAACGATGTTAAGGATGTTACAGCTTGAGTTCAATGCTTGGGATAGCTTCAGTGGATGATATGGAACATGTTTGAACTCTTTTTAGCCAAAATGCACGAGTGGAAATGTTTGTGGAAGTCAAGTTGCAGAACTTGCTCTGTTTCTGCAGCAAGAGGATGTTTTTGTGTTTGAGGAGGTTTGAGGGGTGGTTGATTCGTGTTTTAGGTCAGTTAGGGAGTGTGAAAGATGTTTGCAAAGTTTGCTTTGGCTGGTTTTTACAGGAATGAGATATTGATAGTTTTTGCAAGCTTTCTTCTCATGTAAGCAAGGATATGTCAACTTGTGATATAGGCCTGTCCAATGTCCTTAAGCATGCTGCATATCTTGTTCTTGATCAGAGGGATTTGTGTACAAATGCTAGCCTTAAACATCTGGCCCATGCCTCTTGGATTTGTTATTTGACATAAAGCACTACTTTATCAAAATGGCAAATATGCTTTTTCCAATTAAGGGTTAATCTTGCATGTAATGACCAAATGAACAAAATAACACCTTAGCACAATGGTTAGGCATTTAATTATGGTGTGTGAGACTGGTTTTGAGGCCTGCAAGCTAGCTTGTACAAGCTGATTTGAAAAATGCCAATGTATGAACATGTATTTGGTTATGAACAAAAATGGATTTTGCCCAACTTTGCAAATTCGATTCTCCCTAACCACAAGGGTGTTTGAGAAGTTCTTAGACAATTTGGAAAGCTTGGAATGTGTACTACAATCCATCTTTGTAATGCAAATTGAAACTCCAAGTGGAAGCATGTGAAAAATGGCCATGAAGTTGGACAAAAATCCTGCCTAGAATAGGTCAAAATTTCTCTAAGTTAAAAATGTTTTGCACCCTTGTTCCAAAAATCATAACTTGAGCTACAAGCTTCCTTTGAGAAAACTTTGTGAATCAAAGTTGTAGATTTTGCAATGGACTACAACTTTCATGTTTTGAGTTTTGTTTGAATCCATTTTCATCTTGGTGAAAAAATGGGACAAAGTTAGGAAAAAATAAGGAAATTTTATAACTTAGAAAATTTCTAAGTTATGAAATTTCTTCATTTTAAACCCTAATTTGCAATTTTGGGTTTCTTGATGAACAAATTTCATAATATGACATGTCTTGATGAAAAATGAATCTTGGCACTTGATTTTGACCAAAAAGTCAAAGTTTGACTTTTCAGTATACAGTCAAATTTTGATCAGTTGACTGGAAAATTCATCTGTCAATCCTATGCATTTGGGATCTTTTGAACTTGTTGAATGTGTCAAGACAATTACATTGAGTCCTTGAATCCATATGTGAACTTGGTTTGCCATTGGTTAGGTCAAACAGTCTAAAATTGCCTTTGTGCAGTCAAAACCCTAAAAATGACCATTTTGCCCTTTTGGTGATCTGATCAAATTTCTTGTGGAATTGTGATCCAAACTTGACCAAATGTTTCATATAAGTCCATTATGTTGATGTGGGTCAAAAATTATGAAGTTTGACTGTCAATTGGCCACAGTTGACTTTTTCCCCAATACAGCTGATTTTTAGGTCAACTGTCCAATTGACTGGGCAAAGATTGGAATCAAGGCTTGAAACTTGATATGGATAAAATTGTGAGTCCAACATGAAGCATGAAAGTCACTTTGGGCATTTTAGGTCAAAACATCTTTGTGCAAACTCAAACCCATATTTGGGTCAACAGTGCAAGGAGGAGTCTTGAACAGAGCAAACTCTAACTTGATATTGAGCTCCAAGGGTCTTGTGGTGAGAAAATGTTGATGAAATGAGAGGGAAAATTTTGGGGTACAACAGTTTCCCCTGTTCAATCTGCTTGAACCTGAAGAGTTAGATTGGCAGGTTTGCCTTTCGCGTCTCGAAGGTAAAAGGAGATTGGACACTAGAGTGCCCTTAAATTTGCACTCGTCGAAACATGGATGCGGGAATGGGCTTAAAGATTCCATTTGGAGATGGGCTTAAAGATTCCATATGGAGATGGGCTCAAGGATGCCATCTGGAATGTTTGTTGAACTGCAATGTGATGGATCAGAAAAATGAGGATCAAAATGGTATCCGTGTCAGGAATGCATTTGAACTTGTATCGGGAGACTGAGTTTGTATGAGCAAAATAATGGCCTTCGTGTCTGGGGCGTATCTGAGCTGTAACTGTGTTTGAATATGGAATGAATATCAGAATGACTGCCGTGTATGGAGTGTATCTGTATTGTATCTGGGTGACAGAGAAATATCTGTGCATGGAGCAATTGCATGCTGGGGACAAATTCCGAATGAGTGACAGAATGGCAACCGTGTCTGGAGCGTATTTGGACTGTATCTGAAGTTGAGATTTGTATGAGTAGCAGAATGACTTCCGTGTATGGAGTGTATCTGAAACTGTAACTGGGATTGAGATCCGTATGAGTAATAGAACGACTTCCGTGTCTGGAGTGTATCTGAAACTGTAATTGGGATCTAAATAAATGACAGAATGACTTCCGTGGCGGATACACTGGGGAGAATCAAAGTGTTGTTGTAAGGGTCAGAATGGTATCCGTGCTTGGAATGCATTGAACCTTGAGGTGGATAAGTGAATCTGAACGAGAGATAGAATGGCTGCCGTGTCTGGAGCGTATCTAGTTTGTATCTGATTGCTGTAGTCTGAATGAGTAGTAGAGTGATCGCCGTGTCTGGGGTGTATCTGTACTGTATCTGACTTGAAATTCTGAATGAGTAATAGAATGACCGCCGTGTCTGGGGTGTATCCATACTGTATCTGAATAATTGTTAATGATAGCTTTTTAATCTTATCCTGAAAAGGATGAAATGTTAGCTAAAACACAAAGTTATGTTTGCATGATATGTATGATGCAATATATATGTTATATCAATGTTTATGATATATGAATGTAATGAATGCGCATGTAAGCTGATGAGTTGTCTTGTTGAGGATAGATGAATCCTGGATAGCCGGAGATGAGAGAATCTTGACTGTTGCCGGGGAAAATGAATCATTGACTGCTGCAGGGGATTGCAAGAATCTCTGAGTGCTAAAGCTGAGATATCCTTGTTGACTGCTGACTGCTCGGGGAACAAGATCTTCAATTGTCGAGGGATTTTAGGACCACTGCTGGGGATTGGAACTCCTTGGTGACTTGTAGGGAATGAGAATTCTGATGATCTCTACTGGGGAGTCCAGAACCTGGTAGGCTTAAGCTAGAGAAGTAAAATTGAGAATCTTCAATCTGACGGGAAGTATCTCTGTGGGGAGAAGGTTCACTAGTCTGGTTCCGCTGGGGATTGATAGTTGGAAGTGTTAGCTCCTATGGGGATAGGATTTTCAGGTTTTTAGGGCTCCACTGGGGATACTAAAACTTAACTCTGAGGGTAATTAAGTTCTGGAAGGCTCTCTGGCTGGGGAAATCAGTTTTGAGAAAGCTTTTGTTCTGCTGAGGATTCTGAAGTTTAACTCTGTTTGGGGAATTAAGCTCTGGATTTTAACCTTGTTGAGGAATTTGGAGTTTAATTCTGCTAGGGATTCCTTCTGAAAGGGCATCAAGATATCTATCTGTACCCTTAAACTATCTGCAATCATCTTTCTTGATTTGTAAGAGAATGATTATGTTCAAATGCATATGCCTATTTAACAAAACATTGGACGTTTCTCAAATAAAACATAAGTGCAAAAGAGAAAAAGGAGGACAAAGCAAATTTCTGTATTTGGAAAAGTATTTGTATTAACTTTCTATGAGTATCTTTGTACAAAGGAGGCAGGCATCCTAGTAAGAAGATGTTGTCGTAAAAAATGAAAATTTTACACAAAAGAAGGATGGCTATGTGTGACAATTCCATGGGATTCCATTCTGCTTATAGCCTTCACAACTCTGAATATCTGTCCATTTAATGCTTCGTCCGCCGATGATTGGATTGATCAGAAGCTCGGAGCTTGTTGATGAAGAGATTGTCCTTTAAAGTGATCCGACGAGACACAGTCATACGCTTTAATTCCCTAATTTTTGTCTGAATCGCCCTTTCGGGTTTTCGATCCACCGGGAAACCCTTTTTTGCCCAAGCCGCCCTTTCGGGTTTTCAACTTGCCGGGTGTACAAATTTTTTTTGTTTTATCCCTAATTTTTGCCTGAACCGCCCTTTCGGGTTTTCGGTTCACCGGGATGCCCATTTTTGCCCAAGTCGCCCTTTCGGGTTTTCAACTTGTCGGGTTGTTTTATGCGTAGTATCTTTTGACTATGTCTGCGTTTGCAGGGTGCGGCAAACCGTCATCGTCCATGGTGGTCAGAATCATTGCACCACCAGAAAATATGCTCTTGATCACAAATGGTCCTTCGTAAGTAGGAGTCCATTTGCCCCTGGGATCACTTTGCGGCAAGATAATCCGCTTGATTACGAGATCTCCGACTTGATATACTTGACGTCTGACTTTCTTGTTGAAAGCCTTGATCATCCGTTTTTGATACGTCTAACCATGGCAAACAGCAGCGAGTCGCTTCTCGTCGATCAAATTGAGTTGATCAAGTCGGGTCTGAATCCAATCGTCTTCATTCAAACCAGCGTCCTTCATAATCCTTAAAGAAGGAATCTGAACTTCCATGGGTAAGACAGCTTCCATGCCATATACCAAAGAAAACGGGGTTGCCCCGATTGAAGTACGTGCCGTGGTACGATATCCATACAGAGCCAACGGTAACATCTCATGCCAGTCTTTGTAGGTGACTGTCATTTTCTGAATGATCTTCTTAATGTTTTTGTTCGCAGCTTCAACAGCACCGTTCATCTTCGGCCGATAGGGAGATGAATTGTGATGATAAATCTTGAACTGTTCGCATAGAGCGGTGATCATAGTATTATTCAGATTTGTACCGTTGTCTGTGATGATCATGTCGGGGACACCATACCAGCATATGAGGTTCTGCTTGATGAAGCGGGCAACCACATTCTTTGTAACAGAGGCGAAGGAAGCTGCTTCGACCCATTTGGTAAAATAGTCAATGGCGACCAGGATGAAGCGATGTCCATTGGACGCTGTGGGCTTGATCTCTCCAATCATGTCAATGCCCCACATTGCAAATGGCCAAGGAGCTGTCAGAATGTTGAGAGGAACAGGAGGAATATGAATCTTGTCAGCGTAGACTTGACATTTGTGGCAAGTACGGGAATGTTGATGGCAATCAGCTTCTATGGTAGACCAGTAATAGCCTGCCCTTAGAATCTTCTTAGCCATCGTATGTCCGCTCAAGTGGGTGCCAAATGTGCCACTGTGCATCTCAGTCATGATCAAATCTGCTTCATCTTTGTCTACACATCGGAGTAAAACACAATCATGGTTGCGTTTATAGAGGATGTCGTTGCTTAGAAAGAACTTGGCAGCAAATCTCCTTAGGAACTTCTTGTCATTTACGGAAGCTCCTTCGGGATATTCTCTAGTTTGGAGATACCTTTTAATTTCGTGAAACCAGGGTTGTTCCACTACTTCTTCGGTATTAATCTCATGACAATGTGCAGGTTCATCCATTCGCTCGATGGTGATTTGGGGAGCCTCATTATCCCAGTTGAGTTTAAACATAGAGGACATTGTTGCCAGAGCATCTGCTAGCTGATTCTCTTCTCGCGGGAAATGCTCCAAGGTAATTTGCTCGAAATGAGGCAACAATGTCAAGACATGTTCTTTTATGGGATAAGATTAGGATGTTTGGTGTCCCACTCTCCTTTGATTTGACTGATAACCAAAGCCGAGTCCCCAAATACGATCAAAGATTTGATCCCCAAGTCTATAGCAGCCTTGAGACCAAAGATGCAAGCTTCATATTCAGCCATGTTGTTGGTATAGCTGAAGCAAAGTCGGGTCGTGAAAGGTGTGTGGCAACCTTCCGGGGAAATGAGTACCGCACCGATACCGTTTCCAAGTGCAATTGAGGCACCATCAAAGTACAGGGTCCATCGGGATCCATTTTCAGGTCTGTCATACGGTCCGTTACCTTCAATGTTGTCCAAAGTCATGATGTCCTCGTCCGGGAAGTTGAATCTCATGGATTGATAATCTTCGATAGCTTGATGCGCTAAATGGTCAGCTAGTACACTCCCTTTTATAGATTTTTGGGTAGTGTACTGGATGTCATACTCAGTCAGGATCATTTGCCATCTAGTGATTCTTCCAGATAAAGCGGGCTTCTCGAAGATATACTTGATAGGATCCATTTTGGAAATCAACAGAGTGGTATGAGTCAACATATACTGCCTTAGTCGGCGAGCAGCCCATACCAAAACGCAGCAAGTTTTCTCGAGCAGTGAGTAGCGAGTCTCACAGTCGGTAAACTTTTTGCTAAGGTAATAAATGGCATGCTCTTTTCGACCAGACTCGTCATGTTGGCCCAGTACGCACCCCATTGAGTTATCCAGGATGGTCAGATACATGATCAACGGTCTTCCTTCGACGGGCGGCATCAGAATAGGAGGTTCTAGCAAATACTCCTTGATCTTATCAAAAGCAATTTGGCAATCGTCGTTCCATTCGACTACCTGATCTTTCTTCAATAGTTTGAAAATTGGCTCACAGGTAGACGTCAGATGAGAGATGAATCTGGCAATATAGTTCAAGCGCCCCAAGAACCCTCTAACCTCCTTTTCAGTACGGGGAGCAGGCATTTCTTGTATAGCCTTCACTTTTGCTGGATCGACCTCAATGCCCTTGTTGCTGACAATAAATCCTAGAAGTTTACCAGACCTAACTCCAAAAGTGCACTTACTTGGATTCAACATGAGTTTGTACTCCTTCAACCTGGCAAACAGCTTTTGCAGATGTTCAAGGTGTTCCTCCTCTGTTTGTGATCGAGCTATCATATCATCTACGTAAACTTCGATCTCATGATGTATCATATCATGAAACAAAGCTACCATGGCGCGTTGATAAGTTTCCCATGCGTTCTTCAGTCCGAACGGCATCACCTTGTAGCAGAAGGTACCCCACTGTGTAACAAAGGTTATTTTCTCCATGTCCTCGGGAGCCATTTTGATCTGGTTGTAGCCCGAGAATCCGTCCATGAAGGAAAACACCTTGTGTTGAGCTGTGTTGTCAATTAAAATGTCGATATGCGGTAGCGGAAAATCATCTTTAGGGCTAGCCCTGTTCAAATCCCGGTAGTCCACACACATTCTGACATTGCCATCTTTTTTAGGTATTGGCACAATGTTAGCAACCCATTGTGGATAGGATGTAACAGCCAGAAAGCCAGCGTTGAATTGCTTCATTACTTCAGCTTTAATCTTCTCAGACATGTCGGGCCTCATTCGGCGGACTTTTTGCTTGATCGGTGGACAATCCTCTCTTGTAGGGAGACGGTGAATCACGATATCTGTGTCTAAACCCGGCATGTCTTCATAAGACCATGCGAAGATTTCAACGTATTCATTCAACGGCTGTATTAAGCGCTCCTTGACACTTGGTTCCAGATTGGCACCCACTTGTACTTCCCTCTGGTCTTCCTCTGTTCCTAAGTTTACTGTTTCCAACAACTCTTCATGAGGTAAGATGGCCCTCTCTTCTTGTTGTAGAAGTCTGGCTAGCTCTCCTGGTACTTCACAATCTTCGTCATCTTCGTATTCAGCCTGATTGACCAAATCTTCAGAGTTATTGAAGGATATAGCATAATAGTCACCCATAGAATCCAGAGTGGATGGGTACCTGCATTTGTGAGTGTGGGTGTGTGTAAGGGATAGCCATCCTTAAACAAACAAAAATGCAAAAGGGAAGAAAATGAACACCGCACTTTATAAATGAAAAACGTCCAATGATTCATTAAACATGGCATATGAATATGAAGAGAATCAAAACCCTTACAAATGGACCTACATGCCCCGGGAAAGGCATGAGGTGAAAAATAGTGTGCAGATTGTTTAAAAGTAATTATTACAGACCAACAGGAAATGTTCGAAAGATAAGTTACTGATTGATGAAAGTAATAGGGACGAAGTCTTTTGCCTCCCAGTTGTGCAGTCCCCCTTCAATGGTTGGGAAGATCCAATCTTCAATGTTGGCCTCTTCGTCTTCGTCTTCCAAAGCATTGATCCCATGAGGAGAAATCTTGATGGCTGTCCTTTCGATTTTTGAGCGACGCATAGCTTTTTGCCCTGCATCGGTGAATCCCAACCCAAACTTGTCTGTCTTGTGGGGAAAGTCAGGCAACTGGCCCCATGTTGAGCTCTTTCCCTCCTTTATTGCAGCCTGTGCGTCTTTCAGAGATGCCATCCTGGCCACCTGCTTGGGTACCTCGGCTACTGCCTTTGCTACTGCAACTTCGGGAGCAATTTCCTCGAAGTGTTGGAACGGTGTTTCAATGAATTCGCCCTCCACCTCTACATACCGAAAGGAGTTCAGGTGACTGATCATATATTCCTCCTCACCGTGTACAGTTATGATTTTTCCCTTGACAGGGTATTTCAACATCTGATGCAGGGAGGAAGTGACTGCCCCAGCATTATGTATCCATGGTCTCCCTAGCAAGCAGGAGTATGACGGACGGATGTCCATCACATAGAAACTTGAGTGGAATACTTTAGTGCCCACCTTGATGGGAATGTCGACCTCCCCATGCACCATTATTTTAGACCCGTCAAAGGCCCTGACAATGATATTACTTGGTTTCAGCTCCAAGCCTTCACAATCCAATCGATCCAGAGCTTTCTTAGGCAGCACGTTCAGAGAAGAACCAGTGTCGACCAAAACATGGGCAAGAGTAGTTCCTCGGCATTCAACTGACACATGCAATGCGTCATTGTGCTTTCTTCCTTTCGGGGTCAGGTCAGCATCAGAGAAACCCAGGTCGTTGTCGGCAGTAAGGCTGGCTACACAATCCTGGAATTGATCGGCTGAGGTTTCTTGGGGAACATGGGATGTCTTCAAAAACCTTATCAATGCTTTGGCATGAGCCTCTGAACAAAGCAGCAATGCTAACATGGAGATCTTCGAGGGGGTTTGCCCCAGTTTCTCTACCACATCATAATCACTTTTCTTAATTATTTTCAGAATCTCCTCCATTTCTTTCTTAGAGGTTTCGGGGATGACCAATGGTTGAGCCCTCGTCCTAACGAGCTCATCTTGGATCCCTTTCCCCTTATCAGCAGGAGTAGGAGGGATAACCACAGGAGTAACAGCTTCTTCAATCAACAGAGTTCTTGCAGAAAGTTTTATCGGTGCAGGAGTAACTTTGGCAGCAGCTAAGGGTCCAAAGATTGCCTTTGGAGGGGCAATCTCTGGAGAGAAAATTCTCCCACTTCGGGTAATCTTGCTCGTACCGGCAATGTTTCCAATGTCGGCATTTTCTTCGTCAGAGCTCTCTTCAGTTATCTCAATTTGTTTAACACCGTGGTAGTAGATTTCTCCACCATAATTCCACGGTATCGATTTGTCAGATTTGTAGGGGACCGGCCCAGGCATGGTTATTTTCAGAGGAACAATCTTCGGAACTGATGTAATCTTAACAGGCTTTTTAGGGACCTTGGAAAGATTGGTGGAAATGGTGATTATTGAAACATCTCCGATAGGGGTTGGAGTAGCAGGAATCTTTTCGAAAAGAATTTGTTGGTTGTCCATTAGGCCTTGGATTCCTATCTTCAGCAATGGACAGTCGATTGGTAGGGAGGAACAACAGTAGCAGTCTTCTTTACATCCTGGGAAAATCCCAGCTTTCAACAGATTCAACTTGATTGTCAGTAATGGAGTTACCATATCATCAACAGCAGAAACATACAGATCTTCTTCAACGGCATGAACATGATGGCCATGCTTTGACATCGGAGCGAATATTATGTTCGGCTTCTCGGGGGCGTCGAACTCAACCTCTTTTGCGTCTATCAAGTCTTGAATTTTATTCTTTAGCGCCCAACAATTGTTGGTGTCATGTCCGACGCTATCAGAATTGTAGGCACATTTGGCATTGGCATGATAGTATGGAGATGTGGTGTTAGGGTTTTTCGGTGCCTCCTTTAAACCAGTCAGATTCAACTTCAACAAATGGGGAAGAACTTGTGCAAGCGTCATATTGATGCGGGTGAACTGCCGTTGTGGCCGTTCTACCCGTTGCTGGTTAGGTCTAGACTGATTGGTACGGGGCTGATCATTTGACGAATTTTGAATCACCATGGCCCCCACAGTCGGCCGACGCTCAGTTCTCCCCAATCCCTTTTGAGAGTACACAACAGCTGCCTCCTTCTTGGCTGGAAATGACTTTTTAACAGTTGTAGATGCAGAGGCATCCCTTTGAATCTTCCCATTCTTAATACCTGCTTCCACCTGTTCGCCAGTCAGAATCAATTCAGTAAACCTTGCGGAAGAGCTCCCGATCAAATGGTTGAAGAATGGGCCAGATAGGGTCCCCAAGAACATATCAACTAGTTCCCTATCAGAAAGAGGTGGATGCACTCTTCCGGCCAAGTCGCGCCATTTCTGGGCGTATTCTTTGAATCCCTCATTTAAGGCCATTCCCATACTTTGTAGCTGAGTACGGGTTGGCGCCAAGTCAGCGTTATATTGATACTGGCGATAAAAGGCAGCTGCCAAATCCTCCCAGCTATGCACCTCTGACCTCTCAAGTTGGTAAAACCAATCTACTTGTGTACCGGACAGGCTATCCTGGAAGAAGTGTACCCAAAGATTTCTATCGGATGAATGAGGTTGAATTTTTCTGACATACGACCTTAGGTGCATCTTCAGGCAAGACAGACCGTCGTACTTTGCAAAAATTGGCACCTTAAACTTTGGAGGGATCACAATCCCAGCAATCAATCCCAATTCTTCAAAATCTAACCCGGGAACCCTTTGCAGCTCCATAGCTGCCAGTATATCCTCCAGGTTTTTGTATTTGTCGTCCGCCTGGCGGGTATTGCTGCTCTGAGTAGTCTTCATCTTCCTCAACCTCTTCCTCTTCAGCCTCAGACATAGAAGGTAGTGCAGCTCCTTTTCCCTTACCGGTTCCCTCATCAGATGTGGAGGGGAATTCAAGAACTCTCCTAGCTTCATTCTCAAATCTTCTTCCCAGTGTAGCTACCCCAACTCTTTTCTTCTTATTTTTTCCTTTTTCTTGCTCTTTGTTCCCTAGCAGTGCTTTAAGATCCTCCTGACCCTTTGCTAAGGTCATTAGAAGCTGTTGAAACTGTGAGCTTTGTGCCTGCAGATCTTTGACCGTCTGTTCGAGATCCATCTTACCGAAATAAACAGTAGAAAGATAAGGAAACCTGGTGTGAAGACCTGCTTATGCGTATGATGAATGATATGTTTATTCATGCAATGCATTCAAGGATTTAGAAATTCAAAATTGTTGCAGACAAAAAGAACACACGTCATATTAATAAGAAGAAATTTTGTCAGTACATAAATGCCCCATGGGCCAAATATTACAAAAACATCTTAAGGTAAAAAGACGTTGCGCATCCTCTTTGGTGCGATGTAAGTGTTGAGGGTCTCCTCCTCGTGAAGTCGGCGGGTAAGCTCTAAAACCTTCTTCTCACTGGCGTAGAAGCTGGCTTCAAAAGTATTCCGCTCTTCCTTGAGTTGGATCCAACTCTTCTGCATCTCCTCCCATGATGTTGGCATGTCAGGATGTAGGATGGTGTACGGAACCTCTCCTTCCTTAACAGGCTCTTTAATCAAAGGAAGAATGTGAGGGTAAGGCATCATAAGATTCTGGGCTCGGGTTCGTACCCACTTGAGATAAGGATCAAGAGGGATGGAGTTCTTGTGCCCCAGTGTCTTGCTATCTACCTTGTTAGGCATCCTCCAAGCTCTGATGAATCTTTGGCGAAGTCCTTGCGCATCGTTGTCGAAGTCAAAAACTAGGTCAGGAATCAGCATGTCATGAGGGCCATCCCTTCGTGCATATCTAAATTGTCTCAAAGCTAGACAAGGGTTGTAGGTAATTCCTCCTCTAATGCCAAGTAATGGAACATTAGGGAATTCACCACAACGATTGACGATGATGACATTTTCTCTGGACCGAGAACACCAATGTACATCAGAGTGTGTGAGGGTCATCAACCGTTGTGACCACCTTAAGCCTTGGTCATTCTTCAAAACAGATTGTGGAAGGTGAGAAATAAACCACCTTGCAAGGAGAGGAGTATAACACATGAGAACACCTCTCTTTCTCATTGTTCGTGTGTAAAATGAGTGGAGGATGTCCCCAAGCAATGTAGGTATGGGATTCTTGGATAGGAAAATCTTGACAGCATTGACATCTATAAGCTGGTCAGGATTTGGGAACAAGACCAACCCATAAATAAGGAGTGCCATAATCTCTTCAAAGGCTTGCAGATCCAGGGAATTCCAACACTCTTGTGCCTTCTCAAACAAGAATTTTGCCAAGAAGCCCTTGACACCACTTCTAGTCTCCCAATGCCCCTTGATGTCAGATGGTTGCAAGTGTAGTGCTTGAGCAACGTCTTCAGGCTTTGGTTCTTTTTCCGTACCGTTGTAGGGTAGTTGATTAAGAATAGGAATTCTCAGGAGTTGAGAAAATTCCTCCAAAGTGGGCACCAATTGGTAGTCGGGGAATGTAAAACAGTGTTGAAGGGGGTCAAAGAATTGGAACAACACTTTCAAAATGTCTTCTTCAATGTTGGTGTTGACTAGGCTGAGAAGTCTACCATGTCTTTCAAGTAAGAGAGAGCTTTCTGGAATTGAGGAGGGATTCTTACAAGGTTGACTTGGATAGTTTTCCTGCGAAGAATTTCCATGACCTACAAAACAAGAACAAAGATGAAGATCCAAACCCTTGAAATGGTTAGTAGATGCATATGATGCTTTATGATGTTCATGATGTATGCACAAATATATGTACAAGCAAGTCACACAAAACCCTAGTTTCAGGCTTGCATGAGGTTTCATAGGTAAGTACCCTCTTGAGTGAAGTTGGCTTAAAAACCTGTCCTATAAATAGTAACCGGGTCCTAAGGAGCTCAATATCATTGAATTGTTTTCTATGTTCATTGTTTTGGTTTAGCCACTTAACTAGCGACCAAAATATTCCAAGAAAACAACCCTCAATGAGTGTAGTATCGAGTATCTACCAACTTCGGACTGCACCAAAGTCGGTCATCTCACTACCCCTAATAAAAGGCCAAGATGGTCAAGTAAGGTTCTAGGTCATTAGTGCTTAGTGACATTACTCAGCGGCCCCGTACTCTCCTTGATTGAACTCAAGGGTTACTGGTACTTACAAATATGTCGCACTAATATAGCTATTGCTTCAACCGTGTCGGTATACCCCGCACAGTTTCCACAATGTATTGCTATCTATGAATGTTTCCCCAAATCCGGGTGTAGGATTTCAAGCCCAAACAAGAGAACCAAAATGTAAAGCAATCAAAGCAAACAATTAGTCATGCAAAAGGGTGATCTAAGCCCTAAGGTTACTCCACTTTTAATTTATCCCCAGCAGAGTCGCCAGTTCTGTGATACGGTGGGAGAACTGACTTGAGGTTTTGCGTTTGTTTTCGCAAATGTTTCGGTTTAGCAAGAGTCGCCACCGATTTTTTATTTTATCCTAAGGAAAGGTTAAAAAGCACAGGAAAAACCTTTGAGATGTTTTCTTGGGTTCGGGGAGTAGATTATAGAAAGGGAAGGTATTAGCACCCTTTCTATCCATGGTTATCCATGGGCTCTTAGTTACTTGCCTTTGCTTTTCAATTGTTTGAAATGGTGCTTTGTGTGTGATTTTGAAAGAGGTTTTGAAAAGAGGCCATTTGTTGTGGCAACCTTTGTAATGATCCATGTTTGAATGTATACAAAGGTGTATTTGTCTTTTGAAAAGTTTTCAATGTTTTGAAAGTTTATTTTGAAATTGTGTTGTGATGTGTGTTTTGAAAAATGGCAAGGATTTGTTTTGCAAGATTGGTCAAGTAACCAAGAGCTATCTAATCTAAATTTCTCAAAGATCTTTCCTATGTTTTAACCCTTTTAACAGTATTGTTCCACCATTGTATTTGGTGGACAATCTTGTGTTAGGATGTTAACGGGACGGGCGCGGGTCATCATTTAGACCATGAAAGCAATAGTGTCAAGTGTCTTTGGCAATTTGCTTGAGGGACTATGATCATTTTGTTTAGGCAACTTCAAAAGCGTCATCGAGGGACTATGATCATTTGATTTGTTTTTGTTTTGCCAAAGATACTCAACATGCAACATGGCCCATTTTTGAAGGCAACAAGTGGAGTAACCCTAAGGGTGCAAGTGTGTATGGTGTTGTCCATTTTCATGCTTTTTTTTCTTGTATTAGTCAAGCTATTTGTTATTTGATTTGCATACAAACCCTAGGTCTATCATGGCATAATTTGAAAGCTTTTAAATGCGGAAATTTAAAGTCCTAAATTATTACATCATGATTATGGGGATGGGGGTACAAATGTTTGAATGGGGGGGTATTTGACAAGAAATTAAATCTAAGCTATTACATCCATATCGAATATACAAGTATTTAATTGTACAATATTGGAATAAATACAAAATGAATATGCAAAATGTATTATGCACAAAAATGATTTTTTTATGTATGTGAAAGTGTTTTTTTCAATATGAAATATAAACAAAAATAAAAGGTCAATTTTTGGATATTTTTATGGTTTAGGGCAAAACCCTAGTTTTCAAATAAATAGTATTTATTTATTAATTATATATAATATTTATATATTAATTAATATAAAAAATAAAAAAAAAGAAGTATATTGTAAAAAAAAAGTACTTTTTAGTGTCATGTATTAATAAAAATAAAAATGCATTATTTCTATATTTTTGTCCTAAGTGTTTTAATAAATATATACAAGTATTTATATTATATATTAAATATATTAAATATATACAAGAGTAAAATATTAATTATTTACAAAAAAAGTATATTTTTTAGAAAATGTTTTCAAAATGTAAACAAAAAAATAATAATTAAAAAATATATATATTTGTATTATTTTCTAGGGTTTTAAATAAAAAGTATATATATTTATTTACATGTATATGCTAAATAAAACAAATAAATGCCAAATAAATGCAAAAAAATGTGGAAAAATATTTTTAGTGTTTTTTTCATGTTTGAATAAAAACATAGAATCAGAATCAAAAAGAAAAAATCAAAAATGATAAATATATCACACAATGGGCCAGGGGGTGCAAATGGAAAAAAGGGGTGTAAATAGTAAGGGTGACTCAGACCCAGCCCAAGTCACCACCTTCTTCAACCTCCAGCCATTTTGTTTGAATTTCGCGCGCCTCCTTGCTCAAACAACAAACTCCTGATTCTTTGACTTTTACACAAAACTCATAACACAAACATTGTAGAGCATCAAATCACGAGTTCAAATATGTAAAAAACTTAACCTAACTCTAAGAAACCAGGGAGAATTTCTTCATCCCCAATTTCTGACCTAATTTTTCTTCAATGTTCATGGCCAAAATTCTCACAGCACACTCAATATAAATGAAAAGTAAATACATGGATGGCTTCAGGGCTATGAGGAGAACATGTTTCATTCACAAACCTAAGCCTAACTCTTCCTGTATTGAGAGATAGAAGTTCATGTTTTTACCTGTTTCAGCTTGAGTCGTGTACAGCAATGGAGGTATCTTCAATGGAGTTTGAGCTTTGGTACAGCTTGCTTGAAGTCCAAGGATGCTTCTCCTATGCTTGGCTTGCTCTGAAATTGCCTGTATCGTGCTATGGAAGTCCACCTGCACAGCTTGAAAGCAAAAATGGCAAACGATGTTAAGGATGTTACAGCTTGAGTTCAATGCTTGGGATAGCTTCAATGGATGATATGGAACATGTTTGAACTCTTTTTAGCCAAAATGCATGAGTGGAAATGTTTGTGGAAGTCAAGTTGCAGAACTTGCTCTGTTTCTGCAGCAAGAGGGTGTTTTGTGTTTGAGGAGGTTTGAGGGGTGGTTGATTCGTGTTTTAGGTCAGTTAGGGAGTGTGAAAGATGTTTGCAAAGTTTGCTTTGGCTGGTTTTTACAGGAATGAGAGATTGATAGTTTTTGCAAGCTTTCTTCTCATGTAAGCAAGGATATGTCAACTTGTGATATAGGCTTGTCCAATGTCCTTAAGCATGATGCATATCTTTTTCTTGATCAGAGGGATTTGTGTACAAATGCTAGCCTCAAAGATCTGGCCCATGCCTCTTGGATTTGTTATTTGACATAAAGCACTACTTTATCAAAATGGCAAATATGCTTTTTCCAATTAAGGGTTAATCTTGCATGTAATGACCAAATGAACAAAATAACACCTTAGCACAATGGTTAGGCATTTAATTATGGTGTGTGAGACTGGTTTTGAGGCCTGCAAGCTAGCTTGTACAAGCTGATTTGAAAAATGCCAATGTATGAACATGTATTTGGTTATGAACAAAAATGGATTTTGCCCAACTTTGCAAATTCGATTCTCCCTAACCATAAGGGTGTTTGAGAAGTTCTTGGACAATTTGGAAAGCTTGGAATGTGTACTACAATCCATATTTGTAATGCAAATTGAAACTCCAAGTGAAAGCATGTGAAAAATGGCCATGAAGTTGGACAAAAATCCTGCCTAGAATAGGTCAAAATTTCTCTAAGTTAAAAATGTTTTGCACCCTTGTTGCAAAAATCATAACTTGAGCTACAAGCTTCCTTTGAGAAAACTTTGTGAATCAAAGTTGTAGATTTTGAAATGGACTACAACTTTCATGTTTTGAGTTTTGTTTGAATCCATTTTCATCTTGGTGAAACAATGGGACAAAGTTAGGAAAAAATAAGGAAATTTTATAACTTAGAAAATTTCTAAGTTATGAAATTTCTTCATTTTAAACCCTAATTTGCAATTTTGGGTTTCTTGATGAACAAGTTTCATAATATGACATGTCTTGATGAAAAATGAATCTTGGCACTTGATTTTGACCAAAAAGTCAAAGTTTGACTTTTCAGTATACAGTCAAATTTTGATCAGTTGACTGGAAAATTCATCTCTCAATCCTATGCATTTGGGATCTTTTGAACTTGTTGAATGTGTCAATACAATGCCATTGAGTCCTTGAATCCATATGTGAACTTGGTTTGCCATTGGTTAGGTCAAACAGTCAAAAATTGCCTTTGTGCAGTCAAAACCCTAAAAATGACTATTTTGCCCTTTTGGTGATCTGATCAAATTTCTTGTGGAATTGTGATCCAAACTTGACCAAATGGTTTATATGAGTCCATTATGTTGATGTGGGTCAAAAATTATGAAGTTTGACTGTCAAATGGCCACAGTTGACTTTTTCCCCAATACAGCTGATTTTTAGGTCAACTGTCCAATTAACTGGGCAAAGATTGGAATCAAGGCTTGAAACTTGATATGGATAAACTTGTGAGTCCAACATGAAGCATGAAAGTCACTTTGGGCATTTTAGGACAAAACATCTTTGTGCAAACTCAAACCCTAATTTGGGTCAACAGTGCAAGGAGGAGTCTTGAACAGAGCAAACCCTAACTTGATCTTGAGCTCCAAGGGTCTTGTGGTGAGAAAATGTTGATGAAATGAGAGGGAAAATTTTGGGGTACAACAACTAGGATTTAATTTTTCTCAAGGAAGTTTGGGTTTTTAAGGTCTCAAATGGAATTCATGGTCTCTTATATGTCCCAATAAATTCTCATATTAATTTTCATGCCTTGCATCACAAGTTTGCTCAGTCAATTGCTCAGATGACTGAAAATTAATTGTCTTGGTTAAAAAGTGAATTATGGTCAACATACAGTCAAAATTCAATATTTTTGGTTAACATCAAGGTTTTGAAGTCACATTCATCATTTTATCAAGGGTTGATCATGATTCATCAAGAGAAACTCTCAAACCATCAAAAGTCAAAAGTTGCCAAATTAGGGTTTTCCTCAAGAGAAGTCAACTGAAGTTTGACCAAACATAACTTTCACATGCTTCACCAGATCCTCCCCAACCAAAGCTCATTTGGAAAGAAATTAAATTCTCTACAATTATGTATCTCTAAGATCAAATCCAAAAAATGCTTCATTTGAGAGATATGGGCCAATACATTATAGGTCATTTCAAAAGTCAACAAAAAGATACTTTTTGTCAAGGAAACTTACATCAATATAAAGTCTTCAAATGAAAAAATGGCCAACATAGATATTATAGAGGACACCTTGTGCTTTCCAAAATGTTAAAGATCACCTTCATATGATGAAAATTAAAGGAGTTATGGCCAGTGCAAGTTGGGAAAGTTTGAGCAAATGCATAAAGTTCAAAATGACCAAACTTGAATTTTTGGGCTACTGGGCTATTGTTTTAAAAACCAAGCGTGTACTATACCCCTTATGCACCTCAAGACTTGTTCATACACCTCCCTTTGGTTTATTATTTTTTATTTTTTATTATTTTAAAAAGTGAAAATAAGATAAAATAAGGCAAGGCTTTTGACACAAGTCCAAGCCCATACATCCTAACCTAATTCCTTGTTATATACTCTCAGCAAAGTCAGACAAGAGGCCATGAAAGAACCTTGTCCAAAAAGCCTCAAAAAAATCAAAATTTTCAAACCTAGGGCACCTTGCAAAACAAAGTTTTCACCATTTTCGATACATACTAACCATCATATTCATTCCCAGGAGGATCAGAGGGTAAGAGGAGATCGTTTACAACGATCCAAACATCCAGAAATGTTCAAGCATGCATCACAATTCCATCATTGCATGAATTTTGTACTCTTATTTTTCACTGAATTTTAACATCTACTAATGTCTTTTATGTTTTTCTGAGGTTCAAAAGGGCGAGAAAAATCCATCGTGAAGGTCCCATGCTGGCCAAATCATGAACCACCATAACTCACTGATCCTATGTGTTTTTGCCATAACTCTCAAATCAGTCTGTTTCAGTCTAAAAGAACCATCATATTGGATTCGCAGGGTCTGATTGAGGGGAGTAGGGTCCCCCTGGTTTGCTAATATATCCTATTTTGCAGGTCGAATAAAAAGGGGCTACCGGAGAAGACGACCAGAGCTAGGTGTTGTACCCCAAATTTTTCCCTCTCGTTTCTCAAGATTTTTCTCACAAAATCTTCTATGGCTCAAGTTTGCAGCACTGATATATCAATATGGGTTTGGAATTGGCACAAGGGCAAAATGGTCAAATGCTCATTGGAAAAGTCAAACTTTGACTTTTTAATCAAAAATCAAGTTTTCAAGAATCACATTTCATCAAGACATGGTAGAATATGAGGTTGGTTCATCAAGAAAATCAAAAGTCAAAATTACTTTAGAAAAGTCAAAGTTCTAAACACTTAGAAATTTTTCTAAGTGTTAAGAAAGCATGATAAGTTCAGAACTTCTGGCCAGATTTTCATCATGATGCAAATTAATTCAGGAAGAACTTCTGACATAAGAGTTGTAGATCTCAATGAGATCTAAGACATTGCATAACAGAACTTCTCCTAGAAATGTTTGGATTTCAAGTTGTAAATCCTTGAAGACACATCCATGAAACTAAAACAATTAGTAAATTCTGAGCATTTCCAAGTTAGAATTTGGTTAGAACTTCTGGGCCAGTTTTCACGTGGGTACAATTAGAGTTTGTAAAGGTGATTCAAATAGGGGTTACAAATAATGTTACAAGCTTTCTGAAAAGTCTGAGGACTCCTTCAGATCATGTTGGAGCAGGAAGAATCAAAGATCAGAAGTTGGATATTTGTTCTTAATTTAAGTTACGTTTGTGTTGAACTTCTGATCCAGTTTCAAGCTAGGCTGTATAATCTCATGTTACAGGTCTTCTTGCTTGTTAAATCTCATCATCATTTAATGCTCACACCTACTTTTGAGTCTTTATCCCAATGTTTAAGCCTTTATCCAAAAGATCTTCCCATGTGTGGCATAAAAGTATTACTGTTGTCCTTGAAAAGAAAACTTTTGTACAAAGTTTATTTTGAGCCCATACTTTACTTTGCTTCTGACTGTACTTCCCCACAAATCATGCCTACAAACTCAGATTAGATGTGCTTAAAGCTGCTAATCACCCTACCTTGCCTTGAAACATGTTTGTCTAAACTTGCTTCAAAAACAAGTCAACGGGCCATAACACATGATGGTTGTACTCCTTATTTCTCCAAGCTTATAAATCCTTTGCCTATAAATTAAACTTCATTTGAAAACTGTTAGGATTGGAAAAAGATTGGAAAAAGCCTTGAAACCTTGCTGAAAATTCCCAAGAACCTAAAACTGCAACCCAAACACAAAACCTGCTAGTTTCTGATTTTTGCATCCAAACTCTATTTTTCCTTGAGTTTTTCTTGACCAAATCATCTATACAGTTTCTAGCATACACGTAAAATCCTTTCCAACTTCTGTTTTCAAACTGTAATACAGTCTTCATCACTCTCCTCTCAAAAAATCAGAACTTTGCATCTTGGCTGCTCCAGAACATTCCAACCATCCATAACTCAAGTCAAGGGTTGCTTTAGCTTTCTGAGAAATTGAGGAAGCTGACCAGACCATCACAGCAGTCCGAACCAGACTCTAATTCACAGAACAATTTCCAGCTTCAAGATAGGTCTCTTCTGATTTTCATCTCATCACTTAGGCATTGTTAGGCTTGCATTTTCAAAGATACAATGTAGATATCATGACTCTGATTCTGTACATATTTATATATTTCATGTATATGGCCTAAGTAGATAGAATTTCATATGAGAACTTCTTGAGGAAATAAGGGTTCAGAATTAGGATTAGAAAAATTCATGCTTGCTTCTGGTTTACAGTTTTGATGCTTTGTATTTCTGAAACCATGATGAAATTTGCCATAACTTCTATGTTTTCATTTTCTATTTTTGTTGAGAAATGACTAAGTTGCAGATACTCTGGATGGCACGAAGAAGGAGATGAAGTTCATCATCAGAACTTATTTTGTAATACATGTTTATGTTTGTGTTTCTAATACCGGATGTATAGCCACCCCAGTGGTAGAGAGCGAGCGCATAAGACATTAGTGTTAAGGGTCCTGGGTTCTAGCCCTATAAGCATCTTTTATGTTTATTTCTTGACATTTTTACCCCATTATTTGTCAAACAATATTCCTGGACCAGAACTTCTAGATAAACCCCTCCATTTGTGTGTCAAAGCAGTACTCCTGGACCAGAACTTCTAGACATTCTCATCCAACAGCATTGTCACCTCACTCTCTCAACAACCAGAACTTCTAGACTCTTTCAACAACCAGAACTTCTAACCTTCCAGTACCACTATAACTTCTAGGTTTCCATTTGCATCAGAACTTCTAGTCTCTCTCAGCAATCAGAACTTCTAGGATTTCCTTTGTTCCCAGCAACCCTAGAACTTTAGTGCGTCTGGATCCAGAACTGCTGACCTTCCCCATTTCTGCTAACATTTTCTTTCTGATTTGCAGCGCACCTGAGTCAGAATTTCTGCTCTCCCTTATTTCTATTCTTTCAACAACACGTTGATTCTAACTCTTATTTTATTATTATTTTTATCACCACTTTTTATTTTCATTAATCAAAAACACCAAAAATAATTTATATTCATATACTTTGCTTTATTTCTTTTAAAACAAAAAAGACTAAAAACATTTCTTTAAGCAAATTTATTTCTTCTCTTAACAAAAACAAAGCAAATCTATTTTACATTTAAATTCTTGTATATTATTTCAATATGGTTGTAATAGATAATTAGGACTTTAATTTCTTGCAATCCCCATTTATAAATTTGTACACGCCATTCCCCAAATGATTGTAATAGCGTAGGATATTTACTTTCCGCAATTTATCACTTTCATATAAATGCTAGTAATTAGGGTTTGTATGGTAAGACATAAAATCAACAAGTAGAAAACCCTAATGCAAGATAAATCAAGCATGAAATACAAACACTTGCACACTTACACCTCTAGGGTTAACTCCACTTGTTGCCTTATGAAAAATGTCCATGTTATACATATGAGACGTCTTAGCAAAAACAACGAAAAATACAAGATCATAGTCCCTCGATGACGCTTCGAATGTTGCCTTACAAATGATCTTAGTCCATCAAGAGAAATTCTAAGATATCTCACAACATTGCTATCATGACTACACGATAACCCACGCTCGTCCCTTCACATCCAATGATGGGGCTTCTTACCAAAACAATGGTAAGATAGCAACATCTAAAGGAGGAGGAAAATAACACTAAAGACCTTTTAAGTAGGTAGAATGCTCCTAGTTGCTCGCTTGCTCACAACAACAAAATTTTACACACCAACACTTTCATTTTGAAACATTTTCAAAAGACAAACACTTTGTATGCGTTCTTATAGTGACGAGAACCATTACAAAGACACCTTTTCTAAATCACTTGCAAAACAAACACTTCTTTAAACTATTTCCCAAACAACACTTTGTATGCATTCTTATAGAGACGAGAACCATTACAAAGACGTTTTCAAAATACTTTCAAAACCCACACCATAAAGCACACTTCCAAACAAAAGTAAGTGATCTAGCAAGCAACTAAGATCCCATAGATAACTACGGATGGAAAGGATGCTAATACATTCCCTTTTCATAATCTACCCCTTGAACTCAAGAAATAATCTCGAAATGTCTTTCCTGTTCTTTTCATCCTTTCATTATTGGGTAAAAGAAAAGTCGGTGGCGACTCTTGCTATCCGCAACAATTGCGATTAAACGCAAAACCTCCAAGTCAGTTCTCCCACCGTATTACACTAGGGCTTCGACGTCTCTCTGGTCTAGGAATTTTTGTTTGATATTTGTTTTATTCATTTCATATAAATCAACGGATGTATTACCGGCCTAACAGTTGAAGCGTGCACGTTAAGATGTTACTATGCCAGGGCGTGGGTTCGATCCCAGCCTTTTGGCATTTCTATTTTTTTCACATTTTATTTGTTTTGCATATGATAAAGCGCGTCGAGGTTGTTCCTTGACACCAAGGCGCTCCTGGCCTGGTGGTGAAGGTGCTGATTGAAAGGGTAGAGGGCGTGGGTTTAACACCCGGCCCTGGTAACTATTTTTTTAAACTCTTGTTTTCTTATTACAAACCCTAAATTCACCAAACCAAGACCATTTTTTTAACCAATTGATTTTTTCTAAAAATAACTTTTCACAAACCCTAATCAAAATTAGGGTTTAGTTTTTGTATAATTACTAAAAAACAAATTTTAAATTAATTAGTTTTTTTTAGGATTTAATTAATCAATCTAGATTTTTAGGTTAATCATCACACTCTTTTTATCAAGAAAATCGCCAAAAAATATTTCTTTCTCCTTTCGCTTTCTTATCTTACAATTAGAGCAGTTTATTGTTCTCGCGTTTTTTTTTACGATTATGTAACTGCCCATGGTTTGTAATAAGTAATTAGGGTTTTACTTTTCCCCGCATTTTTATTGCTTGTAAACCTCATTCCCAAGGCCATGTAATAGCGTAGGAATATTTATTTTCCGCATTTATCGCTTTCCTATTTTACTATTACTGTTAGTAATTAGGATTGTATGGCAAGATTAAAAGCAAACAGTAGCTAACCCTAATGCAAGATAAACAATAACTGAATCACAACACACTTTACACACTCGCACCTCTGGGGTAACCTCCCTTATTGCCTTTCAGAAAATGGTCATGTCCCTAAAACGTAGGGACGCTTTAGCAAAGACCCTTGATTAAAAAGATCGTAGTTCCTCGATGACCCTTTCGATGCTGCCTTCGATAAACGATCTATTCCCTTAACGATAATTGATAAAGCGTGCCTATAAGTTGCCTTTGATGACTATACGATGTCCCACGCCCGTCCCTTCACATCCAACGATAAGGCTTCCTACTAACTAATGGTAGGATAACATTATTTAAAGGAGGAGAAAAAAATACAAAAATGAATTTGAGTAGGTAGATCGCTCGTAATCACTTGCTCACAAACATTTTGAAACAAAACACTTTCCTCACAAACACTTCTTCAAGAATATTTTCAAACAAAACACTTTTTACGCATTCTCAAGAACAAAAAACGAGAATCATTACAAAGTTCTGCCTCACTGTGGCAATTTTCTAAATATTTTTCAAACACATTCACAAAGAAATTTTCAAAACAAAGTGAGCTATCAATTAAGAGCCCGTAGATAACTACGGATGAAAAGGGTGCTAACACCTTCCCTTTTCATAACCTACCCCCCGAACTCAAATAATCTCAAGGTCTTTCCTATTCTTTTCACCCTTTCCTTATTGGATAAAATAAAATTTGGTGGAGACTCTTGCTATCTGTATATTTGCGATAAAACGCAAAACCAAGTCAGTTCTCCCACTGTATTACACAAAGCTATTAAAAATTTTGTTCGACACTATGAAGACATTCTTGAGTTGACCAAAGCGACTGTACAAGAAGAAGATGTTACTTCCCTAGCTCAGTTCTATGACCCTCCACTCTAATGTTTCACTTTCCAGAATTTTCAGTTAGCGCCTACGTTGGAGTAATTTGATAGGATCCTGGATTTTTCTAGAATCAAGGATGAAGCTTACATGGCGATTTGGCAGGCTGTCAATGTCCGAGATTTGGCTAAGGGATTGGGAATGCCCTTTACTGACTTATTGCTCAATTACAAGAAAGATGGCAGAGTTCAAGGAATTAAAAAACAGTACTTGGAGGCTAAAGGTCTTACTTTTGCTAATAAGAAAGAATGGGGCCTTGTGTAGATTGTTTGGAACTACTGATTTTTGGTTGGATTCTCTTTCCACATATTGTAAATTACATAGATAATTTTGTTATTAGTGTGTTTAGGGTCGTAAAGGTGTTGAATGCTTGCCCTACTCCTGCTTTACTTGCGGATGTTTATTACACTCTTCATACCCGTTCTGAAAAAGGAAGAGGCATGTTGAATTATTGTATCCCTCTTTTATATTCTTGGCTTATCACTCATCTCTACAAAGAAGGCTATATGGTTAAAAATCTAACCTGTGAACAATGGTCCCAAAATATGAGGGCTCTCACTACTGATTCAATTTTATGTTACTCAAGGAAGCTAAAGATAGAGGAAATTATCGTTAACTGTAGAGATTTCCCCAATGTTCCCTTAATTGGATCAAGAGGATGTATTAACTATAATCTCACTTTGGCTTTATGCCAACTTGGATATCCTTTGAAAGATAAGCCTTCCGACGAGCAACTTCGACAGTTAATTCTTCATAACATGGGCAAAAACAACCCTAAATTACTTAATAAGATCATCTGAGCTTGGAATAGAGTTCACTAGAAAGGATTCGAAAGAAAGAATGTTGTGGCAAAGGAACCCTATACTCAATGGGTTTTGGAGAGAGTTCAAATAGTCAAATTACCCTTTGTTGTTGATCCTACCTATACACAAGATATACTAGATCCACTCTCGATTCCATAGAGGAGATAGAAAACTTGAAGAAAGCTCTGGATCAAGCTCAAAAAGAAAAAGAGGGATTGGAGCATAGCCTTCATGACCTTACTAGGGAGAGAAGACAGTTTCAGCAAGAGCTTAAGTCAAAAGAGCAACAGATTCAAGGAGACCGTGAAGTGATTGAAAAGGAGAGTCTTAAATGAAAGTGTTCGACCAAAGGACTATTGAGTTCCACTTTCAACTTGGATTCCCATAACCAACGCTTGGATGATGATGCTAAGAAATTGGAAGGCTAAATAGGTGGTATCAAAAAGCCCTACAAGACAAAAAGGAGATGAAGGAGAATCTGAGAGCACGAATCCAAGGGTTAGCTGAAGGTGCTCTAGAACAAGAAGAGCAAATCTAGTATCTCACTACAAGACTCCAAGATATCCAAGAATCGGATGTAGGAGAACGCCTCAAGCGGATGAGGGCAGAAATACTTCTCACCAAAAAGATAGAAGAGTATGAAGAAGTTTATCAATAGTTAGAAGACCTCTGAAAGGATTTCTTTATTCAAAGCGAACTCTATAAGGATATGAGGGCAGAAAAGATGTATTAGGAAGGACAATATGTGAATATTGCTCAAGCAGGAGAAGACATCAAGATCATATTTCCTATGCTCTACAAGGAGTATCTGAAGTACAAGGACAAGCATGCAAAGCTTGCCTACCTAGAAAACAACCTCATCGGTGACACCCCAAGAAGTTTGAAAGATGTAGAGGTCGTGATGGTACCTCTTTCGAAAGACGTTGAAGACTTCCTCAAGCTTTGCAGGGAGATGGTTGATGGTTTTATGGCAGAGATCTGCAAGCGCACTTAGGAGATTTTTGTTTCCCTTTTGTCATTCCTTTCAGTATTTAACATTTGGTTCAGTATTTCCCTTTCAGCATTTTCCCTTCAGTAGTTTGTTTCAACTATTGTAGTGTGTTTTTTAAGGATGGTTTGATCCAATCAAAGTACTTTTGTTCCCGTATTCAAGTTGTGTATTTATTTCATATATATATATATATATATATATATATATATATATATATATATATATATATATATATATATATATATATATATATATATATATATATATATATATATATATATATATATATATATATATATATATATATATATATATATATATATATATATATATATATATATAAAAGGAAATCCAATGTGAATAAGACATAAAATCTTAGCATATTCATCCATGCATTCACAAGCATCGCATTTAGCAATTTCATACATAAAACTCATTTTTTCAAAATCCTCTCCAATTAAATAATTGGTAAATAAGCACCACCTCTCCGACCTCCATATCAAACCAGAGCTCATCAAAAGAAAGTGATGCAACAGATCGAATAGAATCAAGCCACCTTCCAAGAAGATTTGGAACAAGTGAAGGGTAACATCGACTCAACGAAATAAGACATGAGTCAAGTTCTTCTAGCCTTGAAGAACATCATCGAAAGACAATATCATATTCATAAAGTAGTCTTTGAAGAAGTAGCCTAGACTGTTGGTGCATCGAGCGGTCACCAACCAAGACAAGAACCAGAATCAGGTCCTCTAAAGTCAATTATGGCTCAGCAAGAGGTTAATTAAGTTGATACTGAAGGCTTTGTCTCACCTCCTTCGAAAGTATGGGCATCTCAAACTTCACAAATTCCACTCAATAACCCACACAATGTGGATGAATTCATAGGCCTGCAGTATGGAGACTATCGTACCCCAAAATTTTCCCTCTCATTTCATCAACATTTCTCATCACAAGACTCTTGGAACTCAAGATCAAGCTAGGCTTTGCTCTGCTCAAGACACCTCCTTGCACTGTTGACCTAAATTAGGGTTTGAGTTTGCACAGTGATGTTTTGACCTATAATGCCCAAAGTGACTTTCATACTTCATGTTGGACTCACAAGTTTGTCCATACCAAGTTTCAAACCTTGATTCAAATTTTTGCCCAGTCAATTGGACAGTTGACCTAGAAATCAGTTGTATTGGGGAAAAAGTCAACTGTGGCCAATTGACAGTCAAACCTCATGAAATTTGACCCACATCAACATTATGAACTCATATGAACCATTTGATCAAGTTGGATCACAATTTCACAAGAAATTTGATCAGATCACCAAAAAGGCAAAAACGTCATTTTTAGGGTTTTGACTACACAAAGGCAATTTTTGATTGTTTGACCTAGCCAATGGCAAATCAAGCTCACATATGGACTCAAGGACTCAATGAAATTGTCTTGACCCATTCAACAAGTTCAAAAGATCTCAAATGCATAGGATTGACATATGAATTTTTTAGTCAACTGATCAAAATTTGATTGTACACTAAAAAGTCAAACTTTGACTTTTTGGTCAAAATCAAGTGCCAAGAGTTATTTTTCATCAAGACATGTCAAATTATGAAACTTGTTCATCAATAAACTCAAAAATGCAAATTAGGGTTTAAAATGAAAAAATTTCATAACTTAGAAATTTTCTAAGTTATGAAATTTTCTTATTTTTTCCTAACTTTGTACCATTTTTTCACCAAGATGCAAATGGATTAAAATAAAACTTGCAACATGAAAGTTGTAGTCCATCACAAATTCTACAACTTTGATTCACAAATTTTTCTCAAAAGAGGCTTGTATCTCAAGTTATTATTTTTGGAACAAGGGTACCTAAAACTTTTAACTTAGAGAAAATTTGCCCTAATTTAGGCAGGATTTTGACCCATCTTCTTGGCCATTTTTCACATAGTTCCACTTGGAGTTTCAAGTTGAGTTTCAAAGATGGATTATAGTACATATTCCAAGCTTTCCTAATTGTCCAAGAACTACTCAAACACCCTTGTGGTTAGAGATAATAGAATGCTTGAAGTTGGCAAAAACTCACTTTTGTCCATGACCAATACATGTTCATACAAACTTGCATTTTAAAATCAGCATGCTTAGTACTAGCTTGCAGGCCTCAAAACCAACTTGTACTCCTTAATTTAATGCATAACCATTGAGTTAAAGTGTTATCTTAGTCATTTGGACATTACATACAAGATTAATCCTTATTTGGAAAAAGGTAAAATGCCATTTTTGTAAAGTTGCACTTTATGTCAAACCAAAATCCTTGAGGCATGGGGCCATATCTCTGAAGCAAGATTCAATCTACCAATTCCAAGAACCAAGAGAAAAGTATGCAGCATGATATAGGGCTTGTACAGGCTTGCATTGAGAACTTACACGCTCTTACTTGAAAAAGAAGAAACTTGCAAAATACAAGCCATCTCTCACATCTGTGAAAACCAACTTACACAAACATTGTAGACAAGTTTGATACGTCCCAACAAGCCAAAAACACGACCCTTCTGCCTCCAAAACCCCCTTGTACACAAAATCCCTGTTTTGCTGCAAAACAGGGCAAGCTCTGCAAACTTCAAGCCATAACCAAATTCCCTCGCGCGTTTTGTCCTAAGATACTTCAAACACCTTCCAACCAACATATCTAAGCTATCCATAACATCCATTGCTAGCTGTAACACCTCTAACACGCTTTTCCATTTTTGTTTCAAAGCTCTGCATATTGAGTTCTACAGCATGATTCAAGCTGTTTCAAAACAAGCCAAGCATTGGGAAAGCTTCCTTGGACCTCAGGCAAGCTCAAAAGAAGCTCAAACACCATTGAAGGTTGCTACATTGTCCAGCTCGAAGTCAACTGAAACAGGTATTTCATGGACTTCTATCTCTTTATTTAGGAATGGTTAGGCTTAAGTTTGTGAATGAAATATGTTGTACTGATAGCCCTGAAGCCATACATATGCTTAGTTTTCATTTACATTAATCGTGCTAAGAGAATTTCACTCATGAACTTTCTGAAAAAACTAGGTTAGAAATTAGGGCCAGAGAAATTCTCTCTGGTCTTTGACAGTTAACTCAAGTTTTTTATATGTTTGAATTCGTTGTTTGATGCTCTACAAGTTTCATGTTATGAGTTTTGTCAAAAAATCAAAGAATCAGGAGTTACAGTTTTGTACATAGCACGCGCGCAGGTTTGTTCAAAGGAAGAAGAAGAAGTGGATTATGGGTTGGGCCTGGTTTCCTTTGCTTTTGACACCCCTTTATTCAGTTTACACCCCCCCTGGCCCATTTATTTGAATATTTATCATTTTGACATTTTTATTTTTTATTCTGACTTTATTATTTTTTGTCCAAATATAAAAAATGCCAAAAAATTATTTTCTATATTTTTCACATTTATTTCATATTTATTTTTATTTTACTAGTATATATAGGTAAATAAACTATTTTCTTTTTTTATTAAAACACAAAAATAATACAAAAAATATACTTATCTTCATTTATTATTTTTATTTACATTTTGAAAACATTTTCTTGGATATACACATTTTTTGTAAATAATTAATTTCTATTTTTTTTATATTTAATATATATATATATATATATATATATATATATATATATATATATATATATATATATATATATATATATATATATATATATATATATATATATATATATATATATATATATATATATATATATATATATATATATATATATATATATATATATATATATATATATATTATTTTATTAAATAATTAGGACAAAAATACAAAATATTACATTTTCATTTTTATTAATATTTTGCACTAAAAATATCATTTTTACAATATACTTTTATTTTTTTGTATAAGTTAATATATTATTGTATATAATTAATAAATATTACTATTTTTATTAGGAATTAGGGTTTTTGCCCTAAATGTAAAAATAATAAAAATTGACTTTCTCTTTATTTATTTTTTACTCCACATTTAAAAACACTTTACATACATAAAAACTTTTCTTTGCATAATACATTTTCTCTAACATTTATTTATTGTATTTTATTTAATTATTATACATTTAAATATTATGTCTTACACATTCAATTTGGTTGTAATAATTTAGGATTTAATTTCTTGTAAATAATCCCCAATTCAAATTTGTACCCCCTCCCTATATCATGTTGTAATAGTGTAGAATTTAAATTCTCTCACCTTTAAATGCTTCCAATTATGCCATACTTAGACCTAGGGTTTATATGCAAAATAAAATCAACAAGTAGTTTGACCTAATCCAAAGATAAACATGCATGAAAAATAAACACAATGCACACTTACACCCATAGGGTTTCAATCCACTTGTTGCCTTCGAAAATGGGCCATGGTTGCATGTCAAGTACTTTGGCAAAACCAAAACAAAACAAAACAAAAGATCATAGTCCCTCGATGACGCTATCTGAGTTGCCTAAACAAAATGATCAAGTCCCTCAAGAAAATTGCCAAAGATACTTGACACAATTGCTATCATGGTCTATACGATGACCCGCGCCTGTCCCGTTTAACATCCTAACACAAGGTTGTTCACCAAATGCAATGGTGAAACAACACTGTTAAAAGGGTTAAAAACATAAGAAAGATCTTTGAGTAAAATAGGGTAGATAGCTTTTAGTTACTTGATCAAGCTTGCAAAAAAAACATCCTTGCTACTTTTCAAAACACACTTCACAACAAAACTTCAAAACCTTACTTTCAAACATTGAAAAAATTTCAAAAGACAAAAACATCTTTGTATACATTCAAACAAGAATCATTACAAAGGTTGCCACAACGATGGCTTCTTTTTAAAACATCTTTCAAAACCACACACAAAGCACCATTTCAAACAATTGAAAAGCACCATTTCAAACAATAGAAATGCAAAGCAAGTGATCTAAGCAAGTAACTAAGAGCCCATGGATAACCATGGATAGAAAGGATGCTAATACCTTCCCTTTCTATAATCTACTCCCCGAACCCAAGAAAACATCTCAAAGGTCTTTCCTGTGCTTTTTGACCTTTACTTAGGATAAAATAAAAAGTCGGTGGCGACTCTTGCTAAACTGAAACATTTGCAAACACAAACACAAAATCCAAGTCAGTTCTCCCACCGTATCACAGAACTGGCGACTTTGTTGGGGAAACTTTTAAAAGTGGAGTAACCTTAGGGCCTAGATCACCCTTTGCATGATTATTGTTTGCTTTGATTGCTTTACTTTTTGGTTCTCTTGTTTGGGCTTGAAATCCTCCACCCGGATTTGGGAAACATTCATAGGTAAATAGCAATACGTTATGGAAACTGTGCGGGGTATACCGACACGGTTGAAGCAATAGCTATATTAGTGCGACATATTTGTGAGTACCGATAGCCTTTGAGTCAATCAAAGAGAATACGGGGCCGCTGAGCGATGTCATAAAGCACTAATGAACTAGAACCTTACTTGACCATCTTGGCCTGTTATTAGGGGTAGTGAGATGACCGGCTTTGGTACAGTTCGAAGTTGGTAGATACTCGATACTACACTCATTGAAGGTTGTTTTCTTGGAATATTTTGGTCGCTAGTTAAGTGGCTAAACCAAAACAATGAACATAGAAAACAATCCAATGATATTGAGCTCCTTAGAACCCGGTTACTATTTATAGGACAGGTTTTAAGCCAACTAAACTCAAGAGGGTATTAACCTATGAAACCTCATGCAAGCCTGAAACTAGGGTTTTGTGTGACTTGCCTGTACATGTGCTTGTTCATACATCATGAACATCATAAAGCATCATATGCATCCACTAACCATTTCAAGGGTTTGGATCTTCATCTTTGTTCTTGTTTTGTAGGTCATGGAATCTCTTCGCAGGAAAACAATTCAAGTCAACCTTGTGAGAATCCCTCTTCAACTCAAGGAGCTTACATCCAGGATTCCCGAGAATTCTCTCTTCAGTGAAAGACATGGTAGACTCCTCAACTTGGTCAACACCAGCATTGAAGAAGACATGGTGAAAGTTCTATTCCAGTTCTTTGACCCCCTACACCACTGTTTCACATTCCCTGATTACCAATTGGTGCCTACTTTGGAGGAATTTTCTCAACTCCTGAGAATTCCTATTCTTCATCAACTACCCTACAACGGTACGAAAAAAGAACCAAATCCTGAAGATGTTGCTCAAGCATTACACTTGCAACCATCTGACATCAAGGGGCATTGGGAAACCAGAAGTGGTGTTAAGGGCTTCTTGGCAAAGTTTCTGTTTGAGAAGGCACAAGACTGCTGGAATTCTCTTGATCTACAAGCCTTTGAAGAGATTGTGGCACTCCTTATCTACGGGTTGGTCTTGTTCCCAAACCCCGATCAACTTATAGATGTGAATGCTGTCAAGATTTTCATGTCCAAGAATCCCATACCTACATTGCTTGGGGACATCCTACACTCATTTTACACACGAACAATGAGGAAAAGAGGTGTTCTCATGTGCTGTACTCCTCTCCTAGCAAGGTGGTTTATTTCTCACCTTCCACAGTCAGTTTTGAAGAATGAGCAGTGTTTGAGGTAGTCACAACGGTTGATGACTCTCACACATTCTGATGTACATTGGTGTTCTCGATCCAGAGAAAATGTCATCATCATTGATCGTTGTGGGGAATTTCATAATGTCCCACTACTTGGCATTAGGTGAGGCATCACCTACAACCCCTATCTAGCTTTGAGACAATTTGGATATGCTCGGAGGGATGGCCCTCGTGACATGCTGATTCCGGACCTAGTTTTTGACTTCGACAACGATGCGCAAGGACTTCGACAAAGGTTCATCAGACTTGGAGGATGCCTAACAAGGTGGATAGTAAGACACTGGGGCACAAGAATTCAATCCTCCTTGAGCCTTACCTCAAGTGGGTACAAACCCGCTCCCAGAAACTTATGATGCCATACCCTCACATTCTCCCCTTGATCAAAGAGCCTGTTACGGAAGGAGAGGTTCCATACACCATCCTACATCCCGACATGCCAACATCGTGGGAAGAAATGCAAAAGAGTTGGATCCAACTCAAAGAAGAATGGGATACTTTTGAAGCCATCTTCTATGCCAGTGAGAAGAAGGTTTTGGAGCTTACCCGCCGACTTCATGAGGAGGAAACTCTCAACACTTACATCGCACCAAAGAGGATGCGCAATGTCTTTTTACATTAAGAATTTTGTAATATTTTGACCATGGGGCACTTATGTACTAACAAATTTCTTCTTAATATGACGTGCGTTCTTTTTTGTTTGCAACAAATTTGAATTTTTGAACCCTTGAATGCATTACATGAATAACATACCATTCATCATATGCGTAAACAGGTCTCCACGCCAGGTTTCCTTATCTTTCTGCTGTTTATTTCCGCAAGATGGATTTGGAGCAAACAGTAAAGGACATGCAGGCACAAAATTCACAGTTCCAGCAACTCTTCATGACCTTGGCAAAGGGTCAAGAGGACCTCAAAGTTTTGTTGGAGAAGAATAAAGAGAAAAAGAAAAAGAGACATGGGGTAGCCACTTTTGGAAGAAGGTTTGAGAGCAACGCTAGGAAGGTTCTTGAGTTCCCCTCCACGTATGACGAAGGGGTCGGTAAAGGGAAAGGTGCTGCTGTACCTTCTGAATCTGAGGTTGAAAAGGAAGAGGAGGAAGAAGACGAAGACTACTCTGAACAACAGTATCCACCAGCGAACGACAAATATAATAATCTTGAGGATAGACTGGCAGCTATGGAGTTGCAGAGGGTGCCCGGTTTGGACTTTGAAGAACTAGGGCTGGTAGCTGGGATTGTTATCCCTCCCAAGTTCAAGGTGCCAACATTCGCCAAGTACGATGGTCTGTCTTGCCCTAAGATGCACCTGAAGTCGTATGTCAGAAAAATCCAACCTCACTCATCCGATAAAGACCTCTGGGTAAACTTCTTCCAAGACAGTTTGTCTGGCACGCAACTAGACTGGTTTTATCAACTCGAGAGATCATAGGTTCACAATTGGGAAGACTTGGCAGCTGCTTTTTATCGTCAGTATCAATACAATGCTGATTTAGCGCCCACTCGTACCCAGTTACAAAGTATGGGGATGGATTCCAATGAAGGGTTTAAAGAGTACGCTCAGAAGTGGCGTGATCTGGCTGGAAGGTTGCAGCCGCCGTTGTCAGATAGGGAGTTAGTTGACATGTTTCTGGGGACCCTGTCTGGCCCTTTCTTCAACCATCTAATCGAGAGTTCTTCCGCGGGATTTACTGAACTAATTCTGACCGGAGAAAGGGTTGAGGCCGGAATTAAAAGTGGAAAGATTCAAAAGGATGCTTCCGCATCCACAGCTGTTAAGAAACCCTTTTCGGCTAAGAAGGAAGCATCTGCTGTGTATTCTCAGAAGGGACAGGGAAGAACTGAGCGCCGGCCGACTATAGGGGCTGTGATGATTCAAAACTCGTCAAATGATCAACCTCGTAACAATCAGTCGAGACCTAATCAACAACGGGTGGAAAGGCCACAATGGCAGTTCAACCGCATCAACATGACGCCCGCTCAGGTGCTTCCCCATTTGTTGAAGCTGAATCTGACCAGTTTGAAGGAAGCGCCAAAAAACCCTAACACTTCCTCTCCATACTACCACTCTAATGCCAAGTGTGCTTACCATTCCGACAGTGCTGGGCACGATACCAATAATTGTTGGGCGCTTAAGAACAAAATCCAGGATCTGATTGATGCTAAGGAAGTAGAATTTGATGCTCCTGAGAAGCCCAATGTTATATCTGCTCTGATGCCCAAGCACGACTACAATGTACATGTTGTTATGGAGGATACTCATGTTACTGATGTTGTTGATCTGTTGACACCATTACTTGTGATTAAAGAGAATTTGTTGAGAGCCGGAATCTTTCCTGGTTGTGATAAAGACTGCTATTTTTGTTTGAATATATGAGGTGATTGCCCAATGTTGAAGTCAGGTGTCCAGCGCCTGATGGATACTCAAGAGATACTTTTCCAGAAGACTCCCATTGATACCTTCAATCCTGTTACTCCTGTTACTTGTGCTACTTCAACCAACGATATTGCAATCATAACCATTTTCGACAATCCTCCCAAGGCTTGCAAAAGGCCTGTCAGGATTACACCCAACTCTGAATGTGTACCTTTAAAGATCACCATGCTGGGACCCGTCCCGTACCAATCAAGCAAAATGATACCATGGAACTATGGGGGAGAAATCTTCTACCATGGCATCAAATAAATCGAAACAGTCCAAGAGATTTCTGAAGAAGAAAGCCCTGATATAGGGAACATTGCGGGTACAAGCAAGATAACCCGCAGTGGCCGGATCTTTTCTCCGGAGATTGCTCCCCCTCGAGCAGTTTTCGGACCCTTGAAAGCTTCTGCACCTGTTGGACCATTTGTGCAAGGCCCAATGATTGAAGAATTGGTCACTCCTGAAGTAAGATCATCTGCTGATATTATCGACAAGGGTAAGGGGATACTGGAAGTGCCTGTCAGGACGAAGGCCCATGCGGTGGTTATCCCTGAAACCACTCAGAAAGAAATGGATGAAATCTTGAAAATAATCAGAAAAAGTGACTACGATGTTGTGGAACAGTTAGGGCAGACCCCTTCTAAAATTTCAATGTTAGCTCTCCTGCTCTATTCAGAGGCCCATGCTAAGGCCCTAATCAAATTCTTGAAGGCGGCACATGTACCCCAAGAGACTTCGGCTGACCAGTTTCAGGAGTGTGTGGCCAGTCTTACTGCTGATAATGGCCTGGGCTTTTCGAATGCTGACTTAACTCCCAAAGGAAGGAAACACAACGATGCGTTACATGTTTCAGTTGAATGTCGGGGAACCACTCTCGCCCATGTCTTAGTTGATACTGGTTCTTCCTTGAATGTGCTGCCAAAGAAAGCCTTAGACCGTTTGGATTGCGAAGGAGTGACTCTCAAACCTAGTAACATCGTTGTGAGGGCTTTTGATGGTTCCAAGAGAATGGTTCATGGAGAGGTTGATATTCCTATCAAGGTAGGCACAGAAGTCTTCAACTCAACCTTTTACGTGATGGACATTCTTCCTTCATATCCGTGCTTGTTAGGAAGACCGTGGATCCATTATGCCGGGGCAGTTACCTCCTCTTTACACCAAATGCTGAAATATCCTGTTAAGGGTAATATTATAACGGTGCACGGTGAGGAAGAGTACATGATAAGCCATCTCAATTCCTTCCGCTATGTGGAGCTGGATGGTGAGTTCATCAAAACGCCTTTCCAACATTTCGAGGAAGTGTCTCCTGAGGTAGAAGTTGCGAGGATAATGGTTGAGGTGCCTATCATTCCCAAGCATGTATCTAGGATGGCATCTCTCAAGGACGCAGGGGCTATGATTAAAGAATGGAAGAGTACAGTATGGGGGCAATTGCCTGATTTTCCCCATAAGACGGACAAATTTGGTTTAGGGTTCACTACTGAAGGACAAAAGGCTATACGTCGCTCCAAGGTCGGAAGACCGCCCGTCAAGATCTCACCCCATGGAATCAATGATGTAGAAGAGGAAGATGAAGATAGCCACTTTGAAGATTGGATCTTTCCGACCATCGAAGGGGGTTTGAACAACTGGGAAGCAAAGGATTTTGTTCCAATCACCTTTATCAACCAGTAATTTTATCTTTGAACAATTTCCCATTTTTATGGTTTGTAATAACTAAAACAATTTGCACACTATTTTCACCTCATGCCTTGCCCGGGGCATGTAGGTCCATTTGTAAGGGATTGATTTTCTTCATAATCATATGCCATGTTTTAATGAATCATTGGACGTTTTTCATCTATAAACTGCTGTGTTCATTTTCTTTCCTCTTTGCATTTTTGTTTGTTTAAGGATGGCTATCCCTTACACACACCCACACTCACAAATGCAGGTACCCATCCACTCCGGATTCCATGGGTGACTATTCTGTCTTAGCCTTCGATAACTCTGAAGATCTGGTCAATCATGCTGAGTACGAAGTTGACGAAGATTGTGAAGTGCCGGGAGAGTTAGCCAGACTTTTACAACAAGAAGAGATGGCCATTCTGCCTCATGAAGAGTTGCTAGAAACCATCAACTTCGGGACAGAGGAAGACAGGAAAGAAGTAAAAGTGGGTGCCAACCTGGAACCAAGTGTCAAATAGCATTTAGTGCAGTTGTTGAACGAATATGTTGAAATCTTCGCCTGGTCTTATGAAGACATGCCAGGGTTAGACACATATATCGTGGTTCACCGTCTCCCTACAAGAGAGGATTGTCCACCGATCAAACAAAAGGTCCGACGGATGAGGCCTGACATGTCTGAGAAAATCAAGGCTGAAGTAATGAAACAATTCAACACTGGCTTTCTGGCTATTACCTCCTATCCACAATGGGTTGCTAACATCGTGCCTGTACCTAAGAAGGACGGCAAAGTCAGAATGTGTGTAGACTATCGGGATTTGAACAGGGCTAGCCCTAAAGACGATTTTCCGCTGCCACATATCGATATCTTGGTTGACAATACAGCTCAGCACAAAGTGTTTTCCTTCATGGATGGATTCTCGGGCTACAACCAGATTAAAATGGGCCCCGAGGACATGGAGAAAACTACCTTTGTCACACAATGGGGTACCTTCTTCTACAAAGTGATGTCGTTCGGACTAAAGAACGCAGGGGCAACCTATCAACGCGCCATGGTAGCTTTGTTTCATGATATGATACATCATGAGATCGACGTTTACGTAGACGACATGATAGCTCGATCACAGACAGAAGAAGAACACCTTGAACATTTGCAAAAGCTGTTTACCAAGTTGAAGGAGTATAAGCTCAGACTGAACCCAAGAAAGTTCACTTTTGGGGTTAGGTCTGGTAAACTTTTGGGATTTATTGTCAGCAACAAAGGCATTGAGGTTGATCCAGCTAAAGTGAAGGCTATACAAGAAATGCCTACCCCCTGTACTGAAAAGGAGGCTAGAGGATTCTTGGGACGCTTGAACTATATTGCCAGGTTCATCTCTCACCTGACATCTACCTGTGAGCCAATCTTCAAGCTGTTGAAGAAAGATCAGGTGGTTGAATGGAACAATGATTGTCAAGTCGCTTTTGATAAGATCAAGGAGTATTTGCTAGAACCTCTTATTTTGATGCCACCCATCGAAGTAAGGTCGTTAATCATGTATCTGACTGTTTTGGATAATTCAATGGGGTGCGTGCTGGGCCAACATGACGAGTCTGGCCGAAAAGAGCATGCCATTTATTACCTTAGCAAAAAGTTTACCGACTGTGAGACTCGTTACTCACTGCTCGAGAAAACTTGTTACGCTTTGGTATAGGCTGCTCGCCGGCTAAGGCAGTATATGTTGACTCACACCACTTTACTGATTTCCAAAATGGATCTGATCAAGTATATCTTCGAGAAGCCTGCTTTATTTGGAAGAATCGCTAGATGGAAAATGATCCTGACAGAGTATGATATCTAGTATACTACCCAAAAATCTATAAAGGGGAGTGTACTAGATGACCATCTAGCTCATCAAGTCATCGAAGATTACCAATCTATGAGATTCGACTTCCCAGATGAGGACATCATGACTTTGGACAACATCAAAGGTAACGGACTGTATGACGGACTTGAACAAGGATCCCGATGGACCCTGTACTTTGATGGTGCTTCAAATGCACTTGGCAAAGGTATCGGTGTGGTACTCATTTCTCCGGAAGGTTGCCATACACCCTTCACTGCCTGACTTTGCTTCAGCTGTACCAACAACATGGTCGAATATGAAGCTTGCGTCTTTGGTCTCAAGGCTGCTATAAACTTTTGAATCAAATCTTTGGTCGTATTTGGAGACTCGGCTTTGGTTATCAGTCAAGTCAAAGGAGAGTGGGACACTAAACATCCTAATCTTATCCCATACAAAGAACATGTCTTAACATTGTTTCCCCATTTCGAGCAGATTACCTTTGAGCACTTCCCGCGAGAAGAAAATCAACTAGCAGATGCTCTGGCTACAATGTCTTCCATGTTTAAACTCAACCGGGATAACGAGGCTCCCCAAATTACCATCGAGCGAATGGACGAACCTGCGCACTGTCATGAGATTAATACCGAAGAAGTAGTGGAACAACTATGGTTTCATGAAATCAAGAGGTATCTCCAGACTAGAGAATATCCTGAAGGAGCTTCTGTCAATGACAAAAAGTTCTTAAGGAGATTTGTTGCCAAGTTCTTCCTAAGCAATGGCATCCTTTATAAGCGCAGCCATGATTATGTTCTACTTCGTTGTGTGGACAAAGCTGAAGCAGGGTTGATCATGACTGAGATACACAGTGGCACATTTGGCACCCACTTAAGCGGACATACGATGGCTAAGAAGATTCTAAGGGCCGGCTACTACTGGTCTACCATGGAAGCTGATTGTCATCAACATTCCCGTACTTGCCACAAATGCCAAGTCTATGCTGACAAGGTACATATTCCTCCTGTTCCTCTCAACTTTCTGACAGCTCCTTGGCCATTCGCAATGTGGGGTATTGACATGATTGGAGAGATAAAGCCTACGGCGTCCAATGGACATCGCTTCATCTTGGTCGCTATTGATTACTTCACCAAGTGGGTCGAAGCAGCTTCCTTTGCCTCTGTTACAAAGAATGTGGTTGCCCGCTTCATCAAGCAGAACCTCATATGCCGGTATGGTGTCCCCGACAGGATCATCACAGACAACGGTACGAATTTGAACAACACTATGATCACCGCTCTATGCGAACAGTTCAAGATTTATCATCATAATTCATCTCCCTATCGGCCGAAGATGAACGGTGATGTTGAAGCCGCGAACAATAATATCAAGAAGATCATTCAAAAGATGACTGTCACCTACAAACACTGGCATGAGATGTTACCGTTTGCTCTGCATGGATATCGTACCACGGCACGTACTTCAACAGGGGCAACCCCATTTTCTTTGGTATATGGTATGGAAGTTGTGCTACCCATGGAAGTTCAAATTCCTTCCTTAAGGATTATGAAGGACGCTGGTTTGAGTGAAGACGATTAGATTCAGACCCGGCTTGACCAACTTAATTTGATCAACGAGAAGCGACTTACTGCTGTTTTTCATGGTCAGACGTATCAAAAACGGATGATTAAGGCTTTCAATAAGAAAGTCAAGCGTCAGGTATATCAAGTCGGAGATCTTGTAATCAAGCGAATCATCTTTCCGAAAAGTGATCTCAGGGGCAAGTAGACTCCTACTTACGAAGGACCATTTGTGATTAAGAGCATCTTTTCTGGTGGGGCAATGATTTTGACCACCATGGACGGCGACGATTTGCCTCACCCTACGAACGCAGACATAGTCAAAAGATACTACGCATGAGATGACCCGGCAAGTTGAAAACCCAAAAGGGTGACTTGGGCAAAAATGGGCATCCCGATGAATCGAAAACCCGAAAGGGTGGTTCAGGCAAAAATTAGGGATAAAACAAAAAAAAATTGTACACCCGGCAAGTTGAAAACCCGAAAGGGCGACTTGGGCAAAAAGGGGTTTCTCGAAAACCCGAAAGGGCGGTCCAGGCAAAAGTTAGGGAATTAAAGCGTATGACTATGTCTTGTCAGATCACTTTAAGAACAATCTCTTCACCAACAAGCTCCAAGCTTCTGATCAATCCAGTCATCGGCAGACGAAGCAGCGAATGGACACAAGATTCAGAGTTGTGAAGGCTATAGCAGAATGGGAACCCCATGGAATTGTTACACATAGCCATCTTTCTTTTGTATAAAAATTTTCAATTTTTACGACAACATTCTCTTACTAGGATGTCTGTCTCCTTTGTACAAAAATATCCACAAAAGTTAATACAAATATACTTCAAAGTGCAGAAATTTGTTTGCGTTTCTTTTCTTTTTACACTTATGTTTTATTTGAAAACGTCCAATGTTTTGTTAAAATAGGCATATGCATTTGAATATTATCACTGCTTACAAATAAAACGAAATTGAAAAAGGATAATTACTGATGGGATTAGGAAGAAATCTTTATGCCATTCCAGAAGAAATCCCCTACGATACATCATTCAGATCCTTAACAAAGCTAAAAAAAATTTGAGTATTATTTCCCCGGCAGAGTTAAACTTCAAGATCCTAAGCGGAGCCAGTGCGTTCTAAAACAAAACTTGATCCCCCAACTGAGTTAAGTTTCAAAAACTCCCGTCAGAATTCAAACTCCCGATCCCCAAGTGGAGCCTGAAAACCCTGAAGAACCTATCCCCAGTGGAGTCAGAATATTCTAAACCTTCTTCCCCAGCGGAGCTAGATTAGTGAACATTTCCCCCACAAAGTCACCTTCCAAAAGATTGAAGATTCCCAGTCTCATTTCTCCAAGAAGAAGCTTCCAAGGTTTCCATTCCCCAGTAGAGATCATCAAAGTTTTCCTCATTCCCCAGGAAAGTCGTGAAGGATTCTCACATCCCTACAGGAGTTGTCAAAAGCTCTGTTAATCCCCACAAATTGCCGAGGATTTTCGATCTCTGGCAGTGGTCCCAGGATTTCCCCTTCTCAGCAATCAGAGATCTTTAAACCCCAAGCAGGCACCAGTCAGCAAAGGTTTCTCATCTTCAGTAATCAAAGATTTTTGGAATCCCCAGCATGGGTCAAGGATTTACTTTCCCCAACAACAGTCAAAGATTTCATTATCTCCAGTTATCAAGGATTTATTTTCCTCAGCAAGACAGCTACTCAGCTTACATGCATAACCATTACGTTCATATATCATAAACATTGATGAAACACAATTCATTGCATCATACATATCATGCAACATAACTTTGTGTTTTAGCTAACATTTTACCCTTTTCAGGATAAGATTAAAAGGCTTTTGTTAACAATTATTCAGATGCAGTATGGATACACCTCAGACACGGCGGTCATTCTATTACTCATTCACAACTTCAAGTCAAAATACGGTACAGATACACCCCAGACAAGGCGGTCATTCTACTACGCATTCAGACTTCAGCAATCCGATACAGACTAGATACGCTCCAGACACGGCAGCCATTCTATCTCTCATTCAGATTCCACTATCAACCACAAGTTCAGATGCGCTCCAGACACGGATGCCATTTTGGCCCTTACACCAGCAGTTTGATTATCCCTAGTGCAATCGCCACGGAAGTCATTCTGTCACTTATTCAGATCCCAGTTACAGTCTCAGATACACTCCAGACACATAATTCATTCTGCTACTCATACAGATCTCAACTTCAAATACAATCCAGATATGCTCCAGACACGGTTTCCATTTTGTCACTCATTCGGAAGTTATCCCCAGCCCAGAGATGCTCCATACACAGATGTTTCTCTGTCGCCCATTCAGAATTCAGATACAATACAGATACACTCCAGACACGGCAGTCATTCTGATATTCATTCAAAGTTCAAATACAGTTACAGCTCATATACGCTCTAGACACAGACGCCATTCTTTTTCTCATACAGACCCAGTCTCCAAGATACAGTTCAAATGCATTCCAGACACAGATACCATTTTAATGACTCATTCTTCTGACCTACCATATTGCAATTCAACAAACATTCTTGGATGGCATCTTTAAGCCCATCTCCAGCAAGATTCTACCGTCTCTAAATGGCATCTTTAAGCCCATTCCCTCAGCTATATTCTGACGAGTGCAAATTTACAGGCACTCTAGTGTCCAATCCTCTTTTACCTACGAGTCGCGAAAGGCAAACTTGCCAATCTAACTCTCCAAGTTCAAGAAGATTGAACATGGGAAACTGTCGTACCCCAAAATTTTCCATCTCATTTCATCAACATTTCTCATCACAAGACTCTTGGAACTCAAGATCAAGCTAGGCTTTGCTCTGCTCAAGACACCTCCTTGCACTGTTAACCTAAATTAGGGTTTGAGTTTGCACAGTGATGTTTTGACCTACAATGCCCAAAGTGACTTTCATACTTCATGTTGGACTCACAAGTTTGTCCATACCAAGTTTCAAACCTTGATTCAAATTTTTGCCCAGTCAATTGGACAGTTGACCTAGAAATCAGCTGTATTGGGAAAAAGTCAACTGTGGCCAATTGACAGTCAAACCTCATGAAATTTGACCCACATCAACATTATGAACTCATATGAACCATTTTATCAAGTTGGATCACAATTCCACAAGAAATTTGATCAGATCACCAAAAGGGCAAAATGGTCATTTTTAGGGTTTTGACTGCACAAAGGCAATTTTTGACTGTTTGACCTAGCCAATGGCAAATCAAGCTCACATATGGACTCAAAGACTCAATTACATTGTCTTGACCCATTCAAAAAGTTCAAAAGATCTCAAATGCATAGGATTGACAGATGAATTTTTCAGTCAACTGATCAAAATTTGACTGTACACTGAAAAGTCAAACTTTGACTTTTTGGTCAAAATCAAGTGCCAAGAGTTATTTTTCATCAAGACATGTCAAATTATGAAACTTGTTCATCAAGAAACCAAAAAATGCAAATTAGGGTTTAAAATGAAAAAATTTCATAACTTAGAAATTTTCTAAGTTATGAAATTTTCTTATTTTTTCCTAACTTTGTCCCATTTTTTCACCAAGATGCAAATGGATTCAAACAAAACTTGAAACATGAAAGTTGTATTACATCACAAAGTCTACAACTTTGATTCACAAAGTTTTCTCAAAAGAGGCTTGTATATCAAGTAATGATTTTTGGAACAAGGGTACCTAAAACTTTTAACTTAGAGAAAATTTGCCCTAATCTAGGCAGGATTTTGACCCATCTTCTTGGCCATTTTTCACATAGTTCTACTTGGAGTTTCAAGTTGAATTTCAAAGATGGATTATAGTACATGTTCCAAGCTTTCCAAATTGTCAAAGAACTCCTCAAACACCCTTGTGGTTAGAGAGAATCGAATGCTTGAAGTTCGCAAAAACTCACTTTTGTCCATGACCAATACATGTTCATACAAACTTGCATTTTCAAATCAGCATGCTTAGTACTAGCTTGCAGTCCTCAAAACCAACTTGTACTCCTTAATTTAATGCATAACCATTGAGTTAAGGTGTTATCTTGGTCATTTGGACATTACATACAAGATTAATCCTTATTTGGAAAAAGGTAAAATGCCATTTTTGTAAAGTTGCACTTTATGTCAAACCAAAATCCTTGAGGCATGGGGCCATATCTCTGAAGCAAGATTCAATATACCAATTCCAAGAACTAAGAGAAAAGTATGCAGCATGATATAGGGCTTGTACAGGCTTGCATTGAGAACTTACACACTCTTACTTGAAAAAGAAGAAACTTGCAAAATACAAGCCATCTCTCACATCTGTGAAAACTAACTTACACAAACATTGTAGACAAGTTTGATACCTCCCAACAAGCCAGAAACACGACCCTTCTGCCTCCAAAACCCCCTTGTACACAAAATCCTTGTTTTGCTACAAAACAGGGCAAGCTCTGCAAACTTCAAGCCATAACCAAATTCCCTCGCGCATTTTGTCCTAAGATACTTCAAACACCTTCCAACCAACATATTTAAGCTATCCAGAGCATCCATTGCTAGTTGTAACACCTCTAACACGCTTTGCCATTTTTGTTTCAAAGCTCTGCAGGTTGAGTTCTACGGCATGATTCAAGCTGTTTCAAAACAAGCCAAGCATTGGGAAAGCTTCCTTGGACCTCAAGCAAGCTCAAAAGAAGCTCAAACACCATTGAAGATTGCTACATTGTCCAGCTCGAAGTCAACTGAAACAGGTATTTCATGGACTTCTATCTCTCTATTTAGGAATGGTTAGGCTTAAGTTTGTGAATGAAATATGTTGTACTCAAAGCCCTGAAGCCATACATATGCTTAGTTTTCATTTACATTAATCGTGCTAAGAGAATTTCACTCATGAACTTTCTGAAAAAACTAGGTTAGAAATTAGGGCCAGAGAAATTCTCTCTGGTCTTTGAGAGTTAACTCAAGTTTTTTATATGTTTGAATTCGTTGTTTGATGCTCTACAAGTTTCATGTTATGAGTTTTGTCAAAAAATCAAAGAATTAGGAGTTACAGTTTTGTACATAGCACGCGTGCAGGTTTGTTCAAAGGAAGAAGAAGAAGTGGATTCTGGGCTGGGTCTGGTTTCCTTTGCTTTTGACATTTTTATTTTTTATTCTGACTTTATTATTTTTTGTCCAAATATAAAAAATGCCAAAAAATTATTTTCTTTTTTTTTCACATTTATTTCTTTTTTTTTTATTTTACTAGTATAAATAGGTAAATAAACTATTTTTCTTTTTTTATTAAAACACAAAAATAATACAAAAAATATACTTATCTTCATTTATTATTTTTATTTACATTTTGAAAACATTTTCTTGGATATACACATTTTTTGTAAATAATTAATTTCTATTTTTTTTATATTTAATATATTTAATATATATATATATATATATATATATATATATATATATATATATATATATATATATATATATATATATATATATATATATATATATATATATATATATATATATATATATATATATATATATATATATATATATATATATATATATATATATATATATATATATATATATATATATATATATATATATATATATATATATATATACTTTATTTTATTAAATAATTAGGACAAAAATACAAAAATATTACATTTTCATTTTTATTAATATTTTGCACTAAAAATATCATTTTTACAATATACTTTTATTTTTTTGTATAAGTTAATATATTATTGTATATAATTAATAAATATTACTATTTTTATTAGGAATTAGGGTTTTTTCCCTAAATGTAAAAATAATCAAAATTGACTTTCTCTTTATTTATTTTTTACTCCACATTTAAAAACACTTTACATACATAAAAACTTTTCTTTGCATAATACATTTTCTCTAACATTTATTTATTGTATTGTATTTAATTATTGTACATTTAAATATTATGTCTTATATATTCAATTTGGTTGTAATAATTTAGGATTTAATTTCTTGCAAATAATCTCCAATTCAAATTTGTACCCCCCCCCCCCCCCCCCCCTCCTTATATCATGTTGTAATAGTGTAGAATTTAAATTCTCGCACCTTTAAATGCTTCCAATTATGCCATGCTTAGACCTAGGGTTTGTATGCAAAATAAAATCAACAAGTAGTTTGACCTAATCCAAAGATAATCATGCATAAAAAACAAACACAATGCACACTTACACCCCTAGGGTTTCAATCCACTTGTTGTCTTCGAAAATGGGTCATGGTTGCATGTCAAGTACTTTGGCAAAACCAAAACAAAACAAAAGATCATAGTCCCTCGATGAAGCTATCTGAGTTGCCTAAACAAAATGATCAAGTCCCTCAAGAAAATTGCCAAAGATACTTGACACAATTGCTATCACGGTCAATACGATGACCCGCGCCTGTCCCGTTTAACATCCTAACACAAGGTTGTTCACCAAATGCAATGGTGAAACAACACTGGTAAAAGGGTTAAAAACATAAGAAAGATCTTTGAGTAAAATAGGGTAGATAGATTTTAGTTACTTGATCAAGCTTGCAAAAAAAACATCCTTGCTACTTTTCAAAACACACTTCACAACACAACTTCAAAACCTTACTTTCAAACATTGAAAACTTTTCAAAAGACAAAAATATCTTTGTATACATTCAAACAAGAATCATTACAAAGGTTGCCACAACGATGGCTTCTTTTCAAAACATCTTTCAAAACCACACACAAAGCACCATTTCAAACAATAGAAATGCAAAGCAAGTGATCTAAGCAAGTAACTAAGAGCCCATGGATAACCATGGATAGAAAGGGTGCTAATACCTTCCCTTTCTATAATCTACTCCCCGAACCCAAGAAAACATCTCAAAGGTCTTTCCTGTGCTTTTTGACCTTTCCTTAGGATAAAAAAAAAGTCGGTGACGACTCTTGCTAAACCGAAACATTTGCGAACACAAACGCAAAATCCAAGTCAGTTCTCCCACCGTATCACAGAGACAATAACTTGGAAGGCATCAAACAAGTGCCTCAAAGGGTTGCCCATTCTAACATTGTTGAAAATTTTATGGCACTCAATCAGTTTAAATCTCTTGAAGAAAGGTTGAAGGTTGTGGAGGGCTACGACGCTTTGGACATTGATGCTCTTGAAATGGGTCTAGTTCCAGATGTAGTGATCTCTCCAAAATTCAAAGAACCCGGATTTGGAAAATATAAGGGACTCACCTGCCCAAGGAACCATCTACGCATGTACAACAGGAAAAATGCATGCTTATGCTCAAGATCAGAAGCTGATGATCTATTGCTTTCAAAACAGTTTGAGTGGGGCATCTCTGGATTGGCATATGAAATTGGAACGAGTCCATATCCAAACATGGGCAGATCTTGCTAATGATTTATTGAGGCATACAAGTACAACTTAGACATGGCTTCTAACTGCATGCAACTCCAAAACTTATCTCAAAAGAAAGATGAGTCCTTCAAAGAATATGTGCAACAATAGAGAGAAATGGCCGCCCGAGTACAACCGCAACTCCTTGAGAAGGAATTGGTCGATATGTTCATGAGTACGCTACAAGGCTTATATTATGATAAAATGGTAGGAAGCGTCTCTTTCAGATTTTCTGATTTGGTGACAATTGGAGAAAAATTGAAGCAGGTGTGAAAAGCGGCAAGATACAAGGGGCATCTTCCGGTACTCCTTATAACCCAGAGAAGAATACTCTGAAATTCTCGAATAAGAATGAAGGACAAATTAATGTTGTTGCATCACATCCGAAAGCTCAGCAACCATTGTTAATCCCGCGAGAACAACAACAGACAGGTTTGAAAGGCCTCCGAGAAGATTTAATCTTCTCCCCATGCCTCACAGTCAACTACTACAACACTTAATCAAGGCATCTTTGGTAGAGTTGAAGCCACTAGCTCCTCCAATTAGGGCACTCCCGCCAAAATATGATGCTAACGCAAGGTGTGAATATCACGCCAACTCTCTAAGTCACACAATAGATAAGTGTTGGGCCTTCAGACATAAAGTGCAAGATTGGTTGGACTCCCAAGAAATCACTTTTGACAAGCCTAATATCAATATAAACCCCATTCCCCCGCATGGAGGGCCAACTCTAAATGCAATCGAGGTAGTCATTGGCTGTGGGGCAGCTAAACGAGTAAAAAATCTAATATATCTCCTGAAGGAACGTATATTTGAATATGGTTTCCTTTTGGAACATAATGACGCTTTTGAGAAGAATTTACAAATATTGGTGGATCAAGGGATATTCCAATTCGGTCGACATCCTGGAGCGGAACATGTAGCTGCAATTGACAGAAATACAAAGAATCCATTGGTGATTCCTTGTCAAGGGTCGAGTCTTGCAAAGAAAATGCTTATAATTCCTTGGGGAGTCAAGTACAACAAAAGAACCAACAACGATACAACGCTAGACTCTAAGGATACCACTACCTCCGAAGACTACAATGGTAATTAGGGGACCATCTCCCACCTCTTATGAAAGTCACAAAGTCGTGTCGTGGAACTCTGATACTATTTTCTATGTCAATGGTTTAAAACAAGAATGTGAACCATCAACAAGCCAAAGGCATTTAGTTACAAATATAGCAGGAACATGGGGGATGACCTGCAACGGTCGAATATATGGCCCCTGTTGTACCCCAAAATTTGCCCTCCCATATTTCTCAAAACATTTCAAGAAAGATTCACAAGTCCAACCCGGCGCGTCATATTCAGGTGTTCTTTCGGCAGGATATCTCTGATAACGTATTCTCAAATTCAGGTTTGGCTCAAGAGTCAATTCTTTAAAGAATGTATCTGAATGTGTGAGTTTTCTCGAAGAAATATGGTGAAAAAGTGTGCTGAAAGTGCAGTTTTTACGCGCTAAAAAATTCATAACTTGAAGATCGTGGCTCGTTTTGAACCTGTTCCGGTGGCCAAAATTTAGTCTTGACGTCATATATGTTTTCATTTCTCACGGCTGGAAGCCAATTTCGATCATAAGGTCTTCAAAAATGTGGATTTATCAAGTATTTTCGTACAGAAAATTTGTGACAGAAGTTTATTTGCGTCATGTTCAGAAAATCATAACTTGGTCGATTTTCATCGTATCGAGCTGGTTCTGGCGCCAAAATTTCACAAATTGAGTTGGCTAAGTTTTCACAGAAGGTATTAAGTTCGAACGGTATCCAAAAGATCTTCGTTTTTTTCTCAGAGCACGCGTGACGCGCCGAAAATCCTGAATGCTGAATATTATTTCATCTGGGCCGAAACTTTAAAAATTCATAACTCGGTCATTTTTTATCGGATTGGGCTCATATTTTTAATCAAGGTCACTGACTCATAGATCTACAAATTTTATTTAAAAGTCGAGACCGAATTATGCTCCGATCAATACCAGTTTTTTATTGAAGAACGTGTCAGAGTCGACATTGGAGCCCAAAATAAGTTTGTCTGAGCTGAAACTTCAAAAATTCATAACTAATTCACCGTTTATCCGATTGAGCCGATTTTCAGACAGCAGTTAGTTCTCGATGTCGGCTACATTTTATTTTCACATTTCAATTTCAAAAATTGCACTTAAGCCCCTGCGATTTTGCCTATAACGTGATGGATTCAAGTGAATATTGGAGGCCCAATTGCACATTCAAAGCCCATTTTTTGCTCTCTAATTTCTATTATATAATCCCATTCTTTTCACACAAACGAGAAAAAAAACCCTTGCCACAACGCTGTCAGAATATCAAATTCTTTCAAGAACCCTAAAACCTTGAAATCCTTATTACAAATCCCTCTCTCACTACAAACAAGTCATCCCGGTTACAAACCAACATCTCACTACAAACAAGTCATCCCGGTTACAAACCAACATCTCACTACTTCTCCAGTAAGGGTAAGGTTGTCTTGATCTCCATGATCAAAAGGCATAAAAGCATTCATATCACTACTTCTCCAAGGGTAAGGTTGATTTGATCTCCATGATCAAAAGGGTATAATCATTCATACATGCCATATTGGGCCTAAACATTAAATTTCTTCATATATTGGCTTTATTTGTATTTTATGATATATAGTAATTTATTTAATGTGTTCATGAGATTCAACACTACAGATTTAGACAGGATCCCATGCAGGTTCATCAAGGAACGTTGAGGCCAAAACACAAATGGCCAAAAGTCAAAACACAAATGGCCAAAACAGAACAGTTTACGCATGACACCAATACATGTCGAGACAGACATCCTGAGAAGGTTAAGGAACGTTGAGGCCAAAACACAAATGTCCAAAAGCCAAAACACAAATGGTCAAAACAAAACAGTTTACACATGACGCCAACAGCTGTTTCACCCCTCCAATCAGGCCCGTAAACTCCTAAACTCTCTCTCTATTTTTATTATTTTCCTTTAATTAATTAATTGTTATTCTTTTTATTAATCACTAACCAATTAATCTTTTTTCTTAATAAAATCAAAAACAAATAAATATATTTTATTTATTAAAATTAAATTCAGCACTTTATTTTTGTAAATAAATATTAATTCAATTAATTTAGTTTAATTAGGAAATAACTTTAATATTTTTGCAATAATTAAAATTAATTTAGATAATTAGGTTTTTATTAGCTTTGATTAATTTATTTTATTTCTCTAAATACTCAAAAATCCAAAAATATTTTCATTATTTAATTTAATTTAATTGTTCGTTTAATTTAATTCCATAATTTCCAAAAATAACAAAAAAACATGCTTTCTTTCAAAAAAGGGTCAAAACCCTAAAAATTGCGCCGATTTAATTTTCTTGCACGTGATCTGTTTTACCATATTGATGTAACTGTTTCCCGGAATGTAATAGTTTAATTAGGACATTATTTATCGCTTTCTTTTATTTTCCGCAATTTAAATTAAAGGGTTTGTTTTTGGCGATGTAAATACCCGACGCCTTGTAATAGTTTAGATTTAATTTCCGCACAATATTAACTGTTAGATGTTTGATAACTAGGCAATGCATGACAAGATCAATCTTTAATCTAAAATCAATATAGCTCACCCATGACATGTACAGATAAAATTAACCAAAGTAACACACTTGCACATGCCACTCTTAGGGTACACCTCACTTGGTTGCCTTCGAACTTGGTCATTGAGTATAGGAAGTTTTAGAGGTTGCCCTCTTGTCCAAAGATCATAAGTTGCCTCGAAACGGTTGCCTCGAAAAAAATGATCTAAGACATTAGGGTTACTACTAAGGCGTCCTAACATTGCTTTAGTGACCACACGTCCCTTAATCGAATTGACCGGAAAACTCCAACGACGATGCTACCTACTCCTCAATAGTGGGATAACATTGTCTAAAGGACATTAGCACAGTTTAATTCCTTTTTCGAGTAGGTAGATGGTTCTTAAGTACTTGCTCCTTTTAAAACAAAACAAAACTTTTCGCACTTACACTCCTTTCAAACAAAAAACTTGTTTCAAACCCACAAACACAAAGAAAAGCAATTTTTGAAAACACTATGAGAAAGTACCTAAGAGCCCGTGGATAACCACAGATAGAAAGGGTGCTAACACCTTCCCTTTCTATAATCTACCTCCCGGACCCGAGAAACATCTCGAAAAAGAAATTTTTTTGTGCTTTTTTCCTTTCCTTGTTGGATAAATAAAAGACGGTGGCGACTCTTGCTTACCGCGACATTTTGCGAAAACAAACACAAAACGCGAACCAGCATTCCAAAAACAGTCAGTTCTCTTCCCACCGTATCACAGAACTGGCGACTCTGCTGGGGATATCTATAAGAGAGGTGTACCTTAGGATTAGATCACTGTTGTTTTCAATTGTTTGCTTTGTATGATTTATCTTAGTGGGCTTGTATCGGAGTTTCTATAGATCCTAACCCGAATCTGGGGGATACCCTTTAGGTAAGTAGCAATAAACTGTGAGGGAACTGTCCGGCGTAGACCGACACGGTTGAAGCAGTAGCTACGTTGGTGTGGCACTTTAGTCTGTACCAATATCCTTTGTGTTGGAACGAGGAGAATATGGGTCTTCTAAGGGGCCAGTAAGCACCAATTGACCTTAGAACCTTTAAATTGACCAACTTGGCCATAGAACAGTAGCAGTATGCTACACTCATTGAGACTAAACTCTCGCGATGATTCCGGCTGCAAGAAAAGGTTGCTAAACTGGAATTATGACCGATTGAGGGTAGTCAGTGATATTGAGATCCTCTAGAACCCGATTACTATTTTTAGGACAGGTTTAAACCAACTGAACTGAAATAGGGTAGTACCTAAACTGCATGCCAGCCTAAACTTAAGGCTGTTTATGTGACTTGTGTGCCTTCAAACTTGAACTACTTGCACATTCTTGTTATCTGACAACATGAGTTCCTTGCAGGTTTTGTTTACAGTCCTTATCCAATAATTTGGATTTATTGCAGGGTTTACTTACATCACTTCACACTTTTGCTTAAACGCATATCATATACATCATAATATCATGCCTTAACATTTCCTTAACCATTTCAAGGATCTCAAGGGTTTGTGATGCAGGTTATGGTAAATCAAATGTCTAGCAAGGGGCAAAGGGGATTTATTTTCCTCTAGCCAATGTCATCTAGAGATCAAAACACGATAATTTGAGTCGGTGGCTATGATCCACTTGACATGGTGAGCTTGACTCTTGAAGAAGGACTCTTAACAACACGAAGTTTCTTCAATCAAAGCTGCAAAATTCAAATTCTAACAAGTTTCTTGTTTACCCCGCGAGATCCTTAAAAACATTGCATACATATATCATACATATCATTGCATAACAGGTCTTCCAATACAGGTCTCTCATGTTCTCGCTGTTTATTTCAGCAATGGCTTTCCAACCAGACAACCAAGATCTTCAAACTCGAGAAGCTCAGTTTAGGGACGTATTCCTAAACCTATCCAAGGGGCAGGAAGAGTTGAAAACACTTCTCGTTGGGAACTTGGTCAAGAAAAGTCCTGAAGACAATAAGGACGAACGGATGGAACAACTGCAAGCTGAGTTCAGTGCCATGAAAACCCAGATGCTGGGGAAGATGGCTCTTATCCAAGGCTTAGCTCGGGAACAAGAAGAGCTGAGAACCATTATCAACCAGCTTCATCATGACAGATACAACAACATGAAGCAAACAGTCAGGGCCGGAGGCCAAGTCACTAATCAACTTTCAAGAAAACTAAGTTTGGGTTTGGTGAGGAATGGACATTTCCAAGTTGCTGCAACCTTGCGAGTCCAACAACAACCTCGCCAAAAACAACGGGTTAATCAGAGTAAGCCGGATACACCTAAGAGGCAGTTTACCAAGCTCAACATGTCGCTGTCTCAAGCTTTACAACACCTGTTGAGATTGAATCTGGTGACGTTAAGGGACCCTCCTAAGAATCCCAACACAGCCTCCCCAAGGTACAATCCTGATGCAAGGTGTGCATATCACTCCAACAGCTCGGGGCATGATACTAACATCTGTTAGATGTTGAGAAACAAAATTCAAGACCTGATTGATGAAGGAGCATTGGAACTCACACAAGACGGTCAGATTGAATTCTTTTGCCACCCCCTCAAGGTTCACCATTTGAAATGACAAGTACTGAGACGAGAAGACTTTTGTTCATTAGAATTTTCAATTTGTAATTTTCTTTTGATTGTTCGAACATTTATTCATGTCAAACTTTATTACTTTATCAATGCATTGCATATGTCTGTTTTGAATCAATCCATTTGTATTCACTATATTCAAATTGCTTTCATCTTTGTGATGATCAACTCTCGAAAAAAAATTCTAAGCCTTTAGAGGGAGGATGACAAAAATGATATCAAAATCTCTACAGTATGCTTTTGAACATACCCCGCTGACGATGTACATGCATTCTTTTAAATCCTAAACAGTGGAGTTATAAGGAAGATAATCCCTAGTCAACCCCTTTGAGCCAAAGAAGTTGGAGTTATTCTTTTCACAAATTAAAACCCTTAATTATAACCTGGGGCAGGGTAGTTTTTCTCAGTTGATCCAGGTGCACAATGAATGGCATCAAAGAAGGCCTTCCGTAACAAAAGACGATGTTGGTTCCGTATAATCGTAAGGACATGCAGTCATTATCTCTCAAAATAAAAGCCTAATAAGTCAAAACCTATGAAGGAGACTTACAAAACTGGGGCATCCCGCTGACTGTAATCACAAAAGAAACAGTTCAGGCAAAAGACAGGGATAATAAAATCAAAAGAGATCCTACAAACTCTCAACAAAATGACTTCCCGTTCAAACTAAATTGTCAGTATCCGAACCATCACTGGTATATCAAAGCAAAGACTCAAACAAGATCTAATGCACGATTAGCTGAGTTTAGGATTGAAGAACATCACGCAGAACGGGTGGGTACAAATAAAATTTGAGCCTTTATCCTTTGTTTCTTAAACCGTGAACCAGGCTACGTTATAACCCTTAAAAAGTCCTAGCTGAAGCATGGGTTAGTCCGAAAGCATACTGTTACAAAAGATATTCTGACTCCTGTAGGGCTTGCTGTAAATCCTGAGTTGACGTCACATTTAACAAAATTTTCCTATCTTACTGAAAAAATGCATTTTCAAAAAAAAAAAAAACTTCAAGAGAGACATAAGCTTTGCGTTCTTAAAATAATATTGTTTGCATATGACTATTTGTTCAACAGCAGAGAAATTCGCACGACGAATATCTAGTGAACAAAAAACCTTCTCAATAAAAAGGATCACCTCAAGTGGAAAAACACTTCCAATCAAGGGGCACGGCATGATCATTGTCCATCATCTGGGGCAGTCAAGTCAAGATTCAAGGAATCTCTCAAAATGCCAAATAGCCAGGGGCAAATCTCCATCTGAATCAATTGGGGCATTGGACATGAATTCCAGCAACGAATCTTGCATGATCAAACGAAGATCTTCTGGTAGTATGGCAACACAACACTACCGACAGTGACACCTCCCTACATCTCTGAGAGCGTGGACATAGTCAAAAAAAGTACTACGCATAATTAAAGACCCGCTAGGTTGACTGGCCTAGGCAAAAATAAGGGCATCCCGACGAACCAAAAGGGTTCGGGCAAAAATTAATGATAAAGAATGAAAAATCTGTACACCCGGCAAGTCGAAAACCTGAAAAGGCGACTTGGGCAAAAAAGGGCATCCCGGTGGACTGAAAACCCGAAAGGGCGGTCCAGGCAAAAATTAGGGATCAAAGCGTACGACTATGTCTCGTCATCTCGTCACTGGCCTACCAGAAGAAGACTTGTCATTTTGACTGAAAGATACCAAGCACCTTATAGGTGGGGATAATACTCGATCCACAGGGCCTCTGCATGCACCTTCTCCCGCAAAAACAGGGGCAAATAAGAATTGTCCAAACTGTATAGTTGCTTTGTCCATCAGGTACAAGGTAGATTCATCTGAAGAATATGGCTAAGATACCTTCACTCCCCGCAGAGTAAGACAATAATGATAGCTCTCTCTCAGCTGAGACTTGCAAACATGAACGAATCAGCAATACTCTCCCCACGCAGAATTTATCTACCTCAGCACTGAAAGGGTCTTAATATTCCCCAGCGGAGTATAAGAATATTCCCCAGCAAGTATAAGAGTATCCCCGGCAGTCTTGATATTCCTCAACGGAGTATAAGAATGTTCCTCAGCAGAATACAAGATACCCCAGTGGAGTCAATATTTTCCCAGCACAGTCTGAAGAAGGCTTCCCCAATGGAGTTGAATCATTATCCCCAGTAGACTCTGGAAGCTTATCCCCTGCAGAGCACGAATAAATCTCCCCAGTCAAATTCAGAGGGTTGTCCCCGCAAGAGTCTAACAGGATTATCCCTAGCAAGTTGCAACTGAAAGATTATCCCCAGAGAAGTTCTTTCCTTTCACAAGCAGGAATTCAATCCTCAACAGATTTAATATCACCGGCAACGGTAATCCATCCCCAGCGGAATTTATCGTTGAAATCCCCAGCGGAGTTTATCATTGAAATCCCCAGCGGAGCTTATCAGCGGAATCCTCAGCGGAGTTTATCGTTAAAATCCTCATTAGAGCATCTCTTCCCCATAGAGTAATTCCCCTCGGAGTAATCTTCTCATTAGTTTATTCCCCAACGGAGTTATACTCTCCCGCAAGTTTATCATCTTCGTTCATCATCCCTAGCGGAAACGAAGAATCTAACTATATTCTCCAGCAGCTCCGGGATTTATTTTCCCCAGCTAAAACATCACATTTTCATACATCATGATACATGCATATACGCATTATACCATACTATCTCATTTATGTTGAGAACATCATTGCTTGATCCATATCATGCATTGCATATGACTGACTTTTACCTTTCAGGAAAGATGCAGTCAAATTCTCAACTATGTCAATGGAGACAAAATCAGTTAAACCGATTCCTAAAGATTTTTCTGAGGCAAAGCCAGTCAATGGAGACAAAATCAGTTAAATCGATTCCTAAAGATTTTTCTGGGGCAAAGCCATTCAATGGAGACAAAATCAGTTAAATCAATTCCTAAAGATTTTTCTGAGGCAAAGCCAGTCAATGGAGACAAAATCAGTTAAATCGATTCCTAAAGATTTTTCTGAGGCAAAACCCATCAATGGAGACAGCCCGTCAATGGAGACAACCCGTCAATAGAGACAACCCGTCAATGGAGACAACCTGTCAATGGAGACAACCCGTCAATAGAGACAACCCGTCAATGGAGACAACCTGTCAATAGAGACAACCCATTAATGGAGACAACCCGTCAATGGAGATAACCCGTCAATAGAGACAACCCGTCAATGGAGACAACCCGTCAATAGAGACAACCCATCAATAGAGACAACCCCTCAATGGAGACAACCTGTCAATGGAGACAACCCGTCAATAGATACAACCCGTCAATGGAGACAACCTGTCAATAGAGACAACCCGTCAATGGAGACAACCCGTCAATGGAGACAACCCTTCAATGGAGACAACCCATCAATAGAGACAACCCGTCAATAGAGACAACCCGTCAATGGATACAACCCGTCAATAGAGACAACCCGTCAATGAAGACAACCTGTCAATAAAGACAACTCGTCAATGGAGACAACCCGTCAATGGAAACAACCCGTCAATAGAGACAACCCGTCAATGGAGACAACCTGTCAATGGAGACCACCCGTCAATGGAGACAACCCGTCAATAGAGACAACTCGTCAAAGGAGGCACCCCGTCAAAAGAGACAACCCGTCAGCAAAGACAAAACAACCTACCAACAATCTCCAAATGGCATCTGTAAGCCCATTCCCGACATCACAATGCTGATGCTACTTCATGCGAGTGCAAATTTCTGGCCACTCTAGTATTCAATCATCTTCCACCTTCGGATCACGAAAGGCCTGAACGCCAATCTATATCCTCAGGTTTAAGAAGATTGAAAAGGGGCAACTGTTGTACCCCAAAATTTGCTCTCCCATATTTCTCAAAACATTTGAAGAAAGATTCACAAGTCCAACCCGACGCGTCATATTCAGGTGTTCTTTCGGCAGGATATCTCTGATAACGTATTCTCAAATTCAGGTTCGGCTCAAGAGTCAATTCTTTAAAGAATGTATCCGAATTTGTGAGTTTTCTCGAAGAAATATGGTGAAAAAGTGTGCTGAAAGTGCAGTTTTTACGCGCTAAAAAATTCATAACTTGAAGATCGTGGCTCGTTTTGAACCCGTTCCGGTGGCCAAAATTCCGTCTTGACGTCATCTATGTTTTCATTCTCACGGCTGGAAGCCAATTTCGATCAGAAGGTCTTCAAAAATGTGGATTTATCAAGTATTTTCGTACAGAAAATTTGTGACATAAGTTTATTTGCGTCATGTTCAGAAAATCATAACTTAGTCGATTTTCATTGTATCGAGCTGGTTCTGGCGCCAAAATTTCACAAATTGAGTTGGCTAAGTTTTCACAGAAGGTATTGAGTTCGAACGGTATCTAAAAGATCTTCATTTTTTGCTCAGAGCACGCGTGACGCGCTGAAAATCCTGAATGCTGAATATTATTTCATCTGGGCCGAAACTTCAAAAATTCATAACTCGGTCAATTTTTATCGTATTGGGCTCATATTTTTACACAAGGTCACTAACTCATAGATCTACAACTTTTCTTTAAAAGTCGAGACTGAATTATGCTCCGATCAATACCAGTTTTTTATTGAAGAACGTGTCAGAGTCGACATTGGAGCCCAAAATAAGTTTGTCTGAGCTGAAACTTCAAAAATTTATAACTAATTCACCATTTATCCGATTGAGCCAATTTTCAGACAGCAGTTAGTTCTCGATGTCGGCTACATTTTATTTTCACATTTCAATTTCAAAAATTGCACTTAAGCCCCTGCGATTTTGCCTAGAACGTGACAGATTCAAGTGAATATTGGAGGCCCAATTGCACATTCAAAGCTCATTTTTTGCTCTCTAATTTCTATTATATAATCCCATTCTTTTCACACAAACGAGAAGAAAAAAACCCTTGCCACAACGTTGTCAGAATATCAAATTCTTTCAAGAACCCTAAAACCTTGAAATCCTTATTACAAATCCCTCTCTCACTACAAACAAGTCATCCCAGTTACAAACCAACATCTCACTACAAACAAGTCATCCCGATTACAAACCAACATCTCACTACTTCTACAGTAAGGGTAAGGCTGCCTTGATCTCCATGATCAAAATTCATAAAAGCATTCATATCACTATTTCTCCGAGGATAAGGCTGATTTGATCTCCATGATCAAAAAGGTATAATCATTCATACATGCCATATTGGGCCTAAACATTAAATTTCTTTATATATTGGCTTTATTTGTATTTTATGATATATAGTAATTTATTTAATGTGTTCATGAGATTCAACACTGCAGATTTAGACAGGATCCCATGCAGGTTCATCAAGGAACGTTGAGGCCAAAACACAAATGGCAAAAGCCAAAGCACGAATGGCAAAAGCCAAAGCACAAATGGCCAAAACAGAACAGTTTACACATGACACCAATACATGGCGAGACAGACATCCTGAGAAGGTTAAGGAACGTTGAGGCCAAAACACAAATGGCCAAAAGCCAAAACACAAATGGTCAAAACAAAACAGTTTACACATGACGCCAACAGCTGTTTCACCCCTCCAATCAGGCCCGTAAACTCCTAAACTCTCTCTCTATTTTTATTATTTTCCTTTAATTAATTAATTGTTATTCTTTTTATTAATCACTAACCAATTAATCTTTTTTCTTAATAAAATCAAAAACAAATAAATATATTTTATTTATTAAAATTAAATTCAGCACTTTATTTTTGTAAATAAATATTAATTCAATTAATTTAGTTTAATTAGGAAATAACTTTAATATTTTTGCAATAATTAAAATTAATTTAGATAATTAGGTTTTTATTAGCTTTGATTAATTTATTTTATTTCTTTAAATACTCAAAAATCCAAAAATATTTTCATTATTTAATTTAATTTAATTGTTCGTTTAATTTAATTCCATAATTTCCAAAAATAACAAAAAAACATGCTTTCTTTCAAAAAAGGGTCAAAACCCTAAAAATTGCGCCGATTTAATTTTCTTGCACGCGATCTATTTTACCATATTGATGTAACTGTTTCCCGGAATGTAATAGTTTAATTAGGACATTATTTATCGCTTTCTTTTATTTTCCGCAATTTAAATTAAAGGGTTTGTTTTTGGCGATGTAAATACCCGACGCCTTGTAATAGTTTAGATTTAATTTCCCGCAATTTAATTTCCGCACAATATTAACTGTTAGATGTTTGATAACTAGGAAATGCATGACAAGATCAATCTTTAATCTAAAATCAATATAGCTCACCCATGACATGTACAAATAAAATTAACCAAAGTAACACACTTGCACATGCCACTCTTAGGGTACACCTCACTTGGTTGCCTTCGAACTTGGTCATTGAGTATAGGAAGTTTTAGAGGTTGCCCTCTTGTCCAAAGATCATAAGTTGCCTCGAAACGGTTGCCTCGGAAAAAATGATCTAAGACATTAGGGTTACTACTAAGGCGTTCTAACATTGCTTTAGTGACCACACGTCCCTTAATCGAATTGACCCAAAAACTCCAACGACGATGCTACCTACTCCTCAATAGTGGGATAGCATTGTCTAAAGGACATTAGCACAGTTTAATTCCTTTTTCGAGTAGGTAGATGGTTCTTAAGTACTTGCTCCTTTTAAAACAAAACAAAACTTTTCGCACTTACACTCCTTTCAAACAAAAAACTTTTTTCAAATCCACAAACACAAAGAAAAGCAATTTTTGAAAACACTATGAGCAAGTACCTAAGAGCCCGTGGATAACCACGGATAGAAAGGGTGCTAACACCTTCCCTTTCTATAATCTACCTCCCGGACCCGAGAAACATCTCGAAAAAGGAATTTTTCTATGCTTTTTTCCTTTCCTTGTTGGATAAATAAAAGACGGTGGCGACTCTTGCTTACCGCGACATTTTGTGAAAACAAACGCAAAACGCGAACCAGCATTCCAAAAACAGTCAGTTCTCTTCCCACCGTATCACAGCCCCGAACAACAAAATAAAGATGATAGTAGTTCCCGGTTTGGGGTAAACTTGTAGAGATACCTGAGAAGAAAGATCATTTTGGTTTGGGCTACAAACCATCAAAGGCTACTCTGAAAGGCAATGGGCAATTTCCTCCTATCCAGGAAACCTTCGTCAGCAAAGGAGTAGAGCATGGTGGACAAGTAGCAATGACATCCAACAAGAGAAACACCAAAGGAGCATCTAACTTCATCCGTGAATGTTCTCTAAGAGAAGAGCTCAAGAATTGGACAGGTGTGGAGATTCTAGTGATCTTTTTCTTTCCAAAGTAATTTTCTATTTTTAAAAGAACCTAGGACACGCCTGAGGCATCGGGGTAGCTTGTAAGGGCCCCCAATTTGTTTTCAAATAGTATTTTCAATTAATAAAATTTATGTTTTGCACTAGATTAAGATCCTTGTCTTTCTTTTGCATTTCCCTTTCCTTTTCAAAAATGGCAATACTTTTCTTCATATGCATTTTTCAAATTCACATTCTAAAATGCACCAAAACATGATAAAATGCGTAGATCCGCATCTAAACCCACTAATAATGTTATTGCTTCTATCCTATATAACTTTGATGCACCAATTAACCAAGCTGAAGAGGAAGATGAAGAAGATCTCGAACTGTTCGAAGAATTGGAAAGTGTATTAGAGAAAAAAGCAGATAATATACAACCATACCGAGAATCTATTGAGATCATCAATCTTGGCAATGAAAAAGATCCAAAAGAGATCAAGCTAGGCGCAACCTTGGAGGAAAGCGTCAAAGAAAGGTTGGTCAAGCTTTTGCATGAGTACGTGGATATATTTGCCTGGTCTTACAGAGATATGTCGGGATTAGATACAGATATCGTAGTGCATAGACTAGCTCTCAAAGAAGGTTATTTACCAGTTAGACAAAAACTCAGAAGAACTTGTCCAGACATATCTAACAAGATTCGAGAAGAGGTCATTAAACAATTTGATGTAGGGTTCTTAGCCATGGTAGATTATCTACCTTGGATAGATAACATCTTGTCAGTTCCCAAGTAGGACAGTAAAGTATGCATGTGTGTAGACTATTGGGATCTAAATAAAGCAAGTCCCAAAGACGATTTCTCGTTACCTCACATAGATGTTTTGGTAGACAATACAACTCAAGCTTCGATATTCTTGTTCATGGATGGTTTCTCAGGTTATAATCAAATCAAAATGATTCCCAAGGATATGGAAAAGACTACTTTCATGACTCCTTTGGGTACCTTCTGTTACAAAGTATACCCTTCGGTCTAAAGAATACAGGGGCAACTCATCAAAGAGCAATGGTCACGTTATTTCACGAGATGATCCACAAAAAAGTCGAGGTATACGTGGATGATATAATTGCCAAATCCCATACAAAGGGGGATCACATTGTTCACTTGTAGAAATTATTCGAACTTATACAGAAATTCAAACTGAGGTTGAATTCGAACAAATGTACATTTGGTGTCAGGTCGGGCAAATTATTGGTTTTTATTGTAAGTCAGTGAGGTATTGAGGTGGATCCTGACAAGGTGAATGCCATACAAGAAATTTCATCTCCAAAGATAGAAAAAGAGGTTTGTGGTTCCTTAGGGCATTTGAACTACATTTTAAGGTTCATATCACACTTAACTACTACGTGCGAGCCTATATCCAAATTACTTCGAAAAGATCAAACAGTGGAGTGGAATGATGACTGTTAGACAACCTTCGAAACAATAAAGCAATATTTACAAGAGTCACCAATCTTGATGCCACCGGTTCCTGGAAGACCACTTATCATGTACTTAGAAATTCTTGAAGGATCTATGGGATGTGTATTGGGGAAACATGACGAAACATGTAAAAAAGAGCATGTGGCCTACTACCTTAGCAAGAAATTCACTGACTGCAAAACCAGACACTCACTCCTCGAGAAGACTTGTTATGATTTGGCTTGGGCCACTAAACGACTGAGACACAACATTTTAACCCATACCACGTGGTTAATAGAAATAATGGATCCTCTAAAGTATATGTTTGAAAAACCAGCTCTTACAAGAAGAATTGCTAGATGGCAGATATTACTATCCGAGTACGAAATCCAATATGTTAATCAAAAGGCCATCAAAGGTAGTCTACTAGTTGATCATCTAGCTCATCAGCCATTGCCAGAATATCAACCAATGAAGTTTGACTTTCCATATGAAGATGTCATGGTTATAGGTGACTACGAAATACTAGGACCCGACGAAGGACCTGAACCAGGGGCACGTTGGACAATCATGTTTGATGGTGCTTCAAATGCACTAGGACATGGAATTGGGGCAGTGTTGACTTCTCTGAAGAATTTCCACAAACCTTATACTGCAAGGTTATGTTTTGATTACACCAACAGGGTTGCTGAATACAAAGCTTGTATCTCGGGTCTAGAAGTTGCTATTGATCTAAGGATTAAACACCTCAAAGTGTATGGAGACTCAGAATTGGTTATATACCAAGTCAATGGTGAATGGGATACTCGACATCCCAAATTTATTCCATATCAGGATCATGTTTTGAAGCTAGCCACGAAATTCACTGAGATCACTTTCACTCACACTCCGCGAGAAGAAAATCAAATGGCAGACACCTTGGAAACTTTGTCAGCCATGTTCAAGGTAACTTGGCCAAATCATGAGCCGTGCATCATAATTAGACACTTCAAAGAACCTGCGCATTGTCTCTCCATTGAAGAAGGACAGGATAGCAAACCTTGATTCTATGACATCAAGAGGTATTTGGAGAAATAAGAATATCCAGAAAACGCATCAATAATTGACAAGAAAACTCTATGAAAGCTAGCTACGAAGTTCTTTTTAAATGGTGATGTGTTGTACAAAAGAAACTATGATATGGTGTTACTCAGATGCATCGAGAAACACGAAGCAGATACGCTTATGAGAGAGATCCTTGAAGGAACCTTTGGGACTCATACAAATGGACATGCCATGGCTAGAAAATCTTAAGAGCGGGTTATTATTGGTTGACAATGGAAGCTGATTGCTACCATTATACGAAGACATGTCATAAATTCCAAATATATGCTGACAAAATGCACGTGCCACAAACCCGTCTGAATGTTCTGAGTTCACCTTAGCCATTCTCGATGTGGGGAATTGATATGATAGAAATAATCGAACTGAAGGCTTCTAATGGACACTGATTCATACTAGTCGTCATTGATTATTTTACCAAGTGGGTAGAAGTTGCGTCTTATGCAAAGGTGACAAGACAAGTGGTTACTTAGTTTATCAAGCAAAATATTATATGCCGATATGGGGTTCCAAGGAGAATTATTACATGCAATAGGTCCAACTTGAACAACAAAATGATGAAAGAGTTACACAATGATTTCAAGATCGAGCATCATAATTCATCACCTTATTGACCCAAGATGAACAGATCCGTTGAAGCTGCCAATAATAATATCAAGAAAATCATTCAAAAAATGGTAAAGACATATAAAGATTGGAACGAAATGCTTCCCTTTGCTCTATATGGCTACTGTACCTCAGTACATACTTTGACAGGTGCAACTCCTTTCTCTCTTGTTTATGGCATGGAGGTTGTACTCCTTGTTGAAGTGGAGATTCCATCACTACAAGTTCTAATGGAAACCAAGCTTGAAGAATCAGAGTGAACTCAGGCACGACTTGATCAGCTCAACCTTATTGAAGAAAAATGCTTAATAGCTTTGTGCCATGGTCAGTTGCACCAAAAGCGAATGAAGAAAACATTTGATAAAAAGGTCTGTCCTTGAGTGTTCAAAGAAGGGGATTTGGTTCCCAAGAAAATTCTGATACCTCACCTAGATTCACGTGGTAAACGGACACCTAACTATGAAGGTCCATATATGGTTAAAGCAGCATTCTATGGTGGAGGTCTTGTCCTCACAACAATGGATGGGGAAGAATTACCACACCCTATGAATCTCGATGCAGTCAAAAAATACTATGTATAAAAATCCTGCTAAGTCATAACTCTAAACGGGTGACCTAGGCAAAAAGGGGCGTCCCGGTGGATTGAAAACCATAAAGGGAGATCCAGGAAAAAATTAGGGACACAAGAAAATTTATTATCCCAGTGGATTGAAAACCCAAAAGGGAGATCCAGACAAAAGTTAGAGATCTTATTCAGAAAATGAACAAATAGACTGCGATTCGAGAATTCATTACCACAACTATGAAAGAGAATAGTCGATCTAAATCATCTGACTCATAAGTAAAGGATATTGGAGTTATCAAAGGATATTTGAGAAACAAAAATATCAATTATCATTTTTATTGCCATTTTCAAATTTTGTTAAACTTTCTATAATTATATCTTTTTAGGAATTGCATCTTGTACTCTCCCCTATTCAAAGGCACTTTCATCAATAAAATAATCTATTTTTCAAATTCAAAATCAATTGTGTTTTTCTTTTTTCAACTTGTTTGCAAAATACTACAAATATTTCTTGTAAACACTGCGTTAAAATTATTTTGGGGGTTTGACAAAACAAATAAAAGCATTTGATAAAGCATCAAAAATCATTTTGGTTAGAAGAACGTCGAAAGAAAATCCACGTCTACGTCCACACCTACGCCTACGCCAATGATACAATTATCAATAACTTGCTGACACTATTCACCATGATATATCAAAATTCAAATCAACTTGGAGACACCATAATGAAACAACAAACAACGTTGGGGAGTCAGTGACTTAGAAAACCAATGATTTAAAAGGGGGAAATTATCAAAAACACTTGGTGCATATACATACGAGACATTTGGTGCATACACAAAATAACACATTTGGGTATCACAGAATTGTCCTTGGGTATCATATCAAGTTAGGGAATTATGCATATACATTGGGCATTGCATTTTCAAAATTTCTTCGTCCAAGAATACTGCGAAACACTTTGGGGCTTATTACGAGCTAACTTATCTACGCAAACCAAAAGTTCAAACCTTAGCATTGTTCAACAAATACCTTAGTTGAGAACAGACACAACCGGTAAATCATTATATCTTTGGTTTAGTTATCTAAGATTCAACTATCAAAACCCTCTTTTCAAAATCCGCATTATTTATCCCCTAGGTAGTGATAAATATGAAAATTTACGATGTAGCTTACTATGTTAGTCTCGAAGCTTTAGTAAGTTATATATTTTTTCAAAATCGTATTATATACTCCCTAGGTTACGGTAGGTATGCGATAATATGCGATATAGTTCATTGTGTCACTCTTAAAGCAACGCTGAATTATCAAGTTTCTGATATTTATCCTCTAAATCGTTATAAGTACACCAGTCTACAATATGCCCTACTATGTTCGTCTTGAAGCGTTAGTAAGATATGTTCAAACCTGTATCAATTACTCTCTAGGTTGTAGTAGATATATGAAATCTACGATATAACTCATTGCGTCAGTCTCGAAGAAATAATAAGTTATCTATTTCCTGCGATGTAATTCATTATGTCAGTCTCCAAGCAACAATGAGTTTTAAAACTGTGTGTTGTTCATCCCCTAGGTTGTGATGAATAGAAAAAAATCTATGTTGTAGCTTGCTATGTTAGTCTCGAAGTGTTAGTAATTTAATTTTCAAACTTGTGTTGTTTATCTCCTAGGTTACGGTAAATGCGCAAAATCTACAACTACTTTTTCTAGGTGTTGACGAGTTATCCACGTCATCTTATCTAGGTCAATTATACTCTTTGCTCAGGCATGAGTGATTTAACTGCATCACCATGGTCAATTTATCTTTTAGGTTTTATCTTTTCATATCTTTTCAAGTCTGCGGTCAAATTTTGGAGTCTTCTATTATTTAATAACCCTCCAACCCGAATGTACAAGACCTTCTTATTCTCGAAACCTTCAATCGAAAGGCGGTTAAATAGGGACAACTGTCATACCCCAAATTTGTCCCTCTAGTGTCAATAATCAATTCATTTTTTGCTGTTTATTTTGTTATTCAAATTTTGGTGCTATTGTATTTTTTGTTGTTAATAATTTGTATTTTTCATAGTATTTATGGTGATGGGGGATAAAATAGTAAGAGGGGTGTAGTCTTTAAAATGGGTTTAGTATTTCAATTCAAAAGGTCTATTAAGTTTTTATGCCCATTAGATTCATTGATCCGGGTTGACCAAAGTCAACATTGGTCTTTCCTTATTTTTATTATTATTATTATTCAACCATTATTATTATTTTCAAAAAATAAGTATTAAAGAGAGGTTGACCTAGAGTCAACTCCCTCTGATTATACGTTATTATTTTTTTTTACATTATATTATTTTTATTATTACTTTTTATTTTCTTATACAAATTTTGTTGACCAAGTCAGAAGTTAGGGTAAAACCCTAATTCCAAAACAACACCCAATTTCACCTTCTTCTTCCCTAAGCTACTCGGAAAGCCCAATAAACATTGATTTTGAATTGAATATGGAAATCTTATATTTAATCAAAAGATTTGATTTTTATTAAATTAAACTAATTTACAATATAATAGTGTCCAGATACATACATAGTACAAACCCTAACTCTAATCTAAATCCTTCTAATTTACATTCGAATCAAATCTTAAATTGATTTTGATTGAATTAATTTCTGACCTAAAACTGTCAATCAACTAACAAATTTCCTAATTAAATCTACTCTAAAACCGATATAAACCTAAGATTAGAACCTAAGAAGGACGAAGAAGAAGAGAATTAGAGACCTATTTGCTTGAATCTCTGTTGCATCTTCAAATTTTTGGACCTTGAGACTGGAGATTTGAAGATTAAAGAGAAGTCCATTGATGTACCTCCGTCTTTATTATACCTGAACCAAAGGAAAAAATGAGAAAGAGATTAGAAGGAGAAAACCAGAAGAGGAATTTAATACGAAAAGTTTCACTGCACGGACGGTAATCCTAAAAAACATAACGTATGGTTTCTTATTTTGATGTTGATTGGTGTTTCTCTTCTTCAATTTCTGTTTGGATTAAGGTTTTTAGGTTTTTGATGTTGGGTTAGGGTTAGGATAAAACACGTTAGGTTTTGTTGATTTGGGTTAGGGTTAGGTATGAATAACTTAGGGTTGGATGATTTGGTTAGGGTTGGGGAAGTAGGGTTGGGGTTTGGATGAAGATTGTTAGGGTTAGGTTTAATCTTCATAGGGTTTTTGTGAACCCAGATGAAGATACAAAGGGTTCTGGGTTTTGGTTGAAGATATTCATAAGATCTGGGTTTAGGGATGAATTTGGGCGGTGGTTGTGATGAATATTTGAAGTTTCTAGTTGAATGTCAACCGGAAACTGGAAAGAAAGATGATGTTGGCGATGGTGTGAGGTGGCCAGTACGGTGGGGCGATTTCTGGCGCGATTAGATTCTAGAGAGAAGGCAGAGCCTCTCTCTCTAGAAATGTATAAGGGTTTGTTTGTTTTGTAGAGAGAGAGAGAGAGAGAGAGAGAGAGAGAGAGAGAGAGAGAGCGAAGAGAGGAAAATTGACTCAAGAGCTCAGGATTCCTCTTATATAGGGCTCCCTCTGTTTGTTGATGTTAGACGCGTGGCCTCATGATGGCCACGCGATCAGCATACCTTGACTCATCTCCTATGCTTATCCATACAATACCCCCTCAGTCAACATTTAATCATGTTCCTCCATTATATTTACTTAATGGACCCAGAGTCTGTTTGGGCCAAGGCCCGTTATATTGGCACCCCTTGTTTTACTTACTTGGTTATAATTAACACCCCTGCGCCTTATTGGACTGAAACAAAACACTGGGCTCAAGTCAGTCTATCTACACCCCCTGCTTTTACTAAGCTAACTAAAAATACACCCCCTCTGATTTATTTAAATAATTTATTAATTCAATTATTGTGTTTAATTTATTTTTAATTTGTTTCAATTATTTATTCTTTATTTATTTATGCATTAATAATCATCAAAATTTCTCTTATCATTTTTTTATTGTGCACTAAAATATTTTTGCATTTATCATAAATTATTTTGATAAATAAATAGTGTGTTGTTATTAAAGTATTTAATATATATTTAATAATAATAAAATAATTATTTGTTAAATATTTTCTAAAAAATACTAACCATGTTTTTTTTTCTATTTATTAAATATTTTCAAGTATTTAAACTCCTTTTTTCCATATTGCATCATAAAATTCTAAGACAACTAACCCATCAAATACTAACATCTTTTTACTAACTTAATTTCAAATTCAACTTTATTTTCAAAAATGATTATGGAGATATTTTCTATTAACTGCGAGCTACGTCTACGACTACGCTATTTTCAAACCCAGACAAGGTTCAAGGAGAATTCAAAATATTTCCATAATCCATAAAAAAAACTAACCAAACACATTCGAACTACGAAATTGGACTCTGATTCTTCATAAAGAGATACATAGGCACGCAGCTTAAAAACCAAGATGAGTTCACAACTGAAAAACTAAATTCTTTTCTTAAATATATAGAAGTATTAAATAACAAATTCCCCCATTTTACTCTTAAACCTAAAAGTGGAGCCCCTTAAGAACAAGGGAGATGAAGGGTACATAACACATTTCCTTTATCTAACCGACTCACGAATTTAGAATCTCTGACAAAATTAGGGTTACCCATTATTCTCCCATCCTTAGAATAAAAATTAACGGTGGCGACTCTTTATTTTTGCCAGTTACGAAACAATTCATATGTTTTTTTGTGAGTTTGTAACCTCACCTCTTTCACCTTTCCAGCACCTCCAAACGATTTATCCATAATTTCACATGCTTCTTTTGTTGATTCAACATCACTCGACTTCTCAAAATCATTTGAATCAACACATTGATGAACTATAAAGAGAGCTCTATAATTTGTGGCACCTTTTCTTCATCTGTTGCTTCTTCTGCAAGCGGTGATACACCTTCCTTCACAAGATCCTAAAGATCTTGATAACAAAAAACCACCTTCGTCTACTTGCACCAATTCTTATAATTTTGACTCTTCAGAATCGAAATACTCGTTACAAATTCCTGTTTGGATGATTCACTGCCATTGTTATTACTTTCCTTGAATCCCTCAGTCAAAGCTCTAGATACCAGATGTTGGAATTAAACCCAAAACTTTGAGTAATTCTGAATCAGATTTGATAAACAAGATTCAATCAACCCGATCAAAATCCCTTGTTCTTCACTCTTCATTCAAGTGAATCAACCAACCTTGGTTGCAAGATAATTTTGCGCAGCAATTTAACAATGTAGAAGAAAATAAAAGATAATTGGATAAGAAGAAGAAGTTAGGGTCTGAACATAAGAAAAAAAGAGTTTTTGAATTCTGCAAAGTAACCTCTCTGCTTTTTATTATGCAAACTGCAATGTTAATCACTATGTTATAAAATAGGGGTTACTCCCTCTATTTATAGTTTTAGATTAGTTTTCTCCCTAACTCAAAGCCCACAACACAAAAGCCCAAAATACCTATTTAAGCCTAAGTTGAAATCTTATGTCAAGACCACCTCTTTTGACACTTCGACTATTAAACAACTCGACACAAACACATAATAATTTCGACATACACATAGTTTCGACACAAAGAATTATATTCTTTAACAGTTATACCATAAACTTATAAAATGATACCTTTTTAATCTTCAATTTAAATGTACAACTATCATTTCTCTATTAAAAAACCTTTAAAAAAAGCATATATATGATAGATGGGCTAGACATATAAAAATATCTTCTATAGTGGTACACTTAGGAGACCCGGGGGTTCCATTAAAGGAATTAAAAACATAATTAACAAATTAATGGAGATTTTTTTAATAGGCAATAGATTCATAAGAGTATAAGGGATACTCCACCCCTTACAAAGGCGCACCCTACATTAAACAACGTAGAGGGAACAAACTCCAATCATGAAAATTGCAAACACCTCTAGGCTTACAAAAAAACTCCACACCAAATCCAAGATCTAGAAATAATGGAGGACATACACTCGTCAAAACTAAACTTACCGCCATTGAAGATCACCTCGTTCCAACAAGACCAGATAGTCCACATAACCGCCATCCAAATGATTCCTCCAACAATTCTCTCATTTTTATTATGCACCATGTGACATGAGAAAGCGTAATCCACAAATTCTTCTATGGATAACTTCCATGAGTCCCCTATCCACTTGAAAACCTTGCTCCAAATACAGGTGACCCTGCTGCAGAAATCAAACAAATGCCTGCAGGTTTTAATCTTGTCACTGGAACAAAACGAACAAGACAATTCACTGACAGATGTTATCACTCCCTTTTTAGCTAATTGTTCTTTGGTAGGAAATATGTCCTGGATGAACCTCCACGCAAAAAAATGGACATTGGACGACACCTTAGAATCCCAAAGACTCGTAAAAACCTGTAAATCTATGGAGTTAACCGTGCCAAGAGAGAGATTTACAAGAAAGTTGGCGCATGATTTAACAGAAAAACTTTTGTTCTCTTCCAACTTCCAACGAAACTCATCACAACAGTGTTTGTCTAATACAACTTCATGGAGCATCAGCTTAAGCTCATCCCACATAAACATATTATCTACTGCCTCACTAAAACCTATCAACTGATAATTCCAAGTCCAAACTGAATCCACCCAGATAATTGTGCCTGCCATGGTGATATATTTATTGTTTGTCGCTTAGAATAATTTCAGAAAAGTTGTGCATAACGGTTGATCACCAAGCCACGAAGCGAACCAAAAAGCAGTCATGTTACCGTTATTAATTTTGCAGGAAATGTGCTTCTGAAAACCAATATTTTCATCAGACGATGAATAGCCGTTCAGAATCAAATCCTTCCACCAGATTGAGTCATTTTTACCCAACACACTGTTATCTCTAATTAAAACTTGGACTTCTAGGTTATGATACATGAACCTCAAAATGTTACTCCACGCCGCATTAGGCTCCAACAAGATCCTCCACTTCCAATTGCAAATGAGGGTTTTGTTAATGATTCCCACGTCATTTACGCACAGGCCACCCTTATCAACCGTTCTGCAAACATTTTTCCAGCTGACCAGTGTATAGTTCTTCTATCCTCACAACCCTTCCAGAGGAAATTACTTTGGATACTCCTTATCTCATTCAAAAAAATTGAAGGAGCTTTGTAGAAAGATATAGAGTATATGGGAATGGCGTTTAGAACTGATTTGATCATCACAACGCGACAGGAAAAAGTAAGATGTCTGCCCCTCCAACTTGCTAATTTGCTTTTCAAATTTGAAATAAGTTCTTTCCTCATGCTAAGCTTCCTAGGGCTGTCCCCTATCCACACCCCAAGAACTTGAAGAGAAAAGAATATTTCTTACACATGAGGAAATCTGAAGCAGCATCAATGAGCCAATCTCCCAAGTTAATTTCATAAAGCTTTCTTTTATGGAAATTAACCTTCAGACCTGACATGATCTCTAACCCTCTTAAGATGACTTTTATACTCCATATATTCTTGATATCCCTTTCTGCCATGATAATTGTATCGTCCGCAAACTAGAGGATATCCACGGACTGATTCTCGCTAAGTCTAAATCCTGTGAAATCCCCCAAATTTGCAGCCTTTTGCACTATACCAGTTAAGCCTTCCATAGCTAACACAAAGAGAAATGGGGACAAAGGGTCCCCCTGACGAAGCTTTCTTTCAACAACAAAATTCTTTGTTACTCCTCCGTTAACAATAACTGACATTGTAATGGTAAAAGTTGTCCCCTCTATCCACCTCATCCATCTATCACTGAAATCGAGCCTCTTGAACATGTACCTTAGGTAATTCCAGTTTACACAATCGTACGCCTTTTCGAAGTCCACCTTCATAAGCATACATCTCCTCTTATTTCTTTTAGCCCAATCAATCACTTCATTGGCCGTAAGAACCCCCATCAAGAATGTTTCTCTCCGATATAAAAGTGGATTGATTTTTCGAAACGACTTTCCCTATAACATCCCTCAATCTTTTTTAGGAATACGCGTTAAAAAGGATGCAGTTCCAGATTTGATGAGTCTTCCAAAATAGTGAAAATCTGAGACAATGTTGAACACTTATCTGTTGGAAATCCACCAAATTCTATGATGAATTTCTACCACAATGACAATTTAATTATGAGACAAACAAAGAAAAGAAGACAAGACAAATATTTCTGCAGAGTTTCTCTCTGCTCACAAACTGTGAAAACTTTCTTATTCACTTTGCAACTGCAAAATACTGTGAATGACTTGCTTGACTTGCTTTCAAAATAGGGGTTACTCCCTCTATTTATAGCTGAGCTTACACCCTAAGCCCAAGGTCCAAAATATCTTTTTGTTACTAAATCAAATCTAATCAAATCTATTCTAGACTTAAATCAAATCTATTTAAATCTAAAACAAATCAAATCTTCTTTGACACATATGAATTACAATTTAACACACCACCTAATTCATTGTGTCTAAACTGTCTATGTTCATCATGGCCCTTAGCTTTCTAAATACTTCGACTTGCACCCCCTTCGTCATAATGTCTGCAATCTGATTCTCAGTTCTGCAGTGTTCCAAATTCATCTTCCCATCTGCTACCTGCTCTCAAAGATAATGGAATCTCATTTCGATGTGCTTACTTCGACCATGTGCTATTGGGTTCTTTGCCAGATTAATAGCTGACATGCTGTCTATCTTCATGGTAATTGTTCCATGATTTTTCCCTGTTATCTCTTCGACCAAGTTCACCATCCAAGTTGCTTGACATGCACAAAGAGAAGCAGCTATGTATTCTGCTTCGCATGATGATAATGCCACTACTGGTTACTTTCTTGAATTCCAAGCAATTGGTGCACCACCTAGCATAAACACATATCCTGCTGTTGACTTTCGATCTTCAGCATCACTACACCAACTCGAATTAGTGTATCCCACTAACTTGCATTCTTTTCCTTTATCAATTGCAGGAAACAAAATGCCATAATTGAAAGTTCCTTTGAGATACCTTAGTATCCTCTTCACTGCTGCTAGATGTGATACCTTTGGCTTCTGTATAAATCTACTTACCATACCTACATTGTATGCTAAGTCAGGCCTTGTATGACAAAGATATCTTAATGATCCAATAAGTCTTTTGTATTGGGTTGGATCAACATCATCTTCATCTGCATCTTTCGACAGTTGCAGTCTTGGTTCTGCAGGTGTCGAAGTTAAGTTACATTCTTCCATCTCAAACCTCTTGAGAATTTCTCCTGCATATCTTCTTTGATGCATCATCAAACCTCTACTGCTCTTGTAGAATTCGATACCAAGGAAATATGAAATCTCACCCAAATCAGACATTTTGAATTCCTTGCTGAGATCACCTTTGAAGTCTTCGATCTCACTTTTACAGCTACCTGTTATCAACAAATCATCTACATAGAGACATAGTATAAGCAATTTACTCTTGCTTCTTCTTACATATACTCCATGTTCAGTTGTGCACTTCACAAATTCCTTCTCCCTTAGAAAACTATCAATTTTCTTATTCCAAGCCCTTGGAGCTTGTTTCAATCCATACAGGGCTTTATGTAGCCTGTACACCTTTCTTTCTTCGTCATGTTTCACAAACCCAACTGGTTGTTTAACATAGACTTCTTCATCTAAGGGTCCATTTAGGAATGCACACTTCACGTCCATCTGACATATGTGTCAACTGTTTATTTCTGCTAGACCAACAACCAACCTGATTGTTTCGATCCTAGCAACAGGTGCAAAAACTTCGTCGAAGTCTATTCTTTCTTTCTGTAGAAATCCTTTCGCCACAAGTCTTGCTTTGTGTCGAGTTACTTCACCTTTAGAATTCGTTTTCACTTTGTATACCCACTTGACATCAATTGCCTTCTTGCCTTGAGGCAATTCGACAAGTGACCAAGTGTTGTTGTCTTCGATAGACTTTACTTCTTTGTTCATTGCTTTCACCCACTTCGAATCTTTTAATGCTTCAGCTGCATTAACAGGTTCGACATCTGCATAGAAAGCATAATGTACCAGCTCACCTTCATTATCTATTACATCATCTGATGTAATCACACAATCTTGCAATCTTGCAGGCATGCATCTTGTTCTTTGAGGTCTGCTTGTACTTGGTATATTTGTTGGTTCCTCTTGTCGAACTTGTCTTTCGACTTGAGTTTCTGGCTCTTCGAATAGGATTCCCACTGAATCTTTCTTGACATTTGCAGTCCAATCCCATTCTTTAAACTCATCTATGATCACGTCCCTGCTGATCACAATCTTCTTGTTCTCTGGATTGAACAACTTGTAGCCTCCTGTCGAATGATATCCAACTAGGATCATTTGACTTGACTTGTCATCAAGTTTTCTTCTCAACTGATCTGGCACATGTCTATGTGTAATAGATCCAAATACCTTCAGATGACTCAAGCTAGGCTTCACACCAGACCAACATTCTTCTGGAGTAATTCCTTCTAGCTTCTTTGTAGGACATCTGTTCAAAATGTATATTGCAGTCGAAACAGCTTCACCCCAAAACTCTTTAGGTAAACTTTTGCCTTTCAACATACTTCTCACCATATTCATGATGGTTCGATTTTTCCTTTCTGCAATTCCATTTTGTTGTGGAGTATAGGGTGGCACCACCTCATGCATAATCCCTTCCTTTTCACATAATCTGTCGAAGTCTTTCGACACATATTCTCCACCACCATCAGTTCTCAAAACTTTGAGCTTTCGACCACTTTTTCTTTCGACCATAGACTTAAACCTCATAAATACTTCGATCACTTCATTTTTCTTCTTGATCAGGTAAGTCCATAGCTTTCGACTGAAATCATCTATGAATGTAACAAAGTATTTGTTACCTCCCATCGAATCCACCTGGATTGGTCCACATACATCAGAGTATATAACTTCAAGACTAGCCTTCGATCTGCTTCCTGCATCCTTGCTGAAGCTATTCTTGTGTTGCTTCGCCTGCACACATTCCTCACATACCTCATTTGGAATGTCAATTTCTGGCAATCCTGAAACCATATTTCTTCTCTTCAAATATCTGATGTCTCTGAAGTTGAGATGGCCTAGTCTATAATGCCATATCCATTCATCTCTGCTAGCTGTAGTCGAAAGGCACTTGTGCTCCATCACATTTAGTTCAATCTTGAAGGTTCGATTCTGAGACATAGGAGCCTTCAAGATTACTCTCCCATTTGCATCAACGACTCTCATCAACTTATCTTCGATTGACACTTTATAATTCTTTTCGACCAACTGCCCTATACTGAGCAAATTGCTCTTCATGCCTGGTATGTACAACACATTGGAGATTACTGACCTTTTGCCATCTTTCCTCATAATCATAACATCACCAATACCTTCAGCTGCCAGGGTATTGTCATTTGCAAATTTTACCATATTTTTATTTGAGGGCTTTATATTGACAAACCCGTCTTTCCTTCTAGACATATGTGATGAACATCCTGAATCCAAGTACCATTGGTCCTTGAATCTATCTTCATCTCTTGTTGTGACCATCAACATCATCTCTTCTTCTTCATGTTTTGCAAGCTTTTCATCACTTTCTCGATTCTTTTGTTTTTCTGGACAATCACTCGAATAGTGTCCATATTTCTGACAATTGTAACATTGAATGTCACTCTTATCAGGTTTTCGACCACCACCTCTTCCTCTATTTGCAACACCACCTCTTTGGTTGCCTTGGTATGGTCTTCTTTGATTCGACACGTCTCCTTCGATTTGGTTTCCTCTACCATTCGATTTATTGTAGCCACCTCTACCTCTGTCTAAATACTTTCCTTTGCCTTTGGTCTCTTTTGCTGAATGTGCCTGCAAGGCCACGTCACTCTTCGATTTTCCTGCAGCTCTTTCATTCATTCTTTGTTCATGAGATTCAAGCATCCCTTGAAGCTCTTCCTTTGTCAATTTCGAAAAGTCTTTCCCCTCTTCTATCGCCACCACTATGTGGTCGAACTTAGGAGCTAAAGATCTCAAGATCTTCGACACAACAGCTCTTGTTGTTAACGCTTCTCCACATATCTTGATTTGATTTACTAGTTTTGTAACTCTAGTGAAGAAATCAGATATGTTTTCACTGTCTTCCATCTGAAGCAGTTCATAGGTCCTTTTGTGAGTTTGTAACCTCACTTATTTCACCTTCTCAGCGCCTCCAAAAGACTTCTCAAGGATCTCCCAAGCTTCTTTTGCAGATTCTGAATCACTAACCTTTTCGAAATTGTCTGGGCTGACACATTGATGAATTATAAATAATGCTTTATAACTCAGCTTCTCAGATTCTGTGTATTTCTTCTTTTCTTCTTCTGAAGCGTTTTCGCCAAGCGCTTCGACTCCATCTTTTACAAGGTCCCAAAGACTTTGACACCTGAATAAGACTTTCATCTGTTTGCACCAATTCTCATAGTTGTCAACTTTTAGAATTAGTAGTGTTGCTGGATAGTTTGCATTCCCATAACTTGTCATCGTGAATTCTTCAATCGTTCTTGATTGACACTTCCTTTGAATCGAAACAAAAGCTCTTGATACCAGATGTTGGAAATCCACCAAATTCTATGATGAAATTCTACCACAATGACAATTTAATTATGAGACAAACAAAGAAAAGAAGATAAGACAAATATTTCTGCAGAGTTTCTCTCTGCTCACAAACTGTGAAAACTTTCTTATTCATTTTGCAACTGTAAAATACTGTGAATGACTTGCTTGACTTGCTTTCAAAATAGGGGTTACTCCCTCTATTTATAACTGAGCTTACACCCTAAGTCCAAGGCCCAAAATATCTTTTTGTTACTAAATCAAATCTAATCAAATCTATTCTAGACTTAAATCAAATCTATTTAAATCTAAAACAAATCAAATCTTCTTTGACACATATGAATTACAATTTAATATTATCTTTAATTGTTTCTCAAAGAACTCTAAAGTGAATCCATCTAGTCCAACACTCTTAAAACTGTCGCAAGACCAAACTGCCTCTTTAACCTCTTCACTGGTGAATGGTCTTTCTAACCAATCTCTGTCAAAGTCATTTAAAGTTGCTAAATTTATACCCTTGAGAATGGGTCCGACCTTCATCCCCTCTTTAAAAAAGTTTTGAAAATGATTCTTTATTTCTTCCTTAATGGAGATAGATCTTCACATCCAATAAAGTTATTTTGCTACTTTTAAATCCCAATCAAACACTATAAAACAGTAAACACACCTAGAAAATTAGGTTATTGTTTATTCCACTTCCACGACCCATATCTCCATTGTCTGTTGGTCCCTTAGATGAAAAAAATTGATAGACAGATCATAGAGTCATCAAACACCTGTAATAATATTTTATGTTGTTTTTTATGTGACTTGTGGAATTTAACTAGGAATGTATATTGAAGTTCCATAATTTACTATGTTTCTCTTTATTTGTGAATTGTTCTTGATAACTAAATATAGAAACTCTCTATCTTTCACCATGTGGTGTTGTCAATGCTTTGGTCACGAGATAGATGTAGCATGTGTAGTGGTTGAGGTTCCATACTGCAGTTTTTCTTACCATGCGTCATTGATTAATTCACATGGTACATGTAACGTGTTAACTTCTGAGTGAGTGAACTCATATGCCACTTCTGTTGTTTTGTGTATGGTACATGAAAAAGAGAGAGAAATAAAGACAAGTGAGTCATCTCCGACTTAGAACTCTTGCATAATGAATATGAAGATCATTGAGTGATTGAGAAGTGGTTTGCTAGTTGGTAAGAGAACGAGTTGAGAAATATTGGCATGCAAATGGGAAAATTGTTAACTAAAAGCTTGGCTTAATCATTCATAAGGTGAATCACTAATTTTGGATAGGACATAAAGGCAACGTTAGCATTAAACATTTTCTCATAAGGAAGAATTAGTAATAGTAAAAGTGTTGACATTTTATACCAAAATAAAATCACTTCTAAAATGAACCTAATAACAACAAAAAATGTCATACTAAATATGGTTATTTGATGTTATGAGCTAACAATAATTTCACATCGTTTGGAAATTAATATCGAGAGTAGTTTGCATACAATAATCATACACATCAATCTAACTAAATATCTTTTATAATGAATAAAGTTTACGAAGATTTCCACACCTAAAATAGACAATATCTCATAATTATAATAATTTAGATTTGAGGTCGATCGAAAAATTAATACTATTTGTGAGAATTTGAAATTTGTAATATGCCCTTTAGCCTCAACTAAAGGGCAACTTTTATGGGTTAGCAAAAGCCTAGAGTAGCAAATCTAGTTCAACTAAATTATGTATATAAACCACGTCACACTTTAATCGCATGTATTATCTCATTTTCATTCTCAAATTATATTTTTAAAATTTCACTAACTTAAGTGTTGAAGACTTGAATTGCTAACTTTACCGGAGCTCGTTTTTGCATTATATACATTTCTTGTTCCACCATCCCCAGCTAAGGTATTATCACATTTTTTTCTCTCAAACTATATTTCTAATATTTTACTAATTTAAATGTTGGAGTTTAATTATGTAGGTTCTCCCACTTTCACTTCAGAACATTTATATGAAAAATAATTTATTTTGTTTGCAAGATAAGAGACAAAATATATGATAATTATATCATATCATGGCTCAATCTAGTGATTAATAAAACATAAATTAATTATAAGTTTATCATATTATGACTTTTAATTAAAAATTATATTTTGAATTTAAGATGGACTAGAAATCAGCAGTGATAAGAAAGTAAATTTTTTATTTATCTTTAGAAAATAGAAATTAAAATATAAAAAATTAAAATAAAATATAATATGAATAAAAATTAAGAGAATATTTAGATACAATTTCATAAGTGTGATTTATACTTTTCTCCAATAAAAATATGATAAATATACCTAAATATTTTTTAGAAAGTAAAAATAGAAATGAATTACATATGTGTAGGAGGAAATTATACATTTATCATATATTTATTAGAAAAATATATAAATCACACCTAAGAAAATGCACTTAAGTTTTTTTTTAAAAATTAAACAAAAAATAAGATTAAATTATAATATTTTTTTTTATAAGTAATTCATATCTAGTAAGATTCAAACTTAAGACCTAGAGAAGAGCACATTCTCAAGACTCAATCGTTTCACAACTAGACCATTAAATTATAATATTAATAATTAATCTTTAGAAATTAAAATAATTAAAAATAAAATTATTGTTAAGATATCAAAAATATTAATATTAATTTAATTTTATAAAAAGTTACATAAATTTTTTGTCATTTATGTATAAATATAACAAATTTTTTAGCCGAAATATAACATACTTTTATTATAAATTATTTATTTATGTTTTTTTTAAAAAGACAATTAATTATATAATAATGTCAATAAATTTTTATTAATCTTATCAGAACTTAATTTATTTTAAAAAAATTATTATTATTTATTTATTTAGTTCAAAAAATATTTATAAAAATGTAATTTTTTAACAGATAATTTTATAATTTGAATATAATATGGTATCATAGAATGTCATTAGTAAGTGTGAATCAAACACATAAAATAATAATACAATGTATCGTTTCATATGTAAACTAAAGAAATTATAGAATATCTCAATTATATCACTATTATATCCTATCATCTTCTTTTCTAACTCTATTATATTTTATCTATATTCTATCATGTTTCTAAATCACAACAGAATATTTAAAGCTCGTTAATATTTTTCTTTTTCATAGTTTTAAAAAAAAATCCAATTAAAAGTGAAACTATGATTTTGTAAATAATTTTGATTTTATTAAAAAATAAAGTAGAAAATAAAAATCATTAACGATAAGGTTCACTTTGGTCTTTTATTTTATTTTATTTTTTTGTAAAATTGATTCTTTAATTTTCAAAATTATGTAAACAAGACCCTTTTATCTACTCTGTTAGTCAAAGTCTATTATAAATCTACGTGACACATTTAATCAACTATTGTGACAAAGTTAGCGTCGGAAAAATCGACGCTAAAAACTATTTCTAAATTTTAATTATTGTTCATCTATTTTCCCAAATTTTTCTACGTTTTAATTTTTGATGGCTCATTTGCAAATCTAACCCCAACTAAATCAACACATGAAACATGCATAAGAGTTGGATGAACACTTTAGCATAGAAACGTGTTCCCCCTTTCATTTCCAGAATCCTCCAGAAGTTGAATATCCTAAAATTCATCTTCTAAATCAGCACTAAAAAGAGAGTAACAATAAGTACAATCTCCCATTTTAAAACACATGCGGTGAAATACTAAATACCTACCGTAATATGAAGAGTAGAACCCTGCATACACAATACTCCAAGACCAACCATAAGTGAGCAGAACCCTAACGTGCAAAAGCGTAAAAAAACGTAATTCAGGAGTTTTTACACATCAACAACACAATACAACTCAAGATCTGATAGAAAAATGTAAAATTACATAATGAATGCTACAAATAATTAATTAACAAGAATAATTTCGGTAATTAAGCAACAATAATCACTTCTTGAAGAATCTTGTTTTTCTGAGATTTATCAACGCTTTTGATGGCGAAATGCTCGATCGTCTTTTTTTCTGACTTTAAACACAGTCTGCGAATTCACGAAAGGAAAAGAGTAAGATCGATCGCGAGTTGGAATTGTAAAAATTGAAGATGGAAATGAAAGGGGGGAGAAGAGTTAGGTTGAGTTACGGAGTATCTACCACGACCAATGACTTTGTAGATGTGATACAGGTTCATGTGTTGATTTAGTAGGGGTTATATCTGCAAATGAGCCATCAAAAACTAAAATGCAAAAAAAATTGGGGAAAGAGATGAACAATAATTAAAATTCAGAAATAATTTTTAATGTCGGTTTTCCTAACGCTAACTCCGTCATAGTAGTTAATCAAATGTGTCACGTAGATTTTAACAGACTTTGACTAACGGAAGAGACTTGTTTGCATCATTTTGAAAATTAAGACACCAATTTAACACGAAAAAGATAAGAGACCAAGTTGAACCATAAGTTATAGTTAAGGGACCAAAATAGATATTTTATCAAATAAAAATTATAATGAAAAAAAATATTTCCTATTTAAAAGTAAAACAATGATTTATTTTTTAAAAATATTAAATGTTTTATAGTATCTTCTCAAGCATACTCTAAAAATTAAATTAATTAAATTAAAAACTAAAAAAATTAATGATAATATGTATATTATATATTTTTTTCATTTAACATCACTAGTTATTTTGTCTTAGTTGACTCAATCTTTAATGTCTTAAAAAATTAAAGAGATTAATTTGTACGTACGTGTAAAAAGTTTTATATCATCGGTATATCACAATCATTCATAAGAGAAATTTTAAATATGATTAAAAAATTCAAATAAATATAAATATTTAACGGTTATGATTAATTGACAATGTAAAAAAAAGTTACACTGTTAATACATATAAATTAAATTCAAAGTGAGAATAATTTTTTTAAACAATTAGGGTGTGATTGGTATAAAAGAAATTGAATAGAGAGAAGTTGGAGAGACGAAGCATATGTCTCCTGCTTAGTTTACGTTGGTGCGAGAGGCATTTAGGTGAGAGAAGAAATGAGAGAGAAGTATTGAAATAGAGTTTATTATCGAATGTATATTTAAAACTAAATTAGAAATATATATATATATATATATATATATATATATATATATATATATATATATATATATATATATATATATATATATATATATATATATATATATTCCAAGTCAAGTAATTAATTTGGGATTGGGCTTGGATTATATCACAACATACCTCCTTATAATTTGAATCGTTAAACACAACTATTCATAATCGATCTGAAATATTGTTTGCGATTCAGATTATAAGGAAGTATGTTGTGATATAATCCAAACCTAATATAATCCAAGTTTAATATAATTCAAACCCATACCTAAATTAGTTACTTGACTTGAAAGTTAGTTACTTATATATATTTCTAATTTAGTTTTAAATATACATTCGATAATAAATCCTATTTCAATATTTCTCTCTCATTCCTTCTCTTATCTAAGTGCCTCTCGCACTAACGCAAACCAAGCAGGAGAAATATGCTTCATCTCTCCAACTTCTCTCTATTCAATTTCTTCTATACCAATCACACCCTAATTGTTTACAAAAATTATTCTCACTTTGAATTTAATTTATATGCACCGAAAGTGTAAATCTTTTTTACATTGTCAGTTAATCATAACCGTTAAATATTTATATTTGTTTGAATTTTTTAATTATATTTAAAATATCTCTTATAAATAGTTGTGATGTACAAATGATATAAAACTTTTTACACGTGCATACAAATTAATCTCTTTAATTTTTTAAAAGACATTAAAGATAGAGTCAACTAAGACAAAATAACTAGTGAAGTTAAACGAAAAATATAAATAATATACATAGTATCATTAATCTTTTTTGAGTTTTTAATTTAATTAATTTAATTTTTAGAGTATGCTTGAGCATATGCTATAAAACATTTAATATTTTTTTAAATTAATAAAATCATTGTTTTACTTTTAAATGGGAAATAGTTTTTTCAATATAATTTTTATTTGGTAAAATATTCATTTTGGTCCCTTAACTATAGGTCATGGTTCAATTTGGTTCCTTATTTATTTTTTTCGTCCTGAGGGCAAAAAGTAGTGGTGGCGACTCTCGTATTTTTTGCCGGTTACGATATACAGTTTATCGATCCTTTTAAGTATCTCAGAATTCTTCTTGCAACCTTCATGTGTGAAACTCTTGGTTCACTCATGTTTATGCTCACTAATCCAACTGTGAAACCTATATAAAGTCGACTGTTGCACACATACCTCAAAAATCCTAGAATTTTTTTGAACATACATCGATTTTGTCCTCCTCTCCATGCTTCTCTAGTTTCAAATTTGGTTCGATAAGTAAGGATGCAAGATTCAAATCATGCATCCCGAATCTCTTGAGTATCTCTTTGACATACTTCCTTTGATGTAGAACCATACTTTGCTTGATAATTTGAAATTCCATGCCTAGGAAATACGATAAGTTTCCCATGTCCGACATTTCAAATTCCCTTATCATCAGCTCTTTGAACTTCGATAATTTCTCCATGCTATTTTCAATTACCAGCAAATCATCGACATATAAGAAGATTACGGTTATATCTTGTTCTATATATGAATTGTACATAGACACCATACTCAGATTTGCATTTGATGAATTCTAATTCGACTAAGTATGAGTCGATTTTCTTGTTCCATGTCCTAGGTGTCTGTTTAAGACCATAGAGCGCTTTGTACAACTTATATAATTTTATTGCTTCCTCCCGAATCACAAACTCATGAGGTTGTGTGACATATACCTCTTCATCTAAAGGACCATTAAAAAGCTTATTTCACATCTAAATGAAATGTCGACCAGCCTTGCTTACATGCCAAGACTACCATCAATCTGACAGTTTCCAATCTTGCTACAGGTGCATACACTTCATAGTAGTCGAGTCTTTCTCTCTGAAGAAATCATATAGCTATTAACATTGCCTTATGTCTTGTTATCGACACGTCAGCATTGTACTTCAACTTGAACACACACTTCACTTTGATAACTTTTGTGTGTGTTGGAAATTCGACTAACTCCTATGTGATTTTTCTGTCGATCGCTTGTAAATTTTCGATCATAGCTGACTTCCATTGTTTATTCTTTAAATCTTCGCTATAGTGGATTGCTTCATCACCTGCAAGTAAAGAAAAATGAACTAATCCTCCATCTTTTTTTACTTCATCATCACCAACCACTTCATAATATTGAAGTCTTGGGTTGGATGAACTCTAGTTCTTTATGGTCTTTGGCTTGTGCAAGCCACACCTTCTCGATTATCTGCTTTGACTTTGAATGGAATATCGGTAATTGCTTTGACTCAACCTCATTACTTGCTTCGTCGAAACCATAGCTCATCAATGGCTTGTCAATTGTATCACAAGAATTCTAATCCCAAGTAGGAGTTTCATCAATCACAATATCTCGACTCATTATGATCTTCTCATTAATTGGATTAAATAGCTTGTATGATCTAGTTTTGTGATATCCTACCAGATTCATAGGTTCACTCTTGTCATCAAGCTTCATTCTTCTCGCATCAGGAACATGCTTGTAATAAATAGAGTCAAACACCTTTAAATGACTCACTAATGGTAGTTTACTACTCCACACTTTTCCAGGAACCTTGTTCTTCGGTCTCTTTGTAGGACACATGTTCAGTATATAGACAGTAGTGGTAACTGCTTTACCCCATAAGGATTTTGGAAGATTTGTTTGCTTCATCATTCATATCGCCATATCCAACATGGTCCTATTTCTTCTTTCTGTTATTCTATTATGTTGAGACGTATAAGGAGCAGTTACTTCATGATTAATATCACGTTCTACATAGAATTCTTCAAACATCTTAGATGTATATTCACCACCATCATCCGTTCATAGAACCTTGATCTTCTTTTCACTCTAGTTTGTGAGAAGCATCTTGAATCTCTTAAAGATTTCAAATACTTTGTCATTTCACTTGATCACATAGATCCAAAGCTTTCGACTATACTCATCGACAAATGCGACAAAATACATGTTTCCACCAATAGTATGATCCTCAAAGGGGCCACATACATCTGAATGTACCACTTCTGGTATGTAAGAGGACCCCATTGGCATAGTCGAAACAATAGACTTTTTGGATTACTTTCCTACTAAGCAACCTTCACAGAGTTTGTCGGGCATCTTAAGACGTGGTATACCAATTACTATATCTTGAGTAATAAGTTGATTAGTAACATGAAGTTCATATGATCAAACCTCAAATGCCATAACCAATTATTCTTGTGGTCGATAACTGTTTTTAGGTATCGTACCTCATTCAAACTGATCATAGTCTTAAATATCCTATTCTTTGACAGAGGAAATTTTAAGATCAAATTATTCTATGAGTCGAACAATTATAAGGCTTCATTTTTCATAACCATTGAGAAACCTTTTTTGATCAATTGTCCAACACTTAACAGATTGCACTTCATTCTATGTATATATAGTACATCTTTGATCTTGGCTTTTGATTCAGTTCTCTTTTGTATAACTATGTCACTAGTACCTTCTGCTCGAAACGAGCTACTATCAGCAAGTTTGACCTTGCTCTTCTTCAACTCATCGAAATATGCTAACCACACTTTTTTACCAGTCATGTGATTCGAGCAGCCTGTGTTGAGAAACCAAATCTTGGAGTCGACATGGCCACCTGCAATTGCATCCATAACCACCATATCTTCATAATCATTTGAATCTTGGCGTGTAAGGTTTGCTCCTTCCTCCTTGCCTTTTATTGCTCCCCTGTCTTTCTTGTACCAACAATTCTAGGCCAAGTGACTTCACTTTTCAAAGTTTTAGCACTACACACATTTTTCTCTTCTTTGTCTTTCTGATAGGAGTTTCCTTCTCCTCTTTTTAAGGATTCAGAAGCCCTATCATCGACCTTATGCTTTTGAGGGTTCGAGCAAGACTTATTGCTTTGAGTCTTGTCTCATCTTCCATGAACTTGTTGGAACTACCATGTTTCTTCCATGTCTGAGCCTACAGAGCTTGTATCAAATCTTAAACATCTTTCCTTTCGATAATCCTCATCTTATGTGCCTCCAATGAACCAACCAAATCGTCCAGTTTCATGGTTTCAAGATTTCTTGATTCTTGAATAGCTACTATAATGTGATTAAAGTGAGAGGTTAAAGTATGCATTACCCTATCAACTATCATCTTATCGGTAAGGGTTTCACCATAGCCTTTTATGAGATGAACAAGATTCTGCATCTTCGACACATAGCATGCAATCTTTTCTTCTTCTTCCATCTGCAGTAATTCATACTTCCTTGATAATGTCTACAATTTGACGACTTTAACCTTCTCACTTGCTTCGTAATACTTGACAAGAATATCCCATGCTTCCTTCATTGATTTAGCATGATACATTCGATCAAAATTTGCCATATCAACCGTCGATTGAATACAAAACTCCGTCTTGTAATCCTTCTTCTTGGCGTCCTTATGGACGGTTCTCAAGGCTTCAGTTGCATTCTGAGCCAACGCATGAACTCTATTAGTACCACTTCTAGGGTTTCATGAAAGCCAAACAACAATTACATTTGTTTACTCCATCGGATCCAATTTTTACAATCAATAATTGAAAGAGAATTTAGAATATTGTCATTGTTGTCGTTCATCTTTACAGCAATTGATTAACAACCCACGATCTTGAAAACACGATCACTGACGTGTGATTCTTGAAAATACAACCAAGAACTTAACCAAACTCTGATACCAATTTGTTAGTGCGTGAGACACTTGGGTGAGAGAAGGAATGAGAGAGCAAAGTATTGAAATATAATTTATTATTGAATGTATATATAAAACTAAAATACAAATATATATATATATATATATATATATATATATATATATATATATATATATATATATATATATATATATATATATATATATATATATATATATATATATATATATATATATATATATATATATAAAAGTAACTAACTTCCAAATTAAATAATTAATTTGAGCCTAGACTTGGATTATATTAGACTTGAATTATAGCACAATAGTTTAAAGAGAGGAATAAGAGAGAGAGAGAGATATTAGAATTACATGGAACTCACGGTCTTTTTGTTTTTGTGTCTCTCCTTTCATGCGAATAAAGAAGAATGAAAAGAAGTCTACTACTTCATCTCCCATTTTTGCCTTTGAATCATTCACATTTCCTTGCAACATTAAATTGATTTTAAATTTTAAATTTGATTGATAATTTTTTGTTTAATTTAATATTTGTGACAAAAATTAATTTTTGTTTTAAAAAAATTATATTAGTTTAAAATTAAATTTTCAAGTTATTCTTTGATATGATGATGGTTGAGTAAGTTTTTTTAAATTGGTTTAAATAAATGATAAACTCTAATATGTGAAGTAAAAAAACAATTTCTATATTTTATTTTTATGATAAAAAACATTATTGCATTTTACTTTTTTAAAACCATATATTAATATAAATAATAAGAATGTATATTCATATTATTTAAAAATATTGTACTTATAATAAAATATTTATATTTAATTTAAAAATATTTTTGTCTTTTTAAAAATTAAACATACTTCTCTCTCCTTTTCTTCTATTTCCATTCTCTTTATTTATAATAATAAATGATATATCAAACATATTCTATTTTTTTTATCTTTTTCTCTCTTCTTACACTCTTTTTCATTTCTTTCTCCTTTTTCAATTTCTTCTCTAAGTCAACCACACCTTTAATATCTATTTAATGGACGTAAATGGGTCGCTACTAACATCTACATCTTAGCCGACACTAAATAATTGAAACTACAACACTATTTTTTTAGTGAGGCAAAAAGTTACTAAAAACAATCAACACCAAATAATAATAGCAAATAAAGAAAAAAATGCTATAAATAGGATATTCCAAATTTTAACTTAAAAAAATCATGTGATGCAGATAAATAAAAATCACTAAATTTAATCTAAATAAAATAATTTATTATAAAAAACAATATTATTTCAACACATTTTGTGGAAAGTAAACATAGACATAGTAAATAATAGAAATATAAAGAATGGGTGCACAAATTAAAAAATAATAGTAAAATTTATTTTAAAAAGGCTTAATTAATTTCAGAACTCTTTAACTTAATTTAAGATTTTATTTTAGTCTTTTATGTAATAAATATTATTATTTAGTCTCTCAAAAACGATTATGTTAATCAATTTAGTCATTTTTGTTAAATTTTATAAAAAAATATGTTAAGTAGTGATAAAGTGGTAAATTAATTGGCAAAAGTCAAAAGAGTGAGTCAGCAAACATTTTATAAATGTGTAATACTCTTCTTTCTAAAGCTTTATGTAGAAATAAGAGTCTCTTGCATTTTCTAAGGTTTATATTTTATGTTCATCAAAATTTCTCATAAATCTTATTCATCTTACTAATTTCTCAGATTCCCTTTAATGTCAAAGATTTTTTTGCAGTACTTCAATATCAAACAATTAAATTTTTGACGCAATCAGACTATATTTAAAAGACACAAGAGAAGAGAGAGTGTTTTTGTCAAGATGAATATATTCTTTGTACTGTGAGTGATTTATAGTTTTAACTAGGAGAAAAAGTCTTGGAATTGTAAAGATTACAAAATCACATGAATAAGGATTACAATTTCTTCGAATGGTTAAATGTTAAAATTGTTGATGAAAGAAATCTCAATATTGAAAGGTCAAAGAAGAAATTTTCAAATTAAAAAATGAGATTGTATAATAAGAGGATGGTTGAAAATGTCGACCCTACTTAAGATTTTTATTTTAGGAGTGAACCTAGTGATATTCACAATTTATTTTAAGTATAGTTAATTTAATGGTGATTTTGTGTGAGATTCATGTAATGAAATTATGTTGAAAGTTCTATAAAAGTTGTTAAAACTATGTTGTAAAGAAGTTATGTTGAAATTTATCTTGAAAATTTTGTGTTGGTTTATAGTAATGAAATTTTGTTCTTAAATATATTAAAATATTTTATTATAATTATAATAACATAATGACATTCATTATTGTAAGAAAATTATATTCTTAAACATGTTAAAATACCTTTTTGCTATAATAAGAGAATAGAAACAATCATGCCCGGATAAATTATGTTGTTAAACTTGTTAAAATATATTTTGCTATAATAACATAATGACAACATTCACGCCTAAGCAAATTATGTTGTTAAACCTGTTAAGATATCTTCTCCTATAATAACATAATGACATTGTTCATGCCTAAACAAGTTTCAACTTTGTTAATGATAATAATGTGTTAAAAAATGTTGGTTTAAACTGATTGTGCTAATGATAAAACAAGTTTCAAAGTAGAATGGCAAACAAATAGACTCTCATTAATGTTATCAAATAAAATTTTATTACATTGATGTTCATGTCTTCATTCATTACTAAATCAAAATGACATACGATTATAAAAAGGTTTCAAAATAATCATAAAAATATTACAACTATTAAGATTGGCTCAAAATAGATTTTGATGTCTTTTGAAATCTTCTTTTCATCTTTACAATTGATTGAGTTGATGAGAATGGTGGTGTAGACTTAGTTGGTATTGCCTGATTTGTTGGTGTGTAAGCTCAATTTGTGCTTCTTGATTTGTGTTAGAATGAGATACTTCTTGTGTCAAAGATATTGAAAGTTTGCATGTAGCCTTGTTATGACCATTTATATGGCATCAATTGTACTAAATTTTAAATTGTTTTGGCTTCAGATATGTTTTATTTTTTCATCATTTCTCCATTCTATTCCTTCTTGTTCCTTTTCTTCTCGCGCTTATCAGATTGTCTTTTTATAGGTGATAGTTGCAGATCAATAAACTTTATTTTTTCCATAGAATTTCACCATTAACATGATAAATAACTAGTTCATAGCAAGCTTTATAGCATTCCTTTTTATAGTAGCCAAATATAAAATCTTCAATATCCAAGTGATGATCCTTCATGCATGAAAATTGCATGACAACAAGGTAACCCTATCAGCATCCATCTCCTACATATGAGAATTCATTTTTGGATAAATTAATAGTATATTTTCCCCATTGCATGAGATATGCCTAACTTCATAATCATTTCACCAACACACATGTAACACATAAATTTCACAAATTTAAAACACAACATAATACACAGTTCAAAACATAACATATCAAAATACAAATCATTTACCTCAAAATCCAATTGTATTCAAGGGAAAGTGGCAACTCTTCAATTATTTCAGGTTGTGACAGTGGATGGACAATATATAAATGCACATTCTCGATCACCAATGCAATATTTTTCATCATATTGGTTCATAAATCATCTTTAAATATAATTATCTCACTAATGTCCAATAGATCATAATACCACAACATCTTTATAATTAGGTATCCTAAATCCTTTAAACAACTGAACATTTCAAAGTAACTCCAAAAACCAGGGTCAAATTGCCAATCACACTCTAAGCCATTATAACATAATTTTGCAAATTCAGTATGTTGACCCCCATGTTACAAAATACACTCAAACATCCCATCCATGACCTATTGAATCTAAAGAATGTAGAAAGAATCAATGAGAGGATGATGCAAAAACTAAAAAGTTCTCATTCTAACAAGTTCATATTTTCATACCTTTTGAAGAATGGGGATGAACAATCACTGGTCTTCTCTTCATTTGTGTTGGTCTTCTAGGAATCTAGGTTTCACACTCTTCGTTCGTGTTTGTATTCTCTTCATTCACTCACATTATTTATGGTTAAGTCTTTGTAGAAAATGAATGATTATAGGGTTTACTCATTTGTCTCTTTTGTTGTTTTTCGAATAATTATAACTTCAAAGTAAACACACAAAAAACATGCTAGATTACATTATACCAACTGGATTGTGACATATGCACAACTTAACATTTTTTCTTGAAATTTAAAAGAACGAGTTGTTGCATTGTATGCAAAAATGTAGCGGTAAAAATTTGAGACTAAGTCATCAATTAACTTAACTCATATCAGTGAAATTAGTCACCGCACTTTATTGTTTCCAAAGGGAAAATGAGAAAAGAGAGAATAAAATCTAAAATAAAAAGAAAAGAGATCAAGGTAGAGGGTTCAATTATGTAAAGGGAATGTATTAGCACCCTAAGCATTTACGGTACTCCACATGATCCATTTTGTTTGTTCTGGTCAAAAGAATGTTTTATCTAAAGCTTAAACTTGCTAAAGGGAAATGAATGGAAGAGTTATTAAAGAACAAAAAGATTTTTTTTTTATTATTGCGTCCGTCACGGTTGCGAATCTTTGTGCCTACGTACCCCCTCCGTGCAATAAGGGGTCAGGGCACTCATAGTTCTTCTAAAAAAGAACAAAACATTGTGTTGGTTGATTTTAAATGAAGAGACAAGTCGTTATTTTTAAGGAGAAGACTCGCCTAATCGCCCACAAAGTATGAAAAAGAGAGACTACACACTAACATGAGGGAGGGTTTGGATATACCTCTAATACTTAAGTGGAGAAGTCGACATCGTTACAACCATGAGGATAGGAGAATGACACATCGACTATAAATGAATCATATATAATCTTAGAAAAAATGTTTTAAAGAGAAAAGGTGCATGAGGGCACAAAAAAATTTGAATAAGGTTGAATGTTTTTTGTTGGGAGAATGTCTCAGATGTCCCTCATAAGACCGGAAGTAACTGAGTATTTCTTCCTTAATTTTGAAAGTATTTGAGATAAGTACAATACTAAAGTCTATGACATGAAAGACTTTTGAATGGTCGAGTCAGACGTCTCGTATCCAAAGGACTCCACATGTGCTTAAGACTCATGATGTATTTGTACATACCACATTTATTAAGTGTTTTTGAATTTTGATTAAGAAAAAGAAGTTTGAGAAACAAGGTCGCTTGACAAAGCCAATGTTTATTGTGAAAGTGGTTAAAATTAGAAAACAAAGAAAGTTTTGAAAAGGATGAGAAATTTTTGAAAATTGAATAATAGAATGAGATGAAGAGACTATCCTATGTACAAGATGATAAAAGATAAGTAAGAAAGGTCTGACCAAACAGGAAGTTGACACTTAACATAATGAAGTCAATAAAAATTCATATCCTTTGGATTAAAGCCACCAACAAATAAATAAGCCAAGAATATATCGGGTATCATGTGAAAATAAATCACAAACAAACAGTTTCAGAGAAATCCAAAGTGTCAGATAAGCACAAGGTCATGTAAAGCTCATAGCATCAGATACAAATTTCAAATATCAAATAAAGATCTTTGCATCAGATGAAACTCTAAACAAAACTAAGATAACATAGATACTACCCAATATTTCAGATAAAATGATAGAACTCATTGTCAGAAACTAAAAATAATTTATTTAATTATATACACAAGCGTCCACACAATTAACACTAAAATTACAATACAATAGAAAATGAAACAACATAACTTAATATACATTATTTACAAGATGACAAACTAAAAGCATACCACACATTAATGGGTAGATACTTATTAAAACAAAATGATATAAAAAAGAAATTATAAATCTAAAATCTAATCTTCATTCTTTTTTTTGTTTTATTTATTTATTATGAAGCATAAAGTTATTATAAATAAATAAAAAAAGTAAAACATAAAAAATATTAGTAAAAGTAATAATAGTAAATAAGGAGAAAGAATAAAGTAATATTACGGTGATGGTGGTACTGCTAGCAGTTGATGTTGTTGACAGAAACATGGGCGGTATGTCGCGGAAATGAAAGAGACAATCTCGTATGGAAGTAGTCGAAGAAGAAAAGCTGAGTTTCGTAGCAGAAGATGGATGGGAAATGGCTACGGGCGCATTGGGAGGCAGAACGTTCACGGTGGGGTGCAGGCGGATGGGTTTCGCGGAGAGAGGGTATGAAGATGGTAGTAGTATGACCAAATGAATCCGCCTCCTTGTTCACAATCTCTAATCTCATCTCTTATACACAAAATAAATAGGGTCAGCAATTTTATTTCACCATCAAAAAGTCCTTAATAATGACATTAAAATTTTTAAGAATAAAAATTATCTAAATTGTCAAAATTGAAATAAAATGACAATAAAAGTATCTGGTTGAATAAATGTTTGACGGTTGAAAAGCAATTGTAAATTATACATAAAAAATAAAGCAAATATATCGACGTGATCTACGCAAAACGTCGATTCATAAAACAGTCAATAAAAGATGAAATTTCGAAATATTTTCTCACTAGTTTTTGCACAATATCGAATCATTTTTAACTGTCTATTTATAAAACCAAAATATCAATATTATCAACATATAAACAACTTGAAGTAATGCAGGAAGTGGGTAAAGAGATAAAAATATATGAAATAAGATGTTAGATATTTTTCAACTCTAAAATGACGCAAATGGTATTTAAACGGACTTTTGATTAACTTAAATACAACTAATGAATAAAATGTGATGAATAAAGATGTTTATTGAAGATTGTGATCAAATAACAAAATATGATATGATAATGCAACTAAAAAAATTTAAAGACGAAATTTAAGATATAACACAAATCAAATTAACTAACATAATTATTTTTAAAAGAGTAAATAATAATACTTAAATAAGATAATAAAGTGAAATCTTGAATTAAGTTAAGTGGTTAAAAGATGTGTTACTTAAAAAAAAAAACAAATTATATCTATCATATCATAATATAGTCTCTAGCATCAAGATTTATATTCATAAATCAGTTTCTCTATAAAAATAATTAGTACAATCAAATTTCTTAGTATTAAAGAATTAACAAAGTATCAAAATCACTTGATTATAGAAATAACATATTAAAAATTTTTAAGGAGATTTTGTTGTTCATTCTGATCCTCTTCTACTTAAGAGATTAACTTTTATAGTTATGCACTTATGATATTATTTACCCTGTAATTGTTAAATTGTAATTCATATGTGTCAAAATTAGATTTGATTTTGTTTTAGATTTAAATAGATTTGAATTTAAGTCTAGAATAGATTTGATTAGATTTGATTTAGTAAAAAGATATTTTGGGCTTGGGTTTTAGCTTAGGGAGCAAGCTAACCTAAATCTATAAATAGAGGGAGTAACCCCTATTTTGTAATCAAGTCATTCACAGTATTTTGCAGTTGTAAAGTGAATAATAAAATTTCCACAGTTAGTGGGCAGAGAGAAACTCTGCAGAAATATCTCTATTGTCTTTTCTTTGTTTGTCTCACAACTAATCATCAGTGGTGGTCGAAATTCATCATAGAGTATTGGTGGATTTCCAACATCTGGTATCAAGAGCTTGTGTTTCGATTCAAGGGAAGTGTCAATCAAGAACGATTGAAGAATTCACGATGACAAGTTATGAGAATGCAAACTATCCAGCAACGCTGCCAATTCTGAAAGTTGACAACTATGAGAATTGGTGCAAACAGATGAAAGTCCTATTAAGGTGTCAAGGCCTTTGGGACCTTGTAAAAGATGGAGTCGAAGCGCTTGGCGAAAACGCTTCAGAAGAAGAAAAGAAGAAATATACAGAATCTGAGAAGCAGAGTTATAAAGCATTATTTATAATTCATCAATGTGTCAGCCCAGACAATTTCGAAAAGATTAGTGATTCAGAATCTGCAAAAGAAGCTTGGGAGATCCTTGAGAAGTCTTTTGGAGGCACTGAGAAGGTGAAAGAAGTGAGGTTACAAACTCACAAAAGGACCTATGAACTGCTTCAGATGGAAGACAGTGAAAACATATCTGATTTCTTCACTAGAGTTACAAAACTAGTGAATTAAATCAAGGCATGTGGAGAAACATTAACAACAAGAGCTGTTGTTTCGAAGATCTTGAGATCTTTAGCTCCTAAGTTCGACCACATAGTGGTGGCGATCGAAGAGGGGAAAGACTTTTCGAAATTGACAAAGGAAGAGCTTCAAGGGACGCTCGAATCTCATGAACAAAGAATGAACGAAAGAGCTGCAGGAAAATCGAAGAGTGATGTGGCCTTACAGGCACATTCAGCAAAAGAGACCAAAGGCAAAGGAAAGTATTTCGACAGAAGTAGAGGTGGCTACAACAAATCGAATGGTAGAGGAAACCAAATCGAAGGAGACGTGTCGAATCAAAGAAGACCACACCAAGGCAACCAAAGAGGTGGTGCTGCAAACAGAGGAAGAGGTGGTGGTCGAAAACCTGATAAAAGTCACATTCAATGTTACAATTGTCATAAATATGGACACTATTCGAGTGATTGTCCAGAAAAACGAAAGAATCAAGAAAGTGATGCAAAGCTTGCAAAACATGAAGAAGAAGAAGAGATGATGCTGATGGTCACAACAAAAGATGAAGATAGATTCAAGGACCAATGGTACTTGGATTCAGGATGTTCATCACATATGTCTGGAAGGAAAGACTGGTTCGTCAATATAAAACCCTCAACGAAAAATATGGTAAAATTTGCAAATGACAACACCCTAGCAGCTGAAGGTATTGGTGATGTTATGATCATGAGGAAAGATGGCAAGAAGTCAATAATTTCGAATGTATTGTACATACCAGGCATGAAGAGCAATTTGCTCAGTATAGGGCAGTTGGTCGAAAAGAATTATAAAGTGTCAATCGAAGATAAGTTGATGAGAGTTGTTGATGCAAATGGAAGAGTAATCTTGAAGGCCCCTATGTATCAGAATCAAACCTTCAAGATTGAATTAAATGTGATGGAGCACAAGTGCCTTTCGACTGCAGCTAGCAGAGATGAATGGATATGGCATTATAGACTAGGTCATCTTAACTTCAGAGACATCAGAGATTTGAAGAGAAGAAATATGGTTTCAGGATTGCCTGAAATTGACATTCCAAACGAAGTATGTGAAGAGTGTGTGCAGGCGAAGCAACACAAGAATAGCTTCAGCAAGGATGAAGGAAGCAGATCGAAGGCTAGTCTCGAAGTTATATACTCTGATGTATGTGGACCAATCCAGGTGGATTCGATGGGAGGTAACAAATACTTTGTTACATTCATAGATGATTTCAGTCGAAAGCTATGGACTTACCTGATCAACAAGAAAAGTGAAGTGATCGAAGTATTTACCAAGTTTAAGTCCATGGTCGAAAGACAAAGTGGTCGAAAGCTCAAAGTTTTAAGAACTGATGGTGGTGGAGAATATGTGTCGAAAGACTTCGACAGATTATGTGAAAAGGAAGGGATTATGCATGAGGTGGTGCCACCCTATACTCCACAGCAAAATGGAATTGCAGGAAGGAAAAATCGAACCATCATGAATATGGTGAGAAGTATGTTGAAAGGCATGAATTTACCTAAAGAGTTCTGGGGTGAAGCTGTTTCGACTGCAACATACATTTTGAACAGATGTCCTACAAAGAAGCTAGAAGGAATTACTCCAGAAGAATGTTGGTCTGGTGTGAAGCCTAGCTTGAGTCATCTGAAGGTATTTAGATTTATTGCACATAGACATGTGCCAGATCAGTTGAGAAGAAAACTTGATGACAAGTCAAGTCAAATGATCCTAGTTGGATATCATTCGACAGGAGGCTACAAGTTGTTCGATCCAGAGAACAAGAAGATTGTGATCAGCAGGGACGTGATCATAGATGAGTTCAAAGAATGGGATTGGACTGCAAATGTCAAGAAAGATTTAGTGGGAATCTTATTCGAAGAGCCAGAAACTCAAGTCGAAAGAGAAGTTCGACAAGAGGAACCAGCAGATATACCAAGTACGAGCAGGCCTCAAAGAACAAGACGCATGCCTGCAAGATTGCAAGATTGTGTGATTACATAAGATGATGTAATAGATGATGAAGGTCAGCTGGTACATTATGCTTTCTATGCAGATGTCGAACCTGTTAATGCAGCTGAAGCATTAAAGGATTCGAAGTGGGTGAAAGCAATGAACGAAGAAGTAAAGTCTATCGAAGACAACAACACTTGGTCACTTATCGAATTGCCTCAAGGCAAGAAGGCAATTGATGTCAAGTGGGTATACAAAGTGAAGACGAATTCGAAAGGTGAAGTAACTCGACACAAAGCAATACTTGTGGCGAAAGGATTTCTACAGAAAGAAGGAATAGACTTCGACGAAGTCTTTGCACCTGTTGCTAGGATCGAAACAATCAGGCTGGTTGTTGGTCTAGCAGAAATCAACAGTTGGCATATATGTCAGATGGACGTGAAGTGTGCATTCCTAAATGGACCCTTAGATGAAGAAGTCTATGTTAAACAACCAGTTGGGTTTGTGAAACATGACGAAGAAAGAAAGGTGTACAGGCTACATAAAGCCCTGTATGGATTGAAACAAGCTCCAAGGGCTTGGAATAAGAAAATTGATAATTTTCTAAGGGAGAAGGAATTTGTGAAGTGCATAACTGAACATGGAGTATATGTAAGAAGAAGCAAGAGTAAATTGCTTATACTATGTCTCTATGTAGATGATTTGTTGATAATAGGTAGCTGCAAGAGTGAGATCGAAGACTTCAAAGGTGATCTCAGCAAGGAATTCGAAATGTCTGATTTGGGTGAGATTTCATATTTCCTTGGTATCGAATTCTACAAGAGCAGTAGAGGTTTCATGATGCGTCAAAGAAGATATGCAGGAGAAATTCTCAAGAGGTTTGAGATGGAAGAATGCAACTCAACTTCGACACCTGCAGAACCAAGACTGCAACTGTCGAAAGATGCACATGAAGATGATGTTGATCCAACCCAATACAGAAGACTTATTGGATCATTAAGATATCTTTTTCATACAAGGCCTGACTTAGCATACAGTGTAGGTATGGTAAGTAGATTCATGCAGAAGCCAAAGGTATCACATCTAGAAGCAGTGAAGAGGATACTAAGGTATCTCAAAGGAACTTTCGATTATGGCATTTTGTTTCCTGCAGTTGATAAAGGAAAAGAATGCAAGTTAGTGGGATACACTGATTCGAGTTGGTGTAGTGATGCTGAAGATCGAAAGTCAACAGCAGGATATGTGTTTATGCTAGGTGGTGCACCAATTGCTTGGAATTCAAGAAAGGAACCAGTAGTGGCATTATCATCATGTGAAGCAGAATACATAGTTGCTTCTCTTTGTGCATGTCAAGCAACTTGGATGATGAGCTTGGTCGAAGAGATAACAGGGAAAAATCATGGAGCAATTACCATGAAGATAGACAACATGTCAACTATTAATCTGGCGAAGAACCCAATAGCACATGGTCGAAGTAAGCACATCGAAATGAGGTTCCATTATCTTCGAGAGCAGGTAGCAGATGGGAAGATGAATTTGGAACACTGCAGAACTGAGAATCAGATTGCAGACATTATGACGAAGGGAGTGCAAGTCGAAGTATTCAGAAAGGTAAGGGCCATGATGAACATAGACAGTTTAGACACAATGAATTAGGTGGTGTGTTAAATTTTAATTCATATGTGTCAAAATTAGATTTGATTTTGTTTTAGATTTAAATAGATTTAAATTTAAGTCTAGAATAGATTTGATTAGATTTGATTTAGTAAAAAGATATTTTGGGTTTGGGTTTTAGCTTAGGGAGCAAGCTAACCTAAATCTATAAATAGAGGGAGTAACCCCTATTTTGTAATCAAGTCATTCACAGTATTTTGCAGTTGGAAAGTGAATAATAAATTTTCCACAGTTTGTGGGCAGAGAGAAACTCTGCAGAAATATCTCTATTGTCTTTTCTTTGTTTGTCTCATAACTAATCATCAGTGGTGGTCGAAATTCATCATAGAGTATTGGTGGGTTTCCAACAGTAATTTGGTAAATAACCACTGATCTTTTAAATCTCTAAAAAAAGATTCAGTTACTTGCGAGATCTATCAGATTGATCTCAGGACTATTGCGTTCTAGTTTTTAGGAAAAAGATTTTGATGATAACTTATTTAAACGAAGAGAATCACTTTGATATCAAATATAGTGTTCTTATATAAACAATAAAATAGAAAACTACTCTAGACTATAAATCGTAAAGAATATAAATGACATGAAGAAATTTCATTAAATGTAAATAACTTATGAATGTAAATATGGTGCATTATACGTACATGTCTCACTAACTCATTTCTCTAACACTGGTACTTTGAGTATTTGAGTATATTGTACAAAGATGTGAACACCCTGAATCCTAACATCTAAGACTCCTATTTATACTAATTCGATCCTAACGGTCTTTCTATGAGATTACGCCACGTTCGACACCTTTTACATGCAGTCATTCTGGCATTTCCACGCGTCTTTCTGGCGAAATGCATTAGTTTGAAATTTAAACTTCTCGCTCGAAGCTTTTTGAACTCAACTTTGAATTCAACCAACGTGACTGTCGAAGTATTTCACATATCTTGAAATATTATTTTCACTTTAAGTTTCCCTTCGACATGTCGAATCATAAAAATGAGCTTTTATAAAATAACCTTATAAGATCAATTTTCATGTTATTTTTAAAACATGATCTTCTCAAATCAAATTTCATATTTTCATCAAATGTCGAAATCTTCAGCTAACAAATTGCCCCCAATAAATGTCCATTTCGAATCAATGCAGAAATAACCATTTTTTGTAATCACCAGATTTCGACCAGCAACCTTTCATTTCCTTCATTTCCCGACGTCATAGTTAATCATGAATGTCTTTTTCCAAAATGTCTCATCAAGGCATGCGTGCGACAGTTTCACCATCATCATATACCAACTTCCAAGGACATGAATAGTGAACTTTCACTTTCCTCCATCAGATGTTGACACGTGCCCCACTAACTTCCTGAGGTGTAACCTCCCACGTCTCTACTTACCATTATAAAAAGTTACCTTTTTTATTATTCCTCTTTCTACTTTTGCAAACTCAGAAATCTCCATACTCTCTCTGATTTTCACTCTTATTCCTTCTTGAAAAATTTGTCAGTTCTTCAAATCAACAACAATGTCTTCCGGTAAACAAGATTCAAAACATGCTAAGAAATCTGGAATCTCTAAAGGTTCATCTTCTCAAAACGTACCAACAAGCAAAATCATCACTTCTAGGAATCAAGAATTTATCACACCTCCCAAACTCACTAAGGAACAGAGAGCCATTTATGCTTCTCAGATACTAATTCCTTCTTTGCTTTCTGGTAAAACCTTAGGTTTCTTAGGGCCTTTAATCGCTACAGGCGATTTAGAAAAATATGTGGAATTTTTTCCAACTTATCATGTTACTAAACCTTTAGCAAATAAAATTGTGGCTTCTGAAGAGAACATTGAGGATTCCACCAAGAAACCTAAAAAGTCTTCTAAGAAAACTTCTGAAAGTAGTTCTTCAAATCCTAAGATAAAGAGAGAAGCTTTCCAATTGGATTATATAACTGAGAGCTTTAGACCTTTTAGATCATGTCCAACCTTAGATAAATCTTACTTAGCTTGGCTTACTAAGGTTGAGAAGAAGAAAACTCAAGCTTGGAAAGAATTAGGAATTTTTGACCTAATTCAAATGTCGAAATTAGGCTTCAGTTATTGTCAGCCATTTCTATTAGCTTCCCTGTATTTCTGGGATAGTACCTATAACACCTTTCACCTCCCTTGTGGGATGATAACTCCCACCTTCTTTGATATAGCTCCCATTACTGGACTTCCTCCTACTGGAGAGGCTTTTGATCCCTATTTGGAGTCAGAAAACACCATTGACTTTAATGTTAAAAATGCCTCTTTTAGTACTTACATAGATCTATATCATGTGGACAGTGAAGAGGTTTCTGATGTTGAGCATATAGCTTCTTAGCTATGTGGTTATCTAAATTCATTTTTTGTTGCAAATCTCTGTAAGTGGCTAAGAGATTTCTAACTTTGGTGAACCAATTACATTCTGGTTGAAAGGTATGCTTAAGTGAGTTTGTTTTATCTAGTTTGTATGAAAGTTTAGGGGAAGATGCTTCCAAACTAAAATATTATGAAGCAGTACCAACTTAATTCTATCTGGACCTTACTGGCTACTTCAATTGTGGCTAAATGCCACTTTTGAACCCTCTCTTCAAACTGCTGGAAATATTGATGAAGAGGACCCCAACATAACAGGTCGAAGTATTGAAGGAGTTAGACTCTTACAACTAACTCCCAGTGATGATGTTGAGACCCTTCAAGCTTGCCTTACTAAATATATGTTGATGTTTTCGAAACGTCACAATTTCACTCCCACCATGGCTCCTTTCGCTAGTAGAACTCATGGTCCCTCCTGGTTTACCTTGTCAATTGAAGATATTGTAAAGAATGCAGACATTAGCATTGAAAACATATGGCGCGCATTCCTTCTTCCTAGACTTCTAGTCTCTAGGATCTTACCAGTGAAGAGCCATGTTTGCTTATTAGCTTATCAACCCAACTTTGTCTCTCGATAATTTGGATTGTGTCAACTTATCCCCGAGCCTCTTTTCAGTCGAAAATGTGAGATCTACATTGCAGGTGTAGATTACTCCGTTCAAGATATCCAGAGGCACCAAGAGTACCATGCTAATTTTGCTGAATTTGGTCTTATTCCTTATCATCCTGCTTTCTACATGACCAAAGGCTTATATACTTGGTGGACTGACTTTTATTCGAACAACATGTTCGACACTGCTCAAATAAATGAACATCTAACAAAAGCTTTTTTCCTTGTGCAGGAAAACGTTCCAAAAGGTAAACTAACTCATACTCAGGAAATTCGTGCTTTCTAGAAATTCTTTGAAACTGTCTATGATCCAACCAATCTTAGTCGAACCTTTTTCCAAGCAGCAGCTACTTTAAAAGAAAAATTTACAAAGAAACTTCCATGTTTAAAGATTCCCTCTTCTGTAAAACCCGAACATAGATATGATTTGGCCTTTGAGTTGCAACCACCAAAATTTCCAAAATTGCCTATTGCTGATTTCGCCTTAGCGTTCTTTCCACCCTATCCAGATTGGTTTACTTGTGGCAATATTTTCAATGAGTTAAAAAATGACTCCCAAAAACCTGCTAAGAGGGTGGTTTCGACTAAGTGCACTCTAGACAGTTTCAAAGGTTTCCTTCATTATGACTTATCAGCAGTCTCTATTGTGTCTCCGACACATGAAGGTGTGGAACCAAAGGATTCCTTGGTTCTTTTAATTTTATTTTGGAAATGTACAGTTTTGAGCATTTGACTAAACTCGATAATGTTTTCTAATTGTTGAAAGGAAAACTACAAAGAAGGAAAAACCTGCAACAAAAGAGGATTTGGCTACTGCCTCAAAAGCAGGAACTTCTTCCAGCCAAGGACTCTCTTTTGAAAAGGGTGCTTCCCCCAAAAAAGTAGCAAAGAATGTAAAGGTACCATTTCTAAAAATCCTTCTTACTTTTTTGCATTCTCTGACCATGACTTTCCTTACAATCTTCTCTTTTTAGGGTAGTGGCTTACCCCCTAGAACACCAAAGAAAAGAAAAGCTTCTGACAAAGAAACAATCATTATTCCTGATGATGATGACGACGTCTCCCTCACTCCTTTCAAGGCCAAGAAGAAACATAAGAAAGCCACAACGTCGAAGGGTGTTCCATATTAAACCACCAATCAAAAAGATGTGGAAGTAAAAATCCTTCCTCCTCCTCAACGTGAAGTTCAACCTGCATCCTCCAGGGTTGTAATTTTGGAGCATATTACCAACAATGCTTCTAACCCTGATGATCAAAAGGTACATCTTTATTCCAATCTTTTACTTCTTGCTTAAATATCTTTTGACCTAACAGCTTTTTTATCTGCAAGATAAATCCACTACTCCTCCCATTTCTCCTATCAACCAAGATGCTCCTCTGAATACATATACTCCTTCGCCTCCTCCCACATCTAGTGGGGCTGTCCAAAATAAAGGGTCTTCGACTATGGTTCCCCAATCTAAAGCAGGTGACGTCCAAGTCGAACAAGAGACTTCCTCTCCTAGTGAAGATGACTTGCCAGTGTTTGGCAAACAAATATTGGAGGAAAATGAAGATTCTGAAAGCATCCCTAGAGATTCTTCTCTAAAAAGGGCTCAATTTCCTATGGATTATGCCGAGGACGAAGAGAAATATTCATATGGGGTTGAGACATACTTTCGAGAAGATGAGGACATGAAGGAAGTTCAACCACAACCTGAAGATACTCATCCGACACATCCTGATGCTACTGACTAACCAAGCACACAAGCTCGATCAATTCCACATCCCATCCTGACTCCAACACACACTGAGGAGGAAAAAATAGCGCTAAAGAAGAGTGATCCCCTAAAATATGTGGATTTGGTGATGGCTCTAAGGGATTCTTCTCTATGCAAAAGCGCTTATGGGACTTCGACTCAATCTGGCGCCAGCGCTAGAGAAGCTTCTTGTGACGAACTCCTTCAGCAAGTGAAAAAAGTTGTATTCAAAGCTGATTTGTTCGAAGTGCTGAAAACGGATGTTACTGCTCGCTTTAGGGTGAAAAAGCTGATTAATTGCATCAACATTACTGCTTGTCCTGCTAATGTAGGAGAGGTCCAAATAGATATTCAAAATATAATTGACCAAATCTGCGTTGAGTACAACAGGGAGGTTGATGCAACTTCGAAGCTTCAAGCAAAAGAACAGGAGCAAACTGCTGAATTTGACAAAGCTCAGATTGCTTCTAAAGCATCTAAGGATTTGTTGGCTTCGAGGAAGACAACCCAAGAGGAATTCGACACTTACACCACTTTAATCACACTTTGGGAGTCTCACATTGTGGAGTTGCAGAAGAAAATAGTTGATGCTAGGGAAAAACAAACTGTTATCAAAGGATTGGACACTAGTGAAGTTGATACTTTGGCTGCACAGAGCGTTGAGCATGTCGAAAGAGCTTCAGCCATGACCGAAGACATTGTACGCCTCAAAAGCATACACGCCGATGTTCAGTATAAGCTTGGCCTAGCAAAAATCAAGTATGAAAGGATGAAGAAAAATATCCCGTTTTGATTTATGTAATAAACCATTCGTTATATTTGCTTTGTAATATAAGCATGCATAGACAAAACCATTTTGGCACTTTTATGTTTTACACCATGTTGGCTTCATTATTTCACTAATTTACTAGTTTGTCGCAATCTTTAAATCTTGAAGAAAAGGTTTATATTTTTTCAAATATTTACCGTTAACTTTCAAGATTCTTCGATCTTCTGCTAGTTCTTCGATTTCATAAGCATTGTTAGTGAATATTTGAATGACTCGAAAGGGGTCTTCCCAATGTGGAGACCATTTTCCCAATAACTTATTCTTTCGATCCATTGGCAGAATCTCCTTCCAAACCATATCACCATTTGAGAAGGTTTTGCCCTTAACTTTCTTATTATATGCTCTGGCTACTCTTTCTTTTTGCCTTCTTAGAATTTCCAAAGCATGTAACCTTTCCTCATCTAAATCCACCAATTCGTTCATCATCATTTCCCAATAAAGATCTATGGGAATTTCGTTTTGTCTTTGGATTCTGACTGTAAGTAAATCTCTACTGGAAAAACCGCATCATGTTCAAACATTAGGCAAAATGGAGTTACATTTGTTGCCTCTTTGGGGGATGTTCGAAAAGCCCATAAGACTTGATCTAAAGTTTTGTGCCAATTCTTTGGCTTTCTGCCCACATGTTTCTTTTATTAAACCAATGATTACCTTGTTAGTTGATTCAACTTGTCCATTTGCTTGTGCATAATAAGGCGTACAAGTTAGTAATTTAAAACATGTATTCTTAGGGAATTCTTGCATCCTTCGACCAGTAAATACCAATCCTTGATCTATTGTAATAGTTTCTGGAATTCCAAACCTATAAACTATATGCCTCTAGATGAATTCGATGATGATTTCTTGATCAACATTCACCAAAGGTATTGCTTCTATCCATTTTGTGAAATAATCTATTCCCACCAAGATGTATTTCTGATTTTTTGAAGATGATGGCCTAATTTCTCTGATAAAATCTAATGCCCAACCCCTAAAAGGCCATGGCTTAATAATCAAATATAGTTCACTTGCAGGAACGTGTTGAATTCCTGCATGAATCTGGCACTCTTGGCATCCTTTGGCAAAATCTATACAATCTTTTAGAATTGTAGGCCAATACATGCCATATCGAAACAAAAGCCACTTCATCTTGTGACCTTCCTGATGTGCTCCACATGCCCCATTATGCACGTTGGCTAGCGCTAAATAAGATTCATTTTCTCCTAAACATTTCAATAAGACCCCCTCTGGGGTTTTCTTAAACAATTTGTTGCCTATTAGCACATAACTTAAGGCACGATATTTTACCTTTATTTAAGTACTTGTTGTTGGGTTTTTTAAATATCTTATTATTGGATTTCACCAATCTGTATTTGCTAAACTGCCTGTGGCTAATACTTCGAAATGTACTTCGTTTGCATAACCTAGACTTGAGTTTTTTAAATCTGTTGGAGAAAGTTTAGTAGCTAGTACCTTGCCTCGTACTTCGATCAAATCTTCCAATCTTTCTTTTGATACTTTATATCCTGAGGAAATCTGGGCCAAATCATTTGCTTCTTGATTCTTCAGCCTGGGGATGTGCTTGATATCTACATATTTAAATTTCCGGAGCAATCTATTTTCTATCACAAAGTAAAATATCAAGTTTTCTTTTATGCATTTGTACTCTTTAATAATTTTCTTGATCACTAATTCGGAGTCACCCATTATTTCGACACTAGTTTCCCCCAATTCCAATAAAGCTTCAAGTCCTGCTATCAATGCTTCATATTCAGCTTCATTGTTCGAACAAGGGGGGCCATCTATTTTGTACTTAAGCTTTGTTGGAATTTTATCTGGAGAAATAATCAAAACCCCAATTCCCCTTCCTTCCTTATATGTAGAACCATCAAAGAACAATTTCCAAGGTTCCAATTCCACAAGGTTCTGGGATGTTTCAACCAATGCATGATCGACAATGAAATCAGAGACTACTTTCCCCTTCATTGCTTTTAAAGGCATGAAGGTTAAAGAATACTCTGTTAGGGCCATGGCCCACTTACCAATTTGACTATGTAGAATTGGTTTTGACAGCATATGCTTAATAAAATCAAAATGTGAGGAAACGTAAACGTCAACTGGCTTTATATAATATTTTAACTTAGTACATAAGAAGTACAAGCAAGGACATAATTTTTCTATTGAACTATATCTAGTCTCTGCGTCATTCAGTACTCTACTTAAGTAGTAAATGGCCCTTTCGACGCCATTTTTATCCTCTTGAGCCATCATGCTTCCCATAGTTTTATCTGACGCATATATGTATAACTTCATGCACTTATCTCTTTGAGGAGGCGTTAGAATAGGTGGATGTATCAAGTATTGTTTGATTTTCTCGAACGCCTCTTGATGTTCTTCGTTCCATACAAAGTCTCCTTGCTTCAGCCGCAAGAGTGGGGAAAAGGCTTGAGTTCGACCACTTAGGTTTGATATAAATCTTCGCAAGAAGTTTATCTTTCCCAGCAGTGATTGCAACTCTTTCTTTGTTGATGGCGCTTTCGCTTCCATTATTGCCTTTGTTTTGTTTTGGTTGATTTCTATGCCTTTCTTATGGACCACAAAACCAAGAAAGTCACCAACCTGCACAAAGAATGCACATTTAAGGGGATTCATCTTCATGCCATATTTTCTCGTCCTTTCGAATGACTAGCGAAGGTGATCCAGGTGACTAGATCCTGATATAGATTTCACTAATATATCATCAATATAGACCTGCATGAAAGTTTCTATGAAATCATGAAATATAGAGTTCATGGCTCTTTGATAAGTTGCCCCAGCATTTTTTAAATCAAATGGCATAACCACCCATTCATAGGTGCCTATTTCCCCAGGGAATCAAAATGCTATCTTTGGCACATCTTCTTCTGCAATAAAAATCTGATTGTATCCTGAATACCCATCCAGCATACTAAGATATTCAAAACCAGCGGCAGAATCTACTAACATTTCAGCCACCAGCATTGGATATTCATCTTAGGAGTTGCAGAATTTAAATCATGAAAATCTATGCATACTCTAAGAGATCCATTTTTCTTAATTACTAGTACTATATTTGCAATCCATTCGACATACCTTGTGGTCCGGATGAATTTGCAGCGCATGAGTATTTCAACTTCTTCCTTTATCTTTGAGAGGATATTCGGTGCAAATCTTCTTGGTGTCTGTTTGATGGGTTTTTTACCATCTTTTATGGGCAGCCTCAGTTTGACCAGGTCCCTGCTTAAACCCGGCTGTGATACGGTGGCAAAACCGACTATTATAATGGTTTACATTTTTTGTTTGCAAATGTTGTGGTAAGCAAGAGTCGCCCCCGACTTTTATTTCATCAAACAAAGGAAAAGGAAAAAGAACAGAAAAAACCTTTTTCGAGATGTTTCTGAGTACGGGGGGTAGATTATAGAAAGGGAAGGTGTTAGCACCCTTTCTATCCGTAGTTTTCCACGGGCTCTTAGGTACTTGCTCATTTTGAAAATTGCTTGTGTGTGTTTGTTTTGAAAAGTTTTGTTTACTTCGTGATAACCCTTGTATCTATCCTCAAGAGTGTGACGAAGTTGTTTTGAAAACTGTTTTGAAAAGTGTTTGTGTGAAAGAGTTTTTGTTTTGAGCAAGTACTTAAGAGTTTCTACCTACTCGAAAAATATTGTTCATTTTCTCGTTTCCTTTAGACAGTGCTATCCTACTATTGGTGAGTAGGTATCCCTATCGTTGGATGTTGAGGGACTATCAAAAGGGACGTTATGGTCATCGAAGGCAACATGTAAAGATATCTTAGCATTCGAAGGGACTATCATCATATAGGCAACATCGAGGGACAAGATCATTTCTCATAGGCAACTCGAGGGACGTTAGGGACCATGATCTTTATGATGACTTTAGAATTAAGGGTTTTTGCTAAGACATCCCGACGTTCGAGGGACATGACCATTATTTTCTGGGGCAACCAAGTGAGGTATACCCTAAGGGTGCATATGTGTAAGGTGTGTTATGTTCAGTTATTTTAGTCTTGTGTTAAGTTTTCTAATGTTTGATTATTCTTACCATACAATCCTATTAGTTATACATCTAGCAGTTAATAATTGCCGTAATTTAAAAGTGCAGAAATATAAAACCTAGCTATTACAAGGCTTCGGAGAGGGGGATTATGTACATATCCAAAACTGGGGGAAAAATAAATAAAAGCGGTAAAGGTCCTACTAATCATCTATTACATGCCAATATACAATTACAATAATAAAATGAAGTGCGAAATAATAATAACGCGCAAATTTGAAGAGACGTCTAAAAATCCTAAGATATAAAAAATCTTTTTGTTGTTTTTTGTTTTAATTTATAAAAATGGTTTAAGTTAAAAAAATAATTGATCTAGATCTATATTTTTAAAAAAAGTTAAATATTAAAGAAACATGAAATTTAAATAAAAGAAATTAATTCTATGTTTTTTTGGTATTTTTGTTACGAAAAGGAAAATGAATTAAAATGAAATTAAACCTAAGTTCTATTAATTTTAATTTTAAAAAAAAGTTAAAGTGATTAGTTAATTAATTTACCAAAATTAAAATTTAATTAAGAAAAAATCCTAAATTTATTTTTATGTGATTTTTATATTTGTTTATTGATTAAAATAAAAAAAATGATTAAAAGAAATAAATGAAATAAATAAAACAAGAAAATAAAGACGGGCCTAGTAGCAAAAGTAACCAGGGGGTGCAATCATCAGAAATCCCTAGGCCCGAATCTTCGAAAGCTTCATGCTCTAACCATGGTGTTTTAAGATTCTTGCGTGGAACCTCTGATTCAACCATCCATAACTATTCTATATAAACTCAAACAAGCGTTAGCATGCCATGAAATGTGATTAAAATTAGAGATTCGAAGTTAAAATTTTTACCAAACCGGTGTTGTCAAATGGGGGCATGCTAGGCGTGTGATGGATTGCTCTTGGGCCTTGTAAGACTCTTGAGGACTTCAATAGGATGGTTTGAGGCTTGATGTCAATCGAGAGAGACCGGAACCTCGAGATATGACTTGCACCAATTCTTTAATTTCTGGAGAGCTTTTTGAAGAGTTTTTGGAGAGCTTTTTGAAGAGTTTTTTGAGAGCTTCTTAGAGAGGAATTTCGTGTCTTTCAAGCTTGTATGGCTCTATATTTATAGAGGAGAATGAGGATACAATAAAGCATGGAAAGAATCTCCCTCATAATGTTGTGTTTTAAGACCATGATCAAAATTTGAAAAAAATGTCATATTTGATGATTTTATGCCATTTTCACAAGTGGATGAACCTGGACATATTTGAAGGGTTATTGCACGAAATCAATTGATATAAACCAGCATAAAAATTTCCCAAAGTGGATTCACATCAAAATTTACATTATTTCTATTATTTATTTATTTAATTCTGAATTTTAATGAATAAAATATCAAAATAAATAGCATAAATAGTAGAAAAATGTATGGGTGGGCTTAGAGGTCGTGGACCATGTTAGGAATGAGTTTCAAACTTGAAAAGATAGGCCCATTTGGAAAAATTCAAGTTTGGTCAATATTTGCTTCATGCATTTTTTCAAAAATTGGCCAACTTTGACAATGCATATCTCTCTCGATTTTAACCCTATGAGGGTGTTCTTGGAATTTTTAGAAAGCTTAGGATGTCCCCTAAGCAACATATTTGGTTTCATCTCAATTGGATCTTCCATGTTCATGTAACAATCTTTGACCCAAAAGGTGTTTTTGTTGACTTTTGAAAAGGACCTATAATGTCTGAATTTATATCTTTTCATGAATACATTTATTGAACTTGAGGGATGAAGATTAGTTGCAGGTAACTGGATTCTCTTAAAAATGAGCTTTGGATGAGAAATTTCTGATAAAGCATGAGAAAGTTATGCTTGGTTAAAGTTTGGTTGACTTTTCCTATAGAAACCCTAATTTAGCAACTTTTGAGTTTTGATGAATTAGGAGCATTCCTTGAGGAATGATGATCAACCCTTGATCAAATGATGTATATAACTTCAAAATGTTTATTTTGACCAAAAATCTTGAAGTTTGACTGTATGTGGGTCACAGTTGACTTTTGACCTAGTACAATTGATTTTCAGGCATTTGAGCAGTTGACTAAGCAAACTTCTTGTGCAAGGAATGAAACTTGGCATGGATGATATTGAGGACATATTAGGGAAATGGAAACCACTTAGGACCCTTGGAAACTCAAACATCTTAATTAGGAGTGAAACCCTAATTTGAGGCTTATTGTCTTAGGAGGAAGATTTGTCTAGTCAATCCTTAGGCATCCTTGGGCAAGTTGAGGACCTCTAGGAGTATGTTTTGAGTAAAATGAGAGGTCATATTTTGGGGTACAACGGCTGCCCCTGTTCAATCTTCTTAAACCTGAGGGTGTAGATTGGTTGTTCTTCCTTTCGTAATCTGAAGATAGAAGATGATTGAACACTAGAGTGCCCAGAAATTTGCACTCGCAAGAAGTAATAGTGATTGGTGATATCAGGAATGGGCTTACAGATGCCATTTGGAAGTCGATAGAGAATCTTCAGAGATGGGCTTAAAGATGCCATCCAGAAAAGATATCGGTTGCATAAGAGATTCCTTTGCGAGAATTCATGTACCTGCCGTTGAGGAGGACTTCGCTGGGGAATGTTGATTTATGTCCTGGGAAGTAGAGTATAGGATATTAAGCTGTCCATTACTCTACTGGGGAATTAACTCCTGATTGAGGAAGTGGAAGTAAACTGCATATCTGGTCAGGGTCCAGGCTGCACAACAACTTATTGGGGGAATGTGAAATCGACTGTATCTGGTCGGGTCCAGGTCTTACAGTGTTGTAAACTGTTGTCTGGAGATAAGAGAGAAGAAACCTGGATGGTAAGGTTATGGGAAGGAACCTGGGTCGTAGGGTTACTTCGAAATGAAAGCCTGGATAGTAGGGCTATGAGAAGGAACTTGGGTCGTAGGGTTACTTCGAGATGAAAGCCTGGATAATAGGGCTATGAAAAGGAACCTGGATAGTAGGGTTATTTCGAAGTAAAAGCCTGGATAGTAGGGCTATGAGAAGAAACCTGGATAGTAGTGTTACTACGAAATGAAAGTCTGGATAGTAGGGCTATGAGAAGGAACCTGGATAGTAGGGTTACTTCGAAATGAAAGCCTGGATAATATGGCTATGAGAAGGAACCTGGATAGCAGGGTTACTTCGAAATGAAAGCCTGGATAGTAGGGCTATGAGAAGAAACCTGGATAGTAGGGTTACTTCGATATGAAAGCCTGGATAGTAGGGCTTATGGGAAGGAACCTGGATAGTAGGGTTACTTCGAGATGAGAGCCTGGATAGTAGGGCTTATGGGAAGGAACCTGGATAGTAGGGTTACTTCAAGATGAAAGCTTGGATAGTAGGGCTTATGGGAAGGAACCTAGATAGTAGGGTTACTTCAAGATGAAAGCATGGATAGTAGGGCTTATGGGAAGGAACTTGGGTCGTAAGGTTACTTCAAAATGAAAGCCTGGATAGTAGGGATTATGGGAAGGAATCTGGGTCGTAGAGTTACTTCAAGATGAAAGCCTGGATAAAGGGCTTATGGGAAGGAACCTGGGTCGTAGGGTTACTTCATGTGGAGTTTGGGTAAAACTGCATCTGAACCAAGAAGGAACCTAGGTAAGGTTGCTTCGTGAGGAGTTTGGGTAAAACTGCATCTGAACCGATAAGGAACCTAGGTAAGGTTGCTTAGTGGGGAGTTTGGGTAAAACTACATCTTAACCGAGAAGGAACCTAGGTAAGGTTGCTTCATGGGGAGTTTGGGTAAAACTGCATCTAAAACGAGAAGGAACCTAGGTAAGGTTGCTTCGTGGGGAGTTTGGGTAAAACTGCATCTGAACCGAGAAGGAACCTAGGTAAGGTTGCTTTGTGGGGAGTTTGGGTAAAACTGCATTTGAACTAAGAAGGAACCTAGGTAAGGTTGCTTCGTGGGGAGTTTGGGTAAAACTGCATCTGAACCGAGAAGGAACCTAGGTAAGGTTGCTTCGTGAGGAGTCTCGGTAAAACTACATCGGAACCAAGAAGGAACCTGGGTAAGGTTGCTTCGTGACGAACCCGTGTAAAGCTGCATTTGGTCACGCAGATAATTACTCAGTTTAGTTTCAGGAGCTAATCTTGGACCTGCTGAAAATTGTTGATGATAACCACCTTTCTTGAAACGGTACGTGATTAATTGTATGTGATGCATGAAATACATTGTATGAAGATATTTTCGAAATAAATAAGATCATGTTGTATGCAATATGTATGCGCACGTCATGATGTATGAACATGAAATACTATTGTGACATATCCGAGTGGGAAAATAAATCTCTGGCCGCTATTGGAGAGTAATGGAAATTGAGTTCCTAACCGTCGTATAAAAAGTGGTTCTTCTACTTCCGCTGGAGATGGTGAACCAGAGATGACTATGCTGGGGATTTTCCCCTTGTTTACGGATATTCTGCCGAGAAGAGACTCTGCTTGAGAACAACTCTGCGGGGGAATAACTCTGTTTGAGAGAGGAGATGCTTTGATGGAAGATTTTGCGGATTCAGAGAGATAAACTCCGCTGGGGGATGAACTTCCGTAGCCGGAGGAATAAACTCTATTAGGGATTAAGCTACTGTATTTAGAGAAATAAACTCTGCTTGGGAGACAACTTTATGAACCGCATACGATTATAAAATTCGGCTGGGGAATATAGATATCGGCTCTCTGAAGGAACTTTGCTGGGGAAAGTAGCTCCTGTTTGGGGAAACTGATGTCAAAGTTTTTGGTTGTCTCTACTCTGTGGGGAACATAGACGTCACGGGGTCATATGCTGAGGATACGATGATGACTTTGCATCAAGACGTTTCTGCCTCTGTACCTATTGGAGAAAGTACCTTCGGAGGTTTGGTGGATGTTGATCAGGATGATAAGTCTTCTACTGATAAACAAATGACAAGATGACGGGATATAGTCGTACACTTCAAATCCTTAACTTTTGCCTGGACTGCCCTTTCGGGTTTTTAGTCCACCGGGATACCCTTTTTTGCTCAAGCCGCCTTTTCAGGTTTTCGGCTTGCCGGGTGTACATTTTTTTATCCCTAATTTTTGCCTGAACCTTTTTTGGTTTGTCGGGATGCCCTTATTTTTGCCTAGGCCAGTCAACCTAGCGGGTCTTTGTTCATGTGTAGTATTTTCCGACTATGTCCATGTTCACCGGGTACATAGAATTGCCACTGTCCATAGTAGTAAGTGTTGCCACACTGCCAGAAGATGCTCGTTTAATCGTACAAGATTCGTTGCTGTAATTCATGTCCAATGCCCCAAGTGATTCAGATGGAGATTTGTCCCTGGCTACTTGGCATCTTTGAGAGATTCCTTGAATCTTGACTTGACTGCCCCATATGATGGACAATGATCCTACCGCGTCCCTTGGTTGGAAGTGTTTTTCCACTTGAGGTGATCCTTTTCATTGAGAAGGTTTTTGTTCATCGAATATCCGTCTTGTGAATTTCTCTGTTGTTGAACAAATAGTCATATGCAAACAATGGTATTTTAAGAATGCAAAGCTTATGTCTTGAAAATTATTATTTTTTGAAAATGCAATTTTTTAGTAAAACAGATTTTGCAAGAGAGTGATATCAACTCGTGATTTATGGCAAACCTTACAGGATTCAGGACACCTTTTGTAATAGTATACTTTCGAACTAACCCATGCTTCAGCTAAGACTTTTAAGGGTTATAACATGGCCTGGTTCACGATTCAAGAAACAAAGGATAAAGGCTCAAAATTTGTTTGTACCCACCTGCTCTTTGTGATGTTCTTCAGTCATGTGCTCAGTTAATTACGCATTTATAATCCTAGTTGATTTCTAGAATATTGTCCTTGATGTTCCGATGATGGTTCGGATACTGACAGTTTATTTTAAATAGGCAGTCATCTTTTTTGTCGAGGATTTGTAGGACCTCTTTCTTTACTATCCCTGTCTTTTGCCTGAACTGTTTCTTTTTATGGTTACAGTCAACGGGATGCCCCCGTTTTTTCCTTAAGTCTCCTTCATAGGTTTTGACTTAGCGGGCTTTTCTTTTGAACAATAATGACTGCCTGTTCTTAATGATTATGCGGAACCATCACCCTCTTCTGATTTGGAAGGACGTCTTCGATGCCATTCATTATGTATGAAGTAGAATATTGCGACTGAATGCGCATCTGAATTAACTAAGAAAACTACCCTGCCCCAGGTTATGATTAAGGGTTTTAATTTGTGTGAAAATAAAAACTCCTACTTCTCAGGCTCAAAGGGGTTGATTAGGGATTATCTTCCTTATTACTCCATTGTTTAGGATTTGAAACAACGCCTGTACATCATCAGCAAGGTCTGTTCAAAAGCACACTATATGGATTGTGGTATCATTTTCGTCATCCTCCCTCTAAAGGCTCAGAGCTTTTGATCGAGAGTTGAATATCACAAAAAGGAAAGCAGTTTAAATATAGTGAATACGAATGAATTGATTCAAAACAGACATATGCAATGCATTGATAAAGTAACAAAGTTTGACATGAATAAATGTTCGAACAATCAAAAGAAAATTACAAATTGAAAATTATGATGAACGAAAAGCCCTCTTGTCAGAACTTTTCACTTCAAATGGTGGGCCTTAGAGGATTGACAGAAACATTCCAATTGACCATCTTGTGTGAATTCCAATGCTCATTCATCAATCAGGTCTTGAATTTTGTATTTCAACCTCCAACAATCGTCAATATCATGCCCCAGGCTGTTGGAGTGGTATGAACATCTTGCATCAGGATTGTAGTTAGGGGAAGAAGTCTTGGGATTTGGATGAGGTCCTATCAACGTAATCAGATTCATCCTCAACAGGTGTTGCAAAGCTTGAGACAGTGACATGTTGAGTTTGGTAAACTGCCTTTTGGATATATTCGGATTACTCTGATTAACCCGTTGTTTTTGGAGAGGTTGTTGTTGGACCCGTGATATGATAGCAATTTGGAAAAGTCCACTCTTCACAAAACCAGCCTCTTGTCTTCTCGGGAGTTGATCAATGACTTGGTCCCCAACCTCAACTGTTTGCTTCATACGGCTGCAGCCGTCTTGATGAAGTTTCTTGATAATGGCTCTCAGATCTTCTTGTCCCCGGGCTAGGCCTTGGATAAGAGCCATCTGCCCTAGCATTTGGGTTCTCATCGCTTCTACCTCAGCTTGCAGTTGTTCCAACCGTTCGTCCTTATTGTCTTCAGGACTTTTCTTGGCCAGGTCTCCAACGAGGAGTGCTTTCAACTCTTCCTGCCCCTTGAATAGGCTTAGGAACATTTGCATGAATTGAGCCTCTTTAGTTTTAAGATCTCTATTGTCTTGTTGGAGAGCCATTTTCCTTGCTGAAATAAACAACGAGAAAATGAGAGACATGTACTGGAAGACCTGTTATGCAAATGACGTGTATGCAATGTTTTCAAGGACCTCGCAGGGTAAACAAGAAAATGTCAGAAGTTGAAATTTGCAGCTTTGATTGAAGAACTTCGTATCGTTGAAAATCCTTCTACGAGAGTCAAGCTCACCATATCAAGTGGGTCATAGCCCCTGACTCAATTTGTCTTGTTTTGGTCTTTTGACGACATTGGCTAGAGAAAAATAAATCCCCTTGCCCCTTGCTAGACGTCTGATTTATCATAACCTGCATCACAAACCATTGAGATCCTTGAAATGGTTAAGGAAATTATGTGGCATGATGTTATGATATGTATGCTATGTGTTAATCGAAAAGGCAGGGTAAGAAACCAATTTATTAGATTTATACAAACAAGGTCCTGCAAGGAACACAAACAAAGCCCTGCAATGAGTTCAAATTGTTAGGAAAAGAAAGCAAGCAAGTCACACAAAAAGCCTTAGGTTTAGGCTTGCATGAATTCCATAGGTAAGTACCCTCTTGAAGTTTAGTTGGTTTTAAACCTGTCTTAGAAAAGTAACCGGGTTCTAAGGATTCTCAATATCATTGATCATCCTTTATCGGGCATTGTTTCAGCTCAGGCAATCTTTTCTTGCGGCCGAAATATCCCGAAAGTCTGATCTCAATGAGTGTAGCATCGAGTATCAACCAATCCTCAGCTTTATACCGAGGCTGGCTATCTCACTACTTTCTAATGGCCATGTTTGTTCAACTAAGGTTCTAAGGTCCGTTAGTGCTTCACGACACCATGCGGTGGCCCCGTATTCTCCTCGTTTCCACACGAAGAATATCGGTACCAACCAAAGTGTCACACCAACACAGCCATCACTTAAACCATATCGGTTTACGCCGTACAATCTCCACGATCTATTACTGTTTACCTAAAGAGTGTCCCCAGATCCGGGTGTAGGATCTTCAACAATACCCAAGAAAAAACCCTTAAAGATAAAGTAGGCAAAACAAACAAGAAAGCAATTTTAAAAATGACCTAGATCCTAAGGTAAACCCCACTTTATTTTATTCCCCAGCAGAGTCGCCAGTTCTGTAATACAGTGGCAGAACCGACTGTTATACTGGTTTGCATTTTTTGTTTGCAAATGTTGCGGTAAGCAAGAGTCGCCATCGACTTTTATTTCATCCAACAAAGGAAAAGGAAAAAGAATAGAAAAAACCTTTTTCGAGATGTTTCTGAGTACGGGGGGTAGATTATAGAAAGGGAAGGTGTTAGCACCCTTTTTATCCGTGGGTTTCCACTGGCTCTTAGGTACTTGCTCATTTTGAAAATTGCTTGTATGTGTTTGTTTTGAAAAGTTTTGTTTACTTCGTGATAACCCTTGTATCTGTTATCAAGAGTGTGATGAAGTTGTTTTGAAAAGTGTTTGTGTGAAAGAGTTTTGTTTTGAGCAAGTACTTAAGAGTTTCTACCTACTCGAAAAAGATTGTTCATTTTCTCGTTTCCCTTAGACGGTGCTATCCTACTATTAGTGAGTAGGTAGCCCTATCGTTAGATGTTGAGGGACTATCAAAAGGGACGCTATAGTCATTGAAGGCAACATGTAAAGATATCTTAGCATTCGAAGGGACTGTCATCATATAGGCAACGTCGAGGGACAAGATCACTTCTCATAGGCAACTCGAGGGACGTTAGGGACCATGATCTTTATGATGACTTTAGAATTAAGGGTCTTTGCTAAGACATCCCTACGTTCGAGGGACATAACCATTATTTTCTGGCGCAACCAAGTGAGGTATACCCTAAGAGTGCATATGTGCAAGGTGTGTTATGTTCAGTTATTTTAGTCTCGTGTTAAGTTTGCTAATGTTTGATTATTCTTGCCATACAATCCTATTAGTCATATATCTAGCAGTTAATAATTGCAGTAATTTAAAAGTGCAGAAATATAAAACCTAGCTATTACAAGGCTTCGGGGAGGGGGATTATGTACATATCCAAAATTGAGGGAAAAATAAATAAAAGCGGTAAAGGTCCTACTAATCATCTATTACATACCAATATAAAGTTACAATAATAAAATAAAGTGCGAAAGAATAATAACACGCAAATTTGAAAAGACGTCTAAAAATCCTAAGATATAAAAAATCTTTTTGTTGTTTTTTGTTTTAATTTATAATAATGGTTTAAGTTAAAAAATGATCGATCTAGATCTATATTTTAAAAAAAAGTTAATTATTAAAGAAATATGAAATTTAAATAAAAGAAATTAATTCTATGTTTTTTTGGTATTTTTGTTATGAAAAGGAAAATAAATTAAAATGAAATTAAACCTAAGTTCTATTAATTTTAATTTTTAAAAAAAGTTAAAGTGATTAGTTAATTAATTTACCAAAATTAAAATTTAATTAAGAAAAAATCCTAAATCTATTTTTATGTGATTTTTATATTTTTTTATTGATTAAAATAAAAAAAAGGGATTAAAAGAAATAAATGAAATAAATAAAACAAGAAAATAAATATGGACCTAGTAGCAAAAGTAAATCGGGGGTGCAATCATCAGAAATCCCTAGGCCCGAATCTTCGAAAACTTCATGCTCTAACCATGGTGTTTTTAGATTCTTGTGTGGAACCTCTGATTCAATCATCCATAACTGTTCTATATAAACTCAAACAAACGTTAGCATGCCATGAAATGTGATTAAAATTAGAGATTCGAAGTTTAAAATTTTACCAAACCGATGTTGTCAAATGGGGGCGTGCTAGGCGTGTGATGGATTGCTCTTGGGCCTTGTAAGACTCCTGAGGACTTCAATAGGATGGTTTGAGGCTTGATATCAATCGAGAGAGACCGGAACCTCGAGCTATGACTTGCACCAATTCTTTGATTTCTGAAGAGCTTTTTGAAGAGTATTTAGAGAGCTTTTTGAAGAGCTTTTTGAGAGCTTTTTAGAGAGGAATTTCGTGTCTTTCAAACTTGTATGGCTCTATATTTATAGAGGAGAATGAGGAGACAAGAAAGCATGGAAATAATCTCCCTCATAATGTTGTGTTTTAAGACCATGATCCAAATTTTAAAAAAATGCCATATTTGATGATTTTATGCCATTTTCACATGTGGATGAACCTGTACATATTTGAAGGATTATTGCACAAAATCAATTGACATAAACCAGCATAAAACTTGCCCAAAATGGATTCACATCAAAATTTACATTATTTCTATTATTTATTTAATTCTGAATTTTAATGAATAAAATATCAAAATAAATAGTATAAATAGTAGAAAAATGTATGGGTGGGTTTAGAGGTTGTGGACCATGTTAGGAATGAGTTTCAAACTTGAAAAGATAGGCTCATTTGGAAAAAAAATCCAAGTTTGGTCAATATTTTCTTCATGCATTTTTTCAAAAATTGGCCAACTTTGACAATGCATATCTCTCTCAATTTTAATCCTATGAGGGTGTTCTTAGACTTTTTAGAAAGCTTATTACGTCCCCTAAGAAACCTATTTGGTTTCATCTCAATTGGATATTCCATGTTCATGTAAGAAGCTTTGACCCAAAAGGTGTTTTTGTTGACTTTTGAAAAGGACCTATAATGTCTGAATTTATATCTTTTCATGAGTGCATTTATTGAACTTTAGGGATGAAGATGAATTGTAGGTAATTGGATTCTCTTAAAAATGAGCTTTGGATGAGAAATTTATGATAAAGTATGAGAAAGTTATGCCTGGTCAAAGTTTGGTTGACTTTTCCTATAGGAACCCTAATTTAGCAACTTTTGAGTTTTGATGAATTAGGAGCATTCCTTGAGGAATCATGATCAACCCTTGATCAAATGATGTATATCACTTCAAAATGTTTATGTTGACCAAAAGTCTTGAAGTTTGACTGTATGTGGGTCACAGTTGACTTTTGACCTAATACAGTTGATTTCCAAGCATTTGAGCAGTTGACTGAGCAAACTTCTTGTGCAAGGCATGAAACTTGGCATGGATGATATTGAGGACATATTAGGGAAATGGAAACCACTTAGGACCCTTGGAAGCTCAAACATCTTGATGAGGAGTGAAACCCTAGTTTGAGGCTTATTGTCTTAGGAGGAAGATTTGTCTAGTCAATCCTTAGGCATCCTTGGGCAAGTTAAGGACCTCTAGGAGTATGTTTTGAGTAAAATGAGAGGGAAAATTTTGGGGTTCAACGACATTTCATCTTAATCCTAGACAAAACAATCTTTGTACTCCTTAAGCAACTGGAGCACTTCTGCTCTCACTCCTGGACTAAGCTTCGAACTAACATATGTGGGTCTTCTTATAGCCCCATCTCCCATATCCACTTCTTCAAGAGGATCCTGCGATAGTATCTTTGCGTTCGACGCCACTGGATCCTTCTTGAATCCCAAAGGCCCATCATCATATATTGCGTCTAGCCTTTGGTCTTTTTCTTCGACGGGCTTCTCTTTGTCAATGGGTATTGGCTTGAAGAAAATCCCCGGTTCTTTTGCATGATTTGTTTCTTCCTTGGCCTTTGTAGCCATAATCTTTACTTCGGCTTCTAAAGCCGTTTTTAGTCTGTTTTCAGTCAAATAGGCCGAAATATTTTTGAAGAAGGAAGATTCAGACATGGTCACTGTCTTCGTCATCCCAGCCTGTAGGTCGTATCCCTGGAAGTCTAGGTACATCATCTTCTTGCCCCAAAGTCTCTCTATCCCAGCAAAATCCATGCCTTGGATGCAGGGTCAAAAAGTACATAGCATTATTGTTTGGCAGATACGCGCCATCTGTAGCGCTGTAAGGCCCTATGTTAGCCAAGTTTCGATCAAAATTCCATCAATCAATCTGGTTAACCTCTGTCATGTAATAGCTTTATCTGCTTCAATATTTTCCACAATTCCATCTTCTCTCCAAATTGTCATGCGCTGGTGCATTGAGGAGGGAACTGCGCCTATCCCATGAATCCATTCACGGCCCAAGAGTAAATTATAGTTTGTCTTGGCCGCTATAACCATGAAAATCGTTGGTCTGGTGATGGTTCCTACAGTAAGGTAAACTTGAACTACACCAAGTGCATGGCCAATTTTTCCTTCATAATTAGACAATACCATATTATGAGGTTTTATATCTGTGTCATACATACATATCCTCTTCAGCAAGAATTGAGGCATGAGGTTGATAGCAGCACCCCTGTCTATCATTACTTTGTTAATCCCCACTTGTTCCACTTTTCCCCTGATAAGAGAGGCTTCAGATGGTTCTTCATACCTTGGTCTGGTTTCTCAAAGAACGTGCTCTGTTCTTCGACCGCTCCACTATTCATAACATAATAACACACATGTTTGTGATTTGCCATCTCTAATTCATCCGCCTCTTTGGAATCTTCTACCTCTGTTACTTGATCATATTCATGTGGTAGTACAGATACCACATTGCAGGCGATATTCAGAGAGGACTCCCCATCTGAGTCAAAGTTGTCAGTAAGCATGTTCTCATCGTTGGTTGGCTCTTTGTTAGTTGGTTCCCCTGGAGCCATTTCAACGGATACCTCAGTCTTTCTGAGGGAGAAAAGCCTCCTTTGTGCTGGTGGCTTCTCTTTGACAAGTGCAGCAGACAGAATCTGATTCGTACTGGATTCCCCCTACTTCATTGCTGGTGAGTTCCCTTTGAGCCTTCTTGGTACTTTGGTACCTTCTCCGCTGGGTCCTTTTCATTGGTTTTTTTCCTTTGTATTTCTCATAAACATAGGCTTGTTGCTTTGTTGACTGGAACTGTCTTCGATATGCCCATGCGGACCTGCCACCTTCTTCGAAATTTTTCCATTTTCCTTTGCCTTTTCCTTTCCCCTTGCTTTGACTAGACTCCATCCACTTTTCTATTGGGATTTTGGATGGTGGCTTGAAGGTGACTTGTCGATTCACTCTGGGGTGTGGGCGATCTGCCCTTTTTGGAATTCCTTTCGCATTGGTTACATACATGCCCCTGCTACTCATTTGTTTGTCCCAGTATTGTGTAGACAGAATTCTTTCGAATGCTTCTGCTGCTTTCCTGTCATAAACAACACTGTACCATGGGCACATCAGAACTTCTAATCCTGTCTTATGACACCTAACCAAAAATCCCATCAAGCTTTCTCCCATTTTTGGGTATGGCAGCAATTCTCTCGCATTCCTCCAGCTGTTTCCAGCCCTCTCTTGGTATACTTTCTGGTACGCCATTGCAGCGCTTTGATCATTCTTTGCGCTGCACCTTGGACACATGAGTCCTCTAGGATTCTTCATATAGAAATGAAAAAGATATTCCACCAGGCTTACTTTCTGGTGCCCAGTTCGCATCCTGTTATCTTCCATCTTCAAGCGTCTTTCAATCTCCGCCATCTCTGGGGATAGATGGTTCAGATTCACCATGTTTACTTCGAACTTGGGACCTTCAGCGTTCTCCAGCTCTTCGAATCTGACTATAAGTATAAGACCCTCAGTAGTCTTAGATTTGACAGCAACTTTGGCCCTGCCCCCAGTTTTGTTAACTTCGAACATGGGACCTTAAGCAATTTCCAGTTCTTCAAATTTGGCTCTAAGACCCTCAGTAATCTTAGGTTCACCAGTAGTTTTGGTATTGCCATCAGTAGCATTCCCTTCGAACTGGCCTATGAGACCCTTAGCGGTCTCCAACCCACGAGCCTCTTCAGACACTTTGTCGGGTTGACCTTCTTCGATTTCAACAGCGTCCCCCATGTTGATATCTACAGGTTCTGCAAAACTTGTCTCAGCAACCTGAAGAGGATTCGCGTCGACCTTCATCTTAGGCTTCTCTCCAAACTTCATCCTTCCTTCCTTGATTTCACTCTGTATCAAATCCATGAAAAGATAGCATTGTAAGGTTTTATGGCCTAAAAAATTATGATATTTACAAAAACCCATTTTCTTCCGTTGTTCTAACGGGGGAATTTTAGCGCCAGGGGGCACTATCATTTGTCCATCTTTTACTAATAAGTCAAAGATTTCATCACACTCGGTGATGTCGAATCTATAAGCTTTCTTTGGGAATTTGTCATTCCTTTCTGGTTCGACGGGATTCTTCCCGTTCGCAGGTGTTATCCCTTTGCAAGGATAAGGTGGTCCTTGCTTTAATTCTGCTAGATATATTTCGTGCTCTTCGACCTCTGACGAGTCATCTTCGACATCTCTTTCATATGAGCATGCTTTGACATAAGCCACTTTTTCTTTCCTGTGGCTTTTGTTAGCCCTTGCTTTTTAAATCTTCAAGCGCTCCACTTGTCGAACCCTGTCAGCCAGTTGTACCATGTCTCTTAGATATTGGGGATCCAACTTCTTTCTAATAGAGAAGTCCAATCCTCTTGCTGCCATTTCGACCAACTCGTATTCAGGAACTAGTGTGAAACACCTCGCCTTTAACAGACGGAACCTGTTAAGATAATTATCTATAGGATCGTTGAATTTGCGCTTAACATTTGCCAATTTTCTTAGGCTAATTTTGGATTGACCTACATAAAATTGCTCATGAAATAATCTCTCCAAACGAGTCCAATCATGGATGGAATTTGCTGCAAGAGTTGTAAACCAAGTAAAAGCGTTTTTGGTTAGTGAACTAGGGAAATATTTAATCCTTAAATTTTCATTGTTTGTTATATCCCCTGCTTCTGTAAGATATCTAGCCATATGTTCTATGGTTGACTCACTGGTGTCACCAGAGAACTTTGTGAATTTTGGCACTTTCCATCCCCTAGGTAATTCAGTTTGCTGAATGTACTCAGACAAAGGGGATATATAGTTTGGCCTTCGCATGCCAATATTTACTCCATTCCTTGCCATTATCCTTTCGACTATGGATGCTAGATTATTGTTTCCTACCATATCATCCTGTCGACACCCTTGGAGAATTTCGCCAGTGTCTTGGTTCCGATTCACCATGACCATCCTTCTTCGTGGTTCCTCCCTGGGGATAGCCTGTTGAAACCTATGTGGTTCTTCCCTTCGAACTGGTTGTTGAATTTCAACTTCTGGGTGTATCACTGGTTGGGCCTGGTCAATGGTTGGCTCTTCTTGAAATAGTATGCCTTGATTCTCCCTTGTCCATGTGGGTTGTGGTTGTCGAGTTTATTATCTGGGTGCACCAAAAAAATATGCAAGGCGCCCAATTTGTGCAGCCATCTGTTGCTTTGCTTGGGCATTCTGCAGATTCATCTGTGTGGTGCTTTAGATTAGGGGGTTAAAGATTGTACTCATTTGTTGGGCGAGTATTCCCACCATTTCGTGGTTACTATCATCCATCTGTTACCTTAAAACTTCCTGCGTATTTGTGGTAATAGGAGGCAATTGGGCCACATATCGTGGCTGTAAATAGTTTCGTGCCATATGATTTACCCCTGAACCTGGTCCTTGTAATGGTGAGAAGGCAGATGTTAAAGGATGTGTGTATGTTGAATTGTTATTTTGAAGTCCTGTCATGGATGTAGTTGGCATGCCATATATTGGATCTGATGTTGGGATTATGAATCCTGGTACATAGGTTCTAGAGACACTGCCTACTAAAGGTCTGGGGGAAACAGGCGGATTTTGGCTAGCCACAAATGTTACAAAAGGTTCATTTTGTGTGTTTGACAATATGGTTGAAGCACTTGTATTTGGGGGTATGGTTGTAGCGTTCGTAGTCGAAGGGATAATCGTAGTCCCTTGACTTGTCGCCGTGGCTTCGGTCGTATTTGAAGCATTTGTATTCCCTCCTGTGGGGGGAGGAACTTGTTGCGCACTGCTAACGGGTGGGTTAGCCATTCTCTTATTGTTCTGCTTTTTTATTCTAGGACCGGCAGTATTGGCTATTTTTCCACTCCTTAATTTCATGCAACGAAACAAGTTAAACAACAATTGAAAACTAGACACAGGGTCCCACCAGATGTGTCAATTTGTTTATCCTGTAATTTGGTAAACAACCGTGATCTTCTAAATCTCTAAAAAAAGATTCAGTTACTTGCGAGATCGATCAGATTGATCTCAGGACTATTGTGTTCTAGTTTTTAGGAAAAAGGTTTTGATGATAACTTCTTTAAACGAAGAGAATCACTTTGGTATCAAATATAGTGTTCTTATAAAAACAATAAAATAGAAAACTACTCTAGACTGTAAATCGTAAAGAATATAAATTACATGAAGAAATTTCATTAAATGTAAATAACTTCTGAATGTAAATATGGTGCATCATACGTACATGCCTCACTAACTTGTTTCTCTAACACTGGTACTTTGAGTATTTGAGTATATTGTACAAAGATGTGAACACCCTGAATCCTAACATCTAAGACTCCTATTTATACTAATTCGACCCTAACGGTCTTTCTATGAGATTACGCCACGTTCAACACCTTTTACATGCAGACATTCTGGCATTTCCACGCGTCTTTCTGGCGAAATGCATTAGTTTGAAATTAAAATTTCCGCTCGAAGCTTTTTGAATTCAACTTTGAATTCAACCAACGTGACTGTCGAAGTATTTCACATATCTTGAAATATTATTTTCACTTTAAATTACCCTATAACATGTCGAATCATAAAAATGAACTTTATAAAATAACTTTATAAAGTCAATTTTCATGTTATTTTTAAAACATAATCTTCTCAAATCAACTTTCATATTTTCATCAAATGTCAAAATCTTCAGCTAACAGATATATGATTCATACCAAAAATAGAAAACAACATACTAAAATTTGTTGCAAAACAAGAAACATTTCTCAAACACACTTCCACCACATATTTCACTTTTTCTTCTAATTTCTCAGACAGTTGTCCTCTCTTTACGTGGGCTGCACACTTGCTTTTATACACTACTATTTATTTTGATTTTGTGTATAAATGATACCTTTCAAATTATAGATGTTCTAGCTTATTACGTCTTTGTTCTTCCTTATCTTTCTTAATACTTTTTCCTTTTTTCATATGGTTAAAGAATTGTTGATGATTAGCGGTTTGATAAAGTCCTTGCCTAAACATACATTAAACGTTAAGTTGCTTCATACACACTATTTTTTTCTTTTTCCAAGCCCTTATTTCTTCTTAGGAACAATCAACTTGAGAAGCTTCCCATTGTAAAATACAAGTATATATTCCATTCTCAAGTTCTGTATTGATCTTGGTAATATATTTCACAATCACCCTTTCATGCGGTAAAGTAAAGGTATTTCTTGTTGGGTTACTTTTCTTCTATTATTTCTTGAAGCTCATAAAATTTGTATTAATGAGAACCTTCATTTTGGTGACACCACTACACCAAATTTGAGTTTAAGAATACCTCTTTAAATACAGAGTTTTAATAAATAAAAAAGCGTTGTTGTTATTTAAATAGACATATTATATATATATATATATATATATATATATATATATATATATATATATATATATATATATATATATATATATATATATATATATATATATATATATATATATATATATATATATATATATCAGATGACTTATAGAATATCAAGACATCTGTTATGATTAAAATAATATAGTAAGATATAAACATACAAAACAATACCGAAAAATAAACTAACACAAGAATTATTAATCCAGTTCGGTGACAACAACACCTACTCAGAGGCAACCAAGTCAGGAAAGAAATCCACTAGACAATATCAATTAAAAACTAAATTCCTCCATTTATAACTTATCACTTAATCACTATCATGTGCAACTTCTACCTAGGTCCTCCTTAGATATGAGAAATCTCATCTCACCTCCAATCAGTGTAGTGATGTCTAACAGTCTCAGTTACTGTATCGACGGTCTTTCACCTGAATGAAGATCACACTTCAAATACAAAAAAAACACACCTTAATCAAAACACCCCATGATTAAGAACAACATAATTGATCTTACTTAAAATCTATGATCAATAACAATACTTAGAGTTGCTTACAAGTTTCCTCCAAGAACAATAGTCACTCTTACTTCACAACTTCGAGTAGGACAATAATAGAGACTACAACTGTATAACATAGTCCAACTCGCAACCCTAGTGGATCACACATACCAACTCTCCTAGAGAGTGAATTACAGACTCAATTTTAATAATATTACATTTTCGACTGGTTCCTTTCCTAGATTACAAACACTTCTATTTATAACATGTTTCCCAACTGGATTTAGGCCTCAAAAGCGTAGCAGTGAGACTGCACAAAGTCTGCAAAAACTTCTCCAAGAAAATAGGTCTTCAATAAAAACTTTCCTAAAATGTCTCCATACTTAGAAACTTTGAATATCTTGAGTACTAACATAAAATCTCTGATTTATCAATCTTGGACGTCACATAGGATTACTAAATATTCCCTGAATATTTAGTAATTAAATCACAACAACTGAATCCAAACTGTCAACTGTAGCAGACCTGGTGTCCTATATTTCTGGTTAGGACATCCTATTCGACATGTTCAAACAACAAGTTGAAACATCTTCCAAACTGCAAAACTGTAATAGTTCAGATGTTCCGCTCTTCTGGTTAGGACATCACATTCGGCATATTGAATCTATAAGTTGAAATATCTTGTTTAACATGTTGATGCAAAGTTAGTTTTACCAAAATTCATGTCAATCATAATTTCAGAGAAATAACAAGCTTCCCCTTTTTACAAATTTTGGCTAAAACAACTAAATAATCCTTGCACAGGAAAAACACCATTGTCATGTTTGAAAATAAATCAAACGCACACAACAGAGACACAACAGCAGAAACATAATATAATAGCAGAGTTATGAACAACAACAAAACCAAAGAAATAGTTAATAATTAGTCAGTCTACTGTACACAGCTGCAACAAATAGAGAAACTAAATTCTCAACACCATGATGTCAAGACATCATGTTTGACATCTCTTCAGAGCACCTCAATCTATAACAGCAGAGACTCCCCCTCAACACATGCTATCACAACAGAGAATCAGAAATTCTTCCCCTCAATAGTAGTCAGCAATTAGTGGTTAGTGTACACACATTTACTTCTCCTCTTTTTAGCCATAATATGACAAAGGAAGCAACTAACCAAAAATAAACTACAGTAGCACATTAGCACATTAAAGTAATGCTAATGCAAAACCAAAACAAAAGAACACAAATGCAACATTCATGCATAATGAGAAGCACGTGCCATACTCCCTCCTGGTAGCACCGTCCATAATATTTCCTTGTCAGCCTTAAGGAAAATATGTCCTGAATAATATCCTGACATCTGGTCAGACATTGTCTACCTTCTCTTGTGTCTTTAAACTAGGTTAGAACATCTTTAAAAAATTCCCACAAAATTATCCACATGTTCTAAAGTATAACCACACAGCCTTCACTGACCTTCAAGAGAACTCCTTTCACTTAGAATTAGTGAAATCTACCATGATGTCAAGATATCATATATGACATTCTCATACATAACCCAAAGCCTCGTTTGAGTCATATCCAAATCTGTAGAGAGAAAAAACAAATTCCCCCAGACAAACACATTGTATCTTGAGTAGGACAATACAACACAGCTTCACACGACTAGAACCATACAGACCATGTTAAGAACACAAATAACTACATCTAGTAGCTACATGTCACGTCAACTTGTCTGACATCACAACCTCTTAAGAGGTACAAAAATCTCCACAAGCTTGAATAACACGCGAGCTTCATCAGGTCTGAACAATGCAGCAATAATCCACAAACCAATACTTTACCCTCTACTGAACACACTCATACCTTGTAGACTCAATCCTGGATACTATAGCTCCTTGAGAATACACAAAAAATATCATGAATCTTTGTATAGGTAAGAAGTAATACACACTTATTTTGAAGTTTCTCACATACTCTCAAACAAATGTATTCAGATAGCTTGCTCCACAAGATCCAGATTCACACAAACTTTTCTTATAGTAGAAGACTCCACCTCTCTAACAAGCATTATGATCAGATTACACTATCTGACACCCTTTTTTCTTCTTCATCAGCATCATCACAATCATATTCAATATATGATGCAATAAGATTAGAAACACCTTACCCTAGTCAGCAAGGTCTTCACCTGGGATGATGTCACAACAATGTTTGAAGCATGTTTCCCTCCAAACAAATAGTAATGCAAAGACAAGGAGACTCCCTTTTATTAGCAATAGTCAATAAAATATCATGATGTAGATGGTATGATGAAGAATTTATTGACAACAATAACAATATCAGTGATTTCTATAAGTCCTCATAGATATACATTCAAGGACTCTTCCAATGATAGTCACCAACAAGCATGATGTTACATCACCATGTAGGACATCAACTTCTTATCATAGAACCTAATCATTTTATCCATCATCCAAAAATAGAACTTCCTCTTGAGTTCTACAACTTCTGCAGAGAAAAATAAATTTTCTCAGAAAATAACCAGCACAGTTTCTCAGGACATTCCCAAGACACAAGAGTAACTCTGAAACACTGTAGAACATAGATCAGATGCAGAATCACAATGCTCCAAAATCCAATGCTTCCCACTGAATTCCAAGCCTACTATCTTCAGCCAGGTTCAGATAACAAACTGAACAGAATGTCAAGACATTTTTGTTTGACACAACAAAATCACCAAAGGCGGACTAGCACAAGTTGTATGAGACCATGCAACCTTTGTCCAGGCTTCAATTCCGTAGCAACATATCAGACAAATATCCAGCTCTCGTCAAGGTATTTACAATTAGTCACATGCATCAACTCAACAAAGGAAAATTTTCCTCACATTCCTTCCTTCACAACCTCTTTTAAAGGTACTCACTGCAGATAGAAATCCCTTCTCACAAATGGTTGAGCAAAAAAAGCACAAGTGAATTCTTCATCATAACAGGAAGACATGAAAGATATCCACACCACATACCACACTAAATTTGGTAAGTGACTCAAATCTACACTCGACCATGATGAAAACATGCCGCTTCTGAATATCATGGGGAGTAACAATCTCCACACAACTTCCAAAGCAATTCCAAACAGAAATAACTCTCTTTTCTGAAGAGGTACATACTGAGATGATGTTCCAACGTCAGTTCAGACATCAGTCTCAACCCCATGGATTTAACCATTTTCTATGGATTTGGTAACAACGCCCATGTAAATCTATACACGTCACTCTCCAAAAGCTTCCTCTCATAAGCACAATGTCCAGACCTTCTGTTTGATATCTTAACAGCAGTCATCTACAATACCTAAAAAGGAGATTCCCTCTAATAGATACCAGATTAACTGGCTACAAACACCAAGGGATATACCCGTTTTCCTTTAGTTATACAATCATCACTTTAACAAGACTCCAAAAAGCACTTTATTCCTTGCAAGAACTAGTGTCGATCATGTAAAGATACCACATAGCTAGACCATATGCCAAAGTAGGTCATTCCTTGAGCATACATAAATACCAATGGTTATCTGCCACACCAAGGGTCTCTAGATGATACATCTCCATTACACACAACCCCTCCAGAGATTACACTTGACTGACATCATTGTCTCCACAAGCCATCCACTCTGTTTGATTCAGACTTGGAGGTCTATCATTCATACTTCTATACAACATCCCACCTTGGATGTCAATTCTTCAACATAATAAGAGTTTCATGATCTCATAGACTTGATAGTGGTATCAAGTTTGAGTAAACAACCTCCATTATCTTATGAACAAACACCAGTCAGGCATCTAGATCAATTCCTGCTTCAAGTCCCCTTCTCTGATTCATACACAAAAATCAGATTCCTTTGGTCAGAGGAATCTTCCAGATGTTAGAGATAATGTCCTTGATGTTCAAACTTGACACCCATACATGCAGAATCAGGTTGAGATATCTTCAATAATTCTCCACCAAAATAAACGAGCTCAGCCTCTGAACTCCTACTTTCTTGGATCAGAAATAAACTAATCTAAGAAGTAATCAATAGGTTGATCATCTCTTGACCAACCCACTTATCTAAGATATGTTTCTTGTATAGAAACTTCTTAAACACATAACATAGATGCCTCCTCTACCAGATCATGAGTAGGTTCCAAACACATGTGTTCAACACACATTTCTTTAGAACCCAAAGCATATGTTATGCCAGTCCTTCGTCTAACATGATTTTGCACACCTTGCTGATGAGATGTTCCAACATCTAGTAGCACATCTTTCCAAGGGAAACCTTTTCTACAACCTCAACACCAGAGACACAAAAATTACCAGTAGTTTTCTATCAGATACATATGCAGTAGAACACAATTCAAAAAACTCTTTAACATCCTTCAGGCATAACTTGATCATCCTTGCACACAAACACCACAATCTAGATGGCACCAGAACACCATAGGTTTGAAAATAAATCAAACACATGGATCAGAAACAAAACAGGCCACCAACAGAGCAGCATGGCCGACGGATTCAAATAGGACCACATCTCACCATGTCACAACCAATACACCATCTTCAAGAGATCATCCATAACAATATGAACCAACCATGTTCATGTAACTTTTCAGTCAAAACCTCCTCCCTTGGCCACAGTACCAGAAAGTATCTTTCCAGGATCTCACCCAGAAACAAAACAGGATGCCTGATCTGATACCAATTGAAATTATGGTAAATAAGATCACAAATATCCTATAGGATGTCGAGACATCTGTTCTGACTGAAACAACATGGCAAGATATGAACATACAAAACAATACTGAAAAGTAAAACAATACTGAAAAGTAAAACAACACAAGAATTGTTAACACAGTTCGGTGACAATAACACCTATTATGTGGACTACCAAGCCAAAAAGGAAATCTACTAGACAATATCAATTCAAAGCTAAAATCCCCCATTTACAACTTATCACTTAATCACTACCTTGTGCAATTTCTACCTAGGTCCTCCATAGATATGAGAAATCTCATCTCACCTTCAATCACTGCAGTGATGTCTAATAGTCTCAGTCCCAGTTACTGTATTGACGATCTTTCACCTAAATGGAGATCACACTTCAAATACAAAAAAAAACCACCTTAATCAAGACACCTCATGATTAAGAACAACATACTTGATCTTGCTTAAAAGCTATGATCAAGAACAATACTTAGAGTTGCTTACAAGCTTCCTTCAAGAACAATACCCACTCTTACTTCCCAGCTTCGAGGAGAACAATAATAGAGATATCAACTCTATAACACAGTCTAACTTACAACCCTAGTGGATCACACATACCAACTCTCCTAGAGAGCGGCTTACAGACTCAACCCTAATAATATTACATTTTCGGATGGTTTCTTTCCTAGGCTACAAACACTTCTATTTATAACCAGTTTCCCAATTGGATTTGGGCCTCAAAAGCGCAGCAGTGAGACTGCACAAAATCTGCAAAAACTTCTCCAACAAAATAGGTCTTCAATCAAAACTTTGTTAAAATGTCTCCATATTTAGAAACTTTGAATATCTTAAATACCAACATAAAACCTCTAATTTATCAATCTTGGATGCCACATAAGATTACTAAATATTCCCAAAATATTCAATAATTAAATCACAACAACTGAATCTAAACTGTCAGCCGTAACCGATTTAACCGTGATTTCTATTATAAAAAAAACACTATCTTCTTTTACATGTGATTATTGTAATAAAACATGTGCATAAAATGGGAGTGTTTTTAAATATAAAAGTCGTTTTCTTTTTCAATATAAAATTCTATAATTAACCCAAACCCTCATTTCCCACTAATATGATTTCATAAACTCATTGCAACTGCAACTAGAATAGTCAGATGTGTCATCTCACTCATTTCTTCAGATTTCTTATTTGATACACCGTCATCTTTCTCTTTTTACAAGTTTTTAATTTCTCTCTTTATCTATATCTCTCATGGTTCATATATTTTTTTTTTTTATTATCTAGGTTAAATATATTTGTAATTTTTCTAAATATTTCAATTTTCACTTTTAGTTTTTCAATTTTTTTTTAAAGAATCATTCTAATATTTTTCATTCACACTTTTGATCGCTCTATTAACGTGTATTAACATAAATTAACATGAGATGTCATATGAAATTATTTTGATGACTCAACATACATGTAGCAATGCCAATATAGTAAAAATATTGATATAGGTTTGTGTGGCAATTTGTCACCATTTTATATTGTTTCTATTTATTAAATTTATAGCGAGGAAAATTTTGTCTCTAAATCCTTTGCTAAGATGCATAAATTTAGAAATGATAGCTAATTTTTAGCTAATCTCTTGCTGATCTCTAACTAATTGAAACACCATTTATATGACCTAGACTTAGTTTCTTTCATGATTTTTTCGCATGAAAGTTTATTATGTTATGAGGATCTTTTTCAGAAATTTTTTAATTTGCATGATTTGTGATGAATTAAATATGAATTTTTAAGTGTTGATTTTCCATGAAATTAAAATAACGCAAACATTGAACTATAATTGAATTTTGAACTAATATTTTGAGGAGACTTGTATCATAACATATAAAAAAGATTTGCAAAGTTTCATAGAATTTTGAATAAGTTTCAATTTATTTTGATTTTTTCAATCGAAACACATAAATGTATTTTTTTTTATGAGACGAAACAACATATTTAGCCCTATTGATTGTAAAAATGTTTTTTATTCATAATTTTGTTCATTATAGTTTATCACATTATAAATATCTCTCACAAAAATTAAAATTTTTTTTTGCGTTTGAGATAAATTGAAATGAAATTATTTAAGTGTTGACTTTCTATGAAACGGAAATAGTGCACACTTTAAATATAATTTAATTTTGAGCTAATCTCTTGAAGGGATCTACCAAATTTCATGGAATTTTAAATAATTCTCAATTTATTTTGATTTTTCATTTGAAACACATATAAATCAAATTTTTTCAAGAGACAAAAAAAAAAATAAGTAAAAATGCTAACATATTTTAATTTTATTAAATTTTTTTAATGATGTGATAATAAGTATCTCTTCCACAAAAATTAAAATTTTTTTGACGTGAGATGAATTAAATATAAATTTTTAAGTGTTGATTTCTATGAAACGGAGACAACACAAACGTTGACATCTGACTGAATTTTGATTTTATATTTTTTCATAGAATTATCTCACAACACAAAGAAATAATTTGGAAAATTTCTTGTCATTCTGAATAAGTCTTGATTTATTTTGATTTTTGACTGAAACACATATATATGTTTCGATCGAAAAATTAAAATAAATCGAGACTTATTCGAAATGTCATGAAACTTTGCATATTCTTTTTATATTTTATGAGATAAGTCACTGCAAAAGATTCGTTCAAAATTCAATCATATGTCAATATCTGCATAGTTTTCGTTTCATGAAAAATTGGTGTTTAAAAAATTATATTTAATTCATCCCACATAAAAAAACAAATTTTTGTGGGAGAAGTCCTCATAATATGATAAACTTTCATGCAAATACAACTAAAAAACTAAGTCTAGGTCAAGAGATTTGTGTGTTTGAATTAGCTAGGAATTAACAAGAGATTAGCTATGAATTAGTTATCATTTTTGAGTTACGTGTGATGTTCATCTTAGCAGTGTATAAATCCATGTCAGCATTTTGTCATGCATTGCCACATGTACACTAAATCATCACAAATTTTCTATGTGATAATATGTCACGTCAGTTTCTGTTAATAGGTGTTAACAGGAAGAACCAAAATGAAAAATATTAAGAAGATTATTCTTTAAAAATAAATTTTTTTAAGAATTAAAAGCGATGATTGAGATATTTATAGGAAATACAAATATATTCAACCTTATAATCTAATAAACAAAATTTATATACAATTCTTTAGGTGTGGTTCTTACTATTTTCTAATGAAAATAAGACAAGTGTACTTAAATATCATTTAAGGAGTAAACATATGATAATTTTACATATGTGTAAAAAGAAATTATACACTTGTCATATTTTTATTAGAAAATAGTAATAATCACACGTAAAGATTGTATTTAAGTTTTGTCTTAATCTAAATAATATGCATCTAAGTTCATATTTTTCATATTTTAATTTTTTATATCTAAGTTCATATAATTTATGTTTGATAATTAGAATTTGTGATTGTTTACGTAGGATGTATATTATATATTTTGTTTTTGCAAATATACCATGGTTTTGAACTATATAATATATGATCATTAATAGTTCTTTATGATTCAAGTAAATTAGGGTTTTTAACACAAAATTAGCAATGAGAAAATTTATAATTGTATTTAGTTAATTAATTCCTTATAATTCTTTATAATTATAAATATTGTATTATTTCTCATTATAGCTCTAGTTTAATTTGTTATCTTTTGCTTAGACTCTAAATCTGATTTGGATCGAAAGTTTTATCATTGAATTTCTACTTTTAGTTGTAGAATATCTAGATGCTTTTCAACTTCAATTCTTCTTGGTGAATTGACTTTAGAATTCTCTACTACTATAAATATTTGAATAGATTCATATAAAAATATCTTAACTCTCCCCTCCATGTATTTATATTAAAGTGATTTTAAGGCCCTTCTCTCTCTTTCTTTATTGTCACTTAACTTAATAACTTTCATTTTTGAAGGTCTTCTTAATCGGACCAATGATTGTAATGTTTTGTCTTACATCCTAAAAATTAACAAGGATATTGTGAGTTACTATAGTGAGAAAAAAATTCACTGCAGTTTTATATATACTTCTTAGATACAATAAATTTTAATGACTTTAGATAAGACATTACATTCACTATGTTAAGGAAACCTTCAACAATGTAACTGTATTAAATGATTTGCAGCACAGAGAAATAAAATGGATAGTCCAAATATTTCTATTTGGCTTTGTTCAGGTATTTACTATAGTAGATAGTCCTAAAGACACTTGAGCATGAAGAAGTTTAAAAGCACCTAAATATGTAACAAAACCTATAACTTCATAGTCAATATTTAAAAATATTGTAAACTGTTTTAAAAAAATAAGAACTTAATAGCAATGAAGTATTAATTGAAGATATTGAAGACTCATAATTTTATCAAAAAGGTGAAGAAGACTCTGAATTTGTCAACAAGTTAAGAAGACTAGAATTGAGTAAACAATTTGAGAAAAATTTAGAATTTATTAACTAGTTTTCAAATATAACTTCATTGTTCTGCTTAATCATTGGTGATATATATAATGTATTGTTTTATATTATATGATGAATGAATGTCTGCTTAATCATTGGTGATATATATAATGTATTGTTTTATATTATATGATGAATGAATGTATGTTTGAAAATATGTTTTTTATATACATTATTATTATTATCAGATATTAAAAAAAATAAGGAGATTTTTTTTATGAAAATAATTTTAATACTTTAGAAGGAGAGAGCCTTTTTTTAATTAAAAAAAAAACCTCTTGTTTTCCTACTTGTAACATTATTTTCCTTAAAAAAAATATTGTCCTTTATTAGCCATCATAAAATAAAATGTTAAAAGTTTACATTGTTTTTGTTTAAAAGCACTATCCTTATTGGTAATCTAGAGCACTTTTAAAAGTGCATTTTTGTGCCTAGAAATTTAAGAATGCTAGTTTTAGGAGCACTTTAAAGTGCTTATGAAGGTCAAAACAATGCTCTTGAAGGTGATATTTACTGTAGTGCACATTTCTTTGAAAATATTGAAAATAATTTTAGAATTTTAAAAATTCTAACATAAATTAACGTAGTTATACATGTTGGAAATCCACCAAAGTCTACGATGAATTTCTACCACATTGACAATTTAATTATGAGACAAACAAAGAAAAGAAGACAAGACAAATAATTTCTGCAGAGTTTCTCTCTGCTCACAAACTGTGAAAACTTTGTTATTCACTTGCAACTGCAAATTCTGTGAATACAATTTAATTGACTTGCTTACAAAAATAGGGGTTACTCTCTCTATTTATAACTGAGCTTACACCCTAAGTCAAAAGCCCAAAATATCTTTTTGTTACTAAATCAAATCTAATTTATTCTAGACTTAAATCAAATCAATTTAAATCTAAAACAAATCAAATCTTTTCGACACACTGGATTACAATTTAACAATACATTTATTATGATTATATGAATTGACAAAAATTGTCTCCATAGAAGGAGAGGATCCTCACCATCTTCCTCCATTTCCAACATCTTCCAACATCTTCCTAGATGTTAGTAGTGGTGATCTTGATATGTAAGGATACTTCGATGACTATCTTGGGCTCGATTTCTAGTATGAAATCAATGCCACTTACCCTGTTGTTGGATGACCTATCTGCGAACATAATCCATATTGAATTTGGCTCTAGGGTGATCGGTATCATTTATGCTAGGAATTCTATAAACATTTTAGCTTTCACTGCCTTCATTGGCTCGAAGATGTCAAATTTTCATAGATCTCAACGAACTAATTTGTCATCTGTTATGCGAGGTTCGACCTGCGGATAACCTATTTAGGAGTAACGTCATTACTTTTTCAAGGTCGTTAATAACAGGAATACAATCTTTTCTATTTTTAGGTAGCGTCTTTCTAGCCCTTATAGTGCTTTAGATATGAGTATATTGAGTTTTGAATGGGAAACACTTCTTGAATGAGGACGACACTCACTACGTTGGCAGATATATCTAGGTAGAGGAACTAGGTCTCTCTGACCGATGGTATAAATATAATTGGCAAATTTAGAGAGATGATTTTAGTGATTGAATGCTTGTTCACATTATAACGGCCTCTCGATGCAAGCTTCTTTTTTTTTGTAACCTATAGAACAACAAAGCATGTTAAACCAACCTCGAGATGAATCTGTTTAGAGTTGTGAGCATCTCATTCAGTTTCATTATCCCATTCTTTGTCATCAGAGCCTCCATTTTGATCATTGTTTTACATTTGTCAGGGTTATCTTCTATGCCTCTCTTAGTTAATTAAAAACCCAAGAACTTGTTGGCTCTAACCCCGAAGATGCATTTCTAAGAGTTAAGCGTTGTATAATACATCCACACTCACCTGAACATACTGTCAAGGTGTTCCCCATACTACTTTTTTTCTCTAAATTTTACGATCATTTCATCCATGTATACCTCTAGTGATTCACCAATCTCTTCTTTAAAGATATTGTTCAACATCATCTGATATGTTGCACCTTCGTCCTTCAAGCCAAAAGGCATGAAGTTGTATCGGTAGTTGGTACATTGAGTCATGAAGGCAGTTTTGTCTCAGTCTGCTTCGTACATAGGGATTTGGTTATATCTAAAATATGTGTCCATGAATGATATCAGTTTGTAGCCAACAGAATTATTTAGAAGCTTATCAATACTGGTAAGTGGATACAAATCTTTGGGACAAGCTCAATTAAGGTCGGTGTAGTCCATGCATATCCTCTATTTATTGGACGCCTTTTTAATTAAAACAACATTAGATAATTGTTCGGTGTATTTTACTCAGAAATGAAGTTGGATGGAGCGAGCCTCTGTCTATGTTCATGGTGGCCTTGGCTTTCTCAAGAGAAATGAAGTTTGTATATTCAGTTATATGTTACGTTGGGGTCAATGCTATAAATTTTGTCTGATGAGGCCATGAAGAGGCTTCTTAGATCTTAGGCACTAGACGAGGCTTCTCCTTACTAGTTTCGGTAAGTTGGCTCTTATCTGGACTTATCTAACATAGTTTTTTCTAGCTACACGATTTCAAAAATTTTGTCTAGAACTGACCTCAATATCTTCACTTTATTCCCCACTAGAGATTTTGGTTTGTCATTCAACATAGTTTCATCTTCGCGTATATTAAGATCAATTGTGTCGATGGCGAGGGAGGGGGTCTCATATACCTTCCTTCTAAAGGTAAAGATGGTTGCATGTGGGTCTTCAAAAAACCATCTCATGAGTCGGGGAGATTTATGCTAGTTAGTTGGGATGACAACCGGTTGAAGAAGTTATGGTATTTCATCTTTAGATGTACAATAGAAGTTACCACATCTAACGTTTTCCAGGATGCAATTGTAAACACTTTCACAAAGGACCGCCAAAAAAATGAACCTTTACCATCCTTTTGTTTAAAAGGACCACCAAAAAATGAACTTTCATCATCCTTTTATTTATTCCTTCCTCAATGGAAACTTATAATTCTTTAGTACCATACGGGTGAATGATGGAGTCATTGAACGCTTAAAGACTCATGCTTTTAGATGGTGTGAGGTCTTCTTTGCCCAACCATATTTCTACAAATACACGGGCGTACATGACATTGCATGAAACTCCGTTGTTGATAAGGATCCTTGAGGTTACACAATTATTTATGGTGGAGGTCACAAGTAATAGAAGCATCACGTTATAAATCCCTTCCAATTTCTTGTTGTCTTAGAAACTTAGGATGGGTCTTTTTTCTTAGGTCATTCTTCCATTGTTTATGATTTCGAGGAATTTTCTGCTGAATGTTTATCATCCAACTATTCCATACTAGAAGATCCTATGGCATTGGGGAAACAAGTAGGTTTGTTGGTGATCTCTATGTAGGTTCTTGGGAGGCGACTCTCATAACTGGATGAATTTAACATGGAAATTTGTGAGAATTAAAATTCGATTCCATATACGTTGCCACTATTTCTAGGTGCAAAAGCAATTTGTGTGATGTATGAACGATCTCCTCTATTGCAATGAGAAGAGCTTATGGTATGGTAGAGTGGGGAGGACCTGTAAGTTTAGCATTACAATGCCCAATTCAATAAAGTTTAAGAAATGTAGTTTGAGAGTGAAAATGAGATTATATATGTAATCAACACGTGGTGTGGTTTATATACATCATTTGGTTAAAACCTCCCTGTTTAATATGACGTGTGATCTGAAAAGTTATCAGATCGTATTCAACGATAAAAAAATGGTTGGGGTTGGGATCAAGTGTTTTGTGTCTCTACGAAGTTCTACCTGCCCATTATCTCTACTAGACAAAGTTCTTGACCGAGTCTTCGTGATTGAGCATGTCATTCTGGGTATTTGGCAGACCCAAAACAAGTTTGGTTCAGTTTTTAAAAATCAATTCAAAATCTAGACCGATCTGAGTGGTTTTCATAAAATAACAATCAAATACGACTTATAATATTCAATTGTATGCAACATCCAATTTTTTTAATCGCTTAGCGGTTTTTATTTAAATAGATGGAAGAACTCATTAACATTTATATGACCTTCCACCCGATAGAGTTTTTTAATTATATTTTAAATTTAAAATGAATTTTTTTTTTAAAAAGTGAGAAATTTCATTTGAGGAGCGGAAGGTGAAAAAAATCCCATTGGATGATTTAATTTTGTTTTATCATATTTTGAATTAAAAAAGTGGAATTTAAGGATTTTTTTTCCAGAGTATGGTATCCAAATAAAATTTTAGAACTGTGCCAATTTGATAAAAAAAACTCTTGAAACAAATCAGGCGACAAAAGGCGAGCTTCCGTTATCAAACTTCAGTTGGGTTGGTCGGCCTTACCTTAAATGTTGTCTTCTTGTGATCAAAGTGAAATGAATCCTTCTACTTATACTTTTCTTCTATAAAGTTAAAATCCCACAATGTATCACGGAGTCATAATCTCTCACCATTTCTGCCATCTTCATCTTTAAACTTTTCATTTCTTCCTCCAAACTAACCTTATCTTCAACCATTAGCATTGATGTCGTCTCTCAGATTCTTCGAATCCAAGACTGAGAAGGAGCTTCTTCATCCGTCTAGGAAGTTGTTTCCATATCCCCCTTGTGATACGGTGGGAGAACTGACTATGGTTTTGCGTTTGTTTTCGCAAATGTTTCGGTTGAGCAAGAGTCGCCACTGACTTTTTATTTTATCCTAAGGAAAGGTTAAAAAGCACAGCAAAAACCTTTGAGATGTTTTCTTGGGTTCGGGGAGTAGATTATAGAAAGGGAAGGTATTAGCACCCTTTCTATCCATGGTTATCCATGGGCTCTTAGTTACTTGCTTAGATCAACTTGCCTTATTTTTCAATTGTTTGAAATGGTGCTTGTGTGTGTGGGTTTGAAAATGTTTTGAAAAGAAGCCAATGTGGTGGCAACCTTTGTAATGATCCATGTTGGGATGTATACAAAGGTGTATGTCTTTTGAAAAGGTTTTCATTTGTTTTTGAAAATTTATTTTGAAAGTGTTGTGAGGTGTAGTTTTAGAAAATAGGCAAGTGTTTTTGTATTGCAAGTTTGATTCAAGTAACTAAGAGGTTATCTACTCCTAAATTTCTCAAAGTTTATTACTATGTTTTAACCCTTTTAATAAGTTTGTTCCACCATTGTATTTGGTGGACAATCTCATGTTAGGATGTGAAAGGGACGGGCGCGGGTCATCGTTTGGACCATAATTGCAATGGTGCCAAGTATCTTTGGCCATTTTCTTTAAGGGACTTGATCATTTGTTTGGCAATATTTTGAAAAATGTTATCGAGGGACTATGATCATTCAATTTGTTTGTTTTGCCCAAAGAGACCTAACATGCAATATGGCCCATTTATTTGAAGGCAACAAAGTGGAATACCCTAGGGGGTGCAAGTGTGATTTGTGTGTCCATTTTCATGCTTGTTTGTCTTGAGATTAGGTCATAACTATTTTGTTCATTTTTATTCGCATATAAATCCTAATTCTAACATTGTATATTTAGAAAGCGATAAAGTGCGAAATTTAAACTCCTACGCTATTACAACACAATAATATAGGGAGGGGGTACAATGTTTCAAATGGGGATTTTGACAAGGAATTCAAACCTAAAACTATTACATCAAGATTTGAATTATTTACAAGATAATTTAATTGCATAAATAAAATAGAAATAAAACAAATATGCAAGAATGCAAAAAAGGGTTTTTTTTATATGTATGAAAAAAAGTATTGTTTATGTAAAATAAAAAGAAAATAAAAAGATATTATTTTTTTGGAGTATTTTGAATTTAGGGCAAAACCCTAATTTTTATTAAATGAAATGTATTATTATTTAATTTAATACAAGTATTTATTTATTATATACAAAATAAAATAAAGTAAAGTATTTGTCAACAATGATTTTTATAGTGTTTAATATTAATAAAATATGTATATTTTTAGTATTTTATTCTAAGTATATTAATAAATATATATATTTATGTATTAAGTTCTAAATATGTATTATATATAAAAAATAATAATATTTAATATTTAATAAAAAAAGTAATTTTTTCTATAAAATATTTTCAGAAAGTAAAACAAAAATAAAAATGTATAGAAATGCATTTGTACTATTTTTTAGTATTTTAAACAAAATATATATATTTATCTATTTATGTATAAACTAAAAGAAAATTAAATAAATGCCTAATAAAATCAAAAATGGTGAGAAAAAATATTTTTATATTTTTAATGTCATGAGAAAAAATAAACAAGTCAATCAAAAAAAAGAAAGAGTCAAAAAGTCAAAGAAATAAACAAAATGGGCTCAGGGGGTTCAGAAGCAATTATGTGGTGCAAATAAGAAAAGTTTTCCAGGCCCAGCCCAGAAGACCTGTCTTCTTCAACCTCCAGCAAACAATGTTAAAAAAAACGCGCGTTTGGTTCCAAATTCAAACATCCTGATTCTTTGATCTTTTGCACAAACTTCCAACACCAAAAATGTTAAGCATGAAACCACGATTCCAAATATATAAAGAACATCTCCTAACTCTCAGAAATGAGAGAGAATTTTAACAATCCCAAATCTTGACCTAAGTTTTCTACCATTTTCAGACCTTAAATTCTCACAGCTCAGGCAAAAGAAATGAAAAGTAAAAGAATGTACATGTTCAGTGGCATGAGTAGAACATTGTTTATTCACAAACTTAAAGCTAATGATGCCTAATAAGAGAGATACGAATTCAAAAACTTACCTGTTCAGTTGAAGTTCTATCTGGAAATGTAGGAACTTTCAGTGCAAGGTGATGATTGGAAAAGCTTCCTTGAGGTCCAGGGATGCTATTCCAATGTTTACTTTGTCTTGAAAGCTTCTGAATCGAGCTAGAGAACTTCACCTGCAAGTCAGAAATGTGAAAATGGTGGAACCAGTTAGAGGGATTACAGGTCGTGTTTTTGCTTTTGGTTAGCTTGCATAGATGGTATGGAAGATGTGTGAACTGGTTTGGGCAAGAAAGCTTGAGAGAAATGAAAGATAGCACTCAAACTGCAGGCCTTGCCCTGTTTTTGCAGTTTGAGAGTGATTATGGCAAGGGGAGTGTTTGAGAGGTGCTAGGGTCGTGCAAAAGCTTGGTCCTGATCTTTGGAATGTGTTTGATAAGTTTGTCTAAGTGTGCCTAAACTGATATGAGAGTTGTGTGATGTTATGACACTTTTCTTCTTTCTTAAGCAACAAAAGCCAACTTGTGTTTCTAGGCATGTAGAGGACCCCCTAATGTGCTGCATAATCCCTCCTTGATCAGTGTGTTATGCTCATAATCTTGTGCCAATCAGATTTGCAATGTACTTGTTGGATTTTCAATTTGACATAAAGCTACCTTTTACAAAAATGGCCAATTTGCTTTATCTACTTTGGGATTAAACCTTTAGACAATGCTTGAACTCAAAGAACATGGTCTTGGCACAAAGAATATGCATTAAATTTATGAGTGTTGGATGGTTTAAGGACCTGTAATCTAGCTTAAGGCATGCTGAGTTCAAATTGCAAGGTTATGGACATGTAACTTGGTCATGAACAAAGTGAGTTTTTGCCATATTGTGAAATTCGATTCTCCATAACCATGAGGTTGTTTGAGAAGTTCTTTGACATTTTGGAAAGCTTGGAATGTGTACTACAATCCATCTTTGAAGTGCAATTTGAAATTCCAAGTGGAAGTGTATGGAAAATGGCCTTGAAGTGGGGTAGAAAACCTTGTCAAAATAGGTCAAAAATTCACTAAGTTAAGAATGGTTTAGTGCCCTTATTCAAAAATTTGTAACTTGAGATACAAGCTTCAAATTAGAAAACTTTGTGAATCAAAGTTGTAGATTATGCAACAAGCTACAACTTTCATGTTTTGACTTTTGTTTGAATCCAAATGAATCTTGGTGAAAAAGTGGGGCAAAGTTGGGGAAAAATTAGGGTTTTCCATAACTTAGAAAAATTCTAAGTTATGAAAAATTCCATTTCAAACCCTAATTTGCATTTCTTGGTTTCTTGGTGAACAAGTTTCATGATTTGGCATGTTTTGATGAAAAGTGAATCTTGACTCTTGATTTTGACCAAAAAGTCAAAGTTTGACTTTTCAGTATACAGTCAAAATTGATCAATTGACTGGGAAATTCAACTGTCAATCTTGTGTACTTGGGATCTTTTGAGCTTGTTGAGAATGTCAAGACAATTCCATGGGGTCCTTGAGTCCATATGTGAGCTTGGTTTGCCATTGGCTAGGTCAAACAGTCAAAAATTGCCTTTGTGCAGTCAAAACCCTAAAAATGACCATTTTGCCCTTTTGATGATCTGATCAAATTTCTTGTGGATTTGTGATCCAAACTTGATCAAATGGTCCATGTGAGTTCATAATGTTGATGTGGGTCAATTTTCATGAGATTTGACTGTCAATTGGCCACAGTTGACTTTTTCCCCAATACAGCTGATTTTTAGGTCAACTGTCCAATTGACTGGGTAAAACTTGGGATCAGGACTTGAAACTTGGTATGGGTAAACTTGGGAGTCCAACATGAAGCATGAAAGTCATCTTAGGCATTTTAGGTCAAGACATCTTTGTGCAAACACAAACCCTAATTTGGGTCAACAGTGCAAGGAGAAGTCTTGAGCAGAGGAAACCCTAACTGGATCTTGATCTTCAAAGGTCTGGTGATGAGAAAATGTTGAGGAAATGGGAGGGCAAATTTTGGGGTACAACAGTTGCCCCTGTTCAATCTTCTTGAACCTGAAGAGTTAGATTGGCAGGTTTGCCTTTCGTGACTCGAGGGTAAAAGGAGATTGGACACTAGAGTGCCCGGAAATTTGCACTCGCATGTTGGAGTCTCAACAGTGTGATGTCGGGAATGGGCTTACAGATGCCATTTGGAGAGATGGTGGATAGGGAGATGGGCTTATGGATGCCATCTGGAGATGTGACAGAAACTTGTCGGGAATGGGCTTATAGATGCCATTTGGAAGTGTTGATCGCATAAGAGATTCCTTAGCGAGTACTTGTGTATTTGAGAAAGACAGATGTTTTCCTGGCTTGTTACAGGTGTTTGATCTTCAATCTCTTTATGCAGATATGCCCTGGCTAGATACAGGTGTCGAGTCTACAAATGGTTGCTCACAGATGTGCCCTGGCTAGATACAGGAATCGAATCCGGAAATAGTTGTCAACAGATATGCCCTGGCTAGATACAGGAATCGAATCTTCGAACTCTTCAGACGTGCCCTGGCTAGATACAGGAATCGAGTCTGGAAATGTGGTCAACAGATATGCCCTGGCTGGATACAGGAGTCGAATCTGGAAATGTTGTAGTTGATAGATATGCCCTGGCTGGATACAGGAGTCGAATCTTTGAACTCTTCAGACGTGCCCTGGCTAGATACAGGAGTCGAGTCTGGAAACTAATCACTCTCAGATGTGCCCTGGCTAGATACAGGAATCGAATCTGGAATTTGTGACAGTTGAAGGTAATTGTCTTTGGGATTGTCTTTTTCCCTGAAAAGGCAAAACATAAGTTATATGCAATGTCATGATGCATGATATGCATGATGCTTTAACATGAGACAATGTTGTATGCACTTATCATGTATGTAAGCAGGATGTATGAAAACGTGAAATGTTTATGAATATATTTTTGTCTTAGGAAAATGAATCCTTGACGATCAGCCGGGGAATTGCTCTGTGGAAGAGATACTTTGCTGAAGTTTGACGAGAGGCCTGCTGAGGACTTCAATGATGGATTCCGCTGGGGATAATGATGATAAACTCTGCTTGGGGAATATCAAAGACAAACTCCTGCCGGGGACTGAAAGAACCTTGCCGAGGGCGATCTTCCATGGCGAATAGATGAGGATAACCCAGTTATGAACCCTGGTGAGGAATAACTCTGAATAAAGCTCGGGAGAGACGTCCGTATTCTGCAGGGAACAAGCTTCCAGAATCTACTGGGGACAAGCTTTTAGACCTGCCAGAGAAAGTTGGCGACTTCACTGGGGGAAGTATTGCTGAATCTTGTCTTACTCTGCGGGGAGCTGAGATCATTTGGTCACATTCTTCAGTCGAATCTACCTTGGTACCTTGGCAGACAAAGCAACCAGACTGCATCAGGCAATTTCACATTGCCCCTGTTTCTGATGTCACCTGTAATTAATCTTTTGTTTCTTATGCAAACATTTATGAATCAACAATTTAGTGTCAAATGCATATATCAAAAATGAACATTGGACGTTCTTTGCAAAACAAAACAGAAAAAAGAAAAAAAACAATGGCAATTTGTACGGAAAAGTGAATTTGTATTGATTTTAATTTTGCCTTGTGAATAGGCGTTTTTGTACAAGAGGCTGACATCCTAGTAAGAGGACGCCGCCAAATAACATAGAGTTTACAATTTTGAAAAGAAGACAAAACAGCTATGTGAACAATCCCACTGGGTTCCAACTCTGCTATCGTCTTTATGTCTCCAAGCGTCCCATCGCTTTGCTGCCTAGTTGAAGATGAAGCTGATCGGTCGATGCCGAAATCTGAGCCAGATAGTTGATGCCGAATTCCGGATGCGAAGTGATCCAATGAGACATAGTGTTACGCTTTATCCCTAACTTTTGCCTGGACCGCCCTTTCGGGTTTTCAGTCCACCGGGATACCCATTTTTGCCCAAGCCGCCTTTTCAGGTTTTCGACTTGCCGGGTGTACAGATTTTTTTCATTTCATCCCTTATTTTTGCCCGAACCCTTTTGGTTCGCCGGGAAGCCCTAATTTTTGCCCAGGTATGTCAACCTAGCGGGTCTTTTATTTATGCGTAGTATCTTTTTACTATGTCTGCATTGGCGGGGTGAGGAAGGTCGTCACCATCCATGGTGGTTAGGATCATGGCTCCTCCTGAGAACACATGTTTAACCACAAATGGCCCTTCGTATGTAGGGGTCCATTTGCCCCGGGGATCACTTTGAGGAAGGATGATGCGTTTGATTACCAGGTCCCCAACTTGATATTCTTGTGGTCTGACTTTCTTGTTAAATGCCCTGATCATCCGTTTTTGATACGTCTGACCATGACAGATAGCGGTGAGTCTCTTTTCGTCAATCAGGTTTAATTGATCAAGTCGAGTCTTGATCCAGTCATCTTCACTCAGATCTGCATCTTTCATTATTCGGAGAGATGGTATCTGGACTTCAATTGGCAAGACTGCCTCCATGCCATAGACCAAAGAGAAAGGAGTTGCTCCGGTTGATGTCCTTGCTGAGGTACGGTACCCATGAAGGGTGAATGGTAACATCTCGTGCCAATCTTTATAGGTCACTGTCATCCTCTGCACAATTTTCTTGATATTTTTGTTAGCTGCTTCTACAGCCCCATTCATCTTTGGCCGGTAGGGAGAAGAATTGTGGTGCTGTATCTTGAATTGTTCGCAGAGATCAGTGATCATCTTGTTGTTGAGATTGGTACCATTGTCCGTAATGATTCTTTCCGGGACGCCGTACCGACAGATCAGATTATGCCGGATGAAACGTGCTACGACGCTCTTGGTTACTGTGGCGTAGGAAGCTGCCTCAACCCACTTTGTGAAATAATCGATCGCCACCAAGATGAAGCGATGCCCATTGGATGCTGTCGGTCGGATCTCACCGATCATATCAATCCCCCACATTGCGAAAGGCCAAGGTGCCGTCAGGACGTTCAGAGGAACTGGAGGAATATGCACCTTGTCGGCATAGATCTGGCATTTGTGACAAGTTCGGGAGTGTTGGTAACAATCAGCTTCCATTGTGGACCAGAAATATCCTGCCCGAAGGATTTTCTTAGCCATGGTATGTCCACTGGAATGTGTTCCAAATGTACCTTCATGTAGTTCTAACATGATCTTCTCTGCTTCAGCCTTATCCACACAACGCAGTAGAGTTGAATCATGATTCCGTTTGTAGAGAATGCCGTTGCTGAGGAAGAATTTTGCCGCAAACCTCCTCATGAACTTCTTGTCATTGACAGATGCACCTTCAGGGTATTCCTGAGCTTCTAAGTACCTCTTCACCTCATGATACCAGGGTTTTTCAGTCACCTTCTCAGCCTCAAGTTCGCAGCAGTATGCCGGTTCGTCCAACTTCCAGATAATGATCCGGGGAGCCTCATTGTCCCATTTAACTTTGAACATTGAAGACATCGTAGCTAGTGCGTCTGCTAGCTGATTCTCCTCTCTTGGGAAGTGCTCAAAAGTTATTTCTTCAAAGTGGGGAAGCAAGGTTGACACATACTCCTTGTAAGGAATAAGATTTGGGTGCTTCGTATCCCACTCGCCTTTGATCTGATTGATCACGAGAGCGGAATCTCCGAAGACACTCAGAAATTTGATCCTTAAGTCGATTGCAGCTTGCAGACCCATGTTACATTTCTCATATTCTGCCATGTTGTTGGTGCAGTTGAAGCACAATCGGGCGGTGAGTGGAGTATGAGTTCCTTTGGGAGATATGATTACAGCGCCGACGTTGTTACCCAAAGCATTGGAGGCTCCGTCAAAATGCATAGACCATCGGGATCCTTCCTCAGGTCCTTCATCCGGTCCAGGTACTTCACAGTCAGTTACCACCATGATGTCTTCGTCCGGAAATTCAAAGTTCAATGATTGGTAATCGTCCACAGGTTGGTGTGCCAAATGATCTGCCAGTACACTTCCCTTAATGGATTTCTGAGTTGTATACTGGATGTCATATTCTGTCAAGATCATTTGCCATCTCGCTATCCTTCCAGACAAAGCAGGCTTTTCAAATATGTACTTGATGGGATCCATCTTTGAAATTAATAGAGTAGTGTGAGTCAGCATATACTGTCTCAGCCGGCAAGCAGCCCATACTAGAGCGCAGCAAGTTTTCTCAAGCAGTGAGTAACGAGACTCACAGTCGGTAAACTTTTTGCTCAAGTAATAAATAGCGTGCTCTTTTCGGCCAGACTCGTCATGCTACCCCAGCACACACCCCATTGAATTATCAAGTACTGTCAAGTATAATATTAAAGGTCTTCCTTCCACTGGTGGCATAAGAATGGGGGGCTCTTGGAGATATTCCTTTATCCTTTCAAAGGCAGCCTGACATTCATCGTTCCAGCGTACTACTTGATCTTTCTTCAGTAATTTGAAGATTGGCTCACAAGTAGCAGTCAGATGTGAGATGAATCGGGCAATGTAATTCAGTCGTCCCAAGAAGCCTCTGACTTCTTTCTCTGTCTTAGGAACTGGCATCTCTTGAATGGCTTTAACCTTGGCAGGGTCCACTTGAATACCCTTATCACTTACAATGAAGCCTAGCAATTTTCCGGACCTTACCCCAAAGGTGCATTTGTTGGGATTCAATCTCAGCTTGTATAACTTGAGTCGGTCAAACAGCTTCCTCAGATGGTCAAGATGCTCCTCCTCAGTTTGAGACCTTGCAATCATGTCATCAACATATACCTCAATCTCATGATGGATCATATCATGAAATAGAGCAACCATGGCGCGTTGGTAGGTTGCCCCAGCATTTTTCAACCCGAATGGCATGACCTTGTAACAGAAGGTGCCCCACTGAGTCACAAAGGTGGTCTTTTACATATCTTCCGGAGCCATCTTGATCTGATTATACCCTGAAAAACCATCCATGAAGGAGAACACCTTGTGTTGAGCAGTATTGTCAACGAGGATGTCAATGTGAGGTAGAGGAAAATCATCCTTGGGGCTGGCCCTGTTCAAATCCCTGTAGTCAACACACATTCTGACTTTACCGTCCTTCTTCAGTACTGGCACCACATTGGCAACCCACTGAGGGTAAGAAGTTACTGCTAGAAACCCGGCGTCGAATTGCTTCATAACTTCAGCCTTGATCTTTTCAGACATCTCTGGGCGCATACGGCGGACCTTTTGCTTTACCGGAGGGCTGTCTTCCTTGGTTGGCAGGTGATGAACTACAATGTCGGCATCCAAACCAGGCATATCTTCATAGGACCAAGCAAATATCTCCATGTAATCCTGTAGCATCTGGATCAATCGTTGCTTCACGCTGAGCTCTAGATTGGCACCAATCTTGACCTCTTTCTTATCTGTCTCAGTACCCAGGTTAATTATTTCCACCGGCTCTTCATGTGGTTGAATAACCCTCTCTTCCTGGAGTAGCAGTCTTGCAAGCTCACCAGGCACTTCACAATCATCTTCACCTTCGTCTTCGGCCAAGTTGATCGGATTCTCGAAGTCATAACTGGAGGTAGCAGAGCTGTTACCAGTGAGATCCAGGGTGGATTGAAACCTGTATAAGTGAGTGTATGTAAATATAGCTGTTTTGCAATATATAACACAGAAAGAAAAAGAGCACAAGATTTGAAATGCAACAAACGTCCAATGTTTTGATTGATGATATATGGAAATGTCATACAAAAAGCCCTCACAAATGGAGCTACGATGCCCCGGGTAGGACACCGAGCCAACAAAGTTTTAACATATTGTTTGTTACAAATTGGAAATCAAAAGAAATTAATTACTGCGTGACAAATGTGATAGGCGTAAAATCCTTTTCCGTCCAGTTGCTCGGTCCGTTGCTGGTAGTCGGATAGATCCAACTGTCAAACTCTGCTTCCTCCATATCCTCCTCAATAGCATTCACCCTTGGGTTGGAGATAAACACCGGAGCCTTTCTGATCTTTTCCTTGCGCACAGCCCTCTGAGCCTCTGCAGTAAAGCCCAGCCCAAACTTGTCATTCTTTTGAGTGAAGTCAGGAAGCTGACCCCAGTTTGCACAATTGCCTTTCTCGATTACGGCCCGGGCATCCCTCAAGGACGCCATCTTCAACGGAAAGTCTTTTTCAACCACTGCTTCAGCTGATGCCAACACTGGAGGTACTTCCTCAAAATGCTGAAAGGGGGTTTCAATAAACTCCCCGTCCATCTCGATATACCGGAATGAATTCAAGTGACTCACCATGTATTCCTCCTCACCCTGCATAGTAACAATCTTCCCTTTGATAGGGTATTTGAGCTTTTGGTGTAGAGTGGAGGTTACTGCCCCAACTTTGTGAATCCAGGGTCGACCCAACAAGCAGGAATAAGATGGACGAATATCCATCACATAGAATGTTGAGTCAAAGACTTGGGAACCCACACGAATAGGAATGTCTACTTCACCGTGCACCATCCTCTTAGAACCGTCGAAAGCTCTAACAATGATGTTACTAGGTTTCAATTTCAGACCCTCACAATCCAAGCGGTCCAATGCCTTCTTGGGCAAAACATTCAGGGAAGAACCGGTATCCACCAACACGTGTGCGAGAGTAGTGCCCCTGCACTCTATAGAGACGTGCAGGGCATCATTGTGATTTTTCCCTTTGGCGGTAAGGTCAGCATCTGAGAACCCCAAGCCATTGTCAGCCGTCAAATTAGCCACACAGTCGGTGAATTGATCCGCGGAGGTCTCTTGCGGCACATGGGCCGTTTTCAGAAATGAAATCAGGGCTTTTGCATGGGCCTCTGAGCATAGCAGTAGTGATAGCATAGAGATTTTGGAGGGAGTATGCCCCAACTGTTCAACAACATTAAAGTCACTCTTTTTGATAATTTTAAGGATTTCCTCCATTTCTTGTTGGGAGGCTTCCACAGCAGTCTTCTTTTTCGGTGCCTCCGTCCTGGCAGGCAAATCGGTAGCAACTTCTTTGCCCCGAGTATCAGAAGACTCGGCGGCAGTAGTAGACACAGGAACTTGAACTGGAACATGCACACTTGCGGGTGTGATGGTGAGAGGTTTTCGGATAACTGGCGGTGCAATGTCAGGCGAGAAGAGCCTACCACTGCGGGTAATCTTGGCGGGACCAGTGATGTTACTGATACTGGTATTGGTGTTGAACTCCTGCTTCACCCCAAGCACATACACGTCGGCTCCATAATGCCATGGAACAGCGTTATCAGACTCATACGGGAGAGGCCCCGGGACAGTAATAGTGATGGGTGCAACAGACATAATTTGGACTGGTTTCTTTACGGGAGCTTTGGCAGGATTGTAGATTGTGACAACAGATATTTCTTCAATGGAAACAAACGGAACAGCAGTTTTCTTGAACAAAATTTCTTTGCTATCCATCAGGCTTTGGATGCCTGATTTCAGCAGTGGACAACCGGTAGGGATAACAGCACACAGGAGGCAACCCTTACTACAACCCGGAAATAAACCGGCTAGTAGTAAGTTCCTCTTAACAGTCAAAAGAGGGGTAACAACTTCATTCATCGAAACAACATACAATTCTTCCTCAATGGCATTTACTCTATGCTGGGGCATAGGAGCAGTTACAACATTTGGTCTCTCAGGCGCTTCAAACTGAATTTCCTTTGCGTCGATAAGATCTTGCACTTTGTTTCTCAAGGCCCAGCAATTATCAGTAGTGTGCCCGGGACTATCAGAATGATAAGCACACCGGGCATTTGGGTTATACTTAGGAGACGCAGTATTCACGACTTTAGGAGCTTCTTTGGTGGTAACCAAATTGGTTGATAGCAGTTGGGGTAAAATTTGAGATAAGGTCATACTCAGCCGAGTATACTGCCTCTTGGGCCTTTCACTTCTTTGTTGATTGTACTGTTGAGGAGCAGCAACAGGTTTTGAAATGACCAAAGCATTGACGGCTTGGAGACTTTCGGGCTTGACTTGTCTTCTAGGACCATAGACGACACTTGCTTCTTTCTTAAAAGGCCTCTTCTCAGTACTTGTAGCAACACTCTTCTGAATTTTTCCTGACTTGATGCCAGCTTCTATTCTTTCGCCCGTTAAGATCAAATCGGTAAACCCCGCTGAAGAGTTACCAATCATATGATTGAAAAATGGCCCAGATAGGGTCCCTAGAAACATATCAACAAGTTCACGATCGGTTAAAGGAGGCTGCATCCTGCCAGCCAAATCCCTCCATTTTTGTGCGTATTCTTTGAATCCTTCGCCTGTTCCTATCGACATACCCTGAAGTTGGGTACGAGTAGGGGCAAGGTCAGAATTGTATTGGTATTGTTTGTAGAAAGCGGTGGCCAAATCTTCCCAATTCCGGACACTGGTTCCCTCTAGCTGATAAAACCACTCCAACTGAGCTCCAGAAAGGCTGTCTTGAAAGAAATGAATCCAGAGGTTTTTATCTTCCGTATAGGGTTGAATCTTTCTCACGTAGGACCTGAGATGCATTTTGGGGCAGGACAACCCATCATACCTCACAAACACTGGCACTTTGAATTTTGGGGGAATCACAATCCCGGCAACCAAACCCAAGTCTTCAAAATCCAAACCCAGTACTCTTTGTAATTCCATGGCGGCTAATCTGTCTTCTAACCCTTTGTATTTATCATCAGCTGGAGGGTATTGCTGGTCAGAATAATCTTCATCCTCTTCAACCTCTTCTTCTTCCGCATCAGACTCGGAGGGCACCACAGCTCCATCTCTTTTACTGGTCCCTTCATCAGAAGTAGGAGGAAATTCAAGCACTCTTCGAGCTTCTCCGTCAAATCTTCTCCCCAAAGTAGCCACCCCGAGTCTCTTTTTCTTCTTTTTCACTGGGTCTTTGTTCCCTAATTGAGTCTTGATATCCTCCTGACCCTTAGCCAAGGTCATCAGGAGTTGCTGGAACTGTGCATTCTGAGCCTGTAGGTCTTTGATTGTTTGCTCGAGATCCATCCTACTGAAATAAACAGCAGACAGATAAGGAAACCTGGAATGAGACCTGCTTATGCACATGATGAATGGTATGCTTATGTATGCAATGCATTCAAGGATTTAGGATATTCAAAATTGTTTTAGACAAAGAAGAACGCACGTCATATTAATAAGAAGAAATTTGTCAGTACATAAATGCCCCATGGGCCAAATATTACAAAATAAACTTCTTAAGGCAAAAAGACATTGCGCATCCTTTTTGGTGCGATGTAGGTATTGAGGGCCTCTTGCTCGTGGAGTCGGCGGGTAAGCTCTAAAACCTTCTTTTCACTGGCGTAGTAGCTAGCTTCAAAAGTGTTCCGTTCCTCCTTGAGCTGAATCCAACTTTTCTGCATTTCCTCCCACGATGTAGGCATGTCTGGATGTAGGATGGTGTAGGGAACCTCTCCTTCATTGACGGGCTCTTTAATCACTGGGAGTACATGAGGATAAGGCATCTTTAGACTTTGGGCTCGGGCTCGTACCCACTTGAGATAGGGCTCAAGAGGGATGGAGTTCTTGTGTCCCAGAGTCTTGCTATCAACCTTGTTGAGTTTTCCCCAAGCTCTGATGAATCTTTGGCGAAGTCCTTGTGCATCGTTGTCGAAGTCAAAAACTAGGTCAGGAATCAACATATCATGAGGGCCATCCCTCCGTGCATATCCAAATTGCCTCAAAGCTAGGCAAGGGTTGTAGGTGATACCCCCTCTAATTCCAAGTAAAGGAACATTAGGAAATTCTCCGCAACGATCGACAATGATGACATTTTCTCTGGACCGAGAACACCAATGCACATCAGAATGAGTAAGAGTCATCAACCGTTGGGACCACCTTGTACCTTGGTCATTCTTCAAGACAGATTGTGGAAGGTGCGAAATAAACCACCTTGCAAGGATAGGAGTACAGCACATGAGAACACCCCTCTTTCTCATTGTTCGTGTGTAAAATGAGTGAAGAATGTCCCCAAGCAATGTCGGTATTGGATTTCTGGATAAGAAGATTTTGACAGCGTTGACATCTACCAATTGGTTAGGATTTGGGAACAAGACCAACCCATAGATAAGGAGTGCCACAATCTCTTCAAAGGCTTGTAGGTCCAATGAGTTCTAACATTCTTGTGCCTTCTCAAACAAGAACTTTGCTAAGAATCCTTTGACGCCGCTTCTGGTTTCCCAATGCCCCTTGATGTCAGATGGTTGCAGATGTAATGCTCGAGCAACATCTTCCAGCTTTGGTTCCTTTTCGTACCGTTGAAGGGTAGTTGATTAAGGATAGGGATTCTTAGGAGTTGAGAAAACTCCTCCAAAGTGGGTACCAATTGGTAATCAGGGAAAGTGAAACAGTGGTGAAGAGGGTCAAAGAACTGGAATAGCACTTTCATCATGTCTTCTTCAATGTTGGTGTTTGTGATCGGTGGATCTGGAACTGACTGTTTAACGCTGGTTCGCGAAATGTCGCGGAAGCAAGAGTCGCCACCGTCTTTTATTTTCTCCAAATGGAAAGGACAAAAGCACAGAAAAATTCCTAAAAGAGATTGCTCTCGGTTCGGGAGGTAGATTATAGAAAGGGAAGGTGTTAGCACCCTTTCTATCCATGGTTATCCATGGGCTCTTAGATACTTGCTCAATGTGTTTTCAAAAGGGTTTTGTTTGCTTTTCAATGTGGGTTTAAAAAGTTTCTTTGAAAAATTTCAGTTCGACTCGTACGTCAGAGTGTTTGAAAAATTTGCTTTGAAAGCTTTTGAAAAGTGTTGGTGTGAAAAGTCTTTGAATTTTTGTTTTGAAGAGAGCAAGTATTCTTGAGCACCTACCTACCCTAAGGAATTCATCTGTGTAAATGTCCTTTAAAGTAGTGCCATCCCACCATTGAGAGGTAGGTAGCACCACCGTTGGAGGTGTTCGGGTCAATTCGAGTTTGTAGGGACATGGTGATCACCGGAGCAATAGGAAGATACCTTAGAAGCTACCCTCATGCCAGGTTCCCAGATCATGAGGACTTACTAAGACATCCTCTACTCGACGATCACCTTTCGAAAGGCAACAGTGAGGCGTACCCTAGGGGTGGTGTGTGCGAATTGTGTGTCATGTTTCAGTTATTTGTCTTGTCATGTTTATTTGTGATCTACGCTTGATTTTAATTAAGACATTCATTCTTGCATGCTTCTTAACAGTTTAAATATTTGCGGAAAAAATAAATCTAAGGCTATTACAAATGGCGCGGGTCCACATCACCAAAATAAACCGGACCCGATTTGACTGAAAGTAAAGAAGCAATAAAATAAAAGTGCGAGAAATAAAGTTACAAGGCTTTGGGACATGTACATAATTATAATAAATGACATAAAATAAATGCGCAAATTAAATAAATTATGGACATGGGCGTTGGACCCTTTTACAACAAATTAAAATTAATAAGGAATTAAAAATTAAAAATTAAATGTTTTTGGTATTTTTGTATTTTTTTAGGTTTTAAGGAGAAATTAATTAAAATTAAAAAGGAAGCGTCAAACCCTAATTCTAATGTTTTTTTAAGTTTATTATGAAAATGTTATATTAACCTAAATTAAACCCTAAATTAATTTATGTACAATTAATTATAAAATAAACTAAATAAACAAATAATGTTGTGATAAAAAAGGAAAATTTAAAAGGTATAAAAAAATTATCAATTAACCTAATTCTATATTTTTTGGATTTTTTAGTTATTAAAAAGAATTAAAAATTGCAACCTAACTAAAACTAAATATTTACATGCATTTATTCATAAAAATAATTTAAATAAATAAATATTATATTTTTGCCTTTTCTGTTTTTTAATTAAGTTTTTGTATTTTGTAAAAAAAAATAAATTAATTAAATTGAGATGATAAATTAAACAAAATTGCAAAAAGAAAATAAGATGAAAAAAAATGAAAAGAAAATGCAAACCAGGGGGGGGGGGGGGTAGCCCCAAAATTGGAGGTCAAATTAGTGGAATCTGGCCCAATAAGCATGGCCCTTCTTGACTTTTTGCATAGTGTGTGGGTGCGTTGACCTGAGCATACGTGTTCCTCCATCCTCAGCCTTGTGATTGTGGACGTTGGGCACGTGTATGGCTTGATGGTGAGGGAACATGGTGCTCCTCAATAGGCGTGCTGCATAAGAATTGTTAGTGCAAAATAATGTGGAAATTGTATAGACCTGGGGTTCGAACCCAGGTCATGAACATAGCAAACGCGTCCACCTGCCACTGAACCACTTTGACTTCTTTTAATATATAATAACAATTCATCAATATAAAGGAAAAGCAAAGCTAGTGGGCACCAACGCGCCAATTTTTGAACTGACGAATCACAGCGTGCCATGTACTCATCTTCCTCGCGTGCCTGAAATATGAAACACAGAGGCAACGGTTTCAACGCGTTGTGTTAGGCATGTTTATGAAAAATAGCGACTAGCGCTGTGACATCAATAAATTGATCGCGAGGGTCCATATCTCCTCGTCTTGATGAGCTGGTTTGAACGGCATAAGTTTGGAACCCTAATTTTACTGTATTGTAAAAGCCCTAAATCAAGCTCTGAGAAACCCTAGAAGATGAACATGGTAATATCGCGTATGGCTTATGAAAACTCAATTAAACACATCAGTTAGCTTGGAAACTTCACATTAAACAAGAATTCACAAATAAAAATGCAAAAGAATGTATGAATTATGATATAGGATTTCAAAAGTTTCTCTGTACAGGGGAGGTCCTTGCTGCCGATTCTTTGCGTTTGGATGGATGTTTGGAGTTGGAATTGCTTCAGGGAGCCTTGAGGAAGCCTTTAGAAAAAGAATTAAGGCTTAAAACTACTTAGAACCTTGATTTCAGAATCGAGTTATATGGCCAATTTTTCAAGTTTTCAATAAGCTTTTGAGCGCAGCATTTGATGTCCAAGGCTTAGGGTTTGACTCAGTGCTTATGAGGGAAGAGAATTAGCTTGTTAGTTGGCCTTGATTCATGCCCATGAGAGAACTAGTCCTAGGGTTTTCACCATTAACCAATTTTCCTTCTTTTAAGCCAAGACCAAGACTTAGTGTGCCATTTAACCCTAGCATGAGTTTGTGAGCTGGCCCATGACATATGGAAGTTGTCCAAATTCAAATGACACTATTCCATTGGTTTTTGAATTTTATTTGAATTTTTAAAGATTTAAAATGAATTAAATTATCAAAAATTAAATAAAATAGAAAAATCAATGTTTGATCTTGAAATTAATCATGGGACACGTGTGTGGCATGACAAGGATGAATCAAGTGGAAAAAAGTGGGCCCTTTTGTCAAAAATTGAAGTTTCAAGGATAGTTGACTTTTGTCATTTCACAAAAATTTCCCAACTTCTACAAGGCATAACTTGCTCAATTTTTAAGATTTTCTCATGTTCTTGGACATTTTGGAAAGGTCTTTGAGTCCTTTAACCAATGCCTTTGGTCCCATGTCATTTTGATTTTCCAATCTCAAGTTATGGCCTTTGACTTAAAGTCCCTTTTTGTTGACTTTTGAAAATGACCTGTAATGTTGAAATTGATAACTTTTTGTGAGAGCATTTCTTGGACTTGAAGTATGAAGATGAGTTGTAGGAAATGTCTTTCTCTTCAAAATGAGCTTTGGATGGAATTTTTCTGATAATCCATGTGAAAGTTATGCCCTGGTCAATTTCAGTTGACTTTTTCAGCTGTCCAAATAAGGAAACTTTTGCATCTTGATGATTTTCTGAGCCAAATTTTGAGAATCATGATCAAGAATTGATCAAATGATGTTTGTGGCTTCAAAATGATATGTTGACCAAAAATTTGAACTTTTGACTGTCAAATGACCATTTTGCCCCTACAGTTGACTGTAGTGCAATTTAGGGTTTTGACTGTGCAATCTTGAACTGAATGCCTTGAAACTTGATATGAGGATGCTTGACCATGTTTGTAAGCATATGAGACTTGATTGATCCTTTGAACACTTCATTTTCTTGATTAGAACACAAACCCTAGTTTTGACTGTATAGGAGACAGTTGGACTGTGCAACCCTTGGGGGAGTTTTATGACTTGGCTTGGCAATTTCTTGAAGAATATGGGAGGGCAAATTTTGGGGTACAACAGTTGCCCCTGTTCAATCTTCTTAGACCTGAGGATGCAGATTGGCTGACGTGCCTTTCGTAATCCGAGGGTAAAAGATGATTGGACACTAGAGTGCCCAGAAATTTGCGCTCACATGTTAGCAATGATGGGGGAATGGGCTTATAGATGCCATCTGGATGTTTGATTGCGTAAGAGATTCCTTGGCGAGAACCTGCATACCTGCAAAACAGAAAATGAGTACCTGACACGTTGCAGGAGCTGATGTTTAGATGCCTGGTATAGATGTGTCCTGACTGGTTACAGGAGCTGAGTCTGGAGCTTCAAACAGCGATGAAAGAACCAGGGATGATTACTATCTTAGCATGAATGGTAAGAGAACCTTGGGCGACTTTAACTTCAACAACGCTTGTTGAGAAAAATCTTGGTGACTTTAACTTCAACGACGCTCGTTGAGAAAAATCTAGGGGATCTTAACTTCAACAATGCTCGTTGAGAAAAATCTGGGGTGTCTTCTACTGGGATAAGAATCAGGGAGATCTTAGGGTCGATCTGACTGAACCAGAGAGGCCTTTGACTGGGTAAGAATCAGGAAAATCTTAGGGTCGATTAACTGAACCGGTCTAGGTCTTGAAATGTCTTCAACTGGATAAGCATCAGGGAGATCTTAGGGTCGATCTGACTGAACCAGAGAAGGCCTTTGACTGGATAAGCTTCAGGAAAATTTTAGGGTCGATTTAACTGAACCGGACAAGGTCTTGGAATATCTTCAACTGGATAAGCATCAGGGAGATCTTAGGGTCGATCTGACTGAACCAGAGAAGGCCTTTGACTGGATAAGCATCAGGAAAATCTTAGGGTCGATTTAACTGAACCGGACAAGGTCTTGGAATATCTTCAACTGGATAAGCATCAGGGAGATCTTAGGGTCGATCTGACTGAACCAGAGAAGGCCTTTGACTAGATAAGCATCAGGAAAATCTTAGGGTCGATTTAACTGAACCGGACAAGGTCTTGGAATATCTTCAACTGGATAAGCATCAGGGAGATCTTAGGGTCGATCTGACTGAACCAGAGAAGGCCTTTGACTGGATAAGCATCAGGAAAATCTTGGGACGATTTAACTGAACCGGTCTAGGTCTTGAAATATCTTCAACTGGATAAGCATCAGGGAGATCTTAGGGTCGATCTGACTGAACCAGAGAAGGCCTTTGACTGGATAAGCATCAGGAAAATCTTAGGGTCGATTTAACTGAACCGGTCTAGGTCTTGAAATGTGATTGAGACTTTAAACTGCATCTTTCCTGAAAGGTAAAAGTCAGTCATATGCAATGCATGCTATGGATCAAGCAATGATGTTCTCAACATAAAGGAGACTTGTATGATGCAGTGCGTTATGCATGCTATGATGATGTATGTGATGTCTTATGTATGCTCTTGTCTAGGAAAGTAAATCCTTGACGGGTGCCGGGAAGTCGTATCCTGGGCTGATGTTGAAGAATAGCTTTTGCTTCCGCTGGGGATGATAACTGCAAGAATACCGGTAGGAGAAGATGACTCCGTTGCGGAATGAACTTGGCACATGGGGGATTCTGCGGGAGAAAAGATATTCTAGCGATCATGCTGGGAAGCAATACTCTGTGGGGATAGAGATGCTTTGCTGAGTGTTGATAATAGTTTGCTGGGGATAGGAAGACTTTGTCGACGACGCTCTTTCCGTGGTTTTTGGCTGAGGATAACCCAGTTATATCCTGTTAAGGAAATAACTCTTTAAATCAAGCCGGACGACGCGTTCATGTTCTGCGAGGGGATAAGCTTCCAGAATTTACTGGGGATAAGCTTACTGCTTGGGGATATGAATTCCAACTTTCCTGGGGAACTTGGATGGGACTCTCCTGGGGAAGTTTTGATATGCTGGGGAAGTGATTCCTTTGAATGTTGATGTATGCCGCCGGGGAACAATCTTTAGACCAAGACTGCCGGGGATACTTGTTAAGAATATATGCTGCTGGGGAATATTGGGATCTACTGGAGGATACCCAATTTCCTTGAGACTTGTTAACTTTGTTTGGGGAAGAATGCACTGACTTGCTGTCTCACTCTCTGGGGAATTTAAGATGCCTGGTTAGGTTCTTTAACTGAACCTACCTTGGTACCTTGGAGGATAGAACAATTAGACTGCTCAGACAACTCTTTATTGCCCCTGTTTCTAGTGTCGCCTGCAATTAATTCTTTGTTTCGTATGCAAATATTTATGAGCTAGCAAATTATTATCAATGCATATATCACAAATTGAACCTTGGACGTTCTTCGCAAAACAAAACAGAAAAAAGAAAAACAGTTGGCACGTTTAACTGAAAAGTATATTTGTATTGATTTTGAATAGCCTGTGGATAGGCGTTTTGTGTACAAGAGGCTGACATCCTAGTAAGAGAAACGTCGCCGAGCAAAAGAGTTTATACAAGTTTTGTACAAAAGAAAATAAAACAGCTGTGTGAAAGATGAATGATCCACTGGGTTTCAACTCTGCTATTGCCTTTATACTCCGTGCGTCTCATCACTTGATGACCTTGGTTGAAGGTGAAGCTGACTGATCGATGCCGTCTGAACTTGATGTAGATACCGGATTCTGGATGCAAAGTGATCTGATGAGACATAGTATTACGTTTTTATCCCTAACTTTTGCCTGGACTGCCCTTTCGGGTTTTCGGTCCACCGGGATACCCATTTTTGCCCAAACCGCCTTTTCAGGTTTTCGACTTACCGGGTGTACAGATTTTTCATTTTCATCCCTTCATTTTGCCCGAACCCTTTTGGTTCGACGGGAAGCCCTAAGTTTTGCCTAGGCATGCCAGCCTAGCGGGTCTTTTTTCATGCGTAGTATCTTTTTACTATGTCTGCATTGGCGGGGTGAGGAAGGTCGTCACCATCCATGTTGGTTAAGATCATTGCTCCTCCTGAGAACACATGCTTAACCACAAATGGCCCTTCGTACGTAGGGGTCCATTTGCCCCTTGGATCACTCTGAGGAAGGATGATTCGCTTGATCACCAGATCCCCGACTTGATATTCCTGTGGTCTGACCTTTTTGTTAAATGCCCTGATCATTCGTTTCTGATATGTCTGACCATGACAGATAGCAGCAAGTCTCTTTTCGTCAATAAGGTTGAGCTGATCAAGTCGTGTCTGGATCCAATCATCTTCATTCAGATTTGCATCCTTCATTATCCGGAGAGAAGGAATTTGTACTTCGATCGGCAAGACTGCCTCCATGCCATAAACCAGAGAGAAAGGAGTTGCCCCGGTTGACGTCCTAGCTGAGGTACGATACCCATGCAGGGCGAACGGTAACATCTCGTGCCAATCTTTATACGTTACTGTCATCTTCTGCACGATCTTCTTGATGTTTTTATTAGCTGCTTCTACAGCCCCATTCATCTTCGGTCTGTAAGGAGAAGAATTGTGGTGCTGTATCTTGAACTGTTCGCAGAGCTCAGCGATCATCTTATTGTTCAGATTGGTACCGTTATCTGTAATAATCCGCTCAGGGACACCGTACCGACAGATCAGGTTGTGCCGAATGAACCGTGCCACAACAGTCTTGGTTACCGTAGCATAGGATGCTGCCTCAACCCACTTCGTAAAATAATCAATCGCCACTAGGATGAAGCGATGTCCATTGGATGCCGTAGGTTTTATCTCGCCGATCATGTCTATGCCCCATATTGCAAACGGCCAAGGTGCAGTCAGAACATTCAGGGGAACCGGAGGAACATGCACTTTATCTGCATAAATCTGGCATTTGTGGCATGTCCTGGAATGTTGGTAACAGTCAGCTTCCATTGTAGACCAGTAATATCCTGCCCGTAGGATTCTCTTAGCCATAGTATGTCCACTGGAGTGCGTACCAAAGGTCCCTTCATGCAGCTCTTCCATGATTCTTTCTGCTTCAGTCTTATCCACACAACGCAGTAAGGTTGAATCATGGTTTTGCTTGTACAAGATGCCGTTGCTTAGGAAGAATTTGGTTGCAAACCTCCTCAGGAATTTCCTATCATTGACAGAAGCACCTTCAGGGTATTCCTGGGCTTCCAGATATCTCTTCACTTCGTGGTACCAAGGCTTCTCAGTTACCAATTCAGTTTCGAGATCACAACAGTATGCCGGTTCGTCCAGTTTCCAGATGATGATCCGGGGAGCTTCATTATCCCATTTAACCTTGAACATTGAAGACATTGTAGCTAACGCATCCGCCAACTGATTCTCTTCTCTTGGAAAGTGCTCAAATGTTATCTCTGTGAAGTGGGGGATCAGGGCCAACACACATTCTCTGTAAGGAATCAAGTTTGGGTGTTTCGTATCCCACTCTCCTTTGATCTGATTGATCACAAGAGCGGAATCTCCGAAGACACTCAGAAATTTGATCCTCAGGTCGATCGCAGCTTGAAGACCCATGATACATGCTTCATACTCCGCCATGTTGTTGGTACAGTTGAAACACAGCCGGGCGGTGAGTGGAGTATGAGTACCTTGTGGAGATATGATGATGGCGCCAATACCATTTCCCAAAGCGTTGGATGCTCCGTCAAAATGCATAGACCATCGGGATCCTGGTTCAGGTCCTTCATCCGGTCCAGGTATTTCACAGTCAGTTACTATCATAATGCTTTCATCTGGAAATTCGAAGTTCATTGATTGGTAGTCATCCACAGCTTGATGTGCTAAGTGGTCTGCCAATACACTTCCCTTGATGGCTTTTTGGGTCGTGTACTGAATGTCGTATTCCGTCAAGATCATCTGCCATCTTGCAATTCTCCCAGACAGAGCAGGCTTTTCGAATATGTACTTTATAGGATCCATTTTTGAGATCAACAAGGTAGTGTGAGTCAGCATATACTGTCTCAGCCGGCGAGCAGCCCATACCAAAGCGCAGCAAGTTTTCTCAAGCAGTGAGTATCGGGTCTCACAGTCGGTAAACTTTTTGCTAAGGTAATAAATGGCATGTTCTTTTCGGCCAGACTCGTCATGCTGCCCCAGCACACACCCCATTGCATTATCAAGCACTGTCAGGTAAAGTATCAAAGGTCTCCCTTCAACTGGTGGCATAAGGATGGGTGGTTCTTGGAGATACTCTTTGATTCTGTCAAAAGCAGCCTGACATTCATCATTCCAACGTACTACCTGATCTTTCTTCAGCAGCTTGAAGATTGGTTCACAGGTAGCAGTTAAGTGTGAGATGAACCGAGTAATGTAATTCAGACGTCCTAGAAAACCTCTGACTTCCTTCTCTGTCTTAGGAACTGGCATCTCTTGAATGGCTTTGACCTTAGCAGGGTCCACTTGAATTCCCTTGTCACTTACCACGAAGCCTAGCAACTTTCCCGACCTTACCCCGAAGGTGCACTTGTTCGGATTCAACCTCAGCTTGTACAGTTTCAAACGGTCAAACAGTTTCTGTAGATGATCAAGGTGTTCTTCCTCAGTCTGGGACCTAGCGATCATGTCGTCAACATACACTTCTATCTCATGATGGATCATGTCATGAAATAAAGCAACCATGGCACGTTGGTAGGTTGCCCCGGCATTCTTTAGTCCAAAAGGCATGACTTTGTAGCAGAAGGTGCCCCACTGAGTAACAAATGTAGTCTTTTCCATGTCTTCCGGAGCCATCTTGATCTGATTGTAGCCTGAAAAACCATCCATGAAAGAGAACACTTTATGCTGAGCTGTATTATCAACAAGGACATCAATGTGGGGTAGAGGGAAGTCATCCTTGGGGCTGGCCCTGTTCAGATCCCTGTAATCGACACACATCCTGACCTTGCCGTCCTTCTTAGGTACCGGCACCACATTAGCAACCCACTGAGGGTAAGAAGTCACTGCAAGAAACCCGGCATCAAACTGCTTCATAACCTCGGCTTTAATCTTCTCAGACATCTCTGGACGCATACGGCGGACCTTTTGCTTAACCGGAGGGCAATCTTCTTTAGTTGGTAAGTGATGGACCACAATGTCAGTATCTAATCCAGGCATATCTTCGTAGGACCAGGCAAAGATTTCTTTATAGTCATGCAGCATCTGAGTCAACCGTTGCTTCACGCTGAGTTCTAGGTTGGCACCAATCTTCACCTCTTTCTTGTCTTCCTCAGTACCCAAGTTTATTATTTCCACTGGCTCTTCATGGGGTTGAATTGCCCTCTCTTCCTGTTGTAACAGTCTTGCAAGTTCACCAGGCACTTCGCAATCATCTTCACCTTCGTCTTCGGCTAAGTTGATCGGATTTTCGAAGTCATAACTGGCGGTAGCAGAGTCGTTACCAGTGAGATCCAGAGTGGATTGAAACCTGTATGAGTGAGTGTGTGTGTAAATACAGCTGTTTTGCAATATGTAAAGAAAGGAAAGAAAAGGAGCGCAAAATTTGAAATGTGAAAAACGTCCAATGCTTTTATTCATGATATATGATAGTGACAAACAAAAGCCCTCATAAATAAAACCCACGGTGCCCCGGGTAAGACACCGGGCCATATAGTTTCAAATTATTGTTTATTACAAATCAAAAACAAAGAAATTCATTACTGGGGAACAAAAGTTATGGGTGTAAAATCTTTAGCAGTCCAATTGGTCAATCCACCGTCGGTCGTCGGGTAGATCCAGCTATCGAACTCTGACTCTTCCACTTTGTCTTCCTCTCCAATAGCATTCACTTCTGAGTGGGTGATGAGCACAGGAGGTCTTCCAATTCTCGCCTTGCGCACTGCTTTCTGAGCTTCTGTGGTGAAACCCAGCCCAAACTTGTTAGTCTTAGGAGTAAGATCAGGGAGCTTGCCCCAGTTTGCACATCCACCTTTTTCGATCACAGCCCGGGCGTCCTTTAAGGAGGCCATCTTCAAAGGAGAAACCTCTTCATCTGCTTCTGTTGCTGCCAAGGTTTGTGGTACTTCCTCAAAATGTTGAAAGGGGGTTTCAATGAACTCCCCATCCATTTCTACGTATCTGAAGGAGTTGAGGTGGCTGACCATGTACTCCTCTTCCCCTTGCACTATTACGATCTTCCCCCTGACCGGGTACTTGAGCTTCTGATGCAATGTGGAGGTCACAGCTCCAGCCTTGTGGATCCACGGGCGACCCAGCAAACAAGAATAGGACGGATGGATGTCCATCACATAGAATTTTGAATCAAATACCTGTGACCCAACCCTGATTGGGATGTCCACCTCACCATGTACCATTCTTTTGGACCCGTCAAAGGCCCGGACAACAATGTGAGTTGGTTTGAGCTCTAGACCCTCACAATCCAGCCTATCCAGAGCCTTCTTGGGCAGCACGTTTAATGAAGAACCTGTGTCAACCAGCACATGAGCAAGAGTAGTGCCCCTGCATTCAATGGAGACATGCAGGGCATCATTATGGTTCTTCCCCTTTGCTGTCAGATCGGCATCAGAGAAACCCAGGCCATTATCAGCGGTTAGGTTGGCCACACAGTCGGTGAACTGGTCAGCAGACGTCTCTTGGGGTACGTGGGCTGTCTTTAAGAAAGCAATCAGAGCCTTGGCGTGGGCCTCCGAACACAGCAGCAGTGACAACATGGAGATTTTAGAGGGGGTGTGCCCCAGCTGTTCTACAACGTTGAAATCACTTTTCTTTATTATCTTGAGGATTTCTTCCATTTCCTGCTTGGAAGCCTCAACAATGGTCTTTGGTGCCTCCGTCCTGGCAGGCACATCAGCAGCAATTCCCTTGCCCCGAGTATCAGATGACTCAGTAGCAGGGGTGGATACTTGGTCAGGGGGAGAAACAGGCACCCTGGCAGGTGTGAAGACCAAAGGCCTATGAATTACCGGAGGAGCAATGTCTGGCGAGAACAGTCTTCCAATACGAGTGACCTTAGCAGGCCCGGTGATGTTGGAGACACCAGTATCAATGTTGAACTCTTGTTTCACACCCAGAACATAAACATCCGCCCCATAGTGCCATGGGACAGCCTTATCAGATTTGTAGGGTATAGGCCCCGGAACAGTAATGGTGATGGGAGCACTCTTGTGAACTGGCAAAATTTGGACAGGCTTCTTTGAAGGAGCCTTGGAATGGTTGTTGAAGATGGTAACGATCGACACTTCTTCAACAGGAGCAGCAGGAACAACAGTCTTTCTGAACAAAATCTCTCTACTATCTATCAGGTTTTGGACGCCTGACTTCAGCAGAGAACAACCAGCAGGGGAAGCAACACATAGAGGGCAACCTTCGCTACATCCCGGAAATAAACCGGCTAGCAACAGGTTCCTCTTGACCGTCAGCAACGGAGTAGCAACATCATCCACCGAAGCTACATACAAATCATCCTCAACAGCATTCACTCCATGCTGGGGCATGGGAGCAGTTACAACATTCGGCCTCTCGGGCGCCTCAAACTGTATTTCCTTTGCATCAATGAGGTCTTGAACCTTATTCTTTAGGGCCCAACAGTCATCTGTGTTATGCCCCGGGCTATCAGAGTGGTAAACACAGCGAGCATTTGGATTAAACTTGGGGGATGCAGTATTGGGAAACTTTGGAGCCTCCCTGACAGTCACTAAATTGGTGGATAGCAACTGTGGCAGGATCTGTGATAAGGTCATGCTTAACCGGGTAAACTCTCTCCGGGGTCTTTCAAACTTTTGAGGATTAGTTGGCCGAGGAGTGGCAACAGGTTTGGCAATCATTACCGCACTGACAGATTGGTGGCGTTCAGGTCGCTCTGTTCTCCGGGAGCTATATACAGCACTAGCCTCCTTTTTGAAGGGTTTCTTCTCAGTACTGGAGGAGGCAACTTTCTGTATCTTCCCCGATTTTATACCGGCTTCGATTCTTTCACCAGTCAGGATCAGATCAGTAAACCCAGCAGAGGAATTACCAATGAGATGATTGAAAAATGGACCAGATAGGGTCCCCAAAAACATATCTACCAGCTCCCGGTCCGTCAATGGTGGCTGCACCCTGCCAGCCAGATCTCTCCATTTCTGGGCATACTCCTTAAAACCTTCACCCGACCCTAGCGACATACCCTGGAGTTGGGTACGCGTAGGAGCGAGGTCGGAATTATATTGATACTGCTTGTAAAAAGCAGTGGCCAGATCCTCCCAGTTACGAATGCTGATTCCATCCAGCTGATAGAACCATTCGAGGTGAGTCCCTGAAAGACTCTCCTGGAAGAAGTGGATCCAAAGGTTCTTGTCTGCTGTGTAAGGCTGGATCTTCCTTACATAAGAACGGAGGTGCATCTTGGGACAGGAAGCCCCATCATACTTCACGAAGGCAGGTGCTTTGAACTTGTGTGGGATCACCACCCCAGTAGATAACCCCAAGTCTCCGAAATCCAGTCCAGGCACCCGCTGAACTTCCATAGCCTTTAATCTGTCTTCCAGCTGCTTGTACCGGTCTTCAGCAGGAGGGTACTGTTCGTCGTTGAAGTCTGTTTCAGTATCAGAGCCCACAGGAGTAGGGACCTCCCTTTCTTGGTGACTACCTTCCTCCACAGATGGAGGAGTCCTTTCAGCTTCAACCAAGGTGTTCCCGAGTCTGCGCCCAGTGTTAAATAGCACAATCCTCCTCTTCTTCTTAGTCTTCTTCAGAAGCATGGTCTTCAACTCTTGTTGACCCTGAGCCAAGCCCTTGATCAGCTCCTGAAATTGGGCGTTCTGCACCTGAAATTGGACGTTCTGCGCCTGAAGAGCCTTGATAGATGCCTCGGTTGATGATTCAGGGTTCATGATGCTGAAATAAACAGCGAAGAACAGTAAACAACCTGAAAAGAAGAGTACCTATGATGCACATGATGAATGATATGTGTTTATGCAATGCATTCAAGAGTTCGAAAATTCAAATTTGTTGTAGACCAAAAGGAACACACGTTATTATTAAGAAAATCATTGTTTAATACATCAAAGCCTCATGGGCAAAAGTACAAAAAGATCAAATCAATCCCAAAATATGTTGCGCATCCTCTTTGGAGCTATGTAAGTGTTGAGGTTCCTTTCCTCATGCAACAGGCGGGTGAGCTCCAAGACCTTCTTTTCACTGGCATGCAAACTAGTCTCAAGAGAATTCCGCTCTTCCTTAAGCTGGATCCAGCTCTTCTGCATCTCTTCCCAGGATGTGGGCATATCAGGGTGCTGAATAACGTGAGACACCTCTCCTTCCAAGGCAGGCTCTTTGATTACTGGAAGCATGTGAGGATAAGGCATTACTAACTTCTGAGAGCGGGCTCGTACCCACTTGAGGTAAGGCTCCAAAGGGATGGAGTTCCTGTGCCCCAGTGTCTTGCTGTCTATCCTACTAGGCATCCTCCAAGCTCTGATAAATCTCTGGCGAAGTCCTTGAGTATCGTTGTCGAAGTCAAAAACTATGTCAGGAATCAACATGTCATGAGGACCATCCCTCCGAGCATAACCAAATTGTCTCCAAGCCAGGCATGGGCTATAAGTAATACCCCCTCTGATTCCAAGTAAAGGAACATTAGGATACTCCCCGCAACGATCAATGATAGTGACATCTTCTCTGGACCTAGGGCACCAATGTATATCTGCATGTGTAAGAGTCATCAACCGTTGTGACCATCTCAAACCCCGCTCGTTCTTCAGGACTGATTGTGGAAGGTGCGAAATAAACCACTTTCCCAGGAGAGGAGTGCAACACATAAGGACACCTCTTTTTCTCATGGTTCGAGTGTAACATGAGTGAAGGAGGTCCCCCAGCAACGTAGGTATAGGATTCCTGGACATAAAGATCTGGACAACATTGATATCAACGAGCTGGTCTGGGTTAGGGAACAACACCAACCCATAAACAAGAAGGGCCACAACCTCTTCAAAAGCTTGTAAGTCAAGGGAGTTCCAACATTTATAGGCCTTTTCAAACAGAAACCTGGCTAAAAACCCTTTGATACCACTTCTAACTTCCCAATGTCCCTTGAGGTCAGATGACTGTAGGTGCAAGGCTTTAGCAATCTCTTCGAGCTTAGGTTCCTTTTCTGTACCGTTGAAGGGTAGCTGATCAAGGATAGGGATCTTCAGGAGCCGGGAGAACTCCTCCAATGTAGGTACCAACTGATAGTCCAAGAAGGTAAAACAGTGATGCAGAGGGTCAAAGAATTGGAACAGGACCTTTATCATATCTTCCTCAATGTTGGTGTTGACCAAGCTGATGAGGCTTCCATGCCTTTCACTGAATGAAGAGTTCTCGGGAATCCTGGATATAAATTCCTTAAGCTGAGGAGGGATCCTTACAAGACTGATTTGAATTGTCTTTCTACGAACAGTTTCCATGTCCTACAAAACAAGAACAAGGATGAAAATTCGAACCCCTGAAATGGTTAGTCAATGCATATGATGCTGGATGATGTCATGATGCTATGATTAAACACACCACAGATATGTACAAAGGCAAACATGTAAGGCACACAAGGCACACAAGACAAGCCCTTAAGGTTTAAGGCCAGCATGGGGTCTGGGTAGTACCCTCTTGAAGTTGGTGAGTTCAACCTGTCCTAATCAAAGTAACCGGGTTCTAAGGTTCCCAATATCACGGGATTGCTTTCATTGTTCATCGTTTCGATTTAGCCACTGAACTGGCGACCGAAATATTCCAGGAAAGCAACCCTCAATTGAGTGTAGTATCGAGTATCAACCAACCTCGGACTGCACCAAAGTCAGTTATCTCACTACCCTAAAGAGGCCAAGATAGTTCAATTAAGGTTCCTAAGGTCTGTTGATGCTTCACGACACCACGCGGAGGCCCCGTACTCTCCTTGACTGAACTCAAGGGTTACCGGTACACACCAAAGTGCCACATCAACGTAGCAGACTGTTTCAACCATGTCGGTATACCCCGCACAGTTCCCTCACAGTCTTGTTGCTACTTTCTAAGAAGGTATCCCCCAGATCCGGGTTAGGATCTATAGAACTCCCAAGACAGTCCCACAATTTAAAGCAAGCAAAGCAATACAATTGAAAACACAGTGATCTTAATCCTAAGGTACACCTCACTTTAAGTTTATCCCCAGCAGAGTCGCCAGTTCTGTGATCGGTGGATCTGGAACTGACTGTTTAACGCTGGTTCGCGAAATGTCGCGGAAGCAAGAGTCGCCACCGTCTTTTATTTTCTCCAAATGGAAAGGACAAAAGCACAGAAAAATTCCTTAAAGAGATTGCTCTCGGTTCGGGAGGTAGATTATAGAAAGGGAAGGTGTTAGCACCCTTTCTATCCATGGTTATCCATGGGCTCTTAGATACTTGCTCAATGTGTTTTCAAAAGGGTTTTGTTTGCTTTTCAATGTGGGTTTAAAAAGTTTCTTTGAAAAATTTCAGTTCGACTCGTACGTCAGAGTGTTTGAAAAATTTGCTTTGAAAGCTTTTGAAAAGTGTTGGTGTGAAAAGTCTTTGAATTTTTGTTTTGAAGAGAGCAAGTATTCTTGAGCACCTACCTACCCTAAGGAATTCGTCTGTGTAAATGTCCTTTAAAGTAGTGCCATCCCACCATTGAGAGGTAGGTAGCACCACCGTTGGAGGTGTTCGGGTCAATTCGAGTTTGTAGGGACATGGTGATCACCGGAGCAATAGGAAGATACCTTAGAAGCTACCCTCATGCCAGGTTCCCGGATCATGAGGACTTACTAAGACATCCTCTACTCGACGATCACCTTTCGAAAGGCAACAGTGAGGCGTACCCTAGGGGTGGTGTGTGCGAATTGTGTGTCATGTTTCAGTTATTTGTCTTGTCATGTTTATTTGTGATCTACGCTTGATTTTAATTAAGACATTCATTCTTGCATGCTTCTTAACAGTTTAAATATTTGCGGAAAAAATAAATCTAAGGCTATTACAAATGGCGCGGGTCCACATCGCCAAAATAAACCGGACCCGATTTGACTGAAAGTAAAGAAGCAATAAAATAAAAGTGCGAGAAATAAAGTTACAAGGCTTTGGGACATGTACATAATTATAATAAATGACATAAAATAAATGCGCAAATTAAATAAATTATGGACATGGGCGTTGGACCCTTTTACAACAAATTAAAATTAATAAGGAATTAAAAATTAAAAATTAAATGTTTTTGGTATTTTTGTATTTTTTTAGGTTTTAAGGAGAAATTAATTAAAATTAAAAAGGAAGCGTCAAACCCTAATTCTAATGTTTTTTTAAGTTTATTATGAAAATGTTATATTAACCTAAATTAAACCCTAAATTAATTTATGTACAATTAATTATAAAATAAACTAAATAAACAAATAATGTTGTGATAAAAAAGGAAAATTTAAAAGGTATAAAAAAATTATCAATTAACCTAATTCTATATTTTTTGGATTTTTTAGTTATTAAAAAGAATTAAAAATTGCAACCTAACTAAAACTAAATATTTACATGCATTTATTCATAAAAATAATTTAAATAAATAAATATTATATTTTTGCCTTTTCTGTTTTTTAATTAAGTTTTTGTATTTTGTAAAAAAAATAAATTAATTAAATTGAGATGATAAATTAAACAAAATTGCAAAAAGAAAATAAGATGAAAAAAAATGAAAAGAAAAGTCAAACCAGGGGGGGGGGGGGGGGGGGGGTAGCCCCAAAATTGGAGGTCAAATTAGTGGAATCTGGCCCAATAAGCATGGCCCTTCTTGACTTTTTGCATAGTGTGTGGGTGCGTTGACCTGAGCATACGTGTTCCTCCATCCTCAGCCTTGTGATTGTGGACGTTGGGCACGTGTATGGCTTGATGGTGAGGGAACATGGTGCTCCTCAATAGGCGTGCTGCATAAGAATTGTTAGTGCAAAATAATGTGGAAATTGTATAGACCTGGGGTTCGAACCCAGGTCATGAACATAGCAAACGCGTCCACCTGCCACTGAACCACTTTGACTTCTTTTAATATATAATAACAATTCATCAATATAAAGGAAAAGCAAAGCTAGTGGGCACCAACACGCCAATTTTTGAACTGGCGAATCACAGCGTGCCATGTACTCATCTTCCTCGCGTGCCTGAAATATGAAACACAGAGGCAACGGTTTCAACGCGTTGTGTTAGGCATGTTTATGAAAAATAGCGACTAGCGCTGTGACATCAATAAATTGATCGCGAGGGTCCATATCTCCTCGTCTTGATGAGCTGGTTTGAACGGCATAAGTTTGGAACCCTAATTTTACTGTATTGTAAAAGCCCTAAATCAAGCTCTGAGAAACCCTAGAAGATGAACATGGTAATATCGCGTATGGATTATGAAAACTCAATTAAACACATCAGTTAGCTTGGAAACTTCACATTAAACAAGAATTCACAAATAAAAATGCAAAAGAATGTATGAATTATGATATAGGATTTCAAAAGTTTCTCTGTACAGGGGAGGTCCTTGCTGCCGATTCTTTGCGTTTGGATGGATGTTTGGAGTTGGAATTGCTTCAGGGAGCCTTGAGGAAGCCTTTAGAAAAAGAATTAAGGCTTAAAACTACTTAGAACCTTGATTTCAGAATCGAGTTATATGGCCAATTTTTCAAGTTTTCAATAAGCTTTTGAGCGCAGCATTTGATGTCCAAGGCTTAGGGTTTGACTCAGTGCTTATGAGGGAAGAGAATTAGCTTGTTAGTTGGCCTTGATTCATGCCCATGAGAGAACTAGTCCTAGGGTTTTCACCATTAACCAATTTTCCTTCTTTTAAGCCAAGACCAAGACTTAGTGTGCCATTTAACCCTAGCATGAGTTTGTGAGCTGGCCCATGACATATGGAAGTTGTCCAAATTCAAATGACACTATTCCATTGGTTTTTGAATTTTATTTGAATTTTTAAAGATTTAAAATGAATTAAATTATCAAAAATTAAATAAAATAGAAAAATCAATGTTTGATCTTGAAATTAATCATGGGACACGTGTGTGGCATGACAAGGATGAATCAAGTGGAAAAAAGTGGGCCCTTTTGTCAAAAATTGAAGTTTCAAGGATAGTTGACTTTTGTCATTTCACAAAAATTTCCCAACTTCTACAAGGCATAACTTGCTCAATTTTTAAGATTTTCTCATGTTCTTGGACATTTTGGAAAGGTCTTTGAGTCCTTTAACCAATGCCTTTGGTCCCATGTCATTTTGATTTTCCAATCTCAAGTTATGGCCTTTGACTTAAAGTCCCTTTTTGTTGACTTTTGAAAATGACCTGTAATGTTGAAATTGATAACTTTTTGTGAGAGCATTTCTTGGACTTGAAGTATGAAGATGAGTTGTAGGAAATGTCTTTCTCTTCAAAATGAGCTTTGGATGGAATTTTTCTGATAATCCATGTGAAAGTTATGCCCTGGTCAATTTCAGTTGACTTTTTCAGCTGTCCAAATAAGGAAACTTTTGCATCTTGATGATTTTCTGAGCCAAATTTTGAGAATCATGATCAAGCATTGATCAAATGATGTTTGTGGCTTCAAAATGATATGTTGACCAAAAATTTGAACTTTTGACTGTCAAATGACCATTTTGCCCCTACAGTTGACTGTAGTGCAATTTAGGGTTTTGACTGTGCAATCTTGAACTGAATGCCTTGAAACTTGATATGAGGATGCTTGACCATGTTTGTAAGCATATGAGACTTGATTGATCCTTTGAACACTTCATTTTCTTGATTAGAACACAAACCCTAGTTTTGACTGTATAGGAGACAGTTGGACTGTGCAACCCTTGGGGGAGTTTTATGACTTGGCTTGGCAATTTCTTGAAGAATATGGGAGGGCAAATTTTGGGGTACAACAGTGTTGACTAGGCTGAGCAGTCTACCATGTCTTTCACTGAAGGATGAGTTTTCCGGAATTCTTGAGGTGAGCTCCTTGAGTTGAGGAGAGATTCTCACAAGGTTGACTTGAATGGTATTTCTGCGAGGAATTTCCATGTCCTACAAAACAAGAACAAAGATGAAGATCCAAAACCCTTGAAATGGTTAGAGAATGCATATGATGCTTCATGATGTTTATGATGTATGCACAAAACATATGTACAAGCAAATCACACCAAACCCTAGTTTCAGGCTTGCATGGGGTTTCATAGGTAAGTACCCTCTTGAGTGTAGTTGGCTTAAAAACCTGTCCTATAAATAGTAACCGGGTTCTAAGGAGCTCAATATCACTGGATTGTTTTTGTTGTTCATGGTTTTGGTTTAGCCACTTAACTAGCGACCAAAATATTCCAAGAAAACAAACCTCAATGAGTGCAGTATCGAGTATCTACCAACTTTGGACTGCACCAAAGCCGGTCATCTCACTACCCCTAATAAAAGGCCAAGATGGTCAAGTAAGGTTCTAGGTCATTAGTGCTTAGTGACATCACTCAGCGGCCCCGTACTCTCCTTGATTGAACTCAAGGGTTACCGGTACTCACAAATATGTCGCACTAATATAGCTATTGCTTCGACCGTGTCGGTATACCCCGCACAGTTTCCACAACGTATTGCTATCTATGAATGTTTCCCAAAATCTGGGTGTAGGATTGCAAACCCAAACAATAGAGCCAAGATATAAAGCAAACAAATCAAACAATTAGTCATGCAAGAGGGTGATCTAAGCCCTAAGGTTACTCCACTTTTAAAGTTTTTCCCAGCAGAGTCGCCAGTTCTGTGATACGGTGGGAGAACTGACTATGGTTTTGCGTTTGTTTTCGCAAATGTTTCGGTTGAGCAAGAGTCGCCACCGACTTTTTATTTTATCCTAAGGAAAGGTTAAAAAGCACAGTAAAAACCTTTGAGATGTTTTCTTGGGTTCGGGGAGTAGATTATAGAAATGGAAGGTATTAGCACCCTTTCTATCCATGGTTATCCATGGGCTCTTAGTTACTTGCTTAGATCAACTTGCCTTATTTTTCAATTGTTTGAAATGGTGCTTGTGTGTGTGGGTTTGAAAATGTTTTGAAAAGAAGCCAATGTGGTGGCAACCTTTGTAATGATCCATGTTGGGATGTATACAAAGGTGTATGTCTTTTGAAAAGGTTTTCATTTGTTTTTGAAAATTTATTTTGAAAGTGTTGTGAGGTGTAGTTTTAGAAAATAGGCAAGTGTTTTTGTATTGCAAGTTTGATTCAAGTAACTAAGAGGTTATCTACTCCTAAATTTCTCAAAGTTTATTACTATGTTTTAACCCTTTTAATAAGTTTGTTCCACCATTGTATTTGGTGGACAATCTCATGTTAGGATGTGAAAGGGACGGGCGCGGGTCATCGTTTGGACCATAATTGCAATGGTGCCAAGTATCTTTGGGCATTTTCTTTAAGGGACTTGATCATTTGTTTGGCAATATTTTGAAAAATGTTATCGAGGGACTATGATCATTCAATTTGTTTGTTTTGCCCAAAGAGACCTAACATGCAATATGGCCCATTTATTTGAAGGCAACAAAGTGGAATACCCTAGGGGGTGCAAGTGTGATTTGTGTGTCCATTTTCATGCTTGTTTGTCTTGAGATTAGGTCATAACTATTTTGTTCATTTTTATTCGCATATAAACCCTAATTCTAACATTGTATATTTAGAAAGCGATAAAGTGCGAAATTTAAACTCCTACGCTATTACAACACAATAATATAGGGAGGGGGGTACAATGTTTCAAATGGGGATTTTGACAAGGAATTCAAACCTAAAACTATTACATCAAGATTTGAATTATTTACAAGATAATTTAATTGCATAAATAAAATAGAAATAAAACAAATATGCAAGAATGCAAAAAAGGGTTTTTTTTATATGTATGAAAAAAAGTATTGTTTATGTAAAATAAAAATAAAATAAAAAGATATTATTTTTTTGGAGTATTTTGAATTTAGGGCAAAACCCTAATTTTTATTAAATGAAATGTATTATTATTTAATTTAATACAAGTATTTATTTATTATATACAAAATAAAATAAAGTGAAGTATTTGTCAACAATGATTTTTTTAGTGTTTAATATTAATAAAATATGTATATTTTTAGTATTTTATTCTAAGTATATTAATAAATATATATATTTATGTATTAAGTTCTAAATATGTATTATATATAAAAAATAATAATATTTAATATTTAATAAAAAAAATAATTTTTTCTATAAAATATTTTCAGAAAGTAAAACAAAAATAAAAATGTATAGAAATGCATTTGTACTATTTTTTAGTATTTTAAACAAAATATATATATTTATCTATTTATGTATAAACTAAAAGAAAATTAAATAAATGCCTAATAAAATCAAAAATGGTGAGAAAAAATATTTTTATATTTTTAATGTCATGAGAAAAAATAAACAAGTCAATCAAAAAAAAGAAAGAGTCAAAAAGTCAAAGAAATAAACAAAATGGGCTCAGGGGGTTCAGAAGCAATTATGTGGTGCAAATAAGAAAAGTTTTCCAGGCCCAGCCCAGAAGACCTGTCTTCTTCAACCTCCAGCAAACAATGTTAAAAAAAACGCGCGTTTGGTTCCAAATTCAAACATCCTGATTCTTTGATCTTTTGCACAAACTTCCAACACCAAAAATGTTAAGCATGAAACCACGATTCCAAATATATAAAGAACATCTCCTAACTCTCAGAAATGAGAGAGAATTTTAACAATCCCAAATCTTGACCTAAGTTTTCTACCATTTTCAGACCTTAAATTCTCACAGCTCAGGTAAAAGAAATGAAAAGTAAAAGAATGTACATGTTCAGTGACATGAGTAGAACATTGTTTATTCACAAACTTAAAGCTAATGATGCCTAATAAGAGAGATACAAATTCAAAAACTTACCTGTTCAGTTGAAGTTCTATCTGGAAATGTAGGAACTTTCAGTGCAAGGTGATGATTGGAAAAGCTTCCTTGAGGTCCAGGGATGCTATTCCAATATTTACTTTGTCTTGAAAGCTTCTGAATCGAGCTAGAGAACTTCACCTGCAAGTCAGAAATGTGAAAATGGTGGAACCAGTTAGAGGGATTACAGGTCGTGTTTTTGCTTTTGGTTAGCTTGCATAGATGGTATGGAAGATGTGTGAACTGGTTTGGGCAAGAAAGCTTGAGAGAAATGAAAGATAGCACTCAAACTGCAGGCCTTGCCCTGTTTTTGCAGTTTGAGAGTGATTATGGCAAGGGGAGTGTTTGAGAGGTGCTAGGGTCGTGCAAAAGCTTGGTCCTGATCTTTGGAATGTGTTTGATAAGTTTGTCTAAGTGTTCCTAAACTGATATGAGAGTTGTGTGATGTTATGACACTTTTCTTCTTTCTTAAGCAACAAAAGCCAACTTGTGTTTCTAGGCATGTAGAGGACCCCCTAATGTGCTGCATAATCTCTCCTTGATCAGTGTGTTATGCTCATAATCTTGTGCCAATCAGATTTGCAATGTACTTGTTGGATTTTCAATTTGACATAAAGCTACCTTTTACAAAAATGGCCAATTTGCTTTATCTACTTTGGGATTAAACCTTTAGACAATGCTTGAACTCAAAGAACATGGTCTTGGCACAAAGAATATGCATTAAATTTATGAGTGTTGGATGGTTTAAGGACCTGTAATCTAGCTTAAGGCATGCTGAGTTCAAATTGCAAGGTTATGGACATGTAACTTGGTCATGAACAAAGTGAGTTTTTGCCATATTGTGAAATTCGATTCTCCCTAACCATGAGGTTGTTTGAGAAGTTCTTGGACATTTTGGAAAGCTTGGAATGTGTACTACAATCCATATTTGAAGTGCAATTTGAAATTCCAAGTGGAAGTGTATGGAAAATGGCCTTGAAGTGGGGTAGAAAACCTTGTCAAAATAGGTCAAAAATTCACTAAGTTAAGAATGGTTTAGTGCCCTTATTCAAAAATTTGTAACTTGAGATACAAGCTTCAAATGAGAAAACTTTGTGAATCAAAGTTGTAGATTATGCAACAAGCTACAACTTTCATGTTTTGACTTTTGTTTGAATCCAAATGAATCTTAGTGAAAAAGTGGGGCAAAGTTGGGAAAAAATTAGGGTTTTCCATAACTTAGAAAAATTCTAAGTTATGAAAAATTCCATTTCAAACCCTAATTTGCATTTCTTGGTTTCTTGGTGAACAAGTTTCATGATTTGGCATGTTTTGATGAAAAGTGAATCTTGACTCTTGATTTTGACCAAAAAGTCAAAGTTTGACTTTTCAGTATACAGTCAAAATTGATCAATTGACTGGGAAATTCAACTGTCAATCTTGTGTACTTGGGATCTTTTGAGCTTGTTGAGAATGTCAAGACAATTCCATGGGGTCCTTGAGTCCATATGTGAGCTTGGTTTGCCATTGGCTAGGTCTAACAGTCAAAAATTGCCTTTGTGCAGTCAAAACCCTAAAAATGACCATTTTGCCCTTTTGATGATCTGATCAAATTTCTTGTGGATTTGTGATCCAAACTTGATCAAATGGTCCATGTGAGTTCATAATGTTGATGTGGGTCAATTTTCATGAGATTTGACTGTCAATTGGCCACAGTTGACTTTTTCCCCAATACAGCTGATTTTTAGGTCAACTGTCCAATTGACTGGGTAAACCTTGGGATCAGGACTTGAAACTTGGTATGGGTAAACTTGGGAGTCCAACATGAAGCATGAAAGTCATCTTAGGCATTTTAGGTCAAGACATCTTTGTGCAAACACAAACCCTAATTTGGGTCAATAGTGCAAGGAGAAGTCTTGAGCAGAGGAAACCCTAACTGGATCTTGATCTTCAAAGGTCTGGTGATGAGAAAATGTTGAGGAAATGGGAGGGTAAATTTTGGGGTACAACACCCCTCATCCACTTGTAGCCTTCCCATTACCCTTCCTTCCACTTCCACATCCTCTCCAAGGTATTTCTATTACCTCTTTCTTTCTATTTCTCCACTTGTTTGCCTTGACCTGATTCTATGTATTTTTAGTTGTTTGTGGCTAAATATGTTCTGCAAAAGGAAAAAGATTCTCATGCCAAGGAGTGGGAGATTCATGTTGAAAACTTGACGGCGATGTAGAGGATATTCAATAAAGCTATCAATGAGAGCTTTAACATTGTCTTCGTAACTTTTGAAGATATGGCTGATCAAGTGAAACTAATGTGTTTGGGCACTCAGATTCCCTGATCAGAACTGGACCCAAAAAAGTATTCTGAGATGGTGTCACTAAAGGAGATAATGAATCCCCTCAAAGGGGCCCCTGATGAATAATATGTTTCCTTGGTTCAGGTTTCCATTTTGGTATTTCGTAACAACATCATCATTATGATTATTAGACTTCCCTTTTACTACCAGGTTGCTTAAATAGTTTGATCTTTAAGATTATTTTTCTTTATTCATTGATTTGTTTTCGAATTTAACATCTTCTTAATTAATTTTGCCTCGTACTTCCTTTTTTTTTAAAATTTGGGGCATCTTGTGTTTGGTTTAGTCGTCCCATTTGTCAAGATTTGGTGTGATCATTGATGTTTCATCATTACACAATCGTTTAGTAGGAGTTGTGGTAATTCTTACATGTCCCATTAGCTGGGAATGGGCATAAGCCTTACTCGTCCCATTTATTGAAAGTTAGCGTAATTATTTAGCATCGCTGGGGACCATCCTCGACCAAGAGTTGTGTCCATTATTTATCCTCAATTTGAGCCTTGTTTGAGGTTTACATCTCTAGGATCTACCATCTACACCCTGAGTGGATACTGTAACACCCCACTTTCCTACAATAGTAATTACATTAACACATATCAGAATACATAAGCAGGATGTCACATACTTCAAATATTCATAAAGTGTAAAGTCACTTTATTACTTCTTTTATTCGAACATAATCAATTCGGCAGCATAATAATAAAATTAGTTCAATTCCATGTCATTACAACTTCAACAACAAATAAAACTCCACAAATGTGTGGTCCAACATAAGTCAAATGAAAGATACATAACTGTGATATGGTGGGAGAACTGACTTGGGTGTCTTGCGTTTGATCGCAAATGTTGCAGTTAGCAAGAGTCACCATCGACTTTTCTTTTATCCAAAAGGAAAGGTGAAAAAGCACAAGAAAGACCTTTGAGATATTTTCTTGAGTTTGGGGGGTATATTATGAAAAGGGAAGGTACATCCATGATTTTCCATGGTCTCTTAGTTACTTGCTAGATCACTTGCTTTTGTTTGAAAATGTGCTTTGTGTGGTATTTGAAATTATTTTTGAAAAGAGGTCATTGTTTAGGCAAACTTTGTAATGATTCTCGTTCGTAAGAATGTATACAAAGTGTTGATCTTTTTAAAATGTTTTCAAATTTGAAAGGTGTTTTGAAAGTGTAGGTGTTTGTTTTGAAAATAGCAAGGATGTTTTGCTTTTGAAATTGAGCAAGTAACTAGGAACATTCTACTTACTCAAAAGTCTTTCATGTTTATTTCCTCTTTCCTTTGACATTGTTATCTTACCATTGATTTGGTAAGTAACCCTATCTTTGGATGTAAAAGGGACGGGTGTGGGTCATCGTATAACCATGATTAGCAATGTTGCAAGATATTTTAGTTTATTTCTTTAGGGACTAATATCATTTTAAAAGGCAACATAGATAGCGTCATCGAGGGACTATGATCTTGTATTTGTTTGTTTTTGCTAAGATACCTCACATGCATAATATGGTTATATTTGTAAGGCAACCAAGTGGATTTACCCTAGGGGTATTTGTGTGCAAGTGTATTGATTTACATGTTTGATTTGTCTTTGATTAGGGTTTGCTATTTGTTGGTTTTAGTCTTTCCATACAAAACCCTAATTACTAGCATTTGTATATAAAGCGATAAATTATGGAAATTAAAATTACTACGCTATTACATCATTTAGGGGAGGGGTGTATAAATTACAAATGGGTAATATTGCAAGAAATTAAATTTAAATCATTATTACAACCATATTGAATTTTGAATAAATGTACAAAATAAATAAGTAAGAATGCAAGAATATAAAATGTAAGAAGAAATATGATTTTTTTTTATTTGTTTTTTTTCATGAAAAGGGTTTTTTGACCTAATTAATTAAAATAAAATAATTAGCTAAAAAGATAAAATTAATATTAAGTTAGTAGAATAAATTAATTTGAAGAAAACAAGTTCTTTAGGGTTTTGGTGAATTTAATTAAGTTAGTAAATAAAAATAATTAAATAAAAGTCCTAAATTCTAAATTGATTTTAATTTATAAGAAAAATAAATAATATAATATAATAATAATTACAATTAAATTATCTAAGTATTTAAAAAGGTAAGTTTAATTATTAAATAAAATGTAAAAGAAATGTTTTCATTATTTTGTTTTTGTGAAGAAAAATAAAATATAAAATGTGAAAATAATAAATAAATTTTTTTTGGGTTTTTATTATTAATAATAAAAACTAATATTAATAATAATACTAATAATAATAATAAAAATAAAAATAAAAGTAAAACAAAATGGGTCGGGATGTATGAACAACAAGACAGAGGGTCAGAATGTAGCAAAAAAAAAAGGCCCAAAGCAATGGAGGCTCAGGCGCTGCAAAAACAAAGAAAATGTCAAAAAAAGAAGTGAAAAAATGGAAAAAGGTCACGCTGGGGCTTGAACCCAGGACCTAAGGGTGACATGCGTGCGCTTTAACCACTTGGGTGGTGATACATCTGTTAACTTATGCAAAACAACAAATATATAATATAATTCTTGCCCTAAATGTACTTCATCTTCAACCTCCATCCAGAATCCCTACAACTTATTCGTTTCTCAACCATTTGCAATAATGTAAACATGAAAGTTGTGTAAAATTTCATCACGATTCCAGAAATGTAAATAACTTAAACTATAGATCAAAGATGAATGAGAATTTCTAATGGTACCAAATTCTGACCTAATTTTTCCAGGATGTTCAGATTCAAAATTCTAACTACTCAAGCAATATAAATGAAATCTAAAGACATGTTTAGTTTTAGGACTATGATATCTACATTTTATCTTCACAAATGGAAAGCAAATGATGCCTAAATGAAAAGTTCAAAAGTCAGAAAACTCGCCTTGAAAATGGAATTCGTGTTTTGAGTTGGAGCTTATTTCAAGGTGCTGCAAGGATCGGGTTAGCTTCCTTGAGGTCCCAAGAAGCTAATGCAATGATTAGCTTGGTTGGAGAGTGGTTGAAATGGTCTGGAGAGGTCCAAATGTGATGCTCTATTTTTGAACTTGGAAATGGAGGAAGATGGTGTTACATTCGTGTAACAGGGACAGGGATGGCTTGTGTATGATGCTTGGAAGCTTTTGGAAGCAAAATGCCAAGAAACGCACGAGTAGTTTTTTGATTTGGGGATTTTTAGTCAGAATATGCAACAATGGAAGTATGAGATGCAATTCTGAGTTCTTATGTGTTTTAAGGCTTGTGTATGCATGTGTTTTCTTTTGCAAGGACTTGTACATAAGTAATGAGAAGGGTTTTGTGCTTGAGAGGGTCAGAAGTACAAGATATAGGCTGAATGCTATGTTACTTGATTTTGAAGAAAAGTGGGAGCATGGTTCCAGGATGAAGTACAAGCATGGGCTGAGTGATTGTAAGGATTGAGACAAACTTCTCTTGAGTTATAGGACATGTATGATCAGAATAAAACAATTGCAAGGCTCAAGAACAAGTTTTGTGCATAAAGCTACTTTTTCAAAATGGCATTTTGCAATTTCTTCCTAAAATGGATATAAAACATGGAATTGCATTGAATGTTTGAGTTGAAGCCTCTAACAGCTGTGCAAGCATTTAATTATGGAGTGCCTAACAAGTTTAAGGCCTGTAAAGTAGAGATTATGCAGCATAGGTTTGAGATTTGAATCTTTGTTCATCACAAAATGACCTATAATTTTAGTTTGAAACCCTAACTTCCTCTCTTCGATTCTCCTTGCTCAAAAATGATCTCAAGGAGTTCTTGGACATTTTAGAAAGCTTGTAATATGCTCTACAACCCCTCTTTGAATCACTTTTGAAAATTCCCCTTGTAACTATATGAAAAAGTGCCATGAAGTTAGGTCAAAATCCTACCTAAACTAGGGCAAAAATTTCACTAAGTGTTTTGTTTCCAGATCATGACTTCATGAATTAATAAATTGAAATCCAAGAATTTATAGGAGAAGTTGTGTAAAGCAATGTTGTAAATATCATGGAGATCTATAACTTTCATGTTGAAAGTTTCTTTTGAATCATCTTGCATCATGGTGAAAAATTGGCTCAAAATGAAATCTTGACTTTTTGATTTCTTGATGAACAAGTTTCATATTTTGACATGTTTTAATGAATTGTGATCTTTGACACTTGATTTTGACCAAAAAGTCAAAGTTTGACTTTTCAGTGTACAATTGATTTTTGATCAGTTGACTGAAAATCAACTATCAATCCAATTGATCTTGAGCAATGTTTTGAGTCATGTCATTAGGTCAAAATTATGCAATTTAAATCTTAAGATCATTCCTCAAACCAACTAACCATTTTCTAGGTCAAAAAACAGAAATTGCCCTTTCTCAGTCAAAACTCTAATTTTGACCATTTTGCCCTTTTGATGATTTGATCAAATTTTCTTGAGGAATTATGGTCCAAACTTGATCAAATGATAAATATGAGTTTATAATGTTGATGTGGATAAAAAATTATGAAGTTTGACTGTAAATTGGCCATGGTTGACTTTTTCCCCAATACAGATGATTTTTAGGTCAACTGCTCAATTGACTGAGCAAAAATGTGATTCAAAGCTTGAAACTTGACATGAGTAATCTTTGGGGTCCATAATAATCCATGAAATTCATATGAGGCATTGAAACCTCAATTATCCTTGTGCAATCTCAAACCCTAATTTCAGTCATCAGTGCTTAAGGAGGTGTCTTGAGTTGATCAGTCCTTGTGCAGTCTTGAGCCAAGAGAGATCTTTGTGAGAAAATATTTGATAAGTGAGAGGGAAAATTTTGGAGTACAATAGCTTCCCCTGTTCAATCTTCTTAAACCTGAAGAGTTAGATTGGCGGATTTGCCATTCGTGACTTGAAGGTGGAAGATGATTGGACACTAGAGTGCCCAGAAATTTGCACTCGAGGATATGATGGTTGATGGTGTAGGGAATGGGCTTAAAGATGCCATTTGGAGAGATGATGGGAAGTTGTTGGATATGGGCTTACAGATGCCATCCAAAAATGATTGTTGGCAGGAATGGAAGAAGTGTCAGAATAAATCTCTAGTTGATTTATACTGAAATAGTGGACGTGTTAGGTTGAGTACCAGAATAATATCCATAAATGGATTGTATTTGAATCGTATTTGAAAGTTGAAACTTGAATGAGTATCAGAATGGCGTATGATATCTAGAGCGTATCTGAACTGTATTTGAAAGTTAAATCTGAATGAGTATCAAAATGGCGTCCGTTTCTGGAGTGTATCTGAACTGTATCTGAGAGTGGAATTTGAATGAGCATCAGAATGGCATTTGTATCTGGAGAGTATCTAAATTGTATCTAAAAGTTGAATCTGAATGAGTATCAAAATGGCATATGTATTTGGAGCGCATCTGAACTGTATCTGAAAGCTGAATCTGAATGAGTATTAGAATGGAATCCGTATCTGGAGTGTATCTTGAATTGTATCTGAAAGCTGAATCTGAATGAGTATCAGAATGGCATCCGTATTTGGAGTGTATCTGAATTGTATCTAAAAGCTGAATCTAAATGAGTATCAAAATGGCATTCGTATCTGGAGCGTATCTGAATTGTATTTGAAAGCTGAATCTGAATGAGTATCAGAATGGCATCCGTATTTGGAGTGTATCTGAACTGTATCTAAAAGAGTGTATGAGAAGAAGCCAGTGTAGGATTTCTTCAGCTGGTCGTGTAGATAATTGTCCTGGCTTGTTTCAGGTATCGATCTCTTACCTTTTGCAAATTGTTGATTATAGCCATCTGCTGACTAATCTTTCCTGAAGAGATGAAAGATTAGTTGTATGCAATGTCATGATGTATGAAATGCATTGTACAATGATGTTCTAACAAATGAATGCAAATATGTTGTATGCATTTGTGTCATAGATGTTTATGACATATGGATGCGATGTATGGGTATGTAAGCTATGCTGATGTAATACTGTTGGATTAGGGGAAATAAATCCCTGACTGCTGTTGGGGACGTGGAGTGTAAGTCTTCATGCTTTGAAGTGCTGATGAGTTGATGAGCTTCTATTTGTTTAGAGAAATAAACTCTATTGTAAGGGAAATGCCTTATATTACTTGTGAAATCCTGTTGGGGAATCCTGAGAATTTGGGCGACTTCTACTGGGGATTGATAACTGGAAGTTTTGTTCTACCGGGTGTGGTACGGTGGGATAACTGACTTGAGGTTTTGCGTTTGTTTTCGCACTTGTGCGGTTTAGTAAGAGTCGCCACCGACTTTTTATTTTATCCAAAGGAAAGGTCAAAAAGCACAGGAAAGACCTTTGAGATGTTTTCTTGGGTTCGGGGGGTAGATTATGAAAAGGGAAGGTGCTAGCACCCTTTTCATCCATGGTTATCCATGGGCTCTTAGTTACTTGTTTTAGATCACTTGCCTTTGCTTTTCAATTGTCTGAAATGGTGCTTTGTGTGTGTGGTTTTGAAAATGTTTTGAAAAAGATGCCTTATCTAGGCAACCTTTGTAATGATTCTTGTTTGAATATATACAAAGGTGTGTGTCTTTTTGAAAAGATATTTCAATGTTTTGAAAGTTGTTTTGAAATTGTTTTGAAGTTGTGTTGTGAAGTGTGTTTGAAAAATGGCAAGGATGTTTTGCAAGTTTTTGATCAAGTAACTAAGAGTTGTCTACCCTATTTTACTCAAAGATCTTTCTTATGTTTTTAACCCTTTTAACAGTGTTGTTTCACCATTGTGTTTGATGAACAACCTTGTGTTAGGATGTTAAACGGGACAGGCGCGGGTCATCGTATACAATCATTGAAGGCAACTTGTGAGACGCTCTAGCAATTTTGTAAGGGACGAGATCGTTTTATCGAAAGCAACATCGAGGGTCATCGAGGGGCTACGATCTTTGTTTATCGAAGGGGAATTTGCTAGAGTGTCTCATACTCGAGGGACATGATTGCATTTTCCAAGGCAACAAGCGAGGTTACCCTAGAGGTGCAAGTGTGAATTGCGTATTGATTTTCATGCATTTGTTCTTGTATTAGGTTATCTAGCGATTGATTTTGAATCTTCGCATACAAACCCTAATTACTATACAGTATATCGAAAGCGATAAATTGCGGGAATTTAAAGTCTAAGTTATTACAAATAAGTATCCGGGGATGGGGGTACAAATGTTTACAAATGGGGATGAGTCTTATCAGAATAATAATGTCCAAGTATATATTACAACCAAATCGAACTGTCGCATTTTCAATGTAAAATTATAACAAAGTATAAGATAATAAAAATCAAAGAAATATGAGATGTATATATTTATTTACGAATGAACAAATAAAAAATTAACCTAACAAAGATTAAGTATAATTATTATTTATTGTGTTTTTGATTGATTATATAAATAAAGAGTTTTTTAAAGAAAAGAAAAATTATTTAAGTTAAAGTTTTATCATTTATGTACTTTTGTGTTATTAAATGTAATAAATATTGAAGAAAACTATTAAGAAAGTTTTTATACAAAAATTTTAATATATTTTTTTAATAAAAGAGAAAAAGAATTATATTGTAAAAAAAAGAAAAATAATATTGATAAAAAAAACTAGTTCAACTAAATGGAGTAAAAAAATGATGATGATGGGCCTAATGATTAGTATGGCCCAAAAAGAATGAAGAAGAATAAATAATTAGGAGGAAGAAAAGGGAAAAGGAGGGGGGTGCGCTTAGTAGGAATGTTTGGGCTTTATGGTTTTGGTTTTGGCAAAGGCCCATCTGATGTTTGAACAAATTTTAGGGTTTCGTTTTGTGAGTTCAGATATTAGGGTTTTCAGTTTTGGTACAGTGGAGCCTCTTTCTTCTTCGTCCTCTCATCTTCTCTCTCAACCAAGGGCTTCTGATCTTTCTCTTTCCCCCAAGATGCCAGAGCGTTGCCTCCATCCTCTCCTCTCCACGACGGTACAAGGCGGTGATTTAAAAAGTATCTTTTTTTTGTTCTAGACGCGTTTTTACAGTTTACGTTTGTAGTTCTCTTGAACATTTATGTTATGGTTTCGTCATTTTGATTCATGGCATTTGCGTCTAGGATGCAGTTATGTTTTTTGGAAGAAAGATCATACCTTTGGCGATGGGCTTCTGGAAAATGGATGGAAGGAGAGGGCTTGGAACGGCGACGCTCTTGGTGGCCGGAGGTGGAGAAGATGACGACAACAGTCACTAGCTCGCCTTTCCGGTATCTCTGTACTTCCTTTTGAATGTTTGATGATGAGTTTGTTTCTGAAAAACCTATATTGTTTGAACTTTCATTGATGTATGATGATGATTTTGTTTCTGAAAACCCTCTTGCTTCTGAATCTCTTCCCCTTTCTGGTTTTGATATGGATATCAATGATGATAATATTCTGAGATATTGCTTGTTGTTGATTTGGTTGTTTTGACTTGATGATGAAATGTGTGATCGGTGGGAACGAGAACTGACTGTTTTGGAATGCTGGTTCGCGTTTGCGTTTGTTTTTGCAAAGTGTCGCGGTAAGCAAGAGTCGCCACCGTCTTTTATTTTATCCAACAAGGAAAGGACAAAAGCACAGAAAAATTCCTTTTCGAGATGTTTCTTGGGTTCGGAAGGTAGATTATAGAAAGGGAAGGTGTTAGCACCCTTTCTATCCGTGGTTATCCACGGGCTCTTAGGTACTTGCTCACTATGTTTTCAAAAGGTTGCTTTTCTTTGTGATTGTGGGTTTTGAAAAGAGTTTTGTTTTTTGAAGAGAGTGTAAGTGCGAAAAGTTTTGTTTTTGTTTTAAAAGGAGCAAGTACTTAGGAACCTCTACCTACTCAAAAAGGAATTAAATTGTGTAAATGTCCTTTAGACAGTGCTATCCCACTATTGAGGAGTAGGTAGAACCGTCGTTGGAGTTTTCGGTTCAATTCGATTTAGGGACGTGTGGTCACTAAAGCAATGTTAGGATGCTTTAGCGGTAACCCTAATGTCTTAGATCATTTTTATCGAGGCAACCATTTCGAGGCAACTTTGATCTTTGGACAGGAGGGCGACCTCTAAAACATCCTATACTCAATGACCACTTTCGAGGCAACCAAGTCAGGCATACCCTAAGAGTGGCATGTACGAGTGTGTCAATTTTCAGTTATATTATCTTTACATGTCATGGTGAGCTACTGTTGATTTTAAGTTAAGAGTTAATCTTGTCATGCATAGCCTAGTTAGCATACATCTAAACAGTTAATATATGTACAGGAATTTAAAGTGCGGGAATTGTAAATCCTACGCTATTACAAGGCATTGGGGAGGGGGATTATTTACATGTCCAAAATTGGGGAATAAAGCAGTAAAGTAAAAGTCTTAGTTAAGCTATTACAAACCAATAAGCAGTTACAACAAAATAAACGCGCGTGAATCTGAACATAACCTCTAAAAATCCTAAGAATAAAATATTTTTGTTGTTTTATTTTATTTTGGGAAATGCTAAGTCAAATTTAATTAATTAAAAATACTGATTAAAATTAACTCTAAAACATACCTAATATTTTTTGCATTTTTTGTTTATGAAAAGGATTGAATTCAAATAAATCCTAAGTCTACTAATTTTAAAATTGAAGAAAATAAGTTAAAATAATTAACTAAATTAAATCCTAATTCTAAGTTTCTTGTTTTTATGATTTTTATGTTGATTAAAAAAAACAAATAAAATGGTCCAATTGAAAATGAAATCAGGCAGTAAATCAAGAAAAACAAAATAATTCTGGAGGCCTGGGTCGAAAGAAGTGTGGGCTGTCTTTCGATCCAGTGAAGAGGCTGGATCGAAGGTGAATGAGGGGCTGCACTCTGAGGGTGTTCGATCTGGATATGTCATCCTTTGATCTGGAAGTCCTGGGTCCAGTTCGAACTAAGCTGCTGAGCTTCGAAACTCTGAAGAGAATCCTGAGAATATATTTCCTGCAAAAACGAAACACATGTTAAAGGTCCAAGGGGGACTTTACCCCCCTGATTCGAATCTCCTCCCTATTCGCACCTGCTGAATCTGGGTCTGGGTTTATTTTATCCTGGGATTCGAAGGAGAAACTCAGATTGTGCCCAAGCAATGGCAAAATCTCATCTCTGCGCTGTAGCATATATGTAGCACATTAAATCATCCACAAACAACAGTAATAACGTGAATATGCAATCTGAGATCGAAATGAGTTTGAGATTAGATTTCTTTTTATCAAACAAAAGTGCTTTGATCTATGATTCTGAGTGTGGAATGGCTGGTGCAAGGATTGGGTATGGTTTCCTGGAAGTGCTGATGATTTTTGGCAGCGTATCTCCAAGTTCTCCCTGTTTCTTTTCTCTATTTTTTCTGTACATTTTCCGTGTTTTTTTGCAACACTTGTGATCTCTTTATATAGAGGGAGTGGAGGGGACAGGAAGACAAAGGTTTAAATGACCTTGATTATGTGTTTGAAAGCCATGAATGAGAGTTCGTAATGTTGGCTAAACACATGGGATCTTGTCCCTTTTTGAATTTTGAATGACATGTAACTGGCCTTCGAATGCTCCCTTTCGAATGGGCTGATGGCCTCCTTCAAATGCTCCTTTTCGAATGGGCTGATGGCCTCCTTCGAATGCTTTTCGAAAGCTTCTTCGAATGGACCCTTTGAATGCTTCTTCGAATGGACCTTTTTGGAATTCCAATCGAAGGACACTGTTATAATGCCAATCGAAGTACTTGTCCATAATGCCAATCGAAAGGCTCCTTCAGAATACCAATCGAAGTGTATTTCAGAATGCCAATCAAAAGCCTTGACATAATGGCAATCGAAATGATTGTCCATAATGCCAATCGAAGAGCTTGACAGAATGCCAATCGAAAGGCTCCTTCAGAACACCAATCGAAGGGTCTTTCAGAATGCCAATCGAAATGTACTTAAAGCACCACTCAAAAATTTTCCTTTTCCTTAGGCAAGAGTTTGTAATCAACCATGCAGGGGGAAGACTTTGGGAAACATGAGAGGGCACATTTTGGGGTGCAACAATTGCCCCTATTCAATTTTCTTAAACCTGAGGATATAGATTGGCTTTCGAGCCTTTCGTGATCCGAAGGTGGAAGATAATTAAACACTAGAGTGCCCAGAAATTTGCACTCGCATGGTGTAGTATCAGCATTGTGACGTCGGGAATGGGCTTACAGATTCCATTTGGAGATTGTTAGTAGGAGGATGGGCTTAAAGATGCCATCTGCAGAAGTGTCGATTGCATAAGAGATTCCTTAGCGAGAACTTGCATACCTGTCGTTGTAGAAGATTCCGCTGGGGAAGTCTAACTTTTGTTGAGATTTAGGAACTGACTCGTGCTCATTGGGAGTATAACGTTAAGGTTATAGAACTTCTTCAATCTCTTCATGTAGATGGTTTTCCTGGCTTGTTACAGGTATTAATCTATGATCAGTCGTCCACAGATTGTTTTCCTGGCTTGCTACAGGTATTCAACTGGGACTTGAAAAGGTTGATCGAGGAGATATCTGTCCTGGCTGGTTTCAGGTATTAATCTCTAACCTGAGAAAGAAAGTCTTCCTGGCTTGTTACAGGTGTTAATCTTCAATCTCTTCGTGTAGATAATTTTCCTGGCTTGTTACAGGTATTAATCTACAATCAGTCGTCCACAGATATTTTCCTGGCTTGCTACAGGTATTAAACTGGGACCTGAAAAGGTTGGTCGAGGAGATATTTGTCCTGGCTGGTTTCAGGTATTGATCTCTGACCTGAGAAAGAAAGGTCTTCCTGGCTTGTTACAGGTATTAATCTTCAATCTCTTCATGTAGATAATTTTCCTGGCTTGTTACAGGTATCAATCTACAATCAGTCGTCTACAGATATTTTCCTGGCTTACTACAGGTATTAAACTGGGACCTGAAATGGTTGGTCGAGGAGATATCTGTCCTGGCTGGTTTCAGGTATTGATCTCTGACCTAAGAAAGAAAGGTCTTCCTGGCTTGTTACAGGTATTAATCTTCAATCTCTTCATGTAGATAATTTTCCTGGCTTGTTACAGGTATCAATCTACAATCAGTCGTCCACAGATATTTTCCTGGCTTGCTACAGGTATTAAACTAGGACCTGAAAAGGTTGGTCAAGGAGATATCTGTCCTGGCTGGTTTCAGGTATTAATCTCTGACCTGAGAAATAAAGTCTTCTTGGCTTGTTACAGGTGTTAATCTTCAATCTCTTCATGTAGATAATTTTCCTGGCTTGTTACAGGTATTAATCTATAATCAGTCGTCCGCAGATATTTTCCTGGCTTGCTACAGGTATTAAACTGGGACCTGAAAAGGTTGGTCGAGGAGATATCTGTCCTGGCTGGTTTCAGGTATTAATCTCTGACCTGAGAAAGAAAGGTCTTCCTGGCTTGTTACAGGTATTAATCTTCAATCTCTTCATGTAGATAATTTTCCTGGCTTGTTACAGGTATCAATCTACAATCAGTCGTCCACAGATATTTTCCTGGCTTGCTACAAGTATTAAAATGGGACCTGAAAAGGTTGATGGTAGCCATCTTTTGATTGACCTTTTCCTGAAAAAGGTAAAACGTTAGCTGTATGCAATGTCATGATGTATGAAATGCATGATGTCATGATGTTCTCAAAATAAATGAGATTTGTGTTGTATGATGCGTATGCATGTCATGATGTATGAAGATGTGATGTTTTTAGCTGGGGAAAATAAATCTCGGAGCTACTGGAGAATAGAGTTGAGTTCTTCGTTTCCGCTGGGGATGATCAACGAAGATGGTTGTGAGAATAAACCTGCAGGAGAGAGGAACTCCGTTGGGGAATAAACACGGTGAAGAGATTACTCTGCGGGGGAATACTCTGTGGGGGAGAGATGTTCTGTTGATGATTTTAATGATAATTCCGCTGGGGAATCTGTTGATAAGCTCTGCTGGGGATCTTGATGATGAACTCTGCTGGGGATAGAAAGAACTTCGCTGGGGATGATCTTTCAGTTGCAACTTGCTGAGGATAACCCAGCTAGACTCTTATGAGGATAATCTCTGAATTTGGCTGAGGAGACTTATTTGTGCTTCGCAGGGGATAAGCTTCCAGAATCTACTGGGGAAGATGATTTAACTCCATTGGGGGAAACCTTTTTTTGACTGCGCTGGGGAAATGGCTCCACTGGGGGTACCTTGCATTCTGCCGGGGAACATTCTTATATTCCATTGAGGAATATTAAGACCGCCAGGGATACTCTTATGCTTGCTGGGGAATATCCTTATACTCCGCTGGGGAATATTAAGACCTTCTGGGGGTACCCAACTTTTTTAGGGCTGATGGTAGACCAATTCTGCTTGGGGAGAGTATTGCTGATTTGTACATAGCTGCAAGTCTCAGCCGGGAGAGCCACCATTACTGCCTTATTCTGTGGGGAGTGAAAGTATCTTAGCCATATTCTTCAGCTGAATATATACCTTTGTACCTGGTGGACATAGCAATTTGTACAGTTCGGACAATTCTTATTTGCCCCTGTTTTTGTGGGAGAAGGTGCCTGCGGAGGCCCTGTGGATCAAGTATTATCCCCACCTATGAGGTGCTTGGTATCTTTCGGTCAAAATGATAAGTCTTCTTCTGGTAGGCCAGTCACGAGATGACGGGACATAGTCGTACGCTTTTGATCCCTAATTTTTGCCTGGACCGCCCTTTCGGGTTTTCAGTCCATCGGGATACCCTTTTTTGCCCAAGCCGCCTTTTCAGGTTTTCGACTTGCCGGGTGTACAAATTTTTCATTTTCATCCCTTATTTTTCCCGAACCTTTTTGGTTCGCTGGGAAGCCCTTATTTTTGCCTAGGTCAGTCAACCTAGCAGGTCTTTGATTATGCGCAGTATTTTTTGACTATGTCCATGCTCTCAGGATGTAAGGAGATTGTGTTGCCATACTACCAGAAGATGTTCGTTTGATCATACAAGATTCGTTGCTGGAATTCATGTCCAATGCCCCAAGTGTCTCAGATGGAGATCTGCCCCTGGTTATTTGGCATTTTTGAGAGACTCCTTGAATCTTGACTTGACTGCCCCAGATGATGGACAATGATCATGTCGTGCCCCTTGATTGGAAGTGTTTTTCCATTTAAGGCGATCCTTTTTATTGAGAAGGTTTTTGTTCACTAGATACTCGTCGTGCGAATTTCTCTGCTGTTGAACAAATAGTCATATGCAAACAATGTTATTTTAAGAATGCAAAGCTTATGTCTGTTTTGAAGTTTTTGAAAATGCATTTTTTCAGTAAGATAGGCAAATTTTGTAAAATGTGATGTCAACTCAGGATTTACAGCAAGCCATATAGGAGTCAGGATACCTTTTGTAACAGTATGCTTTTGGACTAACCCATGCTTCAGTTAGGACTTTTGAAGGGTTATAACGTGGTCTGGTTCACGGTTTAAGAAACAAAGGATAAAGGCTCAAAATTTATTTGTACCCACCCGCTCTTCGTGATGTTCTTCGATCATAAACTCAGCTAATCATGCATTAGATCCCGTTTGAATCTTTGCTCTAATATTCCAGTGATGGTTCGGATACTGACAATTTATTTTGAATAGGCAGTCATTTTTGTTGAGAGTTTTTAGGACCTCTTTCTTTTTGATTGCGTTATCCCTGTCTTTTCGCCTGAACTGTTTCTTTTGTGATTACAGTCAGCGGGATGCCCCCGTTTTTTTGTAAGTCTCCTTCATAGGTTTTGACTTATTGGGCTTTTATTTCTGAGAGATAATAACTGCATGTCCTTACGAATATTCGGAACCATCACTGTCTCTTGTTTTGGAAGGACTTCTTTGATGCCATTCATTGTGCACCCGGATCAACTGAGAAAACTACCCTGCCCCAGGTTATAATTAAGGGTTTTAATTTGTGAAAAGAAAAACTCCAACTTCTTTGGCTCAAAGGGGTTGACGAGGGATTATCTTCCTTATAACTCCACTGTTTAGGATTTGAAACAATGCTTGTACATCGTCAGCGGGGTCTGTTCAAAAGCATACTATAGAGATTGTGGTATCGTTTTCGTCATCCTCCCTCTAAAGGCTTAGAATTTTTTAATCGAGAGTTGATCATCACAAAAATAAAAGCAATTTAAATATAGTGAAATACGAATGGATTGATTCAAAACAGACATATGCAATGCATTGATAAAGTAACAAAGTTTGACATGAATAAATGTTCGAACAATCAAAAGAAAATTACAACTTGAAAATTCTAATGAACAAAAAAGTATTCTTGTCTCAGGACTTGTCACTTCAAATGGTGAACCTTGGAGGGATGGTAGAAGAACTCAGCCTGACCATCTTGTGTGAATTCCAATGCTCCTTCATCAATCAGGTTTTGAATCTTGTACTTCAACTTCCAACAGTCATCAATATCATGCCCCAGACTGTTAGAATGGTATGCACACCTTGCATCAGGATTGTAGTTGGGTGAAGAAGTCTTAGGATTCGGATGAGGTCCTACCAACGTCACCAGATTCAATCTCAACAGGTCTTGCAAAGATTGGGACAACGGCATGTTGAGCTTGGTAAATTGCCTCTGATTAACCTGTTGTTTATGGCAAGGTTGTTGTTGGACCTGTGAGGTAGTAGCAACTTGGAGAGGTCCATTCTTCACCATACCAAACCCTTGTCTTCTTGGAGGTTGATCAAAGACTTGGTCCCTGGCCTTGACTGTTTGCTTCATGTTGTTGTATCTGTCTTGATGAAGCTGGTTGATCATGGTTCTCAACTCTTCTTGTTCCCGAGCTAAGCCTTGGATAAGAGCCATCTGCCCCAGCATCTGGGTCCTCATTGCATCTACCTCAGCTAGCAGATGTTTCAGCCGTTCGTCCTTATTGTCTTCAGGACTTTTCTTGACCAAGTTCCCCATGAGGAGTGTTCTCAACTCTTCCTGCCCCTTGGATAGGTTTAGGAAGATTTCCCTGAACTGAGTCTCTTGAGTATGAAGATCCTGATTGTCTTGTTGGAAAGCCATTGCTGAAATAAACAGCGAGAACATGAGAGACCTGTATTGGGAGACCTGTTATGCAATGATATGTATGATATATGTATGCAATGTTTTCAAGGATCTCGCGGGGTAAACAAGAAACTGTTAGAATTTGAATCTTGTAGCTTTGATTGAAGAAGCTTCATGTTGCTGAGAGTCCTTCTTCAAGAGTCAAGCTCGCCATATCGAGTGGGTCATAGCCCCTGACTCAAGTTATCGTGCTTGGATTTCTAGACACCCTTGGCTAGAGGAAAATAAATCCCCTTTGCCCCTTGCTAGACTTTTGATTTACCATAACCTGCATCACAGACCCTTGAGATCCTTGAAATGGTTAAGGAAATGTTAAGGTATGATGTTATGATGTGTATGCGTTTAAGAAAAAGTGTGAGGTGATGTAAGTAAACCCTGCAATAAGTCCAAATTATCGGATAAGGACTGTAAACAAAACCTGCAAGGAACTCATGTTATCAGATAACAAGAATGTGCAAGTAGTTCAAGTTTGAAGGCACACAAGTCACACAAATAGCCTTAAGTTTAGGCTGGCATGGAGTTTAGGCATTACCCTCTTTCAGTTTAGTTGGTTTAAACCTGTCCTAAAAATAGTAACCGGGTTCTAGAGGATATCAATATCACTGACTACCCTCAATTGGTCATAATTCCAGTTTAGCAACCTTTTCTTGCGGCCGGAATCATCACGATTGTTTAGTCTCAATGAGCGTAGCATACTGCTACTGTTCTATAGCCAAGTTGGTCAATTTAAGGTTCTAAGGTCAGTTGGTGCTTAATGACTCCTTAGAAGACCCATATTCTCCTCGTTCCAACACAAGGGATATCGATACAGACTAAGGTGCCACACCAACGTAGCTACTACTTCATCCGTGTCGATCTACGCCGGACAGATCCCTCACAGTTTATTGCTACTTACCTAAAAAGGGTACCCCCAGATCTGGGTTAGGATCTATAGAACTCTGATACAAGCCCACAAAATTTAAAGCATACAAAGCATATAATTGAAAACACAAGTGATCTAATCCTAAGGTACACCTCACTTATAACTTTCCCCAGTAGAGTCGCCAGTTCTGTGATCGGTGGGAACGAGAACTAACTGTTTTGGAATGCTGGTTCGCGTTTGCGTTTGTTTTTGCAAAGTGTCGCGGTAAGCAAGAGTCGCCACCGTCTTTTATTTTATCCAACAAGGAAAGGACAAAAGCACAGAAAAATTCCTTTTCGAGATGTTTCTCGGGTTCGGGAGGTAGATTATAGAAAGGAAAGGTGTTAGCACCCTTTCTATCCGTGGTTATCCACGGGTTCTTAGGTACTTGCTCACTATGTTTTCAAAAGGTTGCTTTTCTTTGTGATTGTGGGTTTTGAAAAGAGTTTTGTTTTTTGAAGAGAGTGTAAGTGCGAAAAGTTTTGTTTTTGTTTTAAAAGGAGCAAGTACTTAGGAACCTCTACCTACTCAAAAAGGAATTAAACTGTGTAAATGTCCTTTAGACAGTGCTATCCCACTATTGAGGAGTAGGTAGCACCGTCATTGGAGTTTTCGGGTCAATTCGATTTAGGGACGTGTGGTCACTAAAGCAATGTTAGGATGCTTTAGCGGTAACCCTAATGTCTTAGATCATTTTTATCGAGGCAACCATTTCGAGGCAACTTTGATCTTTGGACAGAAGGGTGAACTCTAAAACATCCTATACTCAATGACCACTTTCGAGGCAACCAAGTGAGGCGTACCCTAAGAGTGGCATGTGCGAGTGTGTCAATTTTCAGTTATATTATCTTTACATGTCATGGTGAGCTACTGTTGATTTTAAGTTAAGAGTTAATCTTGTCATGCATAGCCTAGTTAGCATACATCTAAACAGTTAATATATGTACAGGAATTTAAAGTGCGGGAATTATAAATCCTACGCTATTACAAGGCTTCAGGGAGGGGGATTATTTACATGTCCAAAATTGGGGAATAAAGCAGTAAAGTAAAAGTCTTAGTTAAGCTATTACAAACCAATAAGCAGTTACAATAAAATAAACGCGCGTGAATCTGAACATAACCTCTAAAAATCCTAAGAATAAAATATTTTTGTTGTTTTATTTTATTTTGGGAAATGCTAAGTCAAATTTAATTAATTAAAAATACTGATTAAAATTAACTCTAAAACATACCTAATATTTTTTGCATTTTTTGTTTATGAAAATGATTGAATTCAAATAAATCCTAAGTCTACTGATTTTAAAATTGAAGAAAATAAGTTAAAATAATTAACTAAATTAAATCCTAATTCTAAGTTACTTATTTTTATGATTTTTATGTTGATTAAAAAAAAACAAATAAAATGGTCCAAACGAAAATGAAATCAGGCAGTAAATCAAGAAAAACAAAATAATTCTGGAGGCCTGGGTCGAAAGAAGTGTGGGCTGTCTTTCGACCCAGTGAAGAGGCTGGATCGAAGGTGCATGAGGGGCTGCACTCTGAGGGTGTTCGATCTGGATATGTCATTCTTCGATCTGGAAGTCCTGGGTCCACTTCGAAGCTAAGCTGCTGAGCTTCGAAACTCTGAACAGGATCCTGAGAATATATTTCCTGCAAAAACGAAACACATGTTAAAGGTCCAGGGGGACTTTACCCCCCTGATTCGAATCTCCTCCCTATTCGCACCTGCTGAATTTGGGTCTGGGTTTATTTTATCCTGGGATTCGAAGGAGAAACTCAGATTGTGCCCAAGCAATGGCACAATCTCATCTCTGCGCTGTAGCATATATGTAGCACATTAAATCATTCACAAACAACAGTAATAACGTGAATATGCAACCAGAGATCGAAATGAGTTTGAGATTAGATTTCTTTTTACCAAACAGAAGTGCTTTGATCTATGATTCTGAGTGTGGAATGGCTGGTGCAAGGATTGGGTATGGTTTCTTGGAAGTGCTGATGATTTTTGGCAGCATATCTCCAAGTTCTCCCTGTTTCCTTTCTCTTTTTTTTCTCCGTGTTTTTTTGCAACACTTGTGATCTCTTTATATAGAGGGGGTGGAGGGGACAAGAAGACAAAGGTTTAAATGACCTTGATTATGTGTTTGAAAGCCATGAATGAGAGTTTGTAACGTTGGCTAAACACATGGGATCTTGTCCCTTTTTGAATTTTGAATGACATGTAACTGGCCTTCGAATGCTCCCTTTCGAATGGGCTGATGGCCTCCTTCGAATGCTCCCTTTCGAATGGGTTGATGGCCTCCTTCAAATGCTTTTTGAAAGCTTATTCGAATGGACCCTTTGAATGCTTCTTCGAATGGACCTTTTTGGAATTCCAATCGAAGGACACTGTTATAATGCCAATCGAAGTACTTGTCCATAATGCCAATCGAAAGGCTCCTTCAGAATACCAATCGAAGGGTCTTTCAGAATGCCAATCGAAAGCCTTGACATAATGCCAATCGAAATGCTTATCCATAATGCCAATCGAAGAGCTTGAAAGAATGCCAATCGAAAGGCTCCTTCAGAACACCAATCGAAGGGTCTTTCAGAATGCAATCGAAATGTACTTAAAGCACCACTCACAAATTTTCCTTTTCCTTAGGCAAGAGTTTGTGATCAACCACGCAGGGGGAGACTTTGGGAAACATGAGAGGGAAAATTTTGGGGTGCAACAAAATGATTCTGAGATTTGCTTGCTTCTAAACTCTTCCTTTCTTTTGGCTACTAAGGTTAATGATGAAGCAATTCTGAAACCATTTTCAATTGCTTCTAAACTCTTCCTCTTTGTGGACCCTGTTTATTTGATGATGAATATATGTATTCTGAAGGAAAAAAGCTATTTGTTGTTGTTTCTTCATGTTGTTTGAAACTTGTTGGTGAACACAACCTAGAACTTGTTGCTTGTTCTTCTTTTTGATATTGATGTTTTGATGTTTTGATGTTTATTTGTTAGGCAGAACTGAGTTTGTGTATGCAGATTGGTAACTTGCAGTTTTGGTGACTACAGTTTGGGTTTTTGCAGTTTTGTATTCACTACAGGTTTGAAGTGATCTCTTGCAGGCATGTTTTAGTGTTTGAGTAAACTTTGAACTTGTTTGGATTGGTAGTAGAGACAACATCTCTGAGTTTGTTTTTGCAGTTTCAGCAGGTTTTGGGCTTTAACTGTATGTTTGTGAAAATTGCAGTTTGTATTTACTGCAGGTTTGCCATTTGTTTATGTTTGCAAGCAGGTTTCAGGTTTTGGAAGACAGGCTTGTGCTTGTAGTTTTAGCTTGCAGTTATACAGGTTGAGTAGGAGGCAGCTTTGCAGGTTTTAGTGTTTGGTAAGGCAGGCTATAGGTTTTGGGCTTGCTTGACAGGCTTCTGAGTTTGGAGGCAGGCTTGCTGTTTAAGCAGGTTTGCTCGTGTTTGTTGAGCTTGAGGTGCAGGTTTGCTCGCTTGTTTTGTGTTTTCAAAACAGGTTTTGCAATTTTTGCTCTATCCTCTTGTGCTGGACTGTTAGACTGTTATATATTTTTCTTTTGTTCCTCTTACTGTCTTTTACAGCCTGCCAAAACTGCAAACCCCCACTTCACTCTCTTTCTCTCTCCATAAAAGCACTTTCTTGCTTAATATATTTTATTCTGAAAAGCTTGTTGGGCCAGAAAATGATGATGAAATTGACAAGCCTGCTTGCTTGTAACTTGGTTCATTTCCTGCATTGTTGTACTTGTTTCCATATTTCCTGCATTGTACTTTCTTGGACAGCTTTGTGTACTTTTGCCTTTTGCACCTAGTTGACTTACAACTCAGTTTGCCATACTTGGTTACTGCATTGTAGTTTAACTAATGCAGCTTGGAATTTAGTTTGTAGTACAGTTTGCCTTGTGTTCAGCCTTGTGCCTTTGCATTTTGAATAACTTGTATGCTTGCAATTTTATATATTTATTTTTCTCTCTGTGAGCCGAGAAGAGAAATCTTCTTGTGATTTGCAGAGAGGAAAATGAAACATGATGAACATAGCATTTCTGATTCCGGCCAACAAGCTTTAATGATGATTTTTTATTTATCTGTTTAAAAATGCTTTTCAGTTAATTGCACTGATTTCCTTTTTCTTCTATCCTTTGCAGGTAAGTACCAGTTGAATAATGGAGGACGCAGTAAAGGTCAAATATTTCAAGAGATTTAGGCTTTAGATTTATTTTCTTTTCTTTTCATTTATTGTAATAAATATTATTGTAAACACTGTAAATTGTAAATTTACAATATTCGAATAAAATTTGTAACAACATTTGAAATAAATAAATAAAAAAAAGTCTTTGTCAAATAAGAATTTTCTACTGTCAAATATTCTATTCTTTCCTTGTATTGTCTATTTAATTATTTAAGACTCTTAAATTAAAATAACTGGAAATGTATCCCAATAACTTTAATCCAGAATAAATAATCAACAAACTTTGTCGTCTCGCAACCTTGCATTAATCACCATACGCCTGGTATTCCAATTAACATATGCGTTGTACAGTTAAACAAACAAGCATTCCATACACCTTTCACTTCACTGATCAAACTAATGCCTCAAAGTTTCAAACAAAAGCCTCAGCTCCTATCCCAGATATTTAGGTTTTGAGAAACAACCAGTAATTTTGAACAGGCGTAAAAATAATGTAACAGTCAACTGAATTTCTGAGGATTCAGTTTCTTCTGAGAAATGCGAGCGCAAACCCTAATCCTGGATTACTGCCAAAGAAAGATCTGTTTGATCAATTCCTGAGCCAATCTCAACAAAATCAGTGGAAACCCTAATTCTAGATTAACTGATAAAGGAGAGTCTGTTTAACCGATTCTCGAGCCGATCTTGAAAAACCAGAGAAAACCCTGAGGTTGTGATTTCTTGTGAAAAAGGGAGGGAAATTTTGGGGTACAACACCGGGGATGTGAGAGAGCTTGATATCATTAAGCTGCACACTATGGGGGATTTTATGGAATAGTCTAAAGATATTATCCTATTTCTTAAATCCATTAGTGATTGTCTTCTTTTTTTGCTCATTTGTAAACAGTAGTTACGTTCAAATGCATATGTTCAAAAATAAATCATTGGACATTTTTGTAAACAAAACACAGAAATAAAGAAAAAAATAGATAGCTTTTCACTTTCAAAGGGATATCTTTGTATTAACTTGATTAAGTATTTTTTACAATGAGACGATCATTCTAGTAAGAGAATGTCATCGTAAAAAATGAAAATGTGATACAAAGAAAAGATAGCTATGTGCAATAATTCCATGGGGTTCCCATTCTGCTATAACCTTTGTGTCTTTGAGCGTCTTGTCCACTTGTTTCCTTGTCCGAAGTTGATTGGATTGATCAGAACCGCTGAGTTTGTCAGTCGAAGCTAAAGGTTGTCTGTAAGGTGATCCAACGGGACATAGTCATAAGCTTTAATTCCTTAACTTTTTCCTGGACCACCCTTTCGGGTTTTCAATCCACCGGGATACCCTTTTTTTCCCAAGTCGCCCTTTCGGGTTTTCAACTTGTCGGGTGTATAGATTTTTTTGTTTTATCCCTAATTTTTTTGTTGAAAGCCTTGATCATCTGTTTTTGATAGGCAAGACATATTCCATTCAACCATGCATCTTCGTTCAACCCTCTCATCAAGTTCAGTTGATCAAGTTGAGTTTGGATCCAGTCATCTTCATTCAACCCTGCATCCTTCATGATTCTCTGAGAAGGGATTTGGACCTCAATAGGCAAGACAACTTCTGTTATACCCCAAAATTTGCCCTCTCATTTTATCAAGATTTCCCCTCACAAGACTCTTTGAACTCCAGACAGGATTAGGGTTTTGCTCTGCTCAAGACACCTCCTCGCACTGATGACCTAAATTAGGGGTTGAGTTTGCACATGGATTTTGGGACTTTTAATGCTCAAAGTGACTTTCATACTTCATTTTGGACTTATAAGATTTCCTCTACTAAGTTTCAAGCTTTGAATCAAATTTTTGCCTAGTCAATTGGACAATTGACCTAGAAATCAGTTGTATTGGAGAAAAAGTCAACTATGGCCAATTTACAGTCAAGCCTCATAAATTTTGATCCACATAAATATTATGGGCTCATATGAACCATTTGATCAAGTTTGGACCACAACTCCTCAAGAAATTTGATCAGATCATCAAAAGGGCAAAATGGTCATTTTTAGGGTTTTGACTGCAGAAGGGCAATTTCTGATTTTTCACCTAGCCAATTGCAAATTGGATCCAAGCATGGATTCAAGGACTCAATGGCATCATCTTGACCTATTCACAAGGTTCAAAAGATCTCAATTGCATTGGATTGATAGATGGATTTTCCAGTCAACTGATCAAAAATCAACTATACACTGAAAAATCAAACTTTGAATTTTTGGTCAAAATCAAGTGCCAAGGGTAATTTTTCATCAAGATGTGTCAAAACATGAAACTTGTTCATCAAGAAACCTAATTTTACAAATTAGGGTTTAAGATTGAAAATTTTCATAACTTAGAATTTTTCTAAGTTATGAAATTTTCTTTTTTTCCCCAACTTTGCCTAACTTTTTCACCATGATGCAATTGGATTCAAATAAAACTTCAAACATTGAAGTTGTAGTCCTCCATAAAATCTACGACTTTGATTCACAAAGTTTTCTCAAAAGAAGCTTGGATCTCAAGTTATGAGTTTTGGAACAAGGGTCTATGAAACTTTTAACTTAGTGAAATTTTGCCCTAGTTTAGGCAGGATTTTGACCCATCTTCTTGAAAATTTTTCACCTAGTTACACTTAGAATATCAAAATTCATTTCAAAGATGGATTGTAGATCATGTTACAAGCTTTCTAAAATGTCCAAGAACTCTCCAAAATCATTTATGGTTAGGGAGAATCTAAGGCTTGAAGTTGGCAAAAACTCACTTTTGATCCATGGCATTTTCATATTGATACAAGTTGCAAACTCTAATCAGCCTTGTTTGTACTTGATTACAGGTAACAAAAACCTTCCATACTAAATAATTAAATTCAAATCCATTGGTTTGAGGCTTTGTTCTGGTCATGGGAGGATTACACAAAGAATTAACCCTAAAATAGTAAAAAGGCAACATTGTCATTTTTGTCAAATTTGCTTTATGTCAATAGAATCCTTGAGCCTTGAACAAGATCTGGTACAGCACACAATATCCACAAATTGAGGGGGCCAAGAGTGTAAAGTGCAAGCTGATAGATAGCCTGTACATGCCTGTCTTGCATCATGACTTACTTTTGCTTAAAATACAAGAAACTTGCCAAAATCAAGGGAACTTGCACATCTGTTATAACCAACCTTAGCAAGCATTTGAAACAAGTTCTTGACATTGCATTGAGCCTGAAACACGAGCCTTTGATCCCTCAAACACTCTTGAACATCAAATCACCTTCCTCTTGCAAAAATAGGGCAGTTCTTGCACTTGGAGTTCCATAGCAAAAACCCCTCGTGCGTTTTACCCCAAACCTGTTCAAACACATTCCATATAGCCTATCCAAGCTATCCCAACCATTGGCCTTGAACTGTAACTCCATTTGCAAGCTTCACCATTTCTGTTTTTAGCTTGTGCAAGTTGACTTCTACAGGCTTGTTCAAGCACATCCAAAGTAAACTAAGCATTGGGGAAGGCCAGAGGAAGTTCAGGCAAGCTCCCAAGCACCTCAGGTCTCACTGAAAAGCTCCACGTTGCCATACGCGATTTCAACTGAAACAGGTTTTTGTCAACTTCCTATCTCTGTATTTAAGAATCATTAGGCTTAGGTTTGTGAATAAAAAATGTAGTATTCATAGCCCTAAAACTGTACATATGCTCAGTTTTCATTTAAGTTAAGCGTGTTAAGAGAATTTGATCCATGAACTTTCTGAAAAAGTTAGGTTAGAAATTAGGGCCAGAGAAATTCTCTCTGATCTTTGAGAGTTAAATTAAGTTTCTTATGTGGTTGAAATCGTCTTGAAAAATGCTACAACTTTGATGTTATGAGTTTTTGCATTAGAGCACGTATGCAGGATCTGGGCATTTGGTACAGGCGCACACATTTTTTGAACAAAAGGTTGAAGATGAAGTTTGGAACTGGGTTGGGCCTTTGTTTCTCACTTTTTGCACCCCCTGCATTGCTGACTGCACCCCCTGGCCCATTTCTTCATATTTTTATATTTTTGTATTTATTTTTCATTTCTGATTTTATTTTATTATTTTCCAAACATAAAAAATACCAAAAATATTTTTATAAATTTTCACATTTATTTTTGTATTTTATTTTATTTTTCTAACATAAAAATAATTTAGTGAGTATATACTTTTATTTTATTTAATGAAAACTTGAAAATAATACATAATAATATTATACCTTTATTTTTTTATTTTTTTATTATACTTAAATAATATTTTTCTAAATATATTTTTATCTTGTATATATTTTATTTTATTATATTGTACATGAATAATATAATTAATATATATTTACTTTCTTAAAAGAAAATTAGGGTTTTTACCCTTAATAAAAAAAATCTTTTTATTTCTTTTTTTAATATATTAAGTATTATACTTTTACATACATAAAAATAAACAAAAAAAAGCATCTTTTTACATAGTTATAATATTTGGCACATTTATGTTTAAATTGCTTATTTAATTATTGCCAATTTATTTATTTGTACCATTTATTCAATTTGGGTGTAATAGTAAATATTAGGGTTTTAATTTCTTGCAAAATACTCCCCCATTTAAAATTGTATCCCCCCTTCCCATATTAAATGTTGTAATAGTGTAGATTTATTTTGCGCACTTTATGCTTACAAATATGTCATGATAGAGATTAGGGTTTGTATGCAAAAAATCCAAAATCAAACCAATAGCTTGACTAATACAAAGACAAAAAAGCATGAAAATTGACAACACAATGCACACATACACCCCTAGGGTTTCATCCACTTGTTGCCTTGAAAATGGCCATGTTATGCATGTTGAGTATCTTGGCAAAACAAAAGCAAAACAAAAGATCATAGTCCCTCGATGACGCTATCTTGGTTGCCTAAACAAAATGATCTAGTCCCTCAAAAAAATTGTTAAAGATACTTAGCACAATTGCTATCATGGTCAATACGATGACACGCGTCTGTCCCGTTTAACATTCTAATACAAGATTGTTTACCAAATGCAATGGTAAAACAACACTGTCAAAAGGGTTTAAAATGTGTAGGAAAGATCTTTGAGTAAAATAGGGTAGACAACTCTTAGTTACTTGATCAGAGCTTGTAAAACATACTTGATATTTTCAAACACACCTCACAACACAATTTCAAAACATTTCCCTTAAACAAACTTTCAAACTTCCAAACTCTCAAACATTGAAATATCTTTTCAAAAGACAAATACACCTTTGTATACATTCAAACAAGAATCATTACAAAGGTTCCCACAATGATGGCCTCTTTTCAAAACATTTTCAAAACCACACACACAAAGCACCATTTCAAACAATTGGAAAAGCAAAGCAAGTGATTTAAACAAGTAACTAAGAGCCCATGGATAACCATGGATGAAAAGGGTGCTTGCACCTTCCCTTTTCATAATCTACCCCCCGAACCCAAGAAAACATCTCAAAGGTCTTTCCTGTGCTTTTTGACCTTTCCTTTGGATAAAATAAAAAGTCGGTGATGACTCTTGCTAAACCGAAACATTTGCGAACACAAATGCAAAACCTCAAGTCAGTTCTCCCACCGTATCACAGAACTGGCGACTCTGCTGGGGAGTAATCTAAAAGTGGGGTTACCTTAGGGTTTATATCACCTTTACATGCTTACCTTGTTTGCTTTGATTGCTTTACATTTGTTTCTATTGTTTGGGTTTGAATCCTCTACCCGGATTTGGGAAACATTCATAGGTAAATAACAATACGTTGTGGAAACTATGCGGGGTATACCGACATGGTTGAAGCAATAGCTATATTAGTGCGACATATTTGTGGGTACCGGTAGCCTTTGAGTCAATCAAAGAGAATACGAGGCCGTTGAGTGATGTCATGAAGCACTAATGAACTTTTAGAACCTTTACTTGACTATCTTGGCCTTTTTAGGGGTAGTGAGATGACCGGCTTTGGTGCAGTCCGAAGTTGGTAGATACTCGATACTACACTCATTGAGGGTTATTTTCTTGGAATATTTCGGTCACCAGTTAAGTGGCTAAACTGAAACAATGAACACAAAAAATAATCCAGTGATATTGAGCTCCTTAGAAGCCAGTTACTATTTATAGGACAGGTTGAGCCAACTAACTTCAAGAGGGTACTTACCTATGAAACCCCATGCAAGCCTGGAACTAGGAACTTGTGTGACTTTCTTGTACATATACTTTTGCATACATCATGAACATCATAAAGCATCATATGCATCCACTAACCATTTCAAGGGTTTGGATCTTCATCTTTGTTCCTGTTTTGTAGGTTATGGAATCTCTTCGCAGGAAAACAATTTAAGTCAACCTTGTGAGAATCCATCCTCAACTCAAGGAGCTTACTTCCAAGATCCCAAAGAATTCTATCTTCAGTGAAAGACATGGTAGACTTCTCAACTTGGTCAACTCCAACATTGAAGAAGGCATGGTGAAAGTTCTCTTCCAGTTCTTTGACCCCATACACCATTGCTTCACATTTCCCGATTACCAACTAGTGCCTACTTTGGAGGAATTTTCTCAACTCCTGAGGATTCCTATTCTCCATCAACAACCCTACAACGGTACGGAAAGAGAACCAAAGCCTGAAGATGTTGCTCAAGCCTTACACTTGCAACCATCTGATATCAAAGGTCATTGGGAAACCAGAAGTGGAGTCAAGGGTTTCTTGGCAAAGTTTCTATTTGAGAAGGCACAAGATTGCTGGAATTCTCTAGATCTGCAAGCTTTTGAGGAGATTGTAGCACTTCTCATCTATGGGTTGGTCTTTTTCCCAAACCCTGATCAGCTTATAGATGTGAATGCTGTCAAGATTTTCATATCTCGGAATCTTGTGCCCACATTGCTTGGGGACATCCTACACTCATTTTACACACGAACAATGAGGAAAAGAGGTGTTCTCATGTGATGTACTCCTCTTCTAGCATGGTGGTTTATTTCTCACCTTCCCCAATCAGTCTTGAAGAATGAGCAAGGCTTGAGGTGGTCACAATGATTGATGACTCTTACATATTCTGACGTTCATTGGTGTTCTCGGTCCAGAGAAAATGTCATCATCATTGATCATTGTGGGGAATTCCCTAATGTCCCACTACTTGGCATTAGGGGAGGCATTACCTACAACCCCTGCTTGGCTCTGAGACAATTTGGATATGCCCGAAGGGATGACCCTCATGACATGCTGATTCTAGACTTGGTTTTTGATTTCGACAACGACGCTCAAGGACTTCGACAAAGGTTTATCCAAGCTTGGAGGATGCCCAACAAGGTGGACAGTAAGACACCGGGACACAAGAATTCCATCCCCCTTGAGCCTTACCTCAAGTGGGTACGAACCCGCACCCAGAATCTTATGATGCCTTACCCCTACATTATGCCTATGATCAAAGAGCCTGTTATAGAAGGAGAGGTTCCATACACCCTCCTACATCCTGACATGCCAACATCATTGGAGGATTTGCAAAAGAGTTGGATATAGCTCAAGGAAGAACGGAATACTTTTGAAGCCAGCTTCTATGCCAGTGAGAAGAAGGTTTTGGAACTTACTCGTTGACTCCATGAAGAGCAGACTCTCAACACCTACATCGCACCAAAAAGGATGCGCAACGTCTTTTTACATTAGAATTTTGTATTTGTTTTTCCCATGGGGCATTTATGTACTAACAAAATTATTCTTATTAATATGACGTGTTTTCTTTTTACTTGCAACAACTTTGAATTTCTGAATCCTTGAATGCATTACATGAATACATATCATTCATCATATACATAAACAGGTCTTCACACCAGGTTTCTTTATCTCTCTGCTGTTTATATCAGCAAGATGGATATAAAGCAGACGATCAAAGATCTACAGGCACAGAATTCACAATTCCAACCCTCATGACCTTGGCAAAGGGTCAGGAGGACCTTAAAGCACTGTTAGAGAAGGAAAAAGAAAAGGAGAAAAATAAAAAGAAAAGAGTTGGTGTGGCCACTATGGGAAGAAGATTTGAGAACCAAGCTAAAAGAGTCCTGTATTTCTCCTCGACGTTTGATGAAGGGGTTGGTAAAGGAAAGGGAGTTGCAGGACCTTCCGAGTCTGAGGCTGAAGAGGAAGAAGAAGAAGAGGGTGAAGATTACTCTGAGCAGCAGTATCCTCCTGCAGACAACAAGTATAAGAATCTGGAAGATCGGCTGGCAGCCATGGAGGTACAAAGGGTACCTGGGCTGGATTTCGAAGAACTAGGGTTGGTTGCTGGGATTGTCATTCCCCCTAAGTTCAAAGGGCATACATTTTCTAAATACGACGGTTTGTCCTGTCCGAAGATGCATCTGCGGTCTTACGTCAGAAAGATCAAACCTCACTCTTCTGATAAGGATCTGTGGGTCCACTTTTTTCAAGATAGTTTGTCGGGTATGCAATTGGATTGGTTCTATCAGCTTGAGAGATCTGATGTACATAACTGGGAGGATTTGGCTGCTGCTTTCTATCGATAATATCAATATAATGCAGATTTAGCACCTACTCGTACTCAATTACAGAGTATGGGTATGGTCTCTAATGAAGGCTTTAAGGAGTATGCCCAGAAGTGGCGGGATTTGGTTGGAAGGGTGCAGCCACCATTGTCTGAAAGAGAGCTGGTGAATATGTTTTTGGGGACCCTGTCAGGTCCATTCTTTAATCACTTGATCGGGAGCTCATCTGCAGGGTTCACCGAGCTAATTTTGACTGGTGAAAGAGTCGAAGCTAGCATTAAAAGCGGTAAAATTCAGAAGGATACATCTGCTTCCGCTGCTATCAAGAAGACCTTTCCAGCCAAGAAAGAAGTTTCTATTGTTTACACCCAGAGAAATCAAGGAAGAATGGAGCGCCGACCAGCAGTGGGGGCTGTGATGATTCAGAATTCCGCAACCAATCAACCTCAAAGTAGTCAACCCAGAGCTAACCAAACCAGGGTGGAAAGGCCTACACGACAATTCACCCGGATCAATATGACACCTGCTCAGGTTCTCCCTCATATGTTAAAGTTAAACCTTACAAACTTGAAAGAAGCACCGAAAAACCCAAATACCTCTTCTCCCTATTATCATTCAAATGCAAAATGTGCATATCATTCGGACAGTGTGGGGCACGACACCAACAACTGTTGGGCCCTTAAAAACAAGATCCAAGATTTAATAGATGCCAAGGAGGTGGAGTTTGATGCCCCCGAAAAACCTAATGTGATATCCGCTCCTATGCCAAAACATGGTCATAATGTCCATGCTATTGTAGAAGATCTTCATGTTACTGCTTTTGATGACTTAATGACTCCGTTGCCAATGATCAAGATAAATCTGTTGAAAGCCGGAATTTTTCTGGGCTGTGAAAAAGATTGTTACCTTTGTTCAACCTTGCAATCCGACTATCCGCTATTGAAGTCAGGCATCCAACGCCTGATGGATACTCAAGAAATCCTCTTCAAGAAAACTCTTGTTACTACTGTTACTCCAATCAATGATGTTGCTATAATCACAATTTCCGAAAATCTTTCCAAGGTCTCCAAAAGACCTGTTAAGATTACACCCGATCCAAAGTTTGTACTGCTGAAGATTACTATGTCGGGGCCTATCCCGTACAAGTCCAACAAGACAATACCGTGGAATTATGGGGGAGAGATCTTCTACCACGGTGTTAAGCAGATCGAATCAGTTGAAGAAGGTTTCGATGAAGAAACTCCTGACATAGGAAATATTGCGGGTAAAAGTAAGATCACTCGTAGCGGAAGAATCTTCTCTCCGGAGATTTCTCCTCCAAGGGAAATCTTCGGACCCTCAAGTACTCCTGTGCCAGTCAAGATATCTGTACAAAGTCCAGTTATTGAAGAAATTGTTACTCCTGAAGCTATACCCTCTGCTGTTACTGCTGATAAAGGTAAGAGTATCCAAGAAGCGCCCGTCAGGACGAGGGCTCAGACTTTGGTTATCCCCGAGACCACCCAAAAGGAAATGGAGGAGATTTTAAAGATAATTAAGAAGAACGACTATGATGTCGTAGAGAAGCTGGGGCAAACCCCTTTAAAAATCTCTATGTTGGCTCTATTGCTCTGCTCCGAGGCTCATGCCAAAGCCTTGATCAAATTCCTGAAGACGGCGCACGTGCCTCAAGAAACTTCTGCGGATCAGTTTCAAGAGTGTGTAGCCAGCCTTACAACTGACAATGGTCTTGGATTCTCTGATGCCGATCTAACATCTAAGGTAAGAAAGCATAATGATGCGCTGTATGTCTCGGTAGAGTGCAGAGGGACCACTCTTGCTCACGTTCTGGTTGATACCGGGTCGTCTTTAAATGTCCTCCCAAAGAAAGCATTGGACAGATTAGATTGTGAAGGTCTAATTTTGAAGCCCAACAACATCATCGTAAGAGCCTTTGATGGTTCTAAGCCAATGGTCCACGGGGAGGTGGACATCCCAATTAAAGTGGGTACTAAAACTTTCCATTCCACATTTTATGTCATGGATATTCGTCCCTCCTACTCTTGTTTGTTAGAAAGACCATGGATCCATCATGCTGGGGCCATTACGTCCACTCTGCATCAGAAGCTTAAGTACCTAGTCCAGGGGAAAATTGTGACAGTTTGTGGCGAGGAGGAGTATATGATAAGCCATCTGAATTCATTCCGCTATGTTGAATTAGATGGTGAATTCATTGAGACCCCCTTTCAGCACTTTGAAGAGGTTTCTCCTGAAGTTGCAGTGGCCAAGACAATGACTTCTGCACCCATTATTACCAAACATGTGTCCTGGATGTCATCCCTTAAAGATGCGGAGGCTATGATCAAGGAAGGAGGAAGCACGATGTGGGGTCAACTGCCAGATTTTCCTTACAAGACAGATAAGTTCGACTTGGTTTTCACTGCTGCTAGTCAGAAAGTTGTGCGTCGCTCCCGGGCTGGAGGACCGCCATTGAAAATCACTCATCATGGAGTTCATGCTTTAGAAGATGATGAAGAAGAAAGCAATTTTGAAGACTGGATCTTCCCAACTATTGAAGGAGGAATGAACAACTGGGAGGCGAAAGACTTTGTTCCCATTACTTTCATCAATCAGTAATTTATCTTTTGAACATTTCCTGTTTGGTTTGTAATAATTATTAAACAATTCGTACACTCTTTTCGCCTTATGCCTTACCCGGGGCATATAGGTCCATTTGTAAGGGTTTTGATTCTTCATTTTCATATGCCATTTTTAATGAATCATGGACATTTTCATATATAAACTTTTGTGTTCATTTTCTTTCTTTTTACATTTTATTTGTTTAAAGGTGGCTATCCCTTACACACACCCACACTCACAAAATGCAGGTACCCATCCACTCCAGATTCTGTGGGTAACAATTCTACTATGGCCTTCAGTGACTCTGAAGATTTGGTCAATCATACCGAATACAAAGATGATGAAGACTGTGAAGTGCCTGGAGAGTTGGCCAAACTTTTGCAACAGGAAGAAATGGCTATTCTACCTCACGAGGAGTTGTTAGAGACTATCAACTTGGGAACAGAGGAAGACAAAAAAGAGGTTAAAGTGGGTGCCAACCTGGAGCCAAGTGTCAAAGAGCGCTTAGTTCATCTTTTGAATGAATATGTTGAGATCTTTGCCTGGTCCTATAAAGACATGCCGGGACTGGATACAGATATTGTGGTTCATCGTCTCCCTACAAGAGAAGATTGTTCACAAATCAAATAGAAAGTCCGCCAAATGAGGCCCGACATGTCCGAAAAGATCAAAGCTGAAGTGATGAAGCAGTTCAATGTTGGCTTTCTTGCTGTTACTTCCTATTCCCAATGGGTTACTAACATTGTGCTCGTGCCTAAGAAGGACGGCAAAGTCAGAATGTGCGTGGACTACAGAGACTTAAATAGGGCTAGCCCTAAAGATGACTTTCCACTACCACACATTGACATCTTGGTTGACAACACAGCTCAACACAAGGTATTCTCTTTCATGGACGGATTTTCAGGGTACAACCAGATCAAAATGGCCCCCGAAGACATGGAGAAGACTACTTTTGTTACGCAGTGGGGTACCTTCTGTTATAAAGTGATGTCATTCAGACTGAAGAATGTCGGGGCAACCTATCAGCGAGCCATGGTAGCTTTGTTTCATGACATGATACATCATGAGATTGAAGTCTACGTAGACGACATGATAGCCCGCTCACAGACAGAAGAAGAACACCTCAACCATCTGCAAAAGTTGTTTGTCAGGTTAAAGGAATACAAGCTTAGACTGAACCCTAGCAAGTGCACTTTCACAGTCAGGTCCGGTAAACTTTTGGGATTCATCATCAGTAACAAAGGCATCGAGGTTGATCCTGCCAAAGTTAAAGCTATACAAGAAATACCCTTCCCTCGTACTGAGAAGGAGGTCAGAGGTTTCTTAGGACGCCTAAACTACATTTCAAGGTTCATCTCTCACCTAACATCTACCTGTGAACCGATCTTCAAGCTGTTGAAGAAAGATCAGATGGTTAAATGGAATAATGACTGTCAAGTTGCTTTCGATAAGATCAAGGAGTATTTGTTGGAACCTCCTATCTTGATGTCACCCGTTGAAGGAAGGTGTTGTACCCCAAAATTTTCCCTCCCATATGTGATCGGTGGGAACGAGAACTGACTGTTTTTTAATGCTGGTTCGCGTTTGCGTTTTGTTTTTGCAAAGTGTCGCGGTAAGCAAGAGTCGCCACCATCTTTTATTTTATCCAACAAGGGAAAGGACAAAAGCACAGAAAAATTCCTTTTCGAGATGTTTCTCGGGTTCGGGAGGTAGATTATAGAAAAGGAAGGTGTTAGCACCCTTTCTATCCGTGGTTATCCACGAGCTCTTAGGTACTTGCTCACTGTGTTTTCAAAAAGGTTTGCTTTTCTTTGTGATTGTGGGTTTTGAAAAAAATTTTGTTTTTTGAAGAAAGTGTAAGTGTGAAAAGTTTTTGTTTTGTTTTTAAAAGGATCAAGTACTTGAGAACCTCTACCTACTCAAAAAGGAATTTAATTGTGAAAATGTCCTTTAGACAATGATATCCCACTATTGAGAAGTAGGCAGCACCATCGTTGGAGTTTTCGGGTCAATTTGATTTAAGGGACTTGTGGTCACTAAAGCAACATTAGGACGCTTTAGTGGTAATCCTAATGTCTTAGATCATTTTTATCGAGGCAACCATTTCGAGGCAACTTATGATCTTGGGACAAAAAGGACGACCTCTAAAACATCCTATACTTAATGACCACATTCGAGACAACCAAATGAGGTGTACCCTAGGAGTGGCATGTGCAAGTGTGTCAATTTTCAGTTATATTATCTTTGTTTATTTAGGTGTTCTACCATTTGTTTTTAGATCTTGTCATACAATCCTAGTTAGCATACATCTAAGCAGTTAATATATATACAGGAATTTAAAGTGCAGAAACCGTAAATACTACACTATTACAAGGCTTCGGGGAGGGGGATTATTTACATGTCCAAAAATTGGGGAAATAAAAGCAATAAAGTAAAAGTCTTAATTTAGGCTACCACAGACCAATAAGTAGTCACAATAAAATAAACGCGCGTGCATCTAGAAAATCCTAAGCATAAGAACTCTTTTTTTGTTGTTTTATTTTATTTTGGGAAAATTCTAAATGTTCAATTAAGTCAAATTTAATTAAAAAAAATACTGATTAAAAATTTACTCTAAAACATACTTAATATTTTTGCATTTTTTGTTTATGAAAAGGATTAAATTTAAATAAATCCTAAGTCTACTGATTTTAAAATAAGAAAAAATAAGTTAAAATAATTAACTAAATTAAATCCTAATTCTAAGTTATTTTTTTAATGATTTTTATGTTAATTAAAAATAAACTAAAAGGAATAAACAAAAACAAAATAAACAGAGTACAAATGGGTCAGGCAGCAAACAAGAAAAAAAAGAAATATAATTCTGGAGGCCTGGGTCGAAAGAGGTGCAGGCTGTCTTTCGACCCAGTGAATGGGCTGGATCGAAGGTGCATGAGGGGCTGCACTCTGAGGGTGTTCGATCTGGACATGTCATCCTTCGATCTGGAAATCCCAGGTCCAATTCGAAACTTAAACTGCTGAGCTTCGAAGCTCTGAACAAGAAGCTGAGCATATGGTTCCTGTAAAACAAAACACATATTAAAAGTCCAGGGGGGACTTAACCCCCCTGGTTCGAATCTCCTCTTATTCGCACCTGCTGAATCTGGGTCTGGGTTTGTTTTATCCTGGGATTCGAAGGATAAACTCAGATTGTGCCCAAGCAATGGCACAATCTCAACTATGTGTTGTAGCTTATATGTAGCACATTAAATCATTCACAAACAGCAGTAATAATATGAATATGCAATCAAAATGAATTTAAAATGAGTTGAGATTAGATTTTTTCTTTTACCAAACATAAGTGTTTCGATCTGTAGTTCTGAGGGTGGAGGTGTTCGCTGGGTGGCAGCTTTGGCTTGGAAAATTCTGGGCAGCGTCTCTCCAAGTCTTCTATTTTTCTGTATCTTTTTTTTCGTGTCTTTGCAACAATTGTGATCTCTTTATATAGAGGGGGGTGGAGGGGACAGGAAGACAAAGGTTTAAATGACCTTGATTATGTGTTTTGACAGCCATGAAGGAGGATTTGTAACGTTAATCATGTGTTTGAAAGCCATGAATGAGAGTTTGTAATGTTGGCTAAACACATGGGATTCTGTCCTTTTTTTTTTAATTTTGAATGACAAGCAGCTGGCCTTCAAATGCTCCCTTTCGAATGGGCTGATGGCCTCCTTCGAATGCTCTTCGAAAACTTCTTCGAATGGACCCTTTGAAAGCTTCTTCGAATGTACCTTTTTGGAATTCCAATCAAAGGACACTGCTATAATGCCAATCGAAGTACTTGTCCATAATGCCAGTCGAAATGCTTCTTCAGAGTGCCAATCGAAATGCTCGTTCAGAATGCCAATCGAAGGGTCTTTCATAATTCCAATCGAAGTGCTCCTTCAGAATACCAATCGAAATGATCCTTCAGAATGCCAATCGAAATGATCCTTCAGAATTCGAATCGAAATGCTCCTTCAGAATGCCAATCGAAGGATATTTCAGAATGCCAATCGAAATGTACTTAGAGCAACACTCCAAAATTTTATTTTTCCTTAGGCAAGAGTTTGTGATCAACCATGCAGAGGGAAGACTTTGGAAAACATGAGAGGGTAAATTTTGGGGTACAACAGTTTCCCCTGTTCAATTTTCTTAAACCCGAGGATATAGATTGGCTTTCGAGCCTTTCGTGATCCGAAGGTGGAAGATAATTGAACACAAGAGTGCCCAGAAATTTGCACTCGCATGGTGAAGTATCAGCATTGTGATATCGGGAATGGGTTTACAGATGCCATTTGGAGATCGTTGGTAGGAGTATGGGCTTATAGATGCCATCTGCAGGAGTGTCGATCGCATAAGAGATTCCTTAGCGAGAACTTGCATACCTGTTGTTGTAGAAGAGTCCACTGGGGAAGTCTAACTTTGCTTGAGTTTTAGGAACTGACTCGTGCTCACCGGGAGTATACCGTTGAGGTTATAGAACTTGTCACGTCTGGTTCCAAGTATTAATCGCTGACAATTAGTCGTTCACATATATTTTTCCTGGCTTGTTGCAGGTATTAAACTGGGACTTGAGAAGGTTTTTGAATAACTTCAACTGGATCGGTATCAGAAAAATCTTTAGGAATCGATTTAACTGAACCAGAGGAGGTCTTGAAATAACTTCAACTGGATTGGCATCGGAAAAATCTTTAGGAATCGATTTAACTGAACTAGAGGAGGTCTTGGAATAACTTCAACTGGATCGGCATCAGAAAAATCTTTAGGAATCGATTTAATTGAACCAGAGGAGGTCTTGGAATAACTTCAACTGGATCGGCATCAGAAAAATCTTTAGGAATCGATTTAACTGAACCAGAGGAGGTCTTGAAATAACTTCAACTGGATCGGCATCAGAAAAATCTTTAGGAATCGATTTGACTGAACCAGAGGAGGTCTTGGAATAACTTCAACTGGATCGGCATCAGAAAAATCTTTAGGAATCGATTTAACTGAACCAGAGAAGGTCTTGGAATAACTTCAACTGGATCGACATCAGAAAAATATTTAGGAATCGATTTAACTGAACCAGAGGAGGTCTTGGAATAACTTCAACTGGATCATCATCAGAAAAATATTTAGGAATCGATTTAACTGAACCAGAGAAGGTCTTGGAATAACTTCAACTGGATCGGCATCAGAAAAATCTTTAGGAATCGATTTAACTGAACCAGAGGAGGTCTTGAAATAACTTCAACTGGATCGACATCAGAAAAATCTTTAGGAATCGATTTAACTGAACCAGAGGAGGTCTTGAAATAACTTCAACTGGATCGGCATCATAAAAATCTTTAGGAATCGATTTAACTGAACCAGAGGAGGTCTTGGAATAACTTCAACTGGATCGGCATCAGAAAAATCTTTAGGAATCGATTTAACTGAACCAGAGGAGGTCTTGGAATAACTTCAACTGGATCGGCATCAGAAAAATCTTTAGGAATCGATTTAACTGAACCAGAGGAGGTCTTGGAATAGCTGAGAACTTAACTGGATCTTTCCTGAAAGGTAAAAGGTCAGTCATATGCAATGCATGATATGGATCAAGCAGTGATGTTCTCAACATGAATGAGATTGTATGGTATGATGCGTATATGCATGTATCATGATGTATGGAAATGTGATGTTTCAGTTGGGGAAAATAAATCCCGGAGCTGCTGGAGAATAGAGTTGAGTTCTTAGTTTCCGCTGGGGAAGGTGAACTAAGATGATTGACCTGTAGGAGAGAAGAACTCCGTTGGGGAATAAACATGATGAAGAGATTACTCCGAGGGGAAATACTCTGTGGGGGCAGAGATACTTTGCTGAGATTTTAACGATAAACTCCGCTGGGGATTCCGTTGATAAGCTCTGTTTGGGGATTCTGATGATGAACTCCGCTGGGGATTGATTACCATTGCTTGTGATATTGAATCTGTTGAGGATAGAAGTCCTGCCTGGGGAAAGAGAGAACTTCACTGGGGATGATCTTTCAGTTGCAACCTGCTGAGGATAACCCAGTTAGACTCTCGTGAGGATAACCTTCTGAATTTGGCTGGGGAGATTTATCTTGTACTCTGTAGGGGATAAGCTTCTAGAATCTACTGGGGATAGATGATTCAACTCCATTGGGGAAGCTTTTTTAGACTGCGCCTGGGAAATGGCTCCACTGAGGGTATCTTGTATTCCTCCGAGAAACATTTTTATACTCTGTCGAGGAATATTAAGACTGTCGGGGAGGCTCTTACACTTGCTGGAGAATATCTTTATACTACGCTGGGGAAAATTAAGATCTTCTGGGGATACTCGACCTTTTTAGCGCTGATGGTGGATGAGCTCTGCTTGGGGAGAGCATTGCTGATTTGTTCATAGTTGCAAGTCTCGGCTGGGAGAGCTACCATTGTTGTCTTATCCTGCGGGGAGTGAATGTATCTTAGCCATATTCTTCAGCTGAATATATACCTTGGTACCTGGTGGACAGAGCAACTAGATCGCTCAGACAATTCTTATTGCCCCCTACTTCTGATATCACCTGTAACTTGTCTTTTGTTTCGCATGTAAATATTTATGAGCAGCAATTAATGTCAAATGCACATATCAAAAATGAACATTGGGCATTCTTTGCAAAACAAAACAGATAAAGGAAAAACAATTTTGAAATTTGTTTGAAAATGAATTTGTATTGACTTTGAAGTTTGGCCTGTAAATAGGCGTTTTGTACAAGAGGCTGACGTCCTAGTAAGAGAACGCCGTCGGACCAATAGGGTTTATACAATTTGTGAAAACAAAACAGCTATGTGAATGATCCCACTGGGTTCCAACCCTGCTACTGCCTTTATATCTTCAAGCATCTCATCACTTTGCTACTTAGTTGAAGATGAATCTGATTGGCTGGTGTCGTCCGAGCCTGATAGTTGATACCGAAGTCTGGATGCGGGATGATCCAATGAGACATAGTATTACGCTTTAATCCCTAACTTTTGCCTGGACCGCCCTTTCGGGTTTTTAGTCCACCGGGATACCCATTTTTGCCCAAGCCGCCTTTTCAGGTTTTCGACTTGCCGGGTGTACAAATTTTTTATTTTCATCCCTTATTTTTTCCCGAACCCTTTTGGTTCGTCGGGAAGCCCTTATTTTTTCCTAGGCCAGTCAACCTAGCGGGTCTTTGATTATGCGTAGTATCTTTTTACTATGTCTGCATTGACGGGGTGAGGAAGGTCGTCACCATCCATGGTGGTTAGAATCACCGCTCCTCCTGAGAAGATGTTCTTAACCACAAATGGCCCTTCGTAAGTAGGGGTCCATTTGCCCCTGGGATCACCTTGAGGTGGAATAATGCGCTTGAGTACCAGGTCCCCAACTTGATACTCTTGTCGTCTGACTTTCTTGTTAAATGCCTTGATCATTCGTTTCTGGTACGTCTGACCATGACAAATAGCAGTAAGTCTCTTTTTGTCGATTAGATTCAATTGATCAAGTCGGGTCTGGATCCAATCTTCTTCGCTCAAACCTGCATCCTTCATGATCCGAAGAGAGGGTATCTGAACTTCAATGGGCAAGACTGCCTCCATGCCATAAACCAAGGAATAGGGTGTTGCCCCTGTTGACGTCTGGGCTGAGGTACAGTATCCATGAAGAGCAAATGGTAACATCTCGTGCCAGTCTTTGTATGTCACTGTCATCTTCTGCACAATCTTCTTAATGTTCTTATTAGCTGCTTCTACTGCCCCATTCATCTTCGGCCGGTAGGGAGAAGAGTTATGATGTTGTATCTTGAATTGTTCGCAGAGCTCAATGATCATCTTGTTGTTAAGATTGGTACCATTGTTCATAATGATTCTCTCTGGTACACCATATTGACAGATCATGTTGTGCCGAATGAACCGGGCCACGACGTTCTTGGTTACGGTAGCAAAGGAAGTTGCTTCAACCCACTTTGTGAAGTAATCAATCGCTACCAGAATGAAATGGTGCCCGTTGGATGCCGTAGGTCTGATCTCGCCGATCATATCAATGCCCCACATTGCAAAAGGCCAAGGTGCTGTCAAAACATTCAGAGGAACTGGAGGAATATTCACCTTATCAGCATAGACTTGGCACTTGTGACATGTCCGAAAATGATGATAACAGTCGGCTTCCATTGTGGACCAGTAATATCCTGCCCGAAGGATTTTCTTTGCCATGGTATGCCCACTGGAATGAGTTCCGAAAGTATCTTCATGAAGCTCTGCCATGATCCTTTATGCTTCAATTTTGCCATGCAACGCGGTAAGGTTAAATCATGGTTACGTTTGTAAAGAATGCCATTGCTGATGAAAAACTTTGCCGCGAACCTTCTCAGAAACTTCTTGTCATTAACAGATGCACCCTCGGGGTATTCTTGAGTTTCAAGGTATCTCTTCACTTCATGATACCACAGTTTTTCCGTTACCTCTTCAGTCTCAAGATCACAGCAATGTGCAGGTTCATCCAATTTCCAAATAATGATCCGGGGAGCCTCGTTGTCCCACTTGACTTTGAACATAGAAGACATCGTAGCTAGTGCGTCCGCCAACTGATTCTCCTCTCTTGGGAAGTGTTCAAAGGTTATCTCCTCGAAATGGGGAAGCAACGTCAACACATACTCCTTGTAAGGAATAAGATTTGGGTGTTTCGTATCCCACTCTCCTTTGATCTGACTGATCACGAGAGCGGAATCTCCGAAGACACTTAGAAACTTAATCCTTAGGTCAATTTCAGCTCGGAGACCCATAATGCATGCTTCATACTCTGCCATGTTGTTGGTGCAGTTAAAACATAGTCGGGCGGTAAACGGAGTATGAGAGCCTTTAGGAGATATGATCATAGCGCCAATGCCATTACCCAAAGCGTTTGAAGCTCCATCAAAGTGCATAGACCATCGGGATCCTTCCTCAGGTCCTTCATCCGGTCCAGGTGTTTCACAATCAATTATGAACATGATATTCTCGTCTGGAAATTCAAAGTTCATAGACTGGTAATCATCCACTGCCTGATGTGCCAAATGGTCTGCCAATACACTTCCCTTGATTGCTTTTTGGGTCGTGTACTGGATGTCATATTCAGTCAGGATCATCTGCCATCTTGCTATTCTTCCGGACAAGGCAGGCTTTTCGTAGATATACTTGATTGGATCCATTTTTGAAATCAACAGAGTAATGTGAGTCAACATATACTGTCTCAGTCAGTGAGCAGCCCATGCCAAAGCGCAACAAGTTTTCTCGAGCAGTGAGTATCGGGTCTCACAGTCGGTAAACTTTTTGCTAAGGTAATAAATAGCATGCTCTTTTCGGCCAGACTCGTCATGCTGCCCCAGCACACACCCCAGAAGTTGTCAAGTACTGTCAAGTATAAGATTAGAGGTCTCCCTTCCACTGGTGGCATAAGAATAGGTGGCTCCTGGAGGTACTCTTTGATTCTTTCAAAAGCGGCCTGGAATTCATCGTTCCAATGTACCACTTAATCTTTCTTCAGCAGTTTGAAGATTGGCTCACAAGTAGCAGTTAGGTGTGAGATGAATCGGGCAATGTAGTTCAGACGCCCTAGAAAGCCTCTGACTTCTTTCTCTGTCTTGGGAGCTGGCATCTCTTGTATGGCTTTCACCTTGGCAGGGTCCACTTGAATACCTTTGTCGCTTACAACGAAACCTAGCAGTTTGCCAGACCTCACCCCGAAGGTACATTTGTTTGGGTTCAATCTCAGCTTGTATAACTTCAACCTGTCAAACATATTCTGTAGATGGTCAAGGTGTTCCTCCTCAGTTTGGGACCTTGCAATCATATCGTCGACGTATACTTCAATCTCATGATGGATCATATCATGAAATAAAGTAACCATGGCACGCTGATACGTTGCCCCAACATTTTTCAACCCAAAAGGCATGACCTTGTAACAAAAAGTGCCCCACTGAGTGACAAAAGTGGTCTTCTCCATGTCTTCGGGAGCCATTTTGATTTGATTATAACCGGAGAAACCATCCATAAAGGAGAATACCTTGTGCTGAGCAGTATTGTCAACCAGAACGTCGATGTGAGGCAGAGGGAAGTCATCCTTAGGGCTTGCCCTGTTCAAATCCATGTAATCAACATACATTCTGACCTTACCGTCTTTCTTCGGCACTAGAACCACATTGGCGACCCACTGAGGGTAAGAAGTTACTTCTAGAAAACCGGCGTCAAATTGTTTCATGACCTCAGCCTTGATCTTCTCAGACATCTCTGGACGCATACGGCGAACCTTCTGTTTTACCGGAGGGCAGTCTTCCTTGGTAGGCAGGCGATGAACCACAATGTCGGTATCCAACCCGGGTATATCTTCGTAAGACCAGGCCAAGATTTCCACGTAGTCATGCAGCATCTGAATCAACCGTTGTTTCACACTATACTCCAGATTTGCACCGATCTTGACTTCCTTTTTGTCTGTCTCAGTGCCCAGATTCACCGTTTCCACTGGCTCTTCATGTGGCTGAATGGCCCTCTCTTCCTGGAGTAGTAGTCTTGCAAGCTCACCAGGCACTTCTCAATCATCTTCACCTTCGTCTTCGGCTAAGTTGATCGGATTTTTGAAGTTATAACTGGCAGTAGCAGAGTCGTTACCAGTGAGATCTAGAGTGGATTGAGACCTGTATATTTGAGTGTGTGTAAAATAGCTGTTTTGCAATATGTAATAAAGAAAGACAAGGAGCACAAAATTTGAAATGCAAAAACGTCCAATGCTTTTATTAATGGTATATGAAAATGGCATACAAAAGCCCTCACAAATGAAGCCACGGTGCCTCGGGTAAGACACCGGGCCATAAAGTTTCAAAACATTGTCTGTTACAAATTCGAAACAAAGAGCTCATTATTGAGTAATAAAAGTAATGGGGATGAAATCCTTTGTTGTCCAGTTGTTTGGTCAACCGTTGGTCATAGGATAAATCCAGTTGTCGAATTCAGACTCCTCCATGTCATCTTCGATGGCATTTACTCCCGAGTTGCTGATGAACACAGGAGGTTTTCTAATCCTTGCACTTCGAACAGCCCTCTGAGCTTCTGCAGTGAAACCCAAACTGAACTTGTTAGTCTTCTGAGTGAAATCAGGAAGTTAGCCCCAGTTTGCATACTCACCCTTCTCAATAACAGTCGGGCATCCTTTAAGGAAGCCATCTTCATAGGAGAGTCTTCAATCACAGTCTCAGCTGATGCCAGTGTCTGAGGAACCTCTTCAAAGTGTTGAAATAGGGTCTCAATGAACTCCCCATCCATCTCTACGTACCGGAACGAGTTGAGGTGTGATAACACGAAATTGTATCGTTTATTTTCCATGAAATTTACCCGTTCTGTATTATTTTGACCCGATTAACTCCCGAATATTTCGAGTTTGTCATTACTTTTTGCAGGTATTCATAACTCAGCTCAAAACATAAGAAAACATGAAACAATGCAAGAAAGCATCAAAAGAATAGAAGAAAAAGATAAATCTGTCAAGAATTACAGATTTTGTAGCTGTGACGGTCGTAACGCATATGCCACGACCGTAAGCCATCATGAAGCGTGTTACGACCGTAACACATTGGCCACAACCGTAACACGGGGAAACACCAAACCTGCTCGTAACGCCTCAGTAACGAATGTAATGCGTATATCAGTTAATTGAAAGTGCAGATCGTGGCAAAGCAAAAAAGAAGGAGTTTTCAAACTCCTTATTTCTCTCCAGTCAAACCCCACGTTCACCACTTCTTCCTCAACTACCCACGTTCCTACATTTGTGGAGATTTTTAAGGAAAGCTTCGTTACAAGTCTTCAAGCCAACTGCCAAATTCATTCCTCTATAAATACCTCAACATTCAACGTTAGAAGGACAAAGATTTTTACAGTTTACTTGTGCGGAAGCTCTGCCGAAATCAACACCATTATTCCTTCAGTTGTTATTTTTCTGCATTTGTTTATTTCCGTTCTTTTAATTTTATTGCCCAAATAATAATTTTCCAACATCAGGGAATTATTATCATAGTTTAGGATTTATTATTCAAGCCTCAGAATTTGTCATATTACCGATACCCAGTCCGAGTTTCCGATTTGTGGAAGAGGGATTAAAGTATTGGCTTTATTTTCAGGTTTCTATTTTGCAATTGTATTACATACCTTTTAATTAATTAATGCATGTTTAATTTATTATTTATAATGTCCAATCTATATTTATTTGTTTTTATTTCCATTACGTTCATTATAATTTCCATGGCTAGCTAAACCTTTAGTGTCGGTATGGGATAGTAAGAGACATTAGGCATCTGATCAAACTTAGGCTAAAACTTTAATCAACTTAACTCTGGTTATAACTTTTTATGCTTAAAAATAAAACCTTTGTTACGAAAGTAAGAAGAGTAAATAGGTTAGATCGAGACCACGAAAGTGTGAGGTTTTTAACCGGATAGCTAAAGTTAGGCATTTGATTTAAATACAGTGAAAGCGCTTTAAACCAAATTAGAATTAATTAAGTTTCCAAAAAATACTTCTAAACACTTATAGGCTAGCGAAAGCAGGTATAGGGCTTTAGACGTATAATCCGAGATAAGACCATGAAAGTGTGAGTTGAGGGTTTTTAAACTGATTAATTCTACAGATAAACCAAGTTGACCATCCTTATATGCCTAGGTCCGATTAGATCCTTTAGGTCGACTCTATTGCATACCGACCATTTCATTTTATAATTACTTTAAAAATCAATTAGTTTACCTTCCTTAACCTTCCCAAAACCAAACGTACAATTTCTGCCTTAGCTAAACCAACCTGTTTTACAACACTAGAGTGATTACAAAGTCCCTGTGGATTCGACAATCTTTTATTACTACCGCGATAGGCTGTGCGCTTGCAGTTAAGATACCGTCAGACATTAAGTTGATCGCAGACACATCAAGTTTTTGGCGCTGTTGTCGGGGACTTTAGTTTAGTCACTAGTGTAATCTGAAAACAACGCTGTCTAGACTAAGGCAACTTTTTTATATTTCCCTATGTTGTATGCCAAACACTCGTTCTCAAAACGAGCCTTTGCACTTACAAATTAACGATATCGAGCGTTACTTAAGATTAAGACGCCGAATTCAAGAATACCGATCTCTCAACAATCTTCCTCCGACTAAAATTCCTGATATCCCGTTATCGGAATCTATCGAAGAATCGACAATGGCTGACGTACCAAATCCGCCTCGCGATCTTAAGGACTACGCAGTTCCTTCATAAGCGGAGCCGCACAACAGCATTGCCGCCCCTGCTATCGCTCGAAACGATTTCGAGCTGAAACCTTTGCTTCTATTCGCCGTTCAGCTGAACCAATTTTCTGGATCTCCTACTGACGACCCTAACCTACATCTGTCAGTGTTTGTGCAGTACGCAGACACTGTAAAAGCGAATGGTGTAAACCCCGAGGCGATACGATTACGCCTATTTCCTTTTTCTTTAAGAGACAGAGCCCGAGCCTGGCTCCAATCCCTTCCTTCAAATTCAATCACAACATGGGATGAATTGAAAAAAGTCTTCTTGGCTAGATATTTCCCACCAAGCAAAACTGCTATGCTTAGAGCTAACATCAACGGTTTTAGACAAAAAGATAACGAATCACTTTTCGAAGCATGGGAACGTTACAAGGATATGATTAGACTCTGTCCTCATCATGGTTTATAAGAATGGCTAATCATTCATACGTTTTATAACGGTCTGTTATATAACACACGAATGACTATAGACGCCGCTGTTGGTGGCGCACTGATGGATAAACCATATGCCGAAGCAAATCAACTTATCGAAAGCATGGCCCAGAACCACTATCAATGGGGAAGCGAAAGAGCTAATGTGGAGAAATCCCAAACCAAAGGTGGAATGTCTGAAGTGAATATCCTGGACCAAGTCAATGCTAAAGTGGAAGCTCTTACCCAAAAGCTAGAAAACCTTACCACTGCTCCTGCAGCTACCGTAGCTGCAGTTGTCCAAACTTGCGATCTATGTGGTCTTCAATCACATCTTGCTCCAGAATGCCCACTTCTAACAGGAGTTCCAGCTGAACAAGCAAACTATGTACAAGGGAACCCTTATAGCAATACCTATAACCTAGGCTGGAAAAATCATCCGAACTTTTCATACAAAAGTAACAACGCGTTATACGCGCCTGTACAACCTCCTGCCACACCACCCGGTTATCCAAAAGCTATCCCAAATCATCCTGGTAATGGACCTAATGCTCCTAAGAAATCTAACCTAGAAATCATGATTGAACACTTCGTTGCTTCCCAAGCTCAGACTAATAAAGACGTTATGAATCAAAATTTACATACTAATGAGCAGATAAAACACTTAGCTAGCAAGGTTGATGCTTTAGCCACCCATAACAAGATGCTTGAGACACAAATTTCACAGGTAGCTCAACAACAAGCACCTACTGCGGCACCGGCTGTAATTTTTCCTGGTCAACCACAGCCCAACCCGAAAGGACATGCTAATGCTGTGATACTGAGAAGTGGAAAAGAACTCGACGAACCTGTTGACCCGAGACTAGAAAATCCAGCCATGTACCAAAAGTAGAGCGAGTCGCCTGAACAAGCCAATGAACCTAGAGAAAAAGCAAAGGAAAGCGAAACGCAAGAGGCAGTGGAGCAAGAGAAGCCTTATGTACCTCCACCACCTTATAAACCACTAATCCCGTATCCTCAGAGACTTATGAATTCCAAAATGATGGGCCAGTTCAAGAAATTCGTTGAACTTCTGAAACAACTCAATATAACAATACCTTTTACATAAGCCATCACTCAGATGCCCTCGTACGCTAAATTTCTTAAGGAAATCCTATCCAACAAGAAGAAGATAGAGGATAACGAAATAGTTACACTCACTGCCGAGTGTAGCGCGATCATTCAAAACAATATGCCTCCTAAGCTAAAAGACCCAAGTAGTTTCTCTATACCTTGTAATATTGGAATATTTGTCATAGACAAAGCTCTATGTGACTTAGGAGCAAGCATTAGTGTCATGCCCTTATCTATTTGCAAAAAGCTAGAGATGGGAGAACTCAGACCCACGAAAATGTCCGTCCAATTAGCCGACCGATCGGTTAAATACCCTGTAGGTATACTGGAAAACATTCCAGTTAGAATAGGTCAATTTTATATCCCTACCGATTTCATCATCATGGACATAACCGAGGACTCAGTTACCCCTATCATATTAGGAAGACCATTCCTAGCCACAACTGGAGCTATAATTGATGTCAAGAAGGGCAGATTAACATTCGAAGTCGGAGAGGAAAAAGTGGAATTCATCCTCACTCAATTTCTACAAGCACCCGCCATGAATGACACATGTTATTTACTCGATATTAGAGACGAGTGCGTGAGAGAAATGGAAGTTGAACAAACCACATATTCCGAAATAATGAAAATTGAAACCCCTCTGATATTCGAAGACGACAATTGGCGAGAACCATATAAAGATGACAGTCTAAGCGAAAGTCTAGCACTTACACCCGATCATATGCCATGTTCCAAGAAACCAAAACTAGAATTGAAATGTCTACCTAAAAATCTACGATACGAATTCCTTGATACTGAACAAACTCGACCTGTAATAGTGAATTCCAGTTTAGGAATGCTCGAAACTCAGAAACTTTTAGACGTTCTAAGGAAATACCCTACTGCGTTAGGTTACAACATATCAGACTTAAAAGGAATTTGTCCTTCAATTTGTATACACCGTATTCTATTAGAAGAGGATTGCAAAACCTCTCGAGAACCTCAAAGAAGAATCAATCCGATTCTAAGCACTGTAGTCAGAGATGAAATCAAAAAGCTAATGGAAGCTGGAATTATATACCCGATCTCCGACAGTAAATGGGTTAGCCCAGTGTATGTCGTACCTAAGAAAGGAGGTGTCACTGTCGTGAAAAACGCACAAGGCGAATCGATAACACAAAGAGTAGTTAGTGGACACAGAGTGTGCATTGATTATCAAAAACTGAAAAAAGCTACTCGGAAAGACCATTTTCCTTTACCCTTTATTGATCAAATGTTAGAACGATTAGCCAAACACTCCTATTTCTGCTATTTAGACGGTTATTCCGGATTTTTCCAAATTCCGATTCACCCTGATGATCAAGAGAAGACTACATTCACGTGTCCCTATGGAACGTTCGCGTACAGATGAATGCCATTTGGATTATGTAATGCTCCCGCAACTTTCCAACGATGTATGATGGCCATCTTCGCAGATTTCATTGACAACATTATGGAAGTGTTTATGGACGACTTCTGTGTGTGGACAAAGCTTTGAAGGGTGTCTATCTAATTTAGAAAGTGTTTTAGAACGATGTGTGAAAGTAAACCTTGTGCTCAACTGGGAAAAATGCCATTTCATGGTCAGAGAAGGAATCGTACTTGGACATGTTATTTCTAATAAAGGAATTGAAGTTGATAAAGCTAAGATAGAAGTGATTAAAGAACTCCAACCACCAAAGACCGTTCGAGAGATACGAAGTTTTCTAGGACACGCCGATTTTTACCGACGCTTTATTAAAGATTTCTCGAAAATTACAAAACCACTTACCGGTCTATTAATGAAGGATGCTGAGTTCATATTCGATGACGATTGTCTTAAAGATTTTGAAACCCTTAAAGCCGCACTTATTTCTGCACCAATCATGCAACCGCCCGATTGGAGGTTACCTTTCGAAATCATGTGCGATGCAAGTGATTACGCTGTAGGCGCAGTTCTTGGACAAAGGAAAGATAAGAAACTTCACGCAGTTTACTATGCCAGCAGAACGCTAGACTCAGCTCAGATGAACTACGCCACCACTGAAAAAGAACTCTTAGTCGTGGTCTTCGCGCTTGACAAATTCCGTTCTTACCTTGTAGGAGCGAAAATCATCATTTACACGGACCACGCTGTTATCGGATATTTACTTGCCAAGAAAGATGCAAAACCCAGACTCCTCCGATGGATCTTACTTTTACAAGAATTCGATTTGGAAATTAAAGATAAGAAAGGAACCTAAAACGTCGTAGCAGATCACTTATCCCGTTTAGAAGGTATAAAACCCAAACAAGTGCCAATTAACGACGATTTTCCGTATGAACATCTGATAGCACATATGATAAGCGACCTAGCTCAATTGAATTTAAATAAACCAGAAGCTAAAGAAGTCGTGGAAGCCATCGACATGACCATAGGATTGCCTTGGTATGCTGACATCGTTAATTATTTAGCTGTCGGAGCGCTTCCACCTGACTTAAATTACCAATAGAAAAAGAAATTCTTCCATGATCTCAAGAGTTACTATTGGGACGAACCACTTTTATTTAAACGGGGACCTGATGGAATTTTCCGCCGGTGTATACCCGACGAAGAAATAGAAAACGTCATTTCCCATTGTCATTCATCTCCTTGTGGCGGACATACTAGCACCTCTAAAACGTGTGCCAAAATTCTCCAAGCCGGCCTTTTCTGGCCTAACCTGTGGAAGGATGTCCACATCGCTGTTAAAAACTGTGATCGATGCCAACGCACCGGTAATATTTCAAGACGCGATGAAATGCCTCAGAAAGGAATACTTGAAGTTGAAATCTTTGATGTTTGGGGAATAGATTTTATGGGACCTTTCCCATCTTCTTTTGGAAACAAGTTTATACTCGTCGCTGTCGATTACGCTTCAAAATGGATCGAGGCAATAGCTTCTCCTACAAATGACACACGAGTAGTGATTAAGATTTTCAAGAATATAATTTTCCCGTGTTTTGGTGTTCCCCGACTTGTTATCAGTGACGGTGGATCTCATTTTATTTCGAAGATATTTGATAAATTACTATCTAAATATGGAGTAAAACACCGCGTAGCAACACCTTACCATCCGCAAACTAGTGGACAAGTCGAAGTTTCGAACAGAGAGATTAAACAAATATTAGAAAAAACTGTCATGATATCTCGAAAAGATTGGTCATCCAAGCTTAACGAAGCTTTATGGGCTTATAGGACGGCTTACAAGACTCCTATCGGAACTACACCTTTCAAACTTATTTATGGAAAATCATGTCATCTCCCGGTAGAATTAGAGCATAAAGCTTATTGGGCGATAAAGACACTCAATATTAATTACACTCCTGCTGGCGAGAAACGAATCCTCGATTTACATGAACTGGAAGAATTAAGACTAGACGCTTACGAAAACGCTAAAATATACAAAGAACGAACTAAAAAATGGCACGATCAGCGTTTATCTCGAAAAGAATTTAGTGTGGGAGATGTCGTACTTTTATTTAATTCTAGACTTAGACTCTTCCCTGGAAAACTTAAATCTAGATGGTCCGGTCCTTTCGAAATTACAAGAGTTTTCCTAGCGGAGCGGTAGAAATCAAGGATAGAAATAGCGCCCCGTTTATTGTAAACGGGCAGCGGTTAAAACAATATCATCGTATAGTATACAAATAAGCTTACACTCGTAGAACTGCACCCTATTTCTCCCAACTAATCTTTCACTAGGTATTTCGTCAGGCTTATGACGTTAAAAACAGCGCTTCATGGGAGGCAACCCATTTTATTTGTTTTTACCTGCTATTTTGTTTGTATTATTTGTTTTTGCTTGCTATATAAGTATTTTTCATTTTTTAAAAACTTTTATGAAACTGCTGCTGATTTCAAAACAATTTCACTTGCCACAGGATTTCTGAATAGTCTTTTTCTCTTTACTTTCTCCTCTACTCTGTTTCCCCGCTTTATTTTTGCTATGGCTCCTCCACAGAACTTTATGGAAACCACCTTTAGAGGTAGAAACCAACGAAGAAGATTTGAGGCTTTGTCTCAGCGAGACATCAGTTTAACCCTGTATCATGATGAACCCACTATGGACTCTTTAGGCATTACTGACAGTGTGTACTACATGTTTAACCAGTTGGGATGGGATAAAGCCCACCTGAAAAATAGGTTTGTCACTTACCGATAGCTTACCCTCGAGTTCTTGAGTTCTCTAGTTTACATCCCTGAACACGGTGTCAGAGCCCGAAAAGGAATCATTACCTTCAGACTTTTTGGTATTGAGTTCACCTATAACCATAGGGACTTAGCTGCTTTATTAGGATTCCCCAGCGGACCCTTAGCTTTTACTACCCCTGAGGCCGATTTATTGGATTTTGAGCTGGATTACTTCTGGGGTACCTTAACCGAAAACTATCACCCTGACCCAGAAAGTATGGATAACAATGAGATACATAACCCAGCCATCCGTTATTTCCATAGGATCCTTGCCCACACTTTGTTTGGAAAAGAACAAAATCAAAATGTTGTATCCAAGGATGAATTATCTCTGCTTTATTGTATGAATCTAGGACGCCCTGTCAATGTTGTCCCACTCCTGATGAAGACCTTTACCCGCATTAGTGAGGACCCTAATGTTCCTGTCAGTGTGGGAGGATTAGTTACAATGATTGCACATGCTCTTGGACCTCGTCACCAACTTAATAACTGTGCACCATTTGGATTAATTAGGCCTATGAATATTGATTTCTGTTTCAACAACCGGATAATAGGAAATTTAGGCCCTGCACCTTATGATTACCTGATCAGAAACGAAGTTGTTACTCTTTTTACCCTTCCGAACCATGCCCGAATAAGTGTCCATAACCGGGAAAATTGGTTGTACGAATTGAATCCACTCGATCATCCTTCGACACCAGAAACACCATAATCATATTTTGTTGCTAATAATTTCATGTCTGAAAACGAAACAGATCCTGAAACTCCTACTGGTTACCATGACTTTACAAATATGGCTGAAGCACAAGTAGCCCCTGATATAAACCAAGGAGGATATACTACACAATTAAACACCATTCTGACCACTTTGGATGCTTATAAAACTGACATTGATGGAATAAAGAATGAGTTGAAGACTATGCGTTTGGATCTTATTGGTTTAACTGACATCTCGGTGGAGCAATTCTATAACATCACCCAAGCTTTGGAAATATTAAAAGAAAAGATTGGATGAAGCAGTTTTTAGTTTCTTAGTTTTTCAGTTTTCAGTTTTTCAATTCTTAGTTTTTAGATTTTTTTCCATTCTGCTTTGTTTCTAGATAGTTTCAATTTTTTGTTAAATTACTGCATTTCAATTTACAAGTCATTTATTTTCTGTCAAAAAGAACAAGTGACTCAATTTGAATTAATGCAATTGTTTGTTTTCAATTTTAAAACTTACAATCATTATGCTGCTTACAATGTTTTATGGTTTTCTACTCTATTGCGAATTATATATATATTGGATTATATGTTGAATAAATTAATGTTGTGTTTATGTTGGAATGCCTGAGATGTTCTGCCTGCTATAAAAATATATACTTTGTGCAATTGTGTTCTGTTCTGTTCTGTAAAAATTTGCAAAATTTGTAGCTGTCACGATCGTAATCCATCCCCCACGACCGTCACGCGCCTTTCAGAGCGTTACGCTCGTCAGCTTGGTGTTACGACCGTAACACGGGCTACATCAGTAACCCTGTTAGCAGAACGTTCCCTTTTCTTCTTCCCTCAACCTTTCTCTCTTCTTCTTCCATAACTCCCCATTAACCCCATTCAACCCACCATTAACCATTGTCACTCAAACACTCTTGCATGCAAATGGCGAACAATCTCCAACCCATTCCTGGCATTACCCTACGAAATGGCGAAGCAGGTGAAACTCAGCGCACACGGTTCCTGAAGTTCCAACGCCGAGGAATCCATCCTACGAGGTTCGTCGACATTGACTGCCTCCGAAACCTTGGGTTACTTGAAAGTGTCCAACACCTACTACAGAATGTCAACCTTTGGACCCTATGTAGCCAGCCACAACCAACATACGAGAATCTCACCCTTGAGTTCCTCAGTTCATTTTGCTACATCACTCTAAACGGCCCAAGAAATCAACTTACCGGTGTGGTAAGGTTCCGCATTTTCAGCACCGAATACGAATTCCCTCAGAATGCATTCGGTCGCCTACTAGACTTCTGTACTGATGAAGGCGCTCACCTACGTGTGCCCGACACCTTTCATGAGGAATCCTTCAACCTTTGGCATAACTTGACCAATAATCGGGCTGATTCATACGATCACCTCAATGCTACCCAAATCCATAACCCCGCCATTCGCTACTTCCACCGCATCTTATCCAACACAATCTTTGCAAGGGATAGTAACCACAAGCTCAACTCCAAGGAGCTATTTTTCATGCATTGTGCATTCTCGGGTCAGAAAATTAATGTCGCACCTTTCCTCCTGGCTCATATTCACTCCATCTGCACCAGAGGCGGAAAACCTTTCTATTTCGGAGGGCTTGTCACTTCTCTTGCTTTAGCACTAAACCATGGTGACACCCTTGTTCATCTGCCATCCCGACCACCGGTTCTGCTTACTTTGGATCATTGCAAATCGGCCCACCTCATCCACGAGCGGGACGACGGAAGATTTCATCCAGTGATACAAAACCGAGTTTACACTAACATTGTTTTGCCTTGCAGGGACCGAATCGACCCTCAGAACCGAGCCAACTGGCTATTTAACCCTGAAGGCCCTGCTGCTGCTCAAGAAGAACCCCATGTCGGCCCCGCTGATGAGATGCAGGAAGAACTGGATCGAGCTGTTCCCGTGCCTGACATTCCTGAGTCGTCCTCTTCTGCACCACCTCCTTTTACTATGGAGGACGTCCTCAGAGCCCTCCATCAGCAAAATCAGATGGTTGTAGCTCTTGAAAGGAAGCATCAGGAGCGTTTCGACGCCTTACATCAGCAAAATGCCCAAATCTTGAGTGGTCAACGCTCGACGAATGAAAGGCTTGATGAAGTGCTATGCGAGCTTAATGCTTTAAGGATGGATGTTACATCTCTTGGACCCCAGGGCACTGACTCTGAAGCTACTCCTTCCAGACGGTCACGAACCCGAAGCCGCCGTGGTCGCCAGTAGTTTTTCCTTTTCTTGTTGTTTTCCTTGTTTTTCCGATGTATTTTTCATTTAACCTCGCCATTATATCATAACATTGAGACAATGTTTGATATAGTGTGGGAGGAGCACTGCATTCTTAATTTCAGAACGAGTAATTTCGTTTCTATTTCAGTTATATTTCATTATTTCATTTTCTCCCCGTTTTATTTAGCCATACCAAAAATTTTCGCCTTTTATATTCGCATAACCGTTAGTTACCTACTTTAACTGAAATCTTAGTTAGAAGGCCGAGAGCGATCCAACGAGAACTATACGATTATGACACCTTCGACTCCCTACTTACGCGAATCGTCTCCATTTTCATTATACCGATACTTTGAGTTTTAAGTCTTAAATTAGCCCCCAGTAGTTTATATTAGCAGTCAGCACCAGTCTTAACACAAACCACGTGGAAAGTCGATGAACATAAGTGGATGATCTTGCAAATTGATTTAAATAGAATGTTACATGCTTTAAGGAAATAGGTATTGCATCAATTAAATTGGGCGATCCTCACCCGATCGTTTAATCCAACAGATGCAAAAGCTTCTACTAAGTAACATGAGAATCCATTGTCTAGGTGGTTCAGAAGCATCTGGTACTGAACTCGGTAGGGCAGACTACGGTCGGATCCCCCGCATCTTGCAATTGGATAAAATAGGTTGCCACATAATTGTGCCAGAAACCGTCGTGTTTTGATCAGAACCACTAACCGGCTATTCCACCACGTGCGTGCAAGGATAATGGGCTTAATGTGATTGCACAAGAACGAAACCGGGTAAAATATGAACGAGAAACCTTGAGTTGAATTATAACGGTATAATTGGACGTTTCGTTTAAAATGGATATTCGTCGACTAGCTTGTTGCTGGTATCATTTACGTATCGTTGTTGTTTCATTCGATTTTCTCGGCCGAACTAACTTAGGATTTCTTGTAATTATTTGAAAACGAAAGGTATACTAGTTATGTGCGTTTATAAAAACGTGTCTGATGTTTTTAATTGATTATTTTGCTTGAGGACAAGCAAAGGTTTAAGTATGGGGGAATTTGATAACACGAAATTGTATCATTTATTTTCCATGAAATTTACCCGTTCTGTATTATTTTGACCCGATTAACTCCCGAATATTTCGAGTTTGTCATTACTTTTTGCAGGTATTCATAACTCAGCTCAAAACAGAAGAAAACATGAAACAATGCAAGAAAGCATCAAAAGAATAGAAGAAAAAGATAAATCTGTCAAGAATTATAGATTTTGTAGTTGTGACGGTCGTAACGCATATGCCACGACCGTAAGCCATCATGAAGCGTGTTACGACCATAACACATTGGCCATGACCGTAACACGGGGAAACACCAAACCTGCTCGTAACGCCTCAGTAATGAATGTAATGCGTATATCAGTTAATTGAAAGTGCAGATCGTGGCAAAGCAAAACAGAAGGAGTTTTCAAACTCCTTATTTCTCTCCAGTCAAACCCCACGTTCACCACTTCTTCCTCAACTACCCACGTTCCTACATTTGTGGAGATTTTTAAGGAAAGCTTCGTTACAAGTCTTCAAGCCAACTGCCAAATTCATTCCTCTATAAATACCTCAACATTCAACGTTAGAAGGACAAAGATTTTTACAGTTTACTTGTGCGGAAGCTCTGCCGAAATCAAAACCATTATTCCTTCAGTTGTTATTTTTCTGCATTTGTTTATTTCCGTTCTTTTAATTTCATTGCCCAAATAATAATTTTCCAACATCAGGGAATTATTATCATAGTTTAGGATTTATTATTCAAGCCACAGAATTTGTCATATTACCGATACCAAGTCCGAGTTTCCGATTTGTGGAAGAGGGATTGAAGTATTGGCTTTATTTTCAGGTTTCTATTTTGCAATTGTATTACATACCTTTTAATTAATTAATGCATGTTTAATTTATTATTTATAATGTCCAATCTATATTTATTTGTTTTTATTTCCATTACGTTCATTATAATTTCCATGGCTAGCTAAACATTTAGTGTCAGTATGGGATAGTAAGAGACATTAGGCATCTGATCAAACTTAGGCTAAAACTTTAATCAACTTAACTCTGGTTATAACTTTTTATGCTTAAAAATAAAACCTTTGTTACGAAAGTAAGAAGAGTAAATAGGTTAGATCGAGACCACGAAAGTGTGAGGTTTTTAACCGGATAGCTAAAGTTAGGCATTTGATTTAAATACAGTGAAAGCGCTTTAAACCAAATTAGAATTAATTAAGTTTCCAAAAAATACTTCTAAACACTTATAGGCTAGCGAAAGCAGGTATAGGGCTTTAGACGTATAATCCGAGATAAGACCATGAAAGTGTGAGTTGAGGGTTTTTAAACTGATTAATTCTACAGATAAACCAAGTTGACCATCCTTATATGCCTAGGTCCGATTAGATCCTTTAGGTCGACTCTATTGCATACCGACCATTTCATTTTATAATTACTTTAAAAATCAATTAGTTTACCTTCCTTAACCTTCCCAAAACCAAACGTACAATTTCCGCCTTAGCTAAACCAACCTGTTTTACAACACTAGAGTGATTACAAAGTCCCTGTGGATTCGACAATCTTTTATTACTACCGCGATAGGCTGTGCGCTTGCAGTTAAGATACCGTCAGACATTAAGTCGATCGCAGACACATCAAGGTGGCTGACCATGTACTCCTCCTCCCCTTGAACTGTTACAATCTTTCCTCTGACCGGGTACTTCAACTTCTGGTGGAGCGTTGAGGTTACAGCTCCAGCTTTGTGGATCCATGGACGACCCAGCAAACAAGAATATGACGGCCGAATGTCCATCACGTAAAATGTAGAGTTGAAGACCTGAGAACCGACCTTGATTGGAATATCGACCTCACCATGCACCATCCTCTTAGACCCGTCAAAGGCCCGAACAACAATGTTACTTGGTTTTAGCTCCAAACCTTCGCAATCCAGCCTGTCTAGAGCTTTCTTGGGCAAGACGTTCAACGAGGAACCAGTGTCAACCAACACATGTGCAAGAGTAGTGCCCCTGCATTCAATGGAGACATGCAGGACATCATTATGGTTCTTCCCTTTAGCAGTTAGATCAGCGTCGGAGAAACCCAAACCATTATCAGCAGTTAAATTGGCCACACAATCGGTAAATTGATCAGCTGATGTCTCATGTGGTATGTAGGCCGTCTTTAGGAAGGTAATCAGAGCCTTGGCATGGGCCTCTGAACACAGCAGCAGTGATAACATAGAAATCTTGGATGGGGTTTTCCCCAGTTGCTCAACCACATTATAATCACTCTTCTTGATGATCTTCAGAATCTCTTCCATCTCCTGTTTGGAAGCTTCAACGTTGATTGTCTTTGGCGCCTTCGTCTGGGCAGGCATATCAGTAGCGATCCCTTTGCCCCGAGCGCTAGATGACTCGGCGACAGGGGTAGGAACAGGGACTTGATCAGAAATGGAAGAAGGTATACTTGCAAGCTTAATGATAATAGGTCTTCGGACAGCTGGTGGAGAAATATCAGGTGAGAAAAGTCTACCGATGCGGGTGACTTTAGCAGGCTTGGTAATGTTATTGACGCCAGTATCAAACTCTTGCTTAACTCCGAGAACATAAACATCTGCCCCATAGTGCCAAGGGACAGCTTTGTCAGAGGTATAGGGGATGGGCCCCGGAACAGTGATGATTATGGGTGTGGTCTTCGGAACATATGTAATTCTAACAGGCGTCCTCGAGGGAGCCATGGAAGAATTGTCGAAAATGGTAATGATTGAAACTTCTTCAGAATGAACGGGTAGAACAACAGTCTTTTCAAAAAGAATCTCTTTACTATCCATCAGGTTTTTGATACCTGACTTCAAAGATGGGCAACCAGTAGGTAAAGCAGAACACATAGGGCAACCTTCACCACAGCCCAGAAATAAACCGGCTAGCAACAGGTCCTTCTTGATAGTCATCAGAGGGGTAACAACATCATCCACAGAAACTACGAACAAGTCTTCCTCTACAGCATTTACTCCATGTTTGGGCATGGGAGCAGTCACGACATTAGGCCTCTCGGGCGCCTCAAACTTGATCTCCTTTGCATCAATTAAGTCTTTCACCTTGTTTTTCAAACTCCAACAATCATCTGTATTATGCCCTAAGCTATCAGAGTGAAAGGCGCAACGGGCATTAGGTTTGTATTTCGGTGATGCAGTATTTTGATTCTTTGGAGCTTCTCTTAGAGTTACCAGATTAGTCTTCAGCAACTGTGGCAACATCTGAGACAAAGTCATGCTGAGACGAGTAAATTGCCTTCAAGGTCTCTCGTCCCTTTGTTGGTTGTAATGCTGAGGAGCACCAACAAGTTTTGAGATAACAACCGCATTGTCAGCTTGGCGGTGTTCAGGTCTGCTTTGTCTTCTTGAACTGTAGACAACACTGGATTCTTTCTTAAACGGTCTCTTCTCGGTGCTCGAGGAGGCACCCTTCTGTATTTTTCCAGCCTTAATTCCAGCTTCAATCCTCTCACCAGTCAAGATAAGGTCTGTAAACCCGGCTGAAGAGCTTCCAATCAAATGGTTAAATAATGGACCGGACAGGGTCCCCAAAAACATATCAACAAGTTCACGATCAGCTAAAGGTGGTTGCACCCTTCCGGCAAGGTCTCTCCATTTTTTAGCATACTCTTTAAATCCTTCGCCCGTCCCTATTGACATACCCTGGAGTTGGGTACGTGTAGGAGCGAGGTCGGAATTATACTGATAATGCTTAAAGAATGCAGCAGCCAAATCCTCCCAGCTGCGGATACTGGCTCCATCCAACTGATAGAACCACTCAAGCTGAGTCCCTGAGAGACTTGTGGGGATTCACCACCCCAGATGATAAACCCAAATCTCCGAAGTCCAGACCGGGCACCTTTTGTACTTCCATAGAGTTTAAACGGTCTTCCAGCTGTTTGTACTTATCCTCAGCAGGAGGATATTGTTCTTCATCATAGTCCGTCTCGTTGTCGGAGACTTCAGGGCTAGGAGCCCTCCTTTCTTGTGGACTGTCTTTCTCTCCAGACAGGGTGGCCAGATCAATTTCATTTTGCAGCCCGTTTCCAAACCTGCGTCCAGTGTTGAACAGGACGGTCCTCTTCTTCTTCTTCTTCTTTTTCAGAAGCAGGGTCTTCAGGTCCTGCTGACCCTTAGCTAGATTCATGACCAACTCTTGAAATTGGGCATTCTGGGCCTGGAGGGCCTTGATATCTTGCTCAGTGGAAGTTTCAGCAGACATGTTGATTGTTGAAATAAATAGCGAAGAAGATAAGAGACCTGTGAAAGGGTACCTGTTATGCATATGATGAATGGTATGCTATTTATGCAATGCATTCAAGGGTTCAAAAATTCAAATTTGTTACAGACAAAAGAGAACACATGTCACATTAAGAAGCAATTTGTTAGTACATAAGTGCCCCATGGGCGAAATATTAAAAAATTCTTAATGTAAAAAGACATTGCGCATCCTCTTTAGAGCGATGTAAGTGTTGAGGGTCTCCTCCTCGTGAAGTCGGCGGGTAAGCTCCAAAACCTTCTTTTCACTGGCATAGAAGTTAGCTTCAAAAGTATTCCGCTCTTCCTTGAGTTGGATCCAACTCTTTTGCATTTCTTCCCATGATGTTGGCATGTCAGGATGTAGGATGGCGTATGGAACCTCTCCTTCCATAACAGGCTCTTTGATCAAGGGGAGAATGTGAGGATATGGCATCATAAGATTCTGGGAGCGGCTTCGTACCCACTTGAGGTAAGGCTCAAGGGGGATAGAATTCTTGTGCCCCAGTGTCTTACTATCCAATCTATTAGGCATCCTCCAAGCTCTGATGAACCTTTGTCGAAGTCCTTGCGCATCGTTGTCGAAGTCAAAAACTAGGTCAGGAATCAGCATGTCATGAGGGCCATCCCTCCGAGCATATCCAAATTGTCTCAAATCTAGACAAGGGTTGTAGGTAATGCCTCCCCTAATTCCCAGTAATGGAACATTAGGAAATTCTCCACAACGATCAATGATGGTGACATTCTCTCTGGACCGAGAACACCAATGTACATCAGAATGTGTGAGGGTCATCAATCGTTGTGACCACCTTAAACCCTGCTCATTCTTCAAAACCGATTGTGGAAGGTGAGAAATAAACCACCTTTCTAGGAGAGGAGTACATCACATGAGAACACCTCTTTTCCTCATTGTTCGTGTGTAAAATGAGTGGAGGATGTCCCCAAGCAATGTAGGTATGGGATTCCTGGATATGAAAACCTTGACAGCATTCACATCTATAAGTTGATCGGGATTTGGGAACAAAACCAAACCATAGATAAGGAGTGCCACAATCTCTTCAAAGGCTTGTAGATCAAGAGAATTCCAGCATTCTCGTGCCTTCTCAAATAGAAACTTTGCCAAGAATCCTTTGATACCACTTTTGGTTTCCCAATGCCCTTTGATGTCGGATGGTTGTAAGCGTAATGCTTGAGCAACATCTTCAAGTTTTGGTTCCTTTTCCGTACCGTTGTAGGGTAGTTGACTAAGAATAGGAATTCTCAGGAGCTGAGAGAATTCCTCTAAAGTAGGCACCAATTGATAATCAGGGAATGTGAAACAGTGGTGTAGGGGGTAAAAGAACTGGAAGAGAACTTTCATCATGTCTTCTTCAATGTTGGTGTTGACCAAGCTGAGGAGTCTACCATGTCTTTCACTGAAGAGAGAATTCTCGGGAATCCTGGATGTAAGCTCTTTGAGTTGAGGAGGGACCCTTACAAGGTTGACTTGAATTGTTTTTCTGCAGAGAGACTCCATGTCCTACAAAACAAGAACAAAGATGAAGATCTAAACCCTTGAAATGGTTAGCAGATGCATATGATGCTTTATGATGTATGCAAAAACACATGTACAAGCAAATCACACAAAAACCCTAGTTTCAGGCTTGCAGGAGGTTTCATAGGTAAGTACCCTCTTGAGTGTAGTTGGCTAAAAACCTGTCTTATAAATAGTAACCGGGTTCTAAGGAGCTCAATATCATTGGATTGTTTTCTATGTTCATTGTTTTGGTTTAGCCACTGAACTAGCGACCAAAATATTCCAAGAAAACAATCCTCAATGAGTGTAGTATCGAGTATCTACCAACTTCGGACTGCACCAAAGTCGGTCATCTCACTACCCCTAAAAAGCCAAGATGGTCACGTAAGGTTCTAGGTCATTAGTGCTTAGTGACATCACTCAGCGGACCCGTATTCTCTTTGATTGACTCAAAGGCTACCGGTACTCACAAATATGTCGCACTAATATAGTTGTTGCTTCAACCGTGTCGGTATACCCCTCACAGTTTCCACAATGTATTGCTATCTATGAATGTTTCCCAAAATCCGGGTGGAGGATTTATAGATCTCCAATACAAGCCCACAAAATTAAAAGCGTACAAAGCAATACAAATGAAAACACAAGTGATCTAGTCCTAAGGTACACCTCACTTATAATGTCCCCAGCAGAGTTGCCAGTTCTGTGATCGGTGGGAACGAGAACTGACTGTTTTTTAATGCTGGTTCGCGTTTGCGTTTTATTTTCGCAAAGTGTCGCGGTAAGCAAGAGTCACCATCGTCTTTTATTTTATCCAACAAGGGAAAGGACAAAAGCACAGAAAAATTCATTTTCAAGATGTTTCTCGGGTTCGGGAGGTAGATTATAGAAAAGGAAGGTGTTAGCACCCTTTCTATCCGTGGTTATCCACAGGCTCTTAGGTACTTGCTCATTGTGTTTTCAAAAAGGTTTGCTTTTCTTTGTGATTGTGGGTTTTGAAAAAAGTTTTGTTTTTTGAAGAAAGTGTAAGTGTGAAAAGTTTTTGTTTTGTTTTTAAAAGGAGCAAGTACTTGAGAACCTCTACCTACTCAAAAAGGAATTTAATTGTGCAAATGTCCTTTAGACAGTGCTATCCCACTATTGAGAAGTAGGTAGCACCATCGTTGGAGTTTTTGGGTCAATTCGATTTAAGGGACTTGTGGTCACTAAAGCAACATTAGGACGCTTTAGTGGTAATCCTAATGTCTTAGATCATTTTTATCGAGGCAACCATTTCGAGGCAACTTATGATCTTGGGACAAAAAGGACGACCTCTAAAACATCCTATACTTAATGACCACATTTGAGGCAACCAAATGAGGTGTACCCTAGGAGTGGCATGTGCAAGTGTGTCAATTTTCAGTTATATTATCTTTGTTTATTTAGGTGTTCTACCATTTGTTTTTAGATCTTGTCATACAATCCTAGTTAGCATACATCTAAGCAGTTAATATATATACAGGAATTTAAAGTGCAGAAACCGTAAATACTACACTATTACAAGGCTTCGGGGAGGGGGATTATTTACATGTCCAAAAATTAGGGAAATAAAAGCAATAAAGTAAAAGTCTTAATTTAGGCTACCACAGACCAATAAGTAGTCACAATAAAATAAACGCGCGTGCATCTAGAAAATCCTAAGCATAAGAACTCCTTTTTTTTTGTTTTATTTTATTTTGGGAAAATGCTAAATGTTCAATTAAGTCAAATTTAATTAAAAAAATACTGATTAAAAATTTACTCTAAAACATACTTAATATTTTTGCATTTTTTGTTTATGAAAAGGATTGAATTTAAATAAATCCTAAGTCTACTGATTTTAAAATAAGAAAAAATAAGTTAAAATAATTAACTAAATTAAATCCTAATTCTAAGTTATTTATTTTTTTATGATTTTTATGTTAATTAAAAATAAACTAAAAGGAATAAACAAAAACAAAATAAACAGAGTACAAATGGGCCAGGCAGCAAACAAGAAAAAAAAGAAATATAATTCTGGAGGCCTGGGTCAAAAGAGGTGCAGGCTGTCTTTCGACCCAGTGAATGGGCTGGATCGAAGGTGCACGAGGGGCTGCACTCTGAGGGTGTTCGATCTGGACATGTCATCCTTCGATCTGGAAATCCCGGGTCCAATTCGAAACTTAAACTGCTGAGCTTCGAAGCTCTGAACAAGAAGATGAGCATATGGTTCCTGCAAAACGAAACACATATTAAAAGTCCAGGGGGGGACTTAACCCCCCTGGTTCGAATCTCCTCTTATTCGCACCTGCTGAATCTGGGTCTGGGTTTGTTTTATCCTGGGATTCGAAGGATAAACTCAGATTGTGCCCAAGCAATGGCACAATCTCAACTATGTGTTGTAGCTTATATGTAGCACATTAAATCATTCACAAACAGCAGTAATAATATGAATATGCAATCAAAATGAATTTAAAAATGAGTTGAGATTAGATTTTTTCTTTTACCAATCAGAATTGTTTCGATCTGTAGTTCTGAGGGTGGAGGTGTTCGCTGGGTGGCAGCTTTGGCTTTGAAAATTCTGGGCAGCGTCTCTCCAAGTCTTCTATTTTTCTGTATATTTTTTTCCGTGTCTTTGCAACAATTGTGATCTCTTTATATAGAGGGGGTGGAGGGGACAGGAAGACAAAGGTTTAAATGACCTTGATTATGTGCTTTGACAGCCATGAAGGAGGATTTGTAACGTTAATCATGTGTTTGAAAGCCATGAATGAGAGTTTGTAACGTTGGCTAAACACATGGGATTCTGTCCTTTTTTTAAAATTTTGAATGACAAGCAGCTGGCCTTCGAATGCTCCCTTTCGAATGGGCTGATGGCCTCCTTCGAATGCTCTTTGAAAACTTCTTCGAATGGACCCTTTGAAAGCTTCTTCGAATGTACCTTTTTGGAATTCCAATCAAAGGACACTGCTATAATGCCAATCGAAATACTTGTCCATAATGCCAGTCGAAATGCTTCTTCAGAGTGCCAATCGAAATGCTCCTTCAGAATTCCAATCGAAGGGTCTTTCAGAATGCCAATCGAAGTGCTCCTTCAGAATACCAATCGAAATGATCCTTCAGAATGCTAATCGAAATTCTCCTTCAGAATTCGAATCGAAATGCTCCTTCAAAATGCCAATTGAAGGATCTTTCAGAATGCCAATCGAAATGTACTTAGAGCAACACTCCAAATTTTTCTTTTTCCTTAGGCAAGAGTTTGTGATCAACCATGCAGGGGGGAGACTTTGGAAAACATGAGAGGGCAAATTTTGGGGTACAACACCATATTTCTCAAGACATGTCAAGAATAATCTCCAAATGGTTCAAGATTGCTCAAGAGTTGGACAGTCAAATCATCTCCTAAGGCAGTCAATCTCAAATTAAGGTTTTGTGTTTTATCAAGGTCCTCACATCTAAATGACCTCAAGTTCTACTCAATGTCCTAATATGTTCTCAAGGTCATCCATGTCAAATTTCAAGCCTTGCAGAGGAAGTTTGGTCAGTCAATTGCTCAAAAGGTCCAAAAATCGATTGTGCTAGGGCAAAAGTCAACTGTGACCTACAAATAGTCAAACCTCAAGATTTTTTGTCAACATTCTCATTTTGAAGGATAATTCATCATTTTATCAAGGTTTGATCATGATTCATCCAGGATTGCTCAAGATTCATCAAAATTTAAAAGTTGCTAAATTACGGTTTTGTAGGAAAAGTCAACTCAACTTTGACCAAGCATAACTTTCTCATAATTTATGAGAAATGACCAATCCAAAGCTCATTTTTAATAGAATGAAATTTCCTACAATCCATCTTCACACCCAAAGATCAAGAAATGCACTCACAAGAAGTTACAAATTTGGACATTATAGGTCATTTTTGAAAGTCAACAAAAACACATTTTTTCCCAAAGATTATAACTTGAGAAGGGTATATCAAAATCAGATGAAACAAAAGGGGTTTGTTATAGTACATCTCAAGGTTTCTAAAAAGTCCAAGAACACCTCCAAAAGTTCAAAATTGAAGGAGTTATGCATTGTTGAAGTTGGACATTTTTCCATATTGCCAAAAGTCAACTATCCCCAAGACTCCAAATTTTGACAAAAGGGCCCACTTTTTTCCACTTGATTTGATCTTGTCACACTACACACGTGTCCTATCTTCAATTTTATGCCCATTCATTGTTTTTTCTATTTTATTTGATTTTTATTAATTTAATTCATTTTAAATCAATTTAAATCTAAATAAAATCTAAAAATTGATAATTTGATATCTTTTTGATCATTACAGCTTTCAATTATCATGATGGACACAATCAAAATCGTATCAAGCTATCTTGTGCATAAAATATTTGATTTGAGACATTTTTGGAAGCTTGTTCATGGAAGATCAAATCATATCTTGAATCATCAATTCACATGGATTCAAGGCCCAAAATTAAACCTAATTACTTCTATTATACTCATACAATGCAAAGCATAAAAGGGGACGACCTGAAAGCTGCCAAATCAAAAATACCAAAACTTGAAAAAAGCTTGAAAAGTGAGAAACTGAAATCTTGGTTAGGGACGTTTTCAAGACCAAAACTCAACGTGGTGTTCTTGGTTGCCATCTGTGATCGGTGGATTTAGAACTGATTGTTTAACGCTGGTTCGCGAAATGTCGCGGAAGCAAGAGTCGCCACCGTATTTTATTTTCTCCAACATGGACAGGACAAAAGCACAGCAAAATTCCTTATGAGATAGTTTCTCGGTTCGGGAGGTAGATTTATAGAAAGGGAAGGTGTTAGCACCCTTTCTATCCGTGGTTATCCACGGGCTCTTAGATACTTGCTCATTTGTGTTTTCAAAATGTTTGTTTGCTTTTCAAGTGTGAGTGGGTTTGAAAAAGTTTCGTTTAAAGATTTCAGAATAACTCTTGTATCAGTCCTCAAGAGTGTTTGAAAAATTGTTTTGAAAGCTTTTTGAAAGTGTCGGTGTGAAAAGAGTTTTAATTGTTTTTTAGAGAGCAAGTATCTACGAGTCATCTACCTACCCTAAGGAATTAAGCTGTGTAGAAATCCTTAAGGTAGTGCCATCCCACCATTGAGAGGTAGGTAGCACCACCGTTGGAGGTATTCGGGTCAATTCGAGTTTAGGGACAGTGTGGTCATCAAAGCAACAGTAGGACACCTTAGAAGCTACCCTTATGTCCTTGATACTTTTTTATTCTGAGGAAACCGTTTCGAGGCAACTGGTTTCGAGGAAACTGGATCATGGACATAAGGACTTACTAAAACGTCCTATACTTGACGACCACGTTTCGAAGGCAACAGGTGAGGCGTACCCTAGAAGTGGTGTGTGAATTTGTGTGTTGTTTTCAGTTTAGCAATTATCTTTGATCATGGCATTGGTGAGCTACGCTTGTTTTTAATTAGCCATACATTCTTTCATGCAATTTAGAATTTAAGAGTGCGGAAATTTAAATGCGGAAAGATAAATCCTACGCTATTACAAGGCGCGGGTCTATACATCGCCAAAATACAAAGACCCGTTTGATAAAAATGAGGAAAGTAAAAAAAACCTAATTACTATTACAATCCTTGAGCAGTTACATAATATTCAAAAGAAAATAATGCGCGAAACAGAAATAAAATCGAACGTCCGAGGGTTTTGACCCTTTTGAAATTAAACGAAATTAAAGTCTAATGAATTATTTAATTAAAGAAAGGAAATTGTTTTTTATGTTTTTGGTATTTATGAAAATAAGGAAAATTAAAATTAGAAGGAAACCCTAGTTCTAAATATTTTAATTATTAATAAAAAGAAATATTAAAGTTACTCTAATTTACTAATTAATTAATATACATGTTTATTTACAAAAATAAATAGTAATTATAATAATAAATAATGAGAACAATAATTAATTAAGAAAAGGATGAAAAATGTCAAAAAACCCTAAGTCTAGATATTTTTTATTTATTAAGAAAATGATTAAAGTTTAAAACCTAAATTAACTAAATTAATTATTAAAATTTATTTACAAAAATATTTAAATGGTGAAATTAATAATAATTAAACATAAAACATTTTTTGGTTTCTGATTTTTATATTATGAAAATTATTTTTATGGTGAATTAATGAAAACAATCAAAACAATTAAAAAGAATTATAAACAAAATTGAAAAAATAATGCAAACCAGGGGGTATCAGGCCCAGAATGGAGGTTTATTTGAAGCAAATTTGGCCCATGAACACAAAGCCTGTTTGACCTTTCTAGCTTGAGTGTGCGTGGTTGACAGGGGTACACCCTGGAATTCGTTCAGTGGCCCTTGGATCAATCATCATGTCCACTTGGCAGGCCTAAGCATGGGCGTGTATGGTAAGCCTTTGGTTGAATGCTGCATAGGAACATGTTATAACAAAAATCATGGATTAAATGGGGGGACCTGGGAATCGAACCCAGGTCCCAATGCCTGCAGTACACGTCCCTTGCCAATTGATCTATTGCGTTCGTTTGTATATAATATAATAAAGAAACATAATATATAAAATATGCCCATTATGCTGAAATATTAAAAAAAACCGCGCCAAAGTTTGAACGCTCCTATCACGCTCAGACACCTCAGCTTCTTCTTCATCTTTTTCCTGTAAACATAAAACAAGTAGCGGGGGTTTTAAACCCCCACTAAATGGAAACTGTAAAAATAGCGATTAGAAGAGGAATAAATATAAAAAGGGCGCGAGGGCATCATTGGATTCGTCTTGTTGCCACGAATGTGTCCATACAGGTTTGGTGGTCTAATTTTACCCTATATGAGAAGCCCTATTTTGAAGCTTCTGAAACCCTAGGTTTCATCAATGGTGGATTTGGCTACAGGCAGTGTTAGTCCAATTAAATGTTACCAAAAGCTTCAGAAGATCATTATTAGTGTAAATCAACAATCAAAATATAACAATGATGCATAGAATGCAGAATTCGATTATGAAATTTTTTGTGAATAACACGATTCTGTTCTACCGTTTCCTTGGACGTGGAAGCTTGTTCTTGGTTGCTATAGCTTCCTAGCAATGTCAACAAGGTGTTGGAATAGGTTTTAGGCCTTGAGTGATCCTGCAAATGTGATTTCAGATTCCAAGTTTTTGTTGAAAATTTGCAATTTTGTTATGGCCCTTTTGCAGCGTTTTCGTGTATGTTTTTATTAGGTTAGGTTATGCATAAGTATATGAACGAAATTAGGTCAAGAAACAAGCCCATAAGTCCATGAATTGATGATTTCAATATTTGATTTTTTCCATATATTTTCCAATCTTTTTTCATTGAAATCTTTGCCAATCATGGATGATTTTCCTTTTTTGGATGTGAAACGACCTAGCCAGCTTGCCCTAGTATGATTTGCTGCACAAAAAGATTTGAAGAGCATTATTTGATATTTTTCTCATAATTAAATCTAATTAAATGAATTAATAAGAATAAAAATTCAATTAATTAATTAAAAATAAGAAAATAAATCATTTTTAGCTCAATGGGTCGTGCATAGTCTTTGGGTAATGGTTCAAGGAAGAATTTGAGGCCCATTATCAATTTTGAAGTGTTTTAGGCAAAGTTGACTTTTCAAAATTCCCAAAAATTTCCCAACTTCTCCAATGCATATCTTGCTCAATTTTGAAGCTATGATCATGTTCTTGGACATTTTGGAAAGGTCTTGAAGTCCTCTAACCAATGCATTTGGTCCCATGTCATTTTGATTTACCAGTCTCAAGTTATGGTCTTTGACTTAAAGTGCTATTTTGTTGACATTTGAAAATGACCTATAATGTTGAAATTGATAACTTTTTGTGAGAGCATTTCTTGGACTTGAAGTGTGAAGATGAGTTGTAGGAAATGTCATCCTCTTCAAAATGAGCTTTGGATGGGATTTTTATGATGAACCATGAAGAAGTTATGCCTTGGTCAATTTGCAGTTGACTTTTTCAACTGTCCAAAAATAGAAACTTTTGCATCTTGAGACTTTTTGAGCCATGCTTTTAGAATCATGATCAAGAATTGATCAAATGATGTTTGTGGCTTCAAAATAAGATGTTGACCAAAAATTTTGACTTTTGACTGTCAAATGACCATTTTGCCCCTACAGTTGACTTGTGGAGCAATTAGGGTTTTGACTGTGCAATTTGATGCTGTGAGTCTTGAAACTTGTCATGTGGATGCTTGACAATGTATCTAGGCATATGGGACTTGATTGGACCCTTGGGAACCTCAATTTCTTTGCAAGAACCAAAACCCTAATTTTTACTGTGTTAGGAGGCAATTGGACTGTGCAACCCTTGAGGGATTTTGAAGCTTTTGGAGATTGATCTTGGCAAATCTTGAAGAATATGGGAGGGCAAATTTTGGGGTACAACAGTTGCCCCTGTTCAATCTTCTTAGACCTGAGGATGTAGATTGGCTGGCGTGCCTTTCGTAATCCGAAGGTGGAAGATGATTGAACACTAGAGTACCCAGAAATTTGCACTCACATAGTAGAATGTCAGCAGTGTGATGGCGGGAATGGGCTTACAAATGCCATTTGGAGAGATAATGGATAGGAGGATGGGCTTATAGATGCCATCTGGAGCTGTTGGTATGTGGATGGGCTTATAGATGCCATCTAGGTGTCGATCGCGTAAGAGATTCCCTAGCGAGAACTTGCGTACCTGAGAAAGAAAAATAATTACCTGGCCTGTTACAGGGATTGATCCTCAAACTCTTTATGTAGATGTGCCCTGGCCGGATACAGGTATCAAGTCTATAATCAGTTACTCACAGATGTGCCCTGGCTAGATACATGAATCGAATCTGGAATTAGTCGTCAATAGATACACCCTGGCAAGATACAGGAATCAGATCTTCGAACTCTTCAGACGTGCCCTGGCAAGATACAGGAATCGAGTCTGGAATTAGTCGTCAACAGATACACCCTGGCAAGATACAGGAATCGGATCTTCGAACTCTTCAGACGTTCCCTGGCAAGATACAGGAATCGAGTCTGGAATTAGTCGGCAACAGATACACCCTGGCAAGATACAGGAATCAGATCTTCGAACTCTTCAGACGTGCCCTGGCAGGATACAGGAATCGAGTCTGGAATTAGTCGTCAACAGATACACCCTGGCAAGATACAGGAATCGGATCTTCGAACTCTTCAGACGTGCCCTGGCAAGATACAAGAATTGAGTCTGGAATTAGTCGTCAACAGATACACCCTAGCAAGATACAGGAATCGGATCTTTGAACTCTTCAGACGTGCCCTGGCAGGATACAGGAATCGAGTCTGGTATAGTCGTCAACAGATACACCCTGGCAAGATACAGGAATCGAATCTTTAGTTGCGACCGTTGATAGTAATCATCTTTGTATTGACCTTTGTCCTGAAATGACAAAACGTTAGTTGTATGCGATGTCATGATGTATGGCATGCGTGATGTTCTCAGAATAACTGAGATTGTATGTTCATGATGCGTATGTGCATGCTATAATGTATGAAGATATGATGTTCACGAATGTATTTTTGTCTAGGAAAATAAATCCTTGACGGGTGCGGGAACTCAAATCCTGGGCTTGATGTTGAAGAGTAGCGCTCTTTGTTTCCGTTGGGGATGATGGTTGCAAGAATACCGGTAGGAGAAGATGACTCCGTTGGGGACTAAACTTGGAGAATAGATTACTCTGCGGGGAGTGAACTCTGTGGGGAAAGAGAGGTACTTTACTGAAGTCGATAATAACTCCGCCGGGGATACCATTGATGTGTTATGTTGAAGGAATTGATGAACTCCGCTGGGGGATAGGAAGACTTCGTCGGGGACGATCTTTCCGTGACAATTGGCTGAGGATAACACAGTTATATCCTGGTGTGGAAATAACCTTCTGAATAAAGCCGGGGGAGCGTTCGTACTATGCGGGTGACAAGCTTCCAGAATCTACTGGGGATAAGCTTCCTGCTGGGGAGATGGATTCCACTTTCCTGGGGAAACTTTTCAGATTGGACTGGGGAATGGCTCCATTGAACGTCTGGTATACCGCCGGGGATGCTTGTTAAGAATGTTTGTATACTCCACTGAGGAATGTTGAGATCTGCTGGGGATACCCAATTTCCTTAAGGCTGACAGTGGACTAACTCTGCTTGGGGAGAGTATCGTTGACTTGCTGGCTCACTCTCTGGGGAATTAAGATATCTTGGTTACGCTCTTCAGCCGAACTTACCTTGATACCTTGGTGGACAGAGCAATTAGATCGCTTTAGACAACTCATTATTGCCCCTGTTTCTGATGTTACCTGTAATTAATCCTTTGTTTCGTATGCAAATATTTATGAGTTAGCAATTAGTGTCAAATGCATATATCACAATTGAACATTGGACGTTCTTCGCAAAACAAAACAGGAAAAGGAAAAACAAATGGCAATTGGTCTGAAAAGTGAATTTGTATTGATTTTTGAATTTGCCTGTAAATAGGCGTTTATGTACAAGAGGCTGACGTCCTAGCAAGAGAATGCCGCCGAATAACAGAGTTTATACAATTTTGTGAAAAGGGAAAACAAAACAGCTATGTGAAAAGAATAATCCCACTGGGTTCCAACTCTGTTATCGCCTTTATATCTTCGAGCGTCTCATCACTTGGCTGCTCGGTTGAAGATGAAGCTGATCGATCGATGCCGTTTGAACTTGATGTTGATACCAGATTCTGGATGCAAAGTAATCCAATGAGACATAGTATTACGCTTTAATCCCTAACTTTTTCCTGGACCGACCTTTCGGGTTTTCAGTCCACCGGGATACCCATTTTTGCCCAAGCCGCCTTTTCAGGTTTTCGACTTGCCGGGTGTACAGATTTTTTCATTTCATCCCTCATTTTTGCCCGAACCCTTTTGGTTCGCCGGGAAGCCCTAATTTTTGCCTAGGTGTGTCAACCTAGCGGGTCTTTTATCATGCGTAGTATCTTTTTACTATGTCTGCATTGGCGGGGTGAGGAAGGTCATCACCATCCATGGTGGTTAGAATCATGGCTCCTCCTGAGAACACATGTTTAACCACAAATGGCCCTTCGTACGTAGGGGTCCATTTGCCCCTGGGATCACTTTGAGGAAGAATGATGCGTTTGATTACCAGGTCCCTAACATGATACTCTTGTGGTCTGACTTTCTTGTTAAATGCCCTGATCATCCGTTTTTGGTACGTCTGACCATGACAAATAGCAGTGAGTCTCTTTTCGTCGATTAGGTTTAATTGATCAATTCGAGTATGGATCCAGTCATCTTCGCTCAAGTTTGCATCCTTCATTATCCGGAGAGAGGGTATCTGGACTTCAATCGACAAGACTACCTCCATGCCGTAGACCAAGGAAAAGGGAGTTGCCCCGGTTGACGTTCTTGATGAGGTACGGTACCCATGAAGAGCGAACGGTAACATCTCGTGCCAATCTTTATAGGTCAATGTCATCTTCTGCACAATCTTTTTGATATTCTTATTCGTTGCTTCTACAGCCCCATTCATCTTCGGCCGGTAAGGAGAAGAGTTATGGTGTTGTATCTTGAATTGCTCGCAGAGCTCAGTGATCATCTTGTTATTAAGATTGGTACCATTGTTCGTAATGATCCTTTCCGGGACACCGTATCGACAGATCAGGTTATGCCGAATGAACCGTGCCACGACGTTCTTGGTTACAGTGGCATAAGAAGCTGCTTCAACCCACTTTGTAAAGTAATCAATCGCCACCAGGATGAAGCGATGCCCGTTGGATGCCGTAGGTTTAATCTCACCGATCATATCAATGCCCCACATTGCGAAAGGCCAAGGTGCTGTCAAGACATTCAGAGGAACTGGAGGAACGTGCACCTTATCTGCATATATCTGGCACTTATGACATGTCCGAGAATGTTGGTAATAATCAGCTTCCATTGTGGACCAGAAATATCCTGCCCGAAGGATCTTCTTTGCCATGGTGTGTCCACTGGAATGTGTTCCGAAGGTACCTTCATGCAGTTCTGCCATGATCCTTTCTGCTTCAGTCTTATCCACACAACGCAGTAAGGTCGAATCATGGTTTCGCTTGTACAGAATGTCGTTGCTGAGGAAGAACTTTGCTGCGAACCTTCTCAGAAACTTTTTATCATTGAAGGATGCACCTTCAGGGTATTCTTGAGCTTCTAAGTACCTTTTCACCTCATGATACCAGGGTTTTTCAGTTACTACCTCAACCTCAAGATCAAAACAGTATGCAGGTTCGTCCAGTTTCCAGATAATGATCCGGGGAGCCTCATTGTCCCACTTGACTTTGAACATAGAAGACATTGTAGCTAGCGCGTCCGCCAACTGATTCTCCTCTCTTGGAAAGTGTTCAAAAGTGATCTCTGTGAAATGGGGGATCAATGTCAACACTTATTCTCTGTAAGGAATAAGATTCGGATGTTTCGTATCCCACTCGCCTTTGATCTGATTGATCACGAGAGAGGAATCTCCGAAGACACTCAGAAACTTGATCCTTAAGTCAATCGCAGCTTGAAGACCCATGATGCATGCCTCATACTCCGCCATGTTGTTGGTGCAGTTGAAACATAGTCGGACAGTAAGTGGAGTATGAGTGCCTTTGGGGGATATGATCACAGCGCCGATACGGTTACCCAAAGCGTTGGAGGCTCCGTCAAAGTGCATAGACCATCGGGATCCTTCCTCAGGTCCTTCATCCGGTCCAGGTACTTCACAATCAGTCACTATCATGATGCTCTCGTCTGGAAACTCGAAGTTCATTGACTGGTAGTCGTCTACTGCCTGGTGTGCCAAGTGGTCTGCCAATACGCTTCCTTTGATAGCTTTCTGAGTCGTGTAATGGATGTCGTATTCTGTCAAGATCATTTGCCATCTTGCTATTCTCCCAGACAGAGCAGGCTTTTCAAATATGTACTTTATTGGATCCATTTTTGAAATCAACAGAGTAGTGTGAGTCAACATATACTGTCTCAGCCGGCGAGCAGCCCATACCAAAGCGCAGCAAGTTTTCTCGAGCAGTGAGTATCGGGTCTCACAGTCGGTAAACTTTTTGCTAAGGTAATAAATGGCATGCTCTTTTTGGCCAGACTCGTCATGCTGCCCCAGCACACACCCCATTGAGCTGTCAAGTACTGTCAAGTATAGTATTAGAGGTCTCCCTTCAACCGGTGGCATAAGAATGGGTGGTTCTTGGAGATACTCTTTGATTCTGTCAAAAGCGGCCTGACATTCATCATTCCAACGTACTACCTGATCTTTCTTCAGCAGCTTGAAGATTGGTTCATAGATAGCTGTTAGGTGCGAGATGAATCGAGCCATGTAATTCAGACGTCCTAGAAAGCCTCTGAATTCTTTCTCTGTCTTGGAACTGGCATCTCTTGTATGGCTTTAACCTTGGCAGGGTCCACTTGAATACCTTTGTCACTTACGACGAAGCCTAGCAACTTTCCAGATCTTACCCCAAATGTGCACTTATTTGGATTCAACCTCAGCTTGTATAACTTCAGACGGCAAACAGCTTCTGTAGATGGTCAAGGTGTTCCTCCTCAGTTTGGGACCTTGCAATCATGTCATCGACATACACTTCAATCTCATGATGGATCATGTCATGAAATAAAGCAACCATGGCACGTTGGTAGGTTGCCCCAACATTTTTCAATCCAAACGGCATGACCTTGTAACAAAAGGTGCCCCACTGAGTAACAAAGGTAGTCTTTTCCATATCTTCAGGAGCCATTTTGATCTGATTATAACCTAAAAAACCATCCATGAAGGAGAACACCTTGTGCTGAGGAGTGTTGTCAACCAGAACGTCGATGTGAGGCAGGGGGAAGTCATCCTTGGGGCTCGCCCTGTTCAGATCCCTGTAGTAAACACACATTCGGACCTTAACATCTTTCTTTGGCACTAGAACCACGTTCGCAACCCACTGAGGGTAAGAAGTCACTGCAAGAAAACCGGCGTCAAACTGTTTCATAACCTCAGCTTTGATCTTCTCGGACATCTCTGGACGCATACGGCGGACCTTCTGTTTGACCGGAGGGCAGTCTTCCTTGGTAGGCAAGTGATGGACCACAATGTCGGTATCCAACCCAGGCATGTCTTCGTAGGACCAGACAAATATTTCCACATAATCATGCAACATCTGAATCAACCGTTGTTTCACGTTGAGCTCCAGATTGGCACCAATCTTAACTTCCTTTCTATCTGTCTCAGTACCCAGATTTATCGTTTCTACTGGCTCTTCATGTGGTTGAATGGCCCTCTCTTCCTGGAGTAACAGTCTTGCAAGCTCACCAGGCACTTCACAATCATCTTCACCTTCGTCTTCGGCTAAGTTGATCGGATTTTCGAAGTCATAACTGGAAGTAGCAGAGTCGTTACCAGTGAGATCCAGAGTGGATTGAAACCTGTATAGGTGAGTGTGTGTAAATATAGCTGTTTTGCAATATATAAAGAAAGAAAGGAAGGGAGCACAGGATTTGAAATGCGAAAAACGTCCAATGTCTTTATTCATGATATATGGAAATGACAAGTAATAAGCCCTCACAAATGAAGCCACGGTGCCCCGGGTAGGACACCGGGCCATAAAGTTTCAATTTATTGTTCATTACAAATTAAAAAACAAAGGAATTCTTTACTGCGTAACAAAAGTAACAGGTATGTGGTCTTTTGTAGTCCAATTATTCAGTCCACCGTCGGTCGTTGGGTAGATCCAGCTATCAAACTCTGATTCCTCCGCATCGCCTTCAATAGCATTCACTCCCGGGTTGGTGATGAACACGGGAGGTCTTCCGATCCTTGCTTTGCGTACAGCCCTCTGAGCCTCTGCAGTGAAACCCAGTCCAAACTTGTCAATCTTAGGAGTAAAATCAGGGAGCCTGCCCCAGTTAGCACATTCACCTTTCTCAATTACAGCCCGGGCGTCCTTTAAGGAGGCCATCTTCAAAGGAAAGTCTTCTTCAATTACTGTCTCAGCTGACGCCAATGTTGGAGGTACCTCTTCAAAATGTTGAAAGGGGGTTTCAATAAACTCCCCGTCCATCTCAATATACCGGAATGAATTCAGATGACTAACCATGTATTCTTCCTCCCCCTGCACTGTGACAATCTTCCCTTTGACAGGGTACTTGAGCTTCTGGTGTAGAGTGGAGGTCACAGCCCCAGCCTTGTGAATCCAAGGTCGACCCAGCAAACAGGAATAAGATGGACGAATGTCCATCACATAGAACATTGAATCAAAGACTTGGGAACCAACCCGAATCGGAATATCCACTTCACCATGTACCATCCTCTTCGACCCGTCAAAGGCTCGGACAATGATGTTGCTAGGCTTCAACTCCAGGCCCTCACAATCCAACCGGTCTAAGGCCTTTTTGGGCAATACATTCAGGGAAGAACCGGTGTCCACCAACACGTGTGCGAGAGTAGTGCCCCTGCATTCAATGGAGACATGCAGGGCATCATTGTGGTTCTTTCCCTTGGCGGTCAGATCAGCATCAGAGAAACCCAACCCATTGTCAGCGGTCAAGTTGGCCACACAATCAGTGAATTGGTCCGCAAATGTCTCTTGTGGCACATGGGCCGTCTTCAGAAATGAAATCAGGGCCTTGGCATGGGCCTCTGAGCATAGCAGTAATGATAGCATAGAGATCTTGGAGGGGGTATGCCCCAGCTGCTCGACGACGTTGAAATCACTCTTCTTGATGATCTTAAGGATTTCCTCCATCTCTTGCTGCGATGCTTCAACATTGACAGTCTTAGGTGCCTCCATCTGGGCAGGCATATCAGCAGTCCCTTTGCCTCGAGTGTCAGATGACTCAGCAGCAGGGGTAGAAACTTGATCAGCAGGGGAAACAGGCGCACTTGTAGGCGTGATGATAAGATGTCTTCGGATAACTGGTGGCGCAATGTCAGGCGAGAAGAGCCTGCCACTGATAGTAACTTTAGCGGGACCAGTGATGTTACTGATACCGGTACTAGTGTTAAACTCCTGCTTCACTCCAAGTACATACACATCTGCCCCATAGTGCCATGGGACAACCTTGTCAGATTTATAGGGGAGAGGTCCCGGAACAGTAATGATAATAGGTGCAACAGACATGATTTTAACGGGCTTCCTCGGGGGAGCCTTGGTATGATTGTTGAAGATGGTGACAACAGATACTTCTTCAGTAGGAACACTAGGAACAACGGTCTTCTTGAACAAGATTTCCTTGCTATGCATCAGGTTTTGGACGCCAGATTTCAGCAACGGACAACCAGCAGGGGCAACAACACACAGAAGGCAACCCTTGCTACAACCCGGAAATAAACCGGCCAGCAGCAGGTTCCTCTTAACAGTCAATAAAGGGGTAGCAACATCATCCACAGAAACGACATACAGGTCTTCCTCAATGGCATTTACTCCATGCTGGGGCATAGGAGCAGTCACAACGTTGGGCCTTTCAGGTGCCTCAAACTGTATTTCCTTCGCATCGATAAGGTCTTGAACCTTATTCCTTAGGGCCCAACAATCATCAGTAGAATGCCCCGGGCTATCAGAATGATATGCACTGTGGGCATTTGGATTATACTTCGAAGAGGTCGTGTTCACCACCTTCGGAGCTTCTCTGACGGTTACCAAGTTGGTCGATAGCAATTGCGGCAAGATTTGTGACAAGGTCATACTAAGCCGAGTATATTCTCTTCTGGGTCTCTCACCCCTTGGTTGGTTAGGTTGCCGAGGAGCGGCAGCAGGCTTTGCAATTACCACCGCGTTGATAGCTTGGCGGCGTTCTGGTTTATTTTGCCTTCTAGGCCCATACACTGCACTGGCTTCCTTCTTGAAAGGCTTTTTCTTAGAACTTGAGGACGCACCTTTCTGAATTTTCCCTGATTTCATGCCAGCTTCTATTCTTTCCCCAGTCAGAATGAGGTCTGTGAACCCTGCAGACGAATTGCCAATGAGATGATTGAAGAACGTCCCGGATAGGGTACCCAAAAACATGTCTACTAGTTCCCGGTCGGTTAACGGCGGCTGCACCCTGCCAGCCAGGTCCCTCCACTTATGCGCATACTCTTTAAAACCTTCTCTCGATCCTAGCGACATACCCTGGAGTTGGGTACTTGTAGGAGCGAGGTCGGCATTATACTGATACTGCTTGTAAAAAGCAGTAGACAAATCCTCCCAGTTACGAACCTTGGTTCCATCCAGCTGATAGAACCATTCGAGATGAGTCCCTGAAAGACTCTCCTGGAAGAAGTGGATCCATAAGTTCTTGTCCATAGTGTATGGTTGGATCTTCCACACATAAGATCTGTGATGTAGTTTAGGGCAGGACGCCCCGTCATACTTTGTGAAAGATGGTGCTTTGAACTTATGTGGGATCACCACACCAGAAGATAGACCCAAGTCTCCGAAATCCAACCCAAGCACTTGTTGAATTTCCATGGCATTCAGACGATCCTCTAACTGCTTGTACTTGTCTTCAGCTGGAGGATACTGCTCCTCATTGAAATCAGTCTCATTGTCAGAGACCACCGGACTAGGAACCCTTCCCCCCTGGGGACTGCCTTTTCCTACAGAAGAACCAGCTTGATCAACCTCATTCTGCAATGTGTTACCAAACCTCCGGCCAGTGTTGAACAGTACAGTTCTATTCTTCTTCTTCTTGACCAGCAGAGCCTTCAACTCCTCTTGACCTTGGGCTAAACTCATGATCAGCTCTTGGAATTGGGCGTTCTGAGCCTGGAGGGCCTTGATGGACTGCTCAGTAGATGATTCAGGGTTCATGATGCTGAAATAAACAGCAAAGAACATTAAGCAACCTGAAAAGAAGAGTACCTGTTATGCACATGATGCATGATATATGTTTATGCAATGCATTCAAGGGTTCGAAAGTTCAAATTTGTTGTAGACAAAAAGGAACACACGTTATCATTAGGGAATAACTGTTCAGTACATCAAGGCCTCATGGGCAAAATATTACAAAATAAATCAATCCCAAAAGACGCTGCGCATCCTCTTCGGAGCAATGTAAGTGTTAAGAGTCTTTTCCTCGTGCAGTAGGCGGGTGAGCTCCAAGACCCTCTTCTCACTAGCATGTAGACTGGACTCAAGAGAATTCCGTTCTTCCTTAAGCTGGATCCAACTTTTCTGCATTTCTTCCCAGGATGTAGGCATATCAGGATGTTGAATGGTGTAGGACACCTCTCCTTCCAATACTGGCTCTTTGATCACAGGGAGAACATGAGGATATGGCATCACTAACTTCTGGGAGCGGGCTCGTACCCACTTGAGATAAGGCTCCAACGGGATGGAATTCCTGTGCCCCAGTGTCTTGTTGTCTACCTTGCTGGGCATCCTCCAAGCTCTGATAAATCTCTGGCGAAGTCCTTGTGCATCGTTATCGAAGTCAAAAACTATGTCAGGAATTAACATGTCATGAGGGCCATCCCTCCGAGCATAACCAAACTGTCTCCAAGCCAGACACGGGTTGTAAGTAATACCCCCTCTAATTCCAAGTAAAGGAACATTAGGAAACTCCCCGCAACGATCAATGATAGTGACATCCTCTCTGGACCGAGAGCACCAATGTATATCTGCATGTGTAAGAGTCATTAATCGTTGTGACCATCTCAAACCCCGCTCATTCTTCAAAACTGATTGTGGAAGGTGCGAAATAAACCACCTTCCCAGGAGAGGAGTACAGCACATAAGAACACCTCTTTTTCTCATGGTTCGAGTGTAACATGAGTGAAGGATGTCCCCAAGCAACGTAGGTATAGGATTCCTGGACATGAAGATTTGGACAACACTGATATCTATAAGCTGATCGGGATTCGGGAACAACACCGGTCCATAGACAAGGAGGGCCACAACTTCTTCAAAGGCTTGTAGGTCAAGGGAGTTCCAACATTCTTGGGCCTTCTCAAATAGAAACCTGGCCAAGAACCCTTTGATACCACTTCTAACTTCCCAATGTCCCTTGATGTCAGATGGTTGTAGACGTAAGGCTCTAGCAATCTCTTCAAGTTTGGGTTCCTTTTCCGTACCGTTGTAGGGTAGTTGACTAAGGATAGGGATCTTCAGAAGCCGGGAGAACTCTTCCAATGTAGGCACCAGTTGATAATCCAGGAATGTAAAGCAGTGGTGCAGAGGGTCAAAGAACTGGAAGAGGACCTTTATCATATCTTCTTCAATGTTGGTGTTGACCAAATTGACGAGTCTTCCATGCCTCTCACTGAAAGAAGAGCTCTCGGGAATCCTGGAGATAAGCTCCTTAAGCTGAGGAGGGATCCTTACAAGGCTGATCTGAATTGTCTTTCTGCAGATAGTTTCCATGTCCTACAAAACAAGAACAAAGATGAAGATTCGAACCCCTGAAATGGTTAGTGGATGCATATGATGTTGTATGATGTTATGATGCTATGATAAAACACACCACAAATATTCACAAGAAGCAAACATGATAAGGCACACAAGTCACACCATAACCCTTAGAGTTTTAGGCCAGCATGGGGTCTGGGTATTACCCTCTTGAAGTTGGTGGGCTCAAAACCTGTCCTATCAGAAGTAACCGGGTTCTAAGGGTCCCAATATCATTGGATTACTTTCTGTGTTCATCGTTTCGATTTAGCCACTGAACTGGCGACCGAAATATTCCAAGAAAACAACCCTCAATTGAGTGTAGTATCGAGTATTAACCAACCTCGGACTGCACCAAAGTCAGTTATCTCACTACCCTAAAGAGGCCAAGATGGTTCAATTAAGGTTTCTAAGGTCAGTTGATGCTTCACGACACCACGCGGCGGCCCCGTACTCTCCTTAACTGGACTCAAGGGTTACCGGTACTCACCAAAGTGCCACATCAACGTAGCAGACTGCTTCAACCATGTCGGTATACCCCGCACAGTTCCCTCACAACCTTGTTGCTACTTTCTAAGAAGGTATCCCCTAGATCTGGGTTAGGATCTATAGAACTCCCAAGACAGTACCCACAATAATAAAGCAAATAATTCAGATAATTGAAAACACAAGTGATCTTAGTCCTAAGGTACACCTCACTTTATAAGAGTCCCCAGCAGAGTCGCCAGTTCTGTGATCGGTGGATTTAGAACTGACTGTTTAACGCTGGTTCGCGAAATGTCGCGGAAGCAAGAGTCGCCACCGCCTTTTATTTTCTCTAACATGGACAGGACAAAAGCACAGCAAAATTCCTTATGAGATAGTTTCTCGGTTCGGGAGGTAGATTTATAGAAAGGGAAGGTGTTAGCACCCTTTCTATCCGTGGTTATCCACGGGCTCTTAGATACTTGCTCATTTGTGTTTTCAAAATGTTTGTTTGCTTTTCAAGTGTGAGTGGGTTTAAAAAAGTTTCGTTTAAAGATTTCAGAATAACTCTTGTATCAGTCCTCAAGAGTGTTTGAAAAATTGTTTTGAAAGCTTTTTGAAAGTGTCGGTGTGAAAAGAGTTTTGATTGTTTTTTAGAGAGCAAGTATCTACGAGTCATCTACCTACCCTAAGGAATTAAGCTGTGTAGAAATCCTTAAGGTAGTGCCATCCCACCATTGAGAGGTAGGTAGCACCACCACTGGAGGTGTTCGGGTCAATTCGAGTTTAGGGACAGTGTGGTCATCGAAGCAACAGTAGGACACCTTAGAAGCTACCCTTATGTCCTTGATCCTTTTTTATTCCGAGGCAACCGTTTCGAGGCAACTATTCCGAGGCAACTGTTTCGAGGCAACTGGTTTCGAGGAAACTGGATCATGGACATAAGGACTTACTAAAACGTCCTATACTTGACGACCACGTTTCGAAGGCAACAGGTGAGGCGTACCCTAAAAGTGGTGTGTGAATTTGTGTGTTGTTTTCAGTTTAGCAATTATCTTTGATCATGGCATTGGTGAGCTACGCTTGTTTTTAATTAGCCATACATTCTTTCATGCAATTTAGAATTTAAGAGTGCGGAAATTTAAATGCGGAAAGATAAATCCTACGCTATTACAAGGCGCAGGTCTATACATCGCCAAAATACAAAGACCCGTTTGATAAAAATGCGGAAAGTAAAAAAAACCTAATTACTATTACAATCCTTGAGCAGTTACATAATATTCAAAAGAAAATAATGCGCGAAACAGAAATAAAATCGAACGTCCGAGGGTTTTGACCCTTTTGAAATTAAACGAAATTAAAGTCTAACGAATTATTTAATTAAAGAAAGGAAATTGTTTTTTATGTTTTTGGTATTTATGAAAATAAGGAAAATTAAAATTAGAAGGAAACCCTAGTTCTAAATATTTTAATTATTAATAAAAAGAAATATTAAAGTTACTCTAATTTACTAATTAGTTAATATACATGTTTATTTACAAAAATAAATAGTAATTATAATAATAAATAATGAGAAAAATAATTAATTAAGAAAAGGATGAAAAATGTCAAAAAAAACCCTAAGTCTAGATATTTTTTATTTATTAAGAAAAGGATTAAAGTTTAAAACCTAAATTAACTAAATTAATTATTAAAATTTATTTACAAAAATATTTAAATGGTGAAATTAATAATAATTAAACATAAAACATTTTTTGGTTTCTGATTTTTATATTATGAAAATTATTTTTATGGTGAATTAATGAAAACAATCAAAACAATTAAAAAGAATTATAAACAAAATTGAAAAAATAATGCAAACCAGGGGGTATCAGGCCCAGAATGGAGGTTTGTTTGAAGCAAATTTGGCCCATGAACACAAAGCCTGTTTGACCTTTCTAGCTTGAGTGCGCGTGGTTGACAGGGGTACACCCTGGAATTCGTTCAGTGGCCCTTGGATCAATCATCATGTCCACTTAGCAGGCCTAAGCATGGGCGTGTATGGTAAGCCTTTGGTTGAACGCTGCATAGGAACATGTTATAACAAAAATCATGGATTAAATGGGGGGACCTGGGAATCGAACCCAGGTCCCAATGCCTGCAGTACACGTCCCTTGCCAATTGATCTATTGCGTTCGTTTGTATATAATATAATAAAGAAACATAATATATAAAATATGCCCATTATGCTGAAATATTAAAAAAAACCGCGCCAAAGTTTGAACGCTCCTATCACGCTCAGACACCTCAGCTTCTTCTTCATATTTTTCCTGTAAACATAAAACAAGTAGCGGGGGTTTTAAACCCCCACTAAATGGAAACTGTAAAAATAGCGATTAGAAGAGGAATAAATATAAAAAGGGCGCGAGGGCATCATTGGATTCGTCTTATTGCCACAAATGTGTCCATACAGGTTTGGTGGTCTAATTTTACCCTATATGAGAAGCCCTATTTTGAAGCTTCTGAAACCCTAGGTTTCATCAATGGTGGATTTGGCTACAAGCAGTGTTAGTCCAATAAAATGTTACCAAAAGCTTCAAAAGATCATTATTAGTGTAAATCAACAATCAAAATATAACAATGATGCATAGAATGCAGAATTCGATTATGAAATTTTTTGTGAATAACACGATTTTGTTCTACCGTTTCCTTGGACGTGGAAGCTTGTTCTTGGTTGCTATAGCTTCCTAGCAATGTCAGCAAGGTGTTGGAATAGGTTTTAGGCCTTGAGTGATCCTGCAAATGTGATTTCAGATTCCAAGTTTTTGTTGAAAATTTACAATTTTGTTATGGCCCTTTTGCAGCTTTTTCGTGTATGTTTTTATTAGGTTAGGTTATGCATAAGTATATGAACGAAATTAGGTCAAGAAACAAGCCCATAAGTCCATGAATTGATGATTTCAATATTTGATTTTTTTCCATATATTTTCCAATCTTTTTTCATTGAAATCTTTGCCAATCATGGATGATTTTCCTTTTTTGGATGTGAAACGACCTAGCCAGCTTGCCCTAGTATGATTTGCTGCACAAAAAGATTTGAAGAGCATTATTTGATATTTTTCTCATAATTAAATCTAATTAAATGAATTAATAAGAATAAAAATTCAATTAATTAATTAAAAATAAGAAAATAAATCATTTTTAGCTCAATGGGTCGTGCATAGTCTTTGGGTAATGGTTCAAGGAAGAATTTGAGGCCCATTAGCAATTTTGAAGTGTTTTAGGCAAAGTTGACTTTTCAAAATTCCCAAAAATTTCCCAACTTCTCCAATGCATATCTTGCTCAATTTTGAAGCTATGATCATGTTCTTGGACATTTTGGAAAGGTCTTGAAGTCCTCTAACCAATTCCTTTTGTCCCATGTCATTTTGATTTACCAGTCTCAAGTTATGGTCTTTGACTTAAAGTGCCTTTTTGTTGACTTTTGTAAATGACCTATAATGTTGAAATTGATAACTTTTTGTGAGAGCATTTCTTGGACTTGAAGTGTGAAGATGAGTTGTAGGAAATGTCATCCTCTTCAAAATTAGCTTTGGATGGGATTTTTATTATGAACCATGAAGAAGTTATGCCTTGGTCAATTTGCAGTTGACTTTTTCAGCTGTCCAAAAATAGAAACTTTTGCATCTTGAGACTTTTTGAGCCATGCTTTGAGAATCATGATCAAGAATTGATCAAATGATGTTTGTGGCTTCAAAATAAGATGTTGACCAAAAATTTTGACTTTTGACTGTCAAATGACCATTTTGCCCCTACAGTTGACTTGTGGAGCAATTAGGGTTTTTGACTGTGCAATTTGATGCTGTGAGTCTTGAAACTTGTCATGTGGATGCTTGACAATGTATCTAGGCATATGGGACTTGATTGGACCCTTGGAAACCTAAATTTCTTTGCAAGAACCAAAACCCTAATTTTGACTGTGTTAGGAGGCAATTGGACTGTGCAACCCTTGAGGGATTTTGAAGCTTTTGGAGATTGATCTTGGCAAATATTGAAGAATATGGGAGGGCAAATTTTGGGGTACAACAGTTGCCCCTGTTCAATCTTCTTAGACCTGAGGATGTAGATTGGCTGGCGTGCCTTTCGTAATCCGAAGGTGGAAGATGATTGAACACTAGAGTGCCCAGAAATTTGCACTCACATAGTAGAATGTCAGCAGTGTGATGGCGGGAATGGGATTACAAATGCCATTTGGAGAGATGATGGATAGGAGGATGGGCTTATAGATGCCATCTGGAGTTGTTGGTATGTGGATGGGCTTATAGATGCCATCTAGGTGTCGATCGCGTAAGAGATTTCCTAGCGAGAACTTGCGTACCTGAGAAAGAAAAATAATTACCTGGCCAGTTACAGGGGTTGATCCTCAAACTCTTTATGTAGATGTGCCCTGGCCGGATACAGGTATCGAGTCTATAATCAGTTACTCACAGATGTGCCCTGGCTAGATACAGGAGTCGAATCTGGAATTAGTCGTCAATAGATACACCCTGGCAAGATACAAGAATCGGATCTTTGAACTCTTCAGACGTGCCCTGGCAAGATACAGGAATCGAGTCTAGAATTAGTCGTCAACAGATACACCCTGGAAAGATACAGGAATCGGATCTTCGAACTCTTCAGACGTGCCCTGGCAAGATACAGGAATCGAGTGTGGAATTAGTCGTCAACAGATACACCCTGGCAAGATACAGGAATCAGATCTTCGAACTCTTCAGACGTGCCCTGGCAGGATACAGGAATCGAGTCTGGAATTAGTCGTCAACAGATACACCCTAGCAAGATACATGAATCGGATCTTCGAACTCTTCAGACGTGCCCTGGCAAGATACAAGAATCGAGTCTGGAATTAGTCGTCAACAGATACACCCTGGCAAGATACAGGAATCGGATCTTCGAACTCTTCAGACGTGCCCTGGCAGGATACAAGAATCGAGTCTGGTATAGTCGTCAACAGATACACCCTGGCAAGATACAGGAATCGGATCTTTAGTTGCGACCGTTGATAGTAATCATCTTTGTATTGACCTTTGTCCTGAAACGACAAAACGTTAGTTGTATGCGATGTCATGATGTATGGCATGCGTGATGTTCTCAGAATAACTGAGATTGTATGTTCATGATGCGTATGTGCATGCTATAATGTGTGAAGATATGATGTTCACGAATGTATTTTTGTCTAGGAAAATAAATCCTTGACGGGTGCGGGAACTCAAATCCTGGGCTTGATGTTCAAGAGTAGCGCTCTTTGTTTCCGCTGGGGATGATGGTTGCAAGAATACCGGTAGGAGAAGATGACTTCGTTGGGGACTAAACTTGGCGAATAGATTACTCTGCGGGGAGTGAACTCCGTGGGGAAAGAGAGGTACTTTGCTGAAGTCGATAATAACTCCGCCGGGGATACCATTGATGTGTTATGTTGAAGGAATTGATGAACTCCGCTGGGGGATAGGAAGACTTCGTCGGGGACGATCTTTCCGTGACAATTGGCTGAGGATAACCCAGTTATATCCTGGTGTGGAAATAACCTTCTGAATAAAGCAGGGGGAGCGTTCGTACTATCCGGGTGACAAGCTTCCAGAATCTACTGGGGATAAGCTTCCTGCTGGGGAGATGGATTCCACTTTCCTGGGGAAACTTTTCAGATTGGACTGGTGAATGGCTCCATTCAGATTGGACTGGTGAATGGCTCCATTGAACGTCTGGTATACCGCCGGGGAACAATCTTAGATCAAGACTGTCGGGGATGCTTGTTAAGAATGTTTGTATACTCCGCTGAGGAATGTTGAGATCTGCTGGGGATACCCAATTTCCTTAAGGCTGACAGTGGACTAACTCTGCTTAGGGAGAGTATCGTTGACTTGCTGGCTCACTCTCTGGGGAATTAAGATATCTTGGTTACGCTCTTTAGCCAAACTTACCTTGATACCTTGGTGGACAGAGCAATTAGACCGCTTTAGACAACTCATTATTGCCCCTGTTTCTGATGTTACCCGTAATTAATCCTTTGTTTCGTATGCAAATATTTATGAGTTAGCAATTAATGTCAAATGCATATATCACAATTGAACATTGGACGTTCTTTGCAAAACAAAACAGGAAAAGGAAAAACAATTGGCAATTGGTCTGAAAAGTGAATTTGTATTGATTTTTGAATTTGCCTGTAAATAGGCGTTTATGTACAAGAGGCTTACGTCCTAGCAAGAGAACGCCGCCGAATAACAGAGTTTATACAATTTTGTGAAAAGGGAAAACAAAACAGCTATGTGAAAAGAATAATCCCACTGGGTTCCAACTTTGTTATCGCCTTTATATCTTCGAGCGTCTCATCACTTGGCTGCTCGGTTGAAGATGAAGCTGATCGATCGATGCCGTTTGAACTTGATGTTGATACCGGATTCTGGATGCAAAGTAATCCAATGAGACATAGTATTACGCTTTAATCCATAACTTTTGCCTGGACCGCCCTTTCGGGTTTTCAGTCCATCGGGATACCCATTTTTGCCCAAGCCGCCTTTTCAGGTTTTCGACTTACCGGGTGTACAGATTTTTTCATTTCATCCCTCATTTTTGCCCAAACCCTTTTGGTTCGCCGGGAAGCCCTAATTTTTGCCTAGGTGTGTCAACCTAGCGGGTCTTTTATCATGCGTAGTATCTTTTTACTATGTCTGCATTGGCGGGGTGAGGAAGGTCGTCACCATCCATGGTGGTTAGAATCATGGCTCCTCCTGAGAACACATGTTTAACCACAAATGGCCCTTCGTACGTAGGGGTCCATTTGCCCCTGGGATCACTTTGAGGAAGAATGATGCGTTTGATTACCAGGTCCCCAACTTGATACTCTTGTGGTCTGACTTTCTTGTTAAATGCCCTGATCATCCGTTTTTGGTACGTCTGACCATGATAAATAGCAGTGAGTCTCTTTTCGTCGATTAGGTTTAATTGATCAAGTCGAGTCTGGATCCAGTCATCTTCGCTCAAGTCTGCATCCTTCATTATCCGGAGAGAGGGTATCTGGACTTCAATCGACAAGACCGCCTCCATGCCGTAGACCAAGGAAAAGGGAGTTGCCCCGGTTGACGTTCTTGCTGAGGTACGGTACCCATGAAGAGCGAACGGTAACATCTCGTGCCAATCTTTATAGGTCACTGTCATCTTCTGCACAATCTTTTTGATATTCTTATTCGCTGCTTCTACAGCCCCATTCATCTTCGGCCGGTAAGGAGAAGAGTTGTGGTGCTGTATCTTGAATTGCTCGCAGAGCTCAGTGATCATCTTGTTATTAAGATTGGTACCATTGTCCGTAATGATCCTTTCCGGGACGCTGTATCGACAGATCAGGTTATGCCGAATGAACCGTGCCACGACGTTCTTGGTTACAGTGGCATAAGAAGCTGCTTCAACCCACTTTGTAAAGTAATCGATCGCCACCAGGATGAAGCGATGCCCGTTGGATGCCGTAGGTTTAATATCACCGATCATATCAATGCCCCACATTGCGAAAGGCCAAGGTGCTGTCAAGACATTCAGAGGAACTGGAGGAACGTGCACCTTATCTGCATATATCTGGCACTTATGACATGTCCGAGAATGTTGGTAATAATCAGCTTCCATTGTGGACCAGAAATATCCTGCCCGAAGGATCTTCTTTGCCATGGTGTGTCCACTGGAATGTGTTCCGAAGGTACCTTCATGCAGTTCTGCCATGATCCTTTCTGCTTCAGTCTTATCCACACAACGCAGTAAGGTCGAATCATGGTTTCGCTTGTACAGAATGTCGTTGCTGAGGAAGAACTTTGCTGCGAACCTTCTCAGAAACTTTTTATCATTGATGGATGCACCTTCAGGGTATTCTTGAGCTTCTAAGTACCTTTTCACTTCATGATACCAGGGTTTTTCAGTTACTACCTCAACCTCAAGATCACAACAGTATGCAGGTTCGTCCAGTTTCCAGATAATGATCCGGGGAGCCTCATTGTCCCACTTGACTTTGAACATAGAAGACATCGTAGCTAGCGCGTCCGCCAACTGATTCTCCTCTCTTGGAAAGTGTTCAAAAGTGATCTCTGTGAAATGGGGGATCAATGTCAACACACATTCTCTGTAAGGAATAAGATTCAGATGTTTCGTATCCCACTCGCCTTTGATCTGATTGATCACGAGAGCGGAATCTCCGAAGACACTCAGAAACTTGATCCTTAAGTCAATCACAGCTTGAAGACCCATGATGCATGCCTCATACTCCGCCATGTTGTTGGTGCAGTTGAAACATAGTCGGGCAGTAAGTGGAGTATGAGTGCCTTTGGGGGATATGATCACAACGCCGATACCGTTACCCAAAGCGTTGGAGGCTCCATCAAAGTGCATAGACCATCGGGATCCTTCCTCAGGTCCTTCATCCGGTCCAGGTACTTCGCAATCAGTCACTATCATGATGCTCTCGTCTGGAAACTCGAAGTTCATTGACTGGTAGTCGTCTACTGCCTGGTGTGCCAAGTGGTCTGCCAATACGCTTCCTTTGATAGCTTTCTGAGTCGTGTACTGGATGTCGTATTCTGTCAAGATCATTTGCCATCTTGCTATTCTCCCAGACAGAGCAGGCTTTTCAAATATGTACTTTATTGGATCCATTTTTGAAATCAACAGAGTAGTGTGAGTCAACATATACTGTCTCAGCTGGCGAGCAGCCCATACCAAAGCGTAGCAAGTTTTCTCGAGCAGTGAGTATCGGGTCTCACAGTCGGTAAACTTTTTGCTAAGGTAATAAATGGCATGCTCTTTTTGGCCAGACTCGTCATGCTGCCCCAGCACACACCCCATTGAGCTGTCAAGTACTGTCAAGTATAGTATTAGAGGTCTCCCTTCAACCGGTGGCATAAGAATGGGTGGTTCTTGGAGATACTCTTTGATTCTGTCAAAAGCGGCCTGACATTCATCATTCCAACGTACTACCTGATCTTTCTTCAGCAGCTTGAAGATTGGTTCACAGGTAGCTGTTAGGTGCGAGATGAATCGAGCAATGTAATTCAGACGTCCTAGAAAGCCTCTGACTTCTTTCTCTGTCTTGGGAACTGGCATCTCTTGTATGGCTTTAACCTTGGCAGGGTCCACTTGAATACCTTTGTCACTTACGATGAAGCCTAGCAACTTTCCAGATCTTACCCCAAATGTGCACTTATTTGGATTCAACCTCAGCTTGTATAACTTCAAACGGCAAACAACTTCTGTAGATGGTCAAGGTGTTCCTCCTCAGTTTGGGACCTTGCAATCATGTCATTGACATACACTTCAATCTCATGATGGATCATGTCATGAAATAAAGCAACCATGGCATGTTGGTAGGTTGCCCCAGCATTTTTCAATCCAAACGGCATGACCTTGTAACAAAAGGTGCCCCACTGAGTAACAAAGGTAGTCTTTTCCATATCTTCAGGAGCCATTTTGATCTGATTATAACCTGAAAAACCATCCATGAAGGAGAACACCTTGTGCTGAGCATTGTTGTCAACCAGAACGTCGATGTGAGGCAGGGGGAAGTCATCCTTGGGGCTCGCCCTGTTCAGGTCCCTGTAGTCAACACACATTCGGACCTTACCATCTTTCTTTGGCACTGGAACCACGTTGGCAACCCACTGAGGGTAAGAAGTCACTGCAAGAAAACCGGCGTCAAACTGTTTCATAACCTCAGCTTTGATCTTCTCGGACATCTCTGGACGCATACGGCGGACCTTCTGTTTGACCGGAGGGCAGTCTTCCTTGGTAGGCAAGTGATGGACCACAATGTCGGTATCCAACCCAGGCATGTCTTCGTAGGACCAGGCAAATATTTCCACATAATCATGCAACATCTGAATCAACCGTTGTTTCACGCTGAGCTCCAGATTGGCACCAATCTTAACTTCCTTTCTATCTGTCTCAGTACCCAGATTTATCGTTTCTACTGGCTCTTCATGTGGTTGAATAGCCCTCTCTTCCTGGAGTAACAGTCTTGCAAGCTCACCAGGCACTTCGCAATCATCTTCACCTTCGTCTTCGGCTACGTTGATCGGATTTTCAAAGTCATAACTGGCAGTAGCAGAGTCGTTACCAGTGAGATCCAGAGTGGATTGAAACCTGTATAGGTGAGTGTGTGTAAATATAGCTGTTTTGCAATATATAAAGAAAGAAAGGAAGGGAGCACAGGATTTGAAATGCGAAAAACGTCCAATGTCTTTATTCATGATATATGGAAATGACAAGTAATAAGCCCTCACAAATGAAGCCACGGTGCCCCGGGTAGGACACCGGGCCATAAAGTTTCAATTTATTGTTCATTACAAATTAAAAAACAAAGGAATTCATTACTGCGTAACAAAAGTAACAGGTATGTGGTCTTTTGCAGTCCAATTATTCAGTCCACCGTCGGTCGTTGGGTAGATCCAGCTATCAAACTCTGATTCCTCCGCATCGCCTTCAATAGCATTCACTCCCGGGTTGGTGATGAACACGGGAGGTCTTCCGATCCTTGCTTTGCGTACAACCCTCTGAGCCTCTGCAATGAAACCCAGTCCAAACTTGTCAATCTTAGGAGTAAAATTAGGGAGCCTGCCCCAGTTAGCACATTCACCTTTCTCAATTACAGCCCGGACGTCCTTTAAGGAGGCCATCTTCAAAGGAAAGTCTTCTTTCATTATTGTCTCAGTTGACGCCAATGTTGGAGGTACCTCTTCAAAATGTTAAAAGGGGGTTTCAATAAACTCCCCGTCCATCTCAATATACCGGAATGAATTCAGATGACTAACCATGTATTCTTCCTCCCCCTGCACTGTAACAATCTTCCCTTTGACAGGGTACTTGAGCTTCTGGTGTAGAGTGGAGGTCACAGCCCCAGCCTTGTGAATCCAAGGTCGACCCAGCAAACAGGAATAAGATGGACGAATGTCCATCACATAGAACGTTGAATCAAAGACTTGGGAACCAACCCGAATCGGAATATCCACTTCACTATGTACCATCCTCTTCGACCCGTCAAAGGCTCGGACAATGATGTTGCTAGGCTTCAACTCCAGGCCCTCACAATCCAACCGGTCTAAGGCCTTTTTGGGCAATACATTTAGGGAAGAATCGGTGTCCACCAACACGTGTGCGAGAGTAGTGCCCCTGCATTCAATGGAGACATGCAGGGCATCATTGTGGTTCTTTCCCTTGGCGGTCAGATCAGTATCAGAGAAACCCAACCCATTATCAGCGGTCAAGTTGGCCACACAATCAGTGAATTGGTCCGCAGATGTCTCTTGTGGCACATGGGCCGTCTTCAGAAATGAAATCAGGGCCTTGGCATGGGCCTCTGAGCATAGCAGTAATGATAGCATAGAGATCTTAGAGGGGGTATGCCCCAGCTGCTCGACGACGTTGAAATCGCTCTTCTTGATGATCTTAAGGATTTCCTCCATCTCTTGCTGCGACGCTTCAACATTGACAGTCTTAGGTGCCTCCATCTGGGCAGGCATATCAGCAGTCCCTTTGCCCCGAGTGTCAGATGACTCGGCAGCAGGGGTAGAAACTTGATCAGCAGGGGAAACAGGCGCACTTGTAGGCGTGATGATAAGAGGTCTTCGGATAACTGGTGGCGCAATGTCAGGCGAGAAGAGCCTGCCACTGCGAGTAACTTTAGTGGGACCAGTGATGTTACTGATACCGGTACTAGTGTTAAACTCCTGCTTCACTCCAAGTACATACACATCTGCCCCATAGTGCCATGGGACAGCCTTGTCAGATTTATAGGGGAGAGGTCCCGGAACAGTAATGATAATAGGTGCAACAGACATGATTTTGACGGGCTTCCTCGGGGGAGCCTTGGTATGATTGTTGAAGATGGTGACAACAGATACTTCTTCAGTAGGAACACTAGGAACAGCGGTCTTCTTGAATAAGATTTCCTTGCTATCCATCAGGTTTTGGACGCCTGATTTCAGCAACGGACAACCAGCAGGGGCAACAACACACAGAAGGCAACCCTTGCTACAACCCGGAAATAAACCGGCCAGCAGCAGGTTCCTCTTAACAGTCAATAAAGGGGTAGCAACATCATCCACAGAAACGGCATACAGGTCTTCCTCAATGGCATTTACTCCATGCCGGGGCATAGGAGCAGTCACAACGCTGGGCCTTTCAGGTGCCTCAAACTGTATTTCCTTCGCATCGATAAGGTCTTGAACCTTATTCCTTAGGGCCCAACAATCATCAGTAGAATGCCACGGGCTATCAGAATGATAGGCACAGCGAGCATTTGGATTATACTTCGGAGAGGTCGTGTTCACCACCTTCGGAGCTTCTCTGACGGTTACCAAGTTGGTTGATAGCAATTGCGGGAAGATTTATGACAAGGTCATACTAAGCCGAGTATATTCTCTTCTGGGTCTCTCACCCCTTCGTTGGTTAGGTTGTCGAGGAGCGGCAGCAGGCTTTGCAATTACCACCGTGTTGACAGCTTGGCGGCGTTCTGGTTTATTTTGCCTTCTAGGCCCATACACTGCACTGGCTTCCTTCTTGAAAGGCTTTTTCTCAGAACTTGAGGACGCACCTTTCTGAATTTTCCCTGATTTCATGCCAGCTTCTATTCTTTCCCCAGTCAGAATGAGGTCTATGAACCCTGCAGATGAATTGCCAATGAGATGATTGAAGAACGGCCCAGATAGGGTACCCAAAAACATGTCTACTAGTTCTCGGTCGGTTAACGGCGGCTGCACCCTGCTAGCCAGGTCCCTCCACTTTTGCGCATACTCTTTAAAACCTTCTCCTGATCCTAGCAACATACCCTGGAGTTGGGTACGTGTAGGAGCGAGGTCGGCATTATACTGATACTGCTTGTAAAAGCAGTAGCCAAATCCTCCCAGTTACGAACCTTGGTTCCATCCAGCTGATAGAACCATTCGAGATGAGTCCCTGAAAGACTCTCTTGGAAGAAGTGGATCCATAAGTTCTTGTCCACAGTGTATGGTTGGATCTTCCGCACATAAGATCTGAGATGTAGTTTAGGGCAGGACGCCCCGTCATAATTTGTGAAAGATGGTGCTTTGAACTTATGTGGGATCACCACACCAGAAGATAGACCCAAGTCTCCGAAATCCAACCCAGGCACTTGTTGAATTTCCATGGCATTCAGACGATCCTCTAACTGCTTGTACTTGTCTTCAGCGGGAGGATACTTCTCCTCATTGAAATCAGTCTCGTTGTCAGAGACCACCGGACTAGGAACCCTTCCCCCCTGGGGACTGCCTTTTCCTACAGAAGAACCAGCTTGATCAACCTCATTCTGCAATGTGTTACCAAACCTCCGGCCAGTGTTGAACAGTACAGTTCTCTTCTTCTTCTTCTTGACCAGCAGAGCCTTCAACTCCTCTTGACCTTGGGCTAAACTCATGATCAGCTCTTGGAATTGGGCGTTCTGAGCCTGGAGGGCCTTGATGGACTGCTCAGTAGATGATTCAGGGTTCATGATGCTGAAATAAACAGCGAAGAACATTAAGCAACCTGAAAAGAAGAGTACCTGCTATGCACATGATGCATGATATATGTTTATGCAATGCATTCAAGGGTTCGAAAGTTCAAATTTGTTGTAGACAAAAAGGAACACACGTTATCATTAGGGAATAATTGTTCAGTACATCAAGGCCTCATGGGCAAAATATTACAAAATAAATCAATCCTAAAAGACGATGCGCATCCTCTTCGGAGCAATGTAAGTGTTAAGAGTCTTTTCCTCGTGTAGTAGGCGGGTGAGCTCCAAGACCCTCTTCTCACTAGCATGTAGACTGGACTCAAGAGAATTCCATTCTTCCTTAAGCTGGATCCAACTTTTCTGCATTTCTTCCCAGGATATAGGCATATCAGGATGTTGAATGGTGTAGGACACCTCTCCTTCCAATATTGGCTCTTTGATCACAGGAAGAACATGAGGATATGGCATCACTAACTTCTGGGAGCGGGCTCGTACCCACTTGAGATAAGGCTCCAACGGGATAGAATTCCTGTTCCCCAGTGTCTTGTTGTCTACCTTGCTGGGCATCCTCCAAGCTCTGATAAATCTCTGGCGAAGTCCTTGTGCATCATTATCGAAGTCAAAAACTATGTCAGGAATTAACATGTCATGAGGGCCATCCCTCCGAGCATAACCAAACTGTCTCCAAGCCAGACACGGGTTGTAAGTAATACCCCCTCTGATTCCAAGTAAAGGAACATTAGGAAACTCCCCGCAACGATCAATGATAGTGACATCCTCTCTGGACCGAGAGCACCAATATATATCTGCATGTGTAAGAGTCATTAATCGTTGTGACCATCTCAAACCCCACTCATTCTTCAAAACTGATTGTGGAAGGTGCGAAATAAACCACCTTCCCAGGAGAGGAGTACAGCACATAAGAACACCTCTTTTTCTCATGGTTCGAGTGTAACATGAGTGAAGGATGTCCCCAAGCAACGTAGGTATAGGATTCCTGGACATGAAGATCTGGACAGCACTGATATCACTACAAGAAAATTAGTGTTTAACGACACAAAAATTGCGACAGTTATGTGATAACTGTCGTAATTGACATATAGAGACAGTGTTTACGACAGTTGACACCAACCGTCCCTAATATTTATTTTGCGACGGTATATTTAACCATCATAATATTATTATTACGACGGTAAAACAACCGTCGACCCCCATTTAACACTTTTAACATTGATTTTTCACCAACAACTAGTCACGACGGTAAAATTAACCGTCCTAAAAGGCATATCACGACGGTAAAGCACCCGTCGCACCCTTAAACCTTTCACGACGGTAAAATTATCCGTCCTAAAATTCATTTCACGACGGTAAAACAACCGTCGCACCCAAAACCTTTAAAAATTCTGATGTTAGGTTTTCTAATTTGTTGTTTTAGGGTTTTATTTTTTTTAATGATTTTTTAGGATAATATTTGGTTAGGATAAAATATGTATCGTCCCTTATTCATTCTATGATACTGAATTTTGTCCAAACTCAAGCCATAAATCTTCCAACAACAACCGATAACATCATCGTCATCATCAATGACAACCTTTTCAACTGAATTCTTATCACACACTCTCAATTTCAGAAACCACCCAAACCGCACTTCTCGCCGTTCAAATCCCAACACTATCGTCACTTCCTCAACCCCAGGCAACACCAACAACCGAAGAACAAGAATCAGGGTCAATGAAACAAGGCCAAAACTTGATCAAGATTACGATGAAGCTCTCATTAGGTCATTCAAATCAGCTAAGTACAATCGAGCTCTCCGCTTTCTTAAGCGCATGGTTGACAGGGGTTATAAACCTGATGCCATTCTCTGCACTAAATTGATTAATGGTTTTTCAATTCTAAGAAAACCCAGAAAGCTATTCGGGTCATGGAGATTTTGGAAAAGCACGGCCAGGCTGATGTTTTTGCGTATGAAGCACTTTTAAATGGGTACTGTAAAGCTGATATAGTTGATGCTGCCAATAAGGTGCTTGATAGAATGAAAAAGAGAGGTTTTTTACCTGATGTTGTTACTTATAATATTCTCATTGGGAGTCTTTGTGGGAGGGGTAAACTTGATTTGGCTTTAAGGGTTATGGATCACTTGTTGAAAGATAATTGTAGGCCAAATGTTATAACTTATACTATTTTGATTAAAGCAACTATGGATGCATTTACATTATCCAATACTTTAACCTGCCCCATACCCGCAATCAAATGATGAAGGATGATAGTACAATTAACTATTGAATTGTTCTACTCTTGTTTCTCTTGTGCAGGTCAGCAGTGCATGGCTACTGTACAAATCCAGTACAGCAGGAAATGGATTCCTTTCTGCAACACTACAAGGTTTCAGTGTTTTTGATGACCGGGAAGGAGTTGAACAAGGATTTCGGTTAGCAATAGGAAAGCCTGAGAGCATTGGAGCCAGTCCTCCAAGTACACTGTCGTATTATGAAAATCAGAAGTCAATTGATAGTAGCTCAAGTAAAGGGAATAATTTTGAACCAGTTCAAACAATGCTCATTGTTGATATGAAATTTGGTTCGGATTCAACATTTGTTTCTGTGTGTATCCAGAGACCTCAGTTACTTGTTGCACTAGATTTTCTTCTTGCTGTAGTTGAGTTTTTTGTTCCAACAGTCAGCAGTATGCTATCATTTGAAGAACACAATTCCTCCATGTTGGATGCAATCATCATAGATCAGTCTATCTACAAGTAACCTTGTGCTGAATTTTCCCTCTCACCTCAAAAGCCTTTAATAGTTGATGATGAAAATTTTGATCATTTCATTTATGATGGGGATGGTGGAATTCTATATTTAAAAGATGGGCGGGGTTTGAATCTTACATCAGCTAGCTCAGAGGCTATAATCTATATTGGAAATGGGAAAAAATTGCAATTTAGAAATGTTGTTATTAAGGTTTCAGTGCCTCACTTTATCCATTTTGTTCTCTGACTACTCTATGAATTTAAGATTTCGATGCATGCCCAAACTAATTTCCCTGGTTATCTGTTTGCAGGGTGGACAGCACTTGGATTCTTGTGTTTTTCTTGGGGCAAATAGTAGTTATTCAGCTTTAAATGATGACCATGTCTATTTGGAACAATCAGTTGAAAGTCCTCAGGCAATATCTCTGAGAGGTAGCGTGCATGAAGTACCATCCCAGAATAATGCAGCTAATAGCTCTGCGGAGGTTATCGTTGAGCTTCAGGTTAAGTGTTGATAAAGTTAAATATTTATACACTTGCGAATTATTGAATGTGTGGTTGATTGTAATGATGGGAGAGTTGTGTAAGTGTAATTTTGCTTGGAGTTGTTAATTGTTGTTAGCGACATTCATATAAACAACCACTTTTAGCAAACTGTTGGAATTTCACCCTTTCATACCATTTATCACGAGGTGTGAGTGAATACATAGATAATACCACATCATGGTTTACCACAATGAAAGATGACTTGAATATATGTTTATAAGTAGGGACAATCTACATCTTACAAGCTGGTTTTAAAAGGTTGAGTTAAACTCAATTCAATTTCTAAGATGGTAGAGTCTATTATAAATATGTTGTTGGATTTCCTGCATCGTCCACACTTCAGGATTGGCCCCAAAGAGGGGTGTGTTGGAAATTTCGCCTTCGTTGCACTCTCCCCTTAGCCACCTAATTGTTGCAGCCTACAACCCTTTCACCGTGTTGGGTATGAAGGGATGATTTAGTCCCAACCAAAAACTCTCAGACTAACTATTGGATGGACTACTTTTCATTCCGTCAACCCTTCTTACTAAGGTTCTACGGGTAATTCCCCACTCATTTCCAAATCACTCAATACAAGAGTCAAATATTTTTTAGAATGAGTGCTATTCCAATTTTCTTTTTATTAGTTGTATCCGAGGTAAGACTAGTGGTGTCCATAGTTTTACTCAGTACCTTCAGTGCAAGTTGAACTGCTTCTTCCCTTGTGATATCATCCTTGTAGTCCTATTTTAGAATTGACTGTGCTGCCTGATTGTTGGCACCAATGGCACAACGCTAGTCCTGTTTTAGAATTGAATTGTGTGTAACCCTGCTTAGTATCACAGAGAGATTGAACCAACTGCTCAACGGGCATAGGCTCTTGGTACCCAAATGAGTAACGTTGTGCTTGGATCCTAGCGGTATTGATTAGGATGTTGGCGTCGAACATAATCCCGGCAACAGCACATGCAACATGATCATCGATCTTGTACATTTTCTCAGTCGAAGTTGAGGTTTGAAGCAGCTTGGATGTCACCTTCTTCTCGCCAACCAGAACAACTCCATCTTTTGACAAGATTCCTATTGCAGTGCCAGCATTTCCAATAGCTTCCATTGCATACTCCACTTGATAAAGGCGTCCTTCGGGTGAGAATATTGTTGTACGGCTATCATATCTTCGAGACATTTTGATCAAAAGAGGGGAAGACGGTAGCGTCGATTGAAAAACATTGACAGTTTATAAATAATACAAAATAGATCTAGTAATCTGGAATTCTGTTAAATTATATCATAGATGTTATTGAGGGTCTGGAGCACAGTACCGGCCGTTGTTTATACACTGAGACTTACATTGATTGCTTAAGAGAAAATCATTAGGGCAGTACCAAGTTATAAAGTGAGGAGTAAATTGAGTGAACCCCTTCTTCTCAAGAAACTGAGTTGCACCCCTTCATGCATCTGAAACATGAAGTGTCTTCTGCACTAGAATGAAAATAATAATGTTTTTGTTGGATTTAAAGGGATATGAGCTGTTGAAAAATATAAGATTTCTATTTGATAAATCTATGATTTCTACCAACTATTGATATGCTGCTTTGGTTTTTGTTGCAGGTAACTTTTCTCTTCCACTTGCTTCGCTGCTCTTCAAACCCTCGTGCGTCTTTGAGGTATGATTTCATTCTTAAATTTGAGTGTGCCTTTACTATATCACTGTTTAATAGTGTTAGACTAAAGAATTTTATCTTATAAGAATTTTATCTTAAATTTGAGTGTGCCTTTACAAATACATTATTCTTATAAGCAATTGTAATAACCAAAATTGCAATGTTTGCAATCGCATTCATACGGGACCGCAAAAGCACTTTAAAATCCTAGTACAAAGCAATATTAAGGTCGCACTCGCACACTGACACAACATAAGTAAATATTCTTGAAGTACCTAGCTAAATGTAGTAAACATATTGATATGAAGTATTTATCCATATATGTCTGTTACATGAAACTGTATTATACTAATTGATATCACAAGGCTTCACCTATAAACTTGTTATGTAGTGTGTAAAAACAAATTAAACAACCAATAATAAAACTCATCTCTTTTATTTTTCTATTGTTTATATTCAAAATAACATGTTCTCGTAAGTACTAGAATTCTGAAAATATAATTTTGAAGATTTAAAGATTTGTTTTTGTTAATTCTTGACCATATGAGTTACCGTAGGTAACGAGCCAGTTGTAATAGCATGCAGAGGATTCACGGGTCTATTCCCAGAAGGAAGTAGAGAAGCAATCGGCATGTCGAAGGAGATAAGCATTTTTCTTTGTAATGTTCAGTTTACAAAAGATGCTGGTGCCTTTTGTGTGACAGGAGTTAAACTTGACAATGCAACAACTATAGCAACGTTTGATCCAAATGAGAAAACCTACAACATTAATGGAAAGGATGTGCAAGGACACTTCATGGTGGATTACACTGCTGCTCAGATTGACCACAATGTGTCGAGTAAGTCTTCAACTAAGAGATTCTTTATTTATTATAAAGTTGAGGTTTATGTTCTTATCCTATGTTGCAGTGAATCAGGCCATTTTTTCGCGTCCAAGTTTCTACGACGGCTTATCTCCCGTACTCAATGTTGATGGTATTCTAAGTAGCAAAACTCCACCAAGGGTTTGGTTGAATTTTCAGGTTCTCTCCATCTCTATCTCGTGACGCATAATCATTTTATACACAATTCTTATTTTCAAATTGATTGTTCTGTTGCAGTACCAAGCATTTTATGACCAACACGACGTAAAGCTAGTTGATAAAGTACTAGAAATGTTGAGACTTTATACTATAGACTTTATTTCATCTCCAGAGATCGGTTTCTTAACAAGTGTCAATGAGAAAGTTAGGAAGAAAACAAAGTTCGTCTTTCAATTTCTTAACGCAAGTGATGTCGAACCAACAACAATGCAACCGTATGGCACCATTGTGAAAGATCTTGCGGCAATCAAGTCATATGCATCTGGCATAATAGTGCCGAAAGAATACATATGGCCAGTTAAACCAGACAATTACTTGGGGCCTCTCACAACCCTAGTATCTGATGCACATAAACAAGGACTGGAAGTGTATGCTTCTGGTTTTGCGCATGATTTCTTTTCAAGCTATGATTATAACTATGATCCTACTGCTGAGTACCTACAATTTATAGCGAAAGACGAATGTGTTGATGGTCTTGTTACTGATTTTCCTTCAACCGCATCAAATTCTATAGATGAGTTGAAAACACTAGACCTTTCTTATTAACATTTTCTGCGGTGAGAGTGAAGAGATATTCAAAACTATGCTTATTAGAAGACTAGTTCAAAAGAAGATAACTGGGCTATATGGAACTGAATTTCTTGTTTTTTCAGCATGCTTTGCACTCAACAATACACTACCGAAAAAAGGTAATAGTATTATTCTTGAACTTCTCACAACAGTCATAGAACCTTATAAACAAGATGCAAAAAGATGCTAATGCGTTTGTTTTTTGCAGGACAACCTTTGATCATTAGCAATAACGGAGCAAGTGGCGTTTATCCAGGTTCTACCAATCTTGCTTATCAACAAGCAATAGACGATGGAGCTGACATTATAGATTGCTCGGTTCAAATGACAAAAGATGGAATTTCATTCTGCTCAAATACAGCAGACCTAATGGCAGATACAACTGCTATGACTAAATTCATGTCGCGGACTTCCAATGTTCCAGAAATTCAACCAAATAGTGGAATTTTCTCCTTCGATCTCACGTGGAACGAGATCCAAAGCTTGCAACGTAATGCTTCCGTTTGACTTCAAAAATTCATGAAGAATGGTGGATAGCAACGTAATGATTATGGAACTCGCATTTTACACGATTATGGAACACACATTTTTTTGGATATTATAATGCTTATTTGATGTTAAATATTTTTTATTGAAATTATTTTTACTATATTACAAAGTGATAGAAAATAAAACAAAAAATAATACTATAAATAAATATATTAAAGAAGAAATAATTTAAAGAAAAAAATAACACAAAAAAAAACTATATTTAAAATTTTTTACATAGATAATAATTTAAATAAAAAATATATATAATAGAAAAATAAAAAAAAAATCAAGACATAAACAAAAGTCATGGCGACAGTACCGAACCGTCGTAATCAACAATTAAAAATAATCAACAAAAGTCATGACGGTATCGAACAGTCGCCATAAACAATTTAATCAATTTCAAAAGATATTCACGACAGTATCGAACCGTCGCCATCAATAATTAAAAGAAACTCAAAAGATAGTCACGACGGTATCAACCCGTCGTAAACTTGAACGACAGTTTTTGTAACCGTCTCGAAATAGGTTGGGGACACACACTTCTGCGACGGTAAAGCAACCGTCTTGGAAAGCAAATTGCGACGGTTTTAACCGTCGTAATCTACAAAAATACCTGTCGCAATCTGCCAATTTTCTTGTAGTGTATAAGCTGATCGGGATTCGGGAACAACACCAGTCCATAGACAAGAAGGGCCACAACTTCTTCAAAGGCTTGTAGGTCAAGGGAGTTCCAACATTCTTGGGCCTTCTCAAACAGAAACCTGGCCAAGAACCCTTTGATACCACTTCTAACTTCCCAATGTCCCTTGATGTCAGATGGTTGTAGACGTAAGGCTCTAGCAATCTCTTCAAGTTTGGGTTCCTTTTTCCGTACCGTTGTAGGGTAGTTGACTAAGGATAGGGATCTTCAGAAGCCGGGAGAACTCTTCCAATGTAGGCACCAGTTGATAATCCAGGAATGTAAAGCAGTGATGTAGAGGGTCAAAGAACTGGAAGAGGACCTTTATCATATCTTCTTCAATGTTGGTGTTGACCAAACTGACGAGTCTTCCATGCCTCTCACTGAAAGAAGAGCTCTCGGGAATCCTGGAGATAAGCTCCTTAAGCTGAGGAGGGGTCCTTACAAGGCTGATCTGAATTGTCTTTCTGCAGATAGTTTCCATGTCCTACAAAACAAGAACAAAGATGAAGATTCGAACCCCTGAATGGTTAGTGGATGCATATGATGCTGTATGATGTTATGATGCTATGATAAAACACACCACAAATATTCACAAGAAGCAAACATGATAAGGCACACAAGTCACACCACAGCCCTTAGAGTTTTAGGCTAGCATGGGGTCTGGGTATTACCCTCTTGAAGTTGGTGGGCTCAAAACCTGTCCTATCAGAAGTAACCGGGTTCTAAGGGTCCCAATATCATTGGATTACTTTCTGTGTTCATCGTTTCGATTTAGCCACTGAACTGGCGACCGAAATATTCCAAGAAAACAACCCTCAATTGAGCGTAGTATCGAGTATCAACCAACCTCGGACTGCACCAAAGTCAGTTATCTCACTACCCTAAAGAGGCCAAGATGGTTCAATTAAGGTTCCTAAGGTCAGTTGATGCTTCACGACACCACGCGGCGGCCCCGTACTCTCCTTAACTAGACTCAAGGGTTACCGGTACTCACCAAAGTGCCACATCAACGTAGCAGACTGCTTCAACCATGTCGGTATACCCCACACAGTTCCCTCACAACCTTGTTGCTACTTTCTAAGAAGGTATCCCCCAGATCCGGGTTAGGATCTATAGAACTCCCAAGACAGTACCCACAATAATAAAGCAAACAATTCAGATAATTGAAAACACAAGTGATCTTAGTCTTAAGGTACACCTCACTTTATAAGAGTCCCCAGCAGAGTCGCCAGTTCTGTGATCGGTGGATTTAGAACTGACTGTTTAACGCTGGTTCGCGAAATGTCGCGGAAGCAAGAGTCGCCACCGTCTTTTATTTTCTCCAACATGGACAGGACAAAAGCACAACAAAATTCCTTATGAGATAGTTTCTCGGTTCGGGAGGTAGATTTATAGAAAGGGAAGGTGTTAGCACCCTTTCTATCTGTGGTTATCCACGGGCTCTTAGATACTTGCTCATTTGTGTTTTCAAAATGTTTGTTTGCTTTTCAAGTGTGAGTGGGTTTAAAAAAGTTTCGTTTAAAGATTTCAGAATAACTCTTGTATCAGTCCTCAAGAGTGTTTGAAAAATTGTTTTGAAAGCTTTTTGAAAGTGTCGGTGTTAAAAGAGTTTTGATTGTTTTTTAGAGAGCAAGTATCTACGAGTCATCTACCTACCTTAAGGAATTAAGTTGTGTAGAAATACTTAAGGTAGTGCCATCCCACCATTGAGAGGTAGGTAGCACCACCGTTGGAGGTGTTCGGGTCAATTCGAGTTTAGGGGCAGTGTGGTCATCGAAGCAACAGTAGGACACCTTAGAAGCTACCCTTATGTCCTTGATCCTTTTTTATTCCGAGGCAACCGTTTCGAGGCAACTATTCCGAGGCAACTGTTTCGAGGCAACTGGTTTCGAGGCAACTGGATCATGGACATAAGGACTTACTAAAACGTCCTATACTTGACGACCACGTTTCGAAGGCAACAGGTGAGGCGTACCCTAGAAGTGGTGTGTGAATTTGTGTGTTGTTTTCAGTTTAGCAATTATCTTTGATCATGGCATTGGTGAGCTACGCTTGTTTTTAATTAGCCATACATTCTTTCATGCAATTTAGAATTTAAGAGTGCAGAAATTTAAATGCGGAAAGATAAATCCTACGCTATTACAAGGCGCGGGTCTATACATCGCCAAAATACAAAGACCCGTTTGATAAAAATGCGGAAAGTAAAAAAAACCTAATTACTATTACAATCCTTGAGCAGTTACATAATATTCAAAAGAAAATAATGCGCGAAACAGAAATAAAATCGAACGTCCGAGGGTTTTGACCCTTTTGAAATTAAACGAAATTAAAGTCTAATGAATTATTTAATTAAAGAAAGGAAATTGTTTTTTATGTTTTTGGTATTTATGAAAATAAGGAAAATTAAAATTAGAAGGAAACCCTAGTTCTAAATATTTTAATTATTAATAAAAAGTAATATTAAAGTTACTCTAATTTACTAATTAATTAATATACATGTTTATTTACAAAAATAAATAGTAATTATAATAATAAATAATAAGAAAAATAATTAATTAAGAAAAGGATGAAAAATGTCAAAAAAAAACCCTAAGTCTAGATATTTTTTATTTATTAAGAAAAGGATTAAAGTTTAAAACCTAAATTAACTAAATTAATTATTAAAATTTATTTACAAAAATATTTAAATGGTGAAATTAATAATAATTAAACATAAAACATTTTTTGGTTTCTGATTTTTATATTATGAAAATTATTTTTATGGTGAATTAATGAAAACAATCAAAACAATTAAAAATAATTATAAACAAAATTGAAAAAATAATGCAAACCAGGGGGTATCAGGCCCAGAATGGAGGTTTGTTTGAAGCAAATTTGGCCCATGAACACAAAGCCTGTTTGACCTTTCTATCTTGAGTGCGCGTGGTTGACAGGGGTACACCCTGGAATTCGTTCAGTGGCCCTTGGATCAATCATCATGTCCACTTGGCAGGCCTAAGCATGGGCGTGTATGGTAAGCCTTTGGTTGAACGCTGCATAGGAACATATTATAACAAAAATCATGGATTAAATGGGGGGACCTGGGAATCGAACCCAGGTCCCAATGCCTGCAGTACACGTCCCTTGCCAATTGATCTATTGCGTTCGTTTGTATATAATATAATAAAGAAACATAATATATAAAATATGCCCATTATGCTGAAATATTAAAAAAAACCGCGCCAAAGTTTGGACGCTCCTATCACGCTCAGACACCTCAGCTTCTTCTTCATCTTTTTCCTGTAAACATAAAACAAGTAGCGGGGGTTTTAAACCCCCACTAAATGGAAACTGTAAAAATAGCGATTAGAAGAGGAATAAATATAAAAAGGGCGCGAGGGCATCATTGGATTCGTCTTGTTGCCACGAATGTGTCCATACAGGTTTGGTGGTCTAATTTTACCCTATATGAGAAGCCCTATTTTGAAGATTCTGAAACCCTAGGTTTCATCAATGGTGGATTTGGCTACAGGCAGTGTTAGTCCAATTAAATGTTACCAAAAGCTTCAGAAGATCATTATTGGTGTAAATCAACAATCAAAATATAACAATGATGCATAGAATGCAGAATTCGATTATGAATTTTTTTGTGAATAACACGATTCTGTTCTACCGTTTCCTTGGACGTGGAAGCTTGTTCTTGGTTGCTATAGCTTCCTAGCAATGTCAGCAAGGTGTTGGAATAGGTTTTAGGCCTTGAGTGATCCTGCAAATGTGATTTCAGATTCCAAGTTTTTGTTGAAAATTTGCAATTTTGTTATGGCCCTTTTGCAGCTTTTTCGTGTATGTTTTTATTAGGTTAGGTTATGCATAAGTATATGAACGAAATTAGGTCAAGAAACAAGCCCATAAGTGCATGAATTGATGATTTCAATATTTGATTTTTTCCATATATTTTCCAATCTTTTTTCATTGAAATCTTTGCCAATCATGGATGATTTTCCTTTTTTGGATGTGAAACGACCTAGCCAGCTTGCCCTAGTATGATTTGCTGCACAAAAAGATTTGAAGAGCATTATTTGATATTTTTCTCATAATTAAATCTAATTAAATGAATTAATAAGAATAAAAATTCAATTAATTAATTAAAAATAAGAAAATAAATCATTTTTAGCTCAATGGGTCGTGCATAGTCTTTGGGTAATGGTTCAAGGAAGAATTTGAGGCCCATTAGCAATTTTGAAGTGTTTTAGGCAAAGTTGACTTTTCAAAATTCCCAAAAATTTCCCAACTTCTCCAATGCATATCTTGCTCAATTTTGAAGCTATGATCATGTTCTTGAACATTTTGGAAAGGTCTTGAAGTCCTCTAACCAATTCCTTTGGTCCCATTACATTTTGATTTACCAGTCTCAAGTTATGGTCTTTGACTTAAAGTGCCTTTTTGTTGACATTTGAAAATGACCTATAATGTTGAAATTGATAACTTTTTGTTAGAGCATTTCTTGGACTTGAAGTGTGAAGATGAGTTGTAGGAAATGTCATCCTCTTCAAAATGAGCTTTGGATGGGATTTTTCTGATGAACCATGAAGAAGTTATGCCTTGGTCAATTTGCAGTTGACTTTTTCAACTGTCCAAAAATAGAAACTTTTGCATCTTGAGACTTTTTGAGCCATGCTTTGAGAATCATGATCAAGAATTGATCAAATGATGTTTGTGGCTTCAAAATAAGATGTTGACCAAAAATTTTGACTTTTGACTGTCAAATGACCATTTTGCCCCTACAGTTGACTTGTGGAGCAATTAGGGTTTTTGACTGTTCAATTTGATGCCGTGAGTCTTGAAACTTGTCATGTGGATGCTTGACAATGTATTTAGGCATATGGGACTTGATTGGACCCTTGGAAACCTCAATTTCTTGGCAAGAACCAAAACCCTAATTTTGACTGTGTTAGGAGGCAATTGGACTGTGTAACCCTTGAGGGATTTTGAAGCTTTTGGAGATTGATCTTGGCAAATCTTGAAGAATATGGGAGGGCAAATTTTGGGGTACAACACCATCCACTGAAGCGATAGGCATCAAAACCAAGCTTTCTCGTCACCTAAAACGCACTGTAAGTCGCTTGAAACACGACCCTGTACATGAGATCATGACTCCATATTCCTGCATCCTTTGAGCAAATTTTTTGTACAATCATGCTTGTCATTCAATTTCAAAGCATTCTGCAATATTTAATTTCGTTTTTATGGCCTGTAATGTAATACCCGAACCTAGGGTTTCCGTTTCTTGTTTTTAGGCGTTTGCTTTGCAGGTAAAATTAGGACCAATAATGGACATGGTTGTGTTCAGGGAGGAGAGACGAGCATGGTGATGGTCTCCGTTTGCATTTATATGGCCTATAGCGCATTTTAGGACGAACCCATGGATCTTGCCGCGGATAAAAATCCGCAGGTAAGAAAACCAGTGTTTCAATGAAGAAGAAGACTAGGTGTCTTCTCCTGATTGACTGATTTTGAATATTCGCGCTATTTTTTGTTTATTTTCAGGCATAGTGGTTTGTTTACAATATAATAATTGTTTCATATTCCAATAACATAAGCATTACAGTGGCCCAGTGGTGGAAGCGCTAGTGTATTGGCTAATGGGACCTGGGTTCGAATCCTAGGTCCCCCAATTGCTTGTTGTTATTTTTCAATAGGTACTCCCATGCAATGCTCAAAGTGTGGTCCACCATGTGCATCCAAATCCCAAGCGCCAGATGGCCTTCAGGCCAAATCCAAGGGCCAAGATTGAATATCCATCCTATACTCTAGTCAATGTGCCATGGAGAATTGGAAAAGTTAGCCCAGGCTTGCTGCAAATGGGCCAAATAATTGCTATCTCACCTCCTGATTTGGGGCCCAACACCCCCCCATTTGGTTTATTTCTTTTCTTTTCTTTCTTTTATTTAATTATTTGTTTTATATTATTGTTTTTATTATTTAAACCACTGACTAATCAAAATCTTTTTTCTCATAAAAATCAAAAACACAAAAATATTATTTTTATTTATTAAAATTAAATTCACCATTTTATTTTTGTAAATAAATTAACTTAATTAATTTAGTTTTAAATAGGTTTAACTTTTAACGTTTTTTGCAATAAATTAAAATTAATTTAGATAATTAGGTTTTACTAAATTTTAATCAATTTATTTTATTTCTTTAAATATAAAAAATCCAAAAATATATTTTTTAATTAATTAATTAATTAATTTAATTATTAACTTAGATCTAATTTCCATTTAATTCAAAAAAATAACAAAAACATGCTTTCTTTCACAAAAAAGGGTCAAAACCCTAAAAAATACGCCGATTTAATTTTCTCGCACGCGATCCATATTTCCAATATTGTAAATGCTTCCGGAATGTAATAGCTTTTAATTAGGACTTTAATTATTTATAGCTTTATTTTACTTTCCGCATTTTAATTTCAAGGGTTTGTTTTTGGCGATGTAAATACCCGACGCCTTGTAATAGTTTAGATTTAATTTCCACAAATTTAAATTCCACAACTATACACTGTTAGATGTTTGATACTAGGGAATGCATGACAAGATCAAATGTATGAACTTAAAATCAACATAGATAACCATTGACATGTACAAAGACAAATTAACTGAAAACGACACACTCGCACATGCGCACTCTTAGGGTACACCTCGCTTGGTTGCCTTCGAACGTGGTCATTGAGTATATGAAGTTTTAGAGGTCGCCCTCTTGTCCAGAGATCATAGTTGCCTCGAAACGGTTGCCTCGGAAAAATGATCTAAGACATTAGGGTTACCGCTAAGGCGTCCTAACATTGCTTTAGTGACCACACGTCCCTTAATCGAATTGACCCTTTAAACTCCAACGACAATGCTACCTACTCCTCAATAGTGGGATAGCATTGTCTAAAGGACATTTGTACAGATTAATTCTTTTTTCGAGTAGGTAGATGGTTCTTAAGTACTTGCTCCTTTTAAAAACAAAACAAAACTTTTCGCACTTACACTCTCTTCAAAACAAAAACTTCTTTCAAACCCACAAACACAAAGAAAAGCAAACTTTTGAAAACACTTTGAGCAAGTACCTAAGAGCCCGTGGATAACCACGGATAGAAAGGGTGCTAACACCTTCCCTTTCTATAATCTACCCCCCGGACCCGAGAAACATCTCGAAAAAGGAATTTTTCTGTGCTTTTTCCTTTCCTTGTTGGATAAAATAAAAGACGGTGGCGACTCTTACTTACCGCGACATTTTGCAAAAACAAACGCAAAACACGAACCAACATTCCAAAACAGTAAGTTCTTTCCCATCGTATCACAGAACTGGCGACTTAGCTGGGGACTATATAAGTGGGGTGTACCTTAGGATTAGATCACTGTGTTTTCAATTGTTTTCTTTGTATGATTTATATTTGTGGGCTTGTATCGGAGTTTCTATAGATCCTAACTCGGATCTGGGGATACCCTTTAGGTAAGTAGCAATAAACTGTGAGGGAACTGTACGGAGTAGATTGATACGGTTGAAGCAGTAGCTACGTTGGTGTGGCACTTTAGATTGTACCGATATCCCTTGTGCTGGAACGAGGAGAATATGGGTCATCTAAGGGGTCATTAAGCACCAGCTGACCTTAGAACCTTTAAATTGACCAACTTGGCCATAGAACAGTAGCAGTATGCTACACTCATTGAGACTAAACTCTCGCGATGATTCCGGCCGCAAGAAAAGGTTGCTAAACTGGAACTATGACCGATTGAGGGTAGTCAGTGATATTGAGATTCTCTAGAACCCGATTACTATTTTTAGGATAGATTTAAACCAACTAAACTGAAAGAGGGTAATACCTAAACTCCATGCCAGCCCAAACTTAAGGCTATTTGTGTGACTTGTGTGCCTTCAAACTTGAACTACTTGCACATTCTTGTTATCTGACAACATGAGTTCCTTGCAGGTTTTGTTTACAGTCCTTATCCAATAATTTGGATTTATTGCATGGTTTACTTACATCACTTCATACTTTTGCTTAAACGCATAGCATACATATCATAACATCATACCTTAACATTTCCTTAACCATTTCAAGGATCTTAAGGGTCTGTGATGCAGGTTATGGTAAATCAAATGTCTAGCAAGGGGCAAAGGGGATTTATTTTCCTCTAGCCAAGGTTGTCTAGAAATCAAAACACGATAATTTGAGTCAGTGGCTATGATCCACTCGATATGGTGAGCTTGACTCTTGAAGAAGGACTCTTAACGACACGAAGTTTCTTCAAACAAATTCTAACGAGTTTCTTGTTTACCCCGCGGGATCCTTGAAGACATTGCATACATACATATCATTGCATCACAGGTCTCCCAATACAGATCTCTCATGTTCTCGCTGTTTATTTCAGCAATGGCTCTCCAACAAGACAACCAAAATCTTCATACTCAAGAGACTCAGTTCAAGGAAATCTTCCTAAACCTATCCAAGGGACAGGAAGAGTTGAGAACACTCCTCATGGGGAACTTGGTCAAGAAAAGTCCTGAAGACAATAAGGACGAATGGCTAGAACAACTGCAAGCTGAGTTCAGTGCCATGAAAACCCAGATGCTGGGGCAGATGGCTCTTATCCAAGGCTTAGCTCGAGAGCAAGAAGAGCTAAGAACCATTGTCAATCAGCTTCATCAAGACAGATACAACGACATGAAGCAAATAGTCAAGGATGGGGACCAAGTCATTAATCAACTTCCGAGAAGTCAAAGGTCTGGTTTGATGAATAATAGACCTCTCCAAGTTGTTACTACCTCACAGGTCCAACAATGACCTCGCCAAGAACAACGGTTTGATCAGAGTAAGCCAAATATGCCCAGGAGGAAATTTACCAGGCTCGACATGTCGCTGTCTCAGGCTTTACAACACCTGTTGAGATTGAATCTGGTAACGCTAAGGGACCCTCCTAAGAATCCCAACACCACATCACCAAAGTATAACCCTAATGCCCGATGTGCTTATCACTCTGATGGCCCGGGGCATGATACGGATGATTGTTGGACTTTGAGGAACAAGGTACAAGACCTGATTGATGAAGGAGCATTAAAACTCACACAAGACGGTCAGATTGAATTCTTTTGCCATCCCCCCAAGGTTCACCATTTGAAGTGACAAGTACTGAGACGAGAAGACTTTTTTTTCTGTAGAATTTTTCAAGTTGTAATTTTATTTTGATTGTTCGAAAATTTATTCATGTCAAACCTTATTACTTTATCAATGCATTGCATATGTCTGTTTTGAATCAATCCATTCGTATTTAACTATAGTCAAATTGCTTTCATTTTTTTTGTGATGATCAACTCCCGATTAAAAATTCTAAACCTTTAGAGGGAGGATGACGAAAATGATATCAAAATCTCTACAGTATGCTTTTGAACAGAACCCGCTGACGAGGTACACGCATTGTTTCAAATCCTAAACAGTGGAGTTATAAGGAAGATAATCCCTAGTCAACCCCTTTGAGCCAAAGAAGTTGGAGTTTTTCTTTTCACAAATTAAAACCCTTAATTATAACCTGGGGCAGGGTAGTTTTCTCAGTTGATCCAGGTGCACAATGAATAGCATCAAAGAAGTCCTTCCGAAACAAAAGACGGTGATGGTTCCGTATAATCGTAAGGACAGGCAGTCATTATCTCTCGAAATAAAAGCCCATCAAGTCAAAACCTATAAAGGAGACTTACAAAACTGGGGCACCCCGCTGACAGTAATTACAAAAGAAACAGTTCAGGCAAAAGACAGGGATAATAAAATCAAAAAGAAAGAGATCTTGCAAACTCTCAACAAAATGACTGCCTGTTCAAAATTAACTGTCAGTATCCGAACCATCACTGGAATATCAGAGCAAAGATTCAAACAGGATCTAAATGCACGGTTAGCTGAATTTAGGATCGAAGAACATCACGAAGAGCGGGTGGGTACAAATAAATTTTGAGCCTTTATCCTTTGTTTCTTAAACCGTGAACCAGGCCACGTTATAAAACTTAAAAGTCCTAGCTGAAGCATGGGTTAGTTCGAAAGCATACTGTTACAAAAGGTATCCTGACTCCTGTAGGGCTTGCTGTAAAATCCTGAGTTGACATCTGTGATCGGTGGATCTGGAACTGACTGTTTAACGCTGGTTCGCGAAATGTCGCGGAAGCAAGAGTCGCCACCGTCTTTTATTTTCTCCAAATGGAAAGGACAAAAGCACAGAAAAATTCCTTAAAGAGATTGCTCTCGGTTCGGGAGGTAGATTATAGAAAGGGAAGGTGTTAGCACCCTTTCTATCCATGGTTATCCATGGGCTCTTAGATAATTGCTCACTTGTGTTTTCAAAAATAGTTTGTTTGCTTTTCAATTGTGGGTTTTAAAAAGTTTCTTTGAAAATTCCAGTTCGACTCTTGTATCGGTCCTCAAGAGTGTTTGAAAAATTGCTTTCGAAAGCTTTTTGAAAAGGTGTCGGTGTGAAAAGTATTTTTTGAATTGTTTTGAAATTAGAGCAAGTATCTACGAGAACCTACCTACCCTAAGGAATTCGTCTGTGTAAATGTCCTTTAAAGTAGTGCCATCCCACCATTGAGAGGTAGGTAGCACCACCGTTGGAGGTGTTCGGGTCAATTCGAGGTTCGGGACATGGTGATCACCAGAGCAATGGGAAAACACCTTAGAAGCTACCCTCATGCCAGGTTCCCGGATCATGAGGACTTACTAAGACATCCTCTACTCGACGATCACCTTTCGAGGCAAGGCAACAGTGAGGCGTACCCTAGGGGTGGTGTGTGATTTGTGTGTCGTTTTCATTTATTTATGTCTTTTGTCAAAGTGATCTATGCGTTTGTTTTTATTTTATCATTCATTCTTGCATGTCACTATTAACAGTTAAAAAAGTGCGAGAAATATAAAGTTCCAAACTATTACAAAGGCGCGGGTTCACATCGCCAAAATTAATCCAGGACCCGATTTGACAGAAAATAAAGAAATAAAGTAAAGTGCGAGAAATATAAATTTACACGGCTTTGAGAGAAGTACATTAATATTTACAAGAAACAAAATAAAACGCGCGAATTAAATTAAAATTAGAAACGAGGGCGTTGGACCCTTTAATGAAATTATTATTTACAAATTAATTCAATTAAAATAAAAAGAGAAATTATTTTTGAGGTTTTCGTATTTATGGTTTTTTAATGAGAATTAAATAAAATTAACTAATTAACCCTAATTCTAATTTTTATTTATTAAGAAAAACACATTAAAATTAAACCTAAAATTAAATTAATTATTTACATGCAATTTGATTTATAAAAATAGATAATATTTAATTATTAGTGAAAAGAAAAGAAAAAAAGGATAAAAATTAATTAAAACCCTAATTCTACCAATTTTAAGTTTATTAGAAAAATATTAAAATTTAAACCTAAATTTACAAAGATAAATTAATTAATGATATTTATTAAAAAAAAAATATTAACATAAAATATATTTTTGATCTTTTCTGATTTTATATTGTTTTTTATGTTTTTTATGAAAATATTAAATTAAAGGAATTAATAAATAAAAGAAATAATTGAATCAAAATAAAAGAATGAAAAATATAAAAGAACTTGCAAACCTAGGGGGGGTCTGTTCCCAAATGGGAGGTGAAGTCCAGTAATCAGGCCCATTAAGCCTTTGGCCTAGTTGACTTCTCAGCTAGCGTGCATGGGTGTTGACTGAGGTTTACCATGTTCTTCAGATCTGGTCCCTTGGATTGATATTATTGGCCAAGTGGCAAGCTGGATTTGAGGATGTATAATGCACCCTAGCACTGAAACTGCACATAAGCGTTAATAGAAAAATAATATGAAAGGGGTGGGGGACCTGGGATTCGAACCCAGGTCATGTGGTTTACCAAGTGCTTTCTCCACCACTCAAGCTATTCACGCGCTTTTGATTACATAATAAGAAACAAATAATATAAGGTAAAAACAATGGTTAGTTGAAAATTAGCGCGCAAGTTTTAAATGCTCCAATCACTGCCTGACACTTCATCGTCTTCTCCATGGCTTTTGTTTTTTCCCTGAAACATAAAAGAATCAGCAACGGTTTTGAACCGTCCCCAAATGCACCATTCTAGAAAATAGCGATTAGCTTGTCTTGGGTCAGAAATTGGGCGCGACCCCATCATGAAATTCGTTGGAAGCTCTTGATTCTAATGGTACCATTCCCGTGTCTCAATTTTTCCATGATAGAGAAGCCCTAAATTAAAACCTCTGCAACCCTAAAATATAACCATGGCGTTTTTGCATATAGTGCATAAAAACTCAATTCAATCACATGGTTAGTTTCAGAATCATCCAATTAGTATGAATCCATAAAAGAAATGCCATGAAAATGCTTAAATATTAAAACACGATTATGCATATAATTGAAAACAGTTTGAACTCCCTATACCAATTCTGGGCGTGTAAGGGTTGGAAAATTATCCAGTTAGCTTCAGCAATGCACGAGGAAGCTTTTGCAATTGGTCTCTTGCTCTGAATCGTGCTGGAACCTTGTTTTCAGTTTTCAAATTTTTGGCAAAAAATTCAAGTTTGGTTATTTGTGTATGGCGCAGCTTGGAGCCTTTTGGCATTAGGGTTGCACTATGTATATATGTGTGAAGGTTTTAGGTCAAAGAAATCAAACAAAAACCTTTGCATTCATGATTTTCAAGATTTGATTTTCAAGAATCTTTTCCAATATTTCTTCATGCCTATTTGGTACAAATCATGGCCAATCACTTCAATTCCTTCCATATCTGATCATGCACGAAATCTTAAGCCTATTCCATGCACAAAAAGATTTGATTGCATTGGTTTGGTATTTTTCATGTATTTTAATTAATTAAATGAATTATTAATAATTAAAAATCCAAATAAATAAATAAAAATGAAAAAAAACTTCCCTTTGGGCCAAATGGTCGTGCCCATGCCTTGGATGATGAATTGTGGAAGAAAAAGAGGCCCATTAGCAATTTTAAGACTTTTGAAGCAATGTTGACTTTTCAAAATATCCAAAAATTTCCCAACTTCCACAAGGCATAACTTGCTCAAATTTTAAGATTTGCTCATGTTCTTGGACATTTTGGAAAGGTATTTGAGTCCTATAACCAATGCCGTTGGTCCCATGTCATTTTGATTTACCAATCTCAAGTTATGGCCTTTGACTTAAAGTCCCTTTTTGTTGACTTTTGAAAATGACCTATAATGTTGAAATTGATAACTTTTTGTGAGAGCATTTATTGGACTTGAAGTGTGAAGAGGAGTTATAGGAAATGTCTTTCTCTTCAAAATGAGCTTTGGATGGAATTTTTCTGATAATCCATGTGAAAGTTATGCCTTGGTCAAGTTACAGTTGACTTTTTCAGCTGTCTAAATATGAAAACTTTTGCATCTTGATGATTTTTAAGCCAAGCTTTGAGAATCATGATCAAGCATTGATCAACTGATGTTTGTGGCTTCAAAATGAGATGTTGACCAAAAATTTGAACTTTTGACTGTCAAATGACCATTTTGCCCCTGCAGTTGACTGTAGTGCAATTTAGGGTTTTTGACTGTGCAATTTTGTGCTGTAAGTCTTGAAACTTGGTATGAGGATGCTTGACCATGTTTATAGGCATGTGGGACTTGATTGGGTCCTTGGAAACTTCATTTTCTTTGTTAGAACCTAAACCCTAATTTTGACTGTTTAGGAGGCCCTTGAACTGTGCAACCTTTGGGGAATTTTGAAGCTTTGACTTGGCAAATTTTGAAGAATATGGGAGGGCAAATTTTGGGGTATAACAGTTGCCCCTGTTCAATCTTCTTAGACCTGAGGATGCAGATTGGCTGACGTGCCTTTCGTAATCCGAGGGTGGAAGATGATTGAACACTAGAGTGCCCAGAAATTTGTGCTCACATAGTAGCAGTGTGATGATGGGGAATGGGCTTACAGATGCCATTTGGAGATTGATGGATAGGATGATGGGCTTATAGATGCCATGCTAAGAGATGATGGAAGGTGGATGGGCTTATAGATGCCATCTGGGTGTTGATCGCGTAAGAGATTCCTTAGCGAGAACTTGCGTACCTGCAAAAGAAAAATGAGTACCTGACCTGTTACAGGAGTTGGTCTTCAGATTCTTTGTATAGATGTGTCCTGACTGGTTACAGGAGCTGGATCTGGAACTTCAAACGGTGATGAATGAACCAGGGGTGGTTACTACCTCAACAGGAACGGTGAGAGAACCTTGGACGACTTCAACTTCAACAGTAACATTGAGTGAATCTGGAGATGATTACTACCTCCGCAGTATCGGGGAGAGAACCATAGGCAACTACAACCTCAACAGCAATCATTGAGAGAATCTTGGACGACTTCGACTTCAACAGTAACGCTGAGCGAATCTTGGGATGATTACTACCTCCGCAGTATCGGGGAGAGAACCATAGGCGACTACAACCTCAATAGCAATCATTGAGAGAATCTTAGGCGACTTCAACCTCAACAGTAATCATTGAGAGAATCTTGGATATCTTCTACTGAGTCTTTATCAGGAAAATCTGTTAGGGGTCGATTTTAGCTGGACTAGAGAAGGCTTTGGACTGGATAAGAAACAGAAAAATCTTAGGGTCGATTTAACTGAACCGGTCTAGGTCTTGAAATCTTCAACTGGATAAGAAACAGGGAGATCTTAGGGTCGATTTGATTGAACCAGAGAAGGCCTTGGACTGGATAAGAAACAGAAAAATCTTTGGAGTCGATTTAACTGAACCAGTCTAGGTCTTGAATGTCTTCAACTGGATAAGAAACAGGGAGATCTTAGGGTCGATCTGACTGAACCAGAGAAGGCCTTTGACTGGATAAGAAACAGAGAAATCTTTGGAGTCGATTTAACTGAACCGGTCTAGGTCTTGAATGTCTTCAACTGGATAAGAAACAGGGAGATCTTAGGGTCGATCTGACTGAACCAGAGAAGGCCTTTGACTGGATAAGAAACAGATAAATCTTTGGAGTCGATTTAACTGAACCGGTCTAGGTCTTGAATATAGCTGAGAACTTAACTGGATCTTTCCTGAAAGGTAAAGGTCAGTCATATGCAATGCATGATATGGATCAAGCAATGATGTTCTCAACATAAATGAGATTTGTAAGATATGATGCGTATATGCATGCTATAATGATGGAAGTGCGATGTTTATGTATGTATTTTTTCGTCTTAGGAAAATAAATCCTTGACGGATGCCAGGAAGTCACTCCTGGGCTGATGTTGAAGAATAGATCTTTGCTTTCGCTGGGGATGATAGTTGCAAGAATACCGGTAGGAGAAGATAACTCCGTTGGGGAATAAACTTGGCGAATGGATTACCCTGCGGGGAGAAAAGTACTCTAACGATCTTGCTGGGAAGCAATACTCTGTGGGGGGAAAAGTACTCTAACGATCTTGCTGGGAAGCGATACTCTGTGGGGAGAGAGATACTTTGTTGAGTTATTGATAATAACTTGCTGGGGATACCCTTGTTGTGTTGGAAGTGTTAATAGACTTCGCTGGGGATAAGAAGACTTCGTCGAGGATGATCTTTCCGTGGCTTTTGGCTGAGGATAACCCAGTTATATCCTGGTAAGGAAATAACTCTTTGAATAAAGCCGGGAGACGCGTTCGTGCTCTGCGAGGATAAGCTTCCAGAATCTACTGGGGATAAGCTTACTGCTTGGGGAGATGAATTCCAACTTTCCTGGGGAACTAGATTGGACTCTCTTGGGGAAGTTTTGAATTGTATCGGGGAAGTGATTCCACTGAATGTTGGATATACCGCCGGGGAACAATCTTTAGGTCAAGACTGCCGGGGATGCTTGTTAAGAATGTCTGTATATTGCTGGGGAGTGTTGAGATCTGCTGGAGGATACCCAACTTCCTTAAGATTGATTGTATAGCTTTGCTTGGGGTGAGTGCACTGACTTGCTGGCTCACTCTCTGGGGAATTAAGGTATCTAGTTATGTTCTTCAGCTGAACCTACCTTGGTACCTCGGAGGATAGAACAATTAGATTGCTTAGACAACTCTTTATTGCCCCTGTTTCTAATGTTACCTGTAATTAATCCTTTGTTTCGTATGCAAATATTCATGAGTTAGCAAATTATTGTCAATGCATATATCACAAATTGAACCTTGGACGTTCTTCGCAAAATAAAACAGAAAAGAAAAAAACAATTGGCAATTTTAACTGAAAAGTATATTTGTATTGATTTTTGAATTTGCCTGTAAATAGGCGTTTTATGTACAAGAGGCTGACGTCCTAGTAAGAGAACGCCGCCGAACAAAAGAGTTTATACAAATTTTGTACAAGAGAGAATAAGACAGCTGTGTGAAATGAATGATCCCACTGGGTTTCAACTCTGCTATTGCCCTTATGTCTTCGAGCGTCTCATCACTTGATGACCTTGGTTGAAAGTGAAGCTGACTGATCGATGCCATCTGAACTTGATGTAGATACCGGATTCTAGATGCAAAGTGATCCAATGCAACATAGTATTACGCTTTATCCCTAACTTTTGCCTGGACCGCCCTTTCGGGTTTTCAGTCCACCGGGATACCCATTTTTGCCCAAGCCGCCTTTTCAGGTTTTCGACTTGCCGGGTGTACAGATTTTTTTTATTTCATCCCTTCATTTTGCCCGAACCCTTTTGGTTCGCCGGGAAGCCCTAATTTTTGCCTAGGCATGTCAGCCTAGCGGGTCTTTTTTCATGCGTAGTATCTTTTTACTATGTCTGCATTGGCGGGGTGAGGAAGGTCGTCACCATCCATGTTGGTTAGAATCATGGCTCCTCCTGAGAACACATGTTTAACCACAAACGGCCCTTCATATGTAGGGGTCCATTTGCCCCTTGGATCACTATGAGGAAGGATGATTCGCTTGATTACCAGATCCCCAACTCGATATTCCTGTGGTCTGACCTTCTTGTTAAATGCCCTGATCATCCGTTTTTGGTACGTCTGACCATGGCAGATAGCAGCAAGTCTCTTTTCATCAATAAGGTTTAACTGATCAAGTCGTGTCTGGATCCAATCCTCTTCGTTCAGATTTGCATCCTTCATTATCCGGAGAGAGGGTATTTGCACTTCGATCGGTAAGACTGCCTCCATGCCATAGACCAAGGAGAAAGGAGTTTCCCCGGTTGACGTCCTGGCTGAGGTACGATACCCATGTAGAGCGAACGGTAACATCTTGTGCCAATCTTTATAAGTCACTGTCATCTTCTGCACGATTTTCTTTATGTTTTTATTTGCTGCTTCTACAGCCCCATTCATCTTCGGTCTGTAAGGAGAAGAGTTATGGTGCTGTATCTTGAACTGCTCGCAGAGCTCAGTGATCATCTTGTTATTAAGATTGGTACCGTTGTCTGTAATAATTCTTTCTGGGACACCGTATCGATAGATCAGGTTGTACCGAATGAACCGTGCCACAACAGTCTTGGTTACCGTAGCGTAAGATGCTGCTTCAACCCACTTTGTGAAATAATCAATTGCTACCAGGATGAAGCAATACCCGTTAGATGCCGTAGGTTTAATCTCACCGATCATGTCTATGCCCCACATTGCAAACGGCCAAGGCGCAGTCAGAACATTCAGAGGAACTGGAGGAACATGCACCTTGTCTGCGTATATCTGGCATTTATGGCATGTCCGAGAGTATTGGTAGCAGTCTGCTTCCATTGTGGACCAGAAATACCCTGCCCGTAGGATTTTCTTTGCCATAGTGTGTCCACTGGAATGTGTACCAAAGGTCCCTTCATGTAACTCTTCCATGATCCTTTCTGCTTCAGTCTAATCCACACAACGCAGTAAGGTCGAATCATGGTTTCGCTTGTACAAGATGTCGTTGCTAAGGAAGAACTTTGTTGCGAACCTTCTCAGAAACTTCTTATCATTGACAGAGGCACCTTCAGGATATTCCTGAGCTTCCAAATATCTCTTCACCTCATGGTACCAAGGCTTCTCAGTCACCAATTCAGTCTCGAGATCACAACAGTAGGCCGGTTCGTCCAGTTTCCAGATGATAATCCGGGGAGCCTCATTATCCCATTTGACCTTGAACATAGAAGACATCGTAGCTAACGCGTCCGCCAGCTGATTCTCCTATCTCGGAAAGTGTTCAAAGGTTATCTTTGTGAAGTGGGGGATCAAAGTCAACACACATTCTCTGTAAGGAATAAGATTCGGATGTTTCGTATCCCACTCTCCTTTGATCTGATTGATCACGAGAGCGGAATCTCCGAAGACACTCAGAAACTTGATCCTTAGGTCGATCGCAGCTTGAAGACCCATAATGCATGCCTCATACTCCGCCATGTTGTTGGTGTAGTTGAAACATAGCCGGGCAGTGAGTGGAGTATGAGTGCCTTGAGGAGATATGATTACAGCGCCGATACCGTTACCCAAAGCATTGGAGGCTCCGTCAAAGTGCATAGACCATCGGGATCCTTCCTCAGGTCCTTTATCCGGTCCAGGTACTTCACAATCAGTCACAATCATGATGCTTTCGTCTGGAAACTCGAAGTTCATTGACTGATAGTCATCTACTGCCTGATGTGCCAAATGGTCTGCCAATACACTTCCTTTGATGGCTTTCTGAGTCGTGTACTGAATGTCGTATTCTGTCAAGATCATTTGCCATCTCGCTATTCTCCTAGACAGAGCAGGCTTTTCGAATATGTACTTTATAGGATCCATCTTTGAAATCAACAAGGTAGTGTAAGTCAGCATATACTGTCTCAGCCGGCGAGCAGCCCATACCAAAGCGCAGCAAGTTTTCTCAAGCAGTGAGTATCGGGTCTCACAGTCGGTAAACTTTTTGCTAAGGTAATAAATGGCATGCTCTTTTCGGCCAGACTCGTCATGCTGCCCCAGCACACACCCCATTGAGTTGTCAAGTACTGTCAGATATAGTATCAGAGGTCTCCCTTCAACCGGTGGCATAAGGATGGGTGGTTCTTGGAGATACTCTTTGATTCTGTCAAAAGCAGCCTGACATTCATCATTCCAACGTACTACCTGATCTTTCTTCAGCAGCTTGAAGATTGGCTCACAGGTAGCAGTTAGGTGCGAGATGAACCGAGCAATGTAATTCAGGCGTCCTAAGAAGCCTCTGACCTCTTTCTCTGTCTTAGGGACTGGCATCTCTTGAATAGCTTTAACCTTAGCAGGGTCCACTTGAATACCCTTATCGCTTACAACGAAGCCTAGCAACTTTCCAGATCTTACCCCGAAGGTGCACTTGTTCGGGTTCAACCTCAGCTTGTACAACTTCAACCGGTCAAACAATTTCTGCAGATGATCTAGGTGCTCTTCCTCAGTCTGGGACCTTGCGATCATGTCGTCAACATACACTTCTATCTCATGATGGATCATATCATGAAATAAAGCAACCATGGCACGTTGGTAGGTTGCCCCAGCATTCTTCAGTCCAAAAGGCATGACCTTGTAGCAGAAGGTGCCCCACTGAGTAACAAAGGTAGTTTTTTCCATGTCTTCAGGTGCCATCTTGATCTGATTGTAGCCTGAAAAACCATCCATGAAAGAGAACACCTTATGCTGAGCCGTATTGTCAACAAGGACATCAATGTGAGGTAAAGGGAAGCCATCTTTGGGGCTGGCCCTGTTCAGATCCCTGTAGTCAACACACATTCTGACCTTTTCGTCTTTCTTTGGTACTGGCACCACATTAGCAACCCACTGAGGGTAAGAAGTCACTGCAAGGAACCCGGCGTCAAACTGTTTCATAACCTCGACTTTGATCTTCTCAGACATCTCTGGACGCATACGGCAGACCTTTTGCTTAACCGGAGGGCAGTTTTCCTTAGTAGGCAAGTGATGGACCACAATACCGGTATCCAACCCGGGCATGTCTTTGTAGGACCAGGCAAAGATCTCCATATAATCATGTAGCATCTTAGTCAACCGTTGCTTCACGCTGAGCTCTAGGTTGGCACCAATCTTTACCTCCTTTCTATCTGCCTCAGTACCCAGATTTATTGTCTCCACTGGCTCTTCGTGTGGTTGAATTGCCTTCTCTTCCTGAAGTAACAATCTTGCAAGCTCGCCAGGCACTTCGCAATCATCTTCACCTTCGTCTTCGGCTAAGTTGATTGGATTTTCGAAGTCATAACTGGCAGTAGCAGAGTCGTTACCAGTGAGATCCAGAGTGGATTGAAACCTGTATGAGTGAGTGTGTGTAAATACAGTTGTTTTGTAATATATAAAGGAAGGAAAGACAGAAAAGGAGCATAAGATTTGAAATGCGAGAAAACGTCCAAGACTTTTATTTATGATATATGAAATGACAATTTATATGCCCTCACAAATAAAGCCACGGTGCCCCGGGTAGGACACCGTGCCATAGAGTTCAATTTATTGTTTATTACAAATAACAAAACATAGGGATTCATTACTCAGTAACAAGAGAAACAGGTAGATTGTCCTTTGCACTCCAATTGCTAGGTCCACTGTCGGTAGCCGGGTAAATCCAGCTATCAAACTCAGCTTCATCCACTTCATCCTCGTCCCCAATAGCATTCGCTCCGTGAGCAGGCAGGGGAGTTGTCACTACATTAGGCTTCTCAGATGCCTCAAACTGTACCTCCTTGGCGTCAATAAGGTCCTGCAGTTTGTTCCTTAAAGCCCAACAGTAATCAGCGGAGTGCCCCGGGCTATCGGAGTGATAAGCACAACGGGCATTTGGATTGTATTTCGGGGAGGCAGTGTTCACAACTTTTGGGGCCTCTCTGACAGTCACTAGGTTGGTGGATAGCAGCTGTGGCAAGATCTGCGACAAAGTCATACTCAAACGGGTGAACTCTCTCCGGGGTCTTTCAGCCCTTTGAGGATTGGTTGGCCGAGGAGCGGCAACAGGCTTAGCAATCATTACCGCACTGACAGATTGGCGGCGCTCAAATTTCTCTTGTCTCCTGGAGCCATATACAGCACTGGCCTCCTTCTTGAAGGGTTTCTTCTCAGAACTAGACGATGCACCCTTCGGAATCTTACCAGACTTCAACCCAACCTCAATTCTCTCTCCAGTCAGAATAAGATCAGTAAACCCTGCAGACGAGTTACCGATAAGATGGTTGAAAAATGGCTCAGATAGGGTCCCCAAGAACATGTCTACCAACTCCCGGTCAGTCAACGGAGGCTGCACCCTGCCAGCCAGATCCCTCCACTTCTGAGCGTACTCTTTAAAACCTTCACTTGAACCTAACGATATACCCTGGAGCTGGGTACGCGTAGGGGCAAGGTCGGCATTATATTGATACTGCTTATAGAAAGCAGTAGCCAACTCCTCCCAGTTACGAACCTTGGTCCCATCCAGCTGATAGAACCATTCGAGATGAGTCCCTGAAAGGCTCTCCTGGAAGAAGTGGATCCACAAATTCTTATCCACTGAGTACGGTTGAATCTTCCGTACATACGACCTGAGGTGTAGCTTGGGACAAGACGCCCCGTCATATTTGGTAAAAGATGGTGCTTTGAACTTACGAGGAATGATCACACCAGTAGACAAACCCAAATCTCCGAAATCCAGCCCAGGCACTTGTTGGATCTCCATAGCATTCAGTCTGTCCTCCAACTGCTTGTATCTGTCTTCTGCAGGAGGATACTGTTCCTCATCAAAATCAGTCTCGTTGTCGGAGACTACCGGACTTGGACCTTTTCCCTCTTGAGGAGTACCCTTGCCTATGGAAGAACCAGCCTCTTCATTCTGCAGAGTGTTGCCAAACCTTCGGCCCGAGTTGAAAAGCACAGTCCTCCTCTTCTTCTTCTTCTCCTTCTTCAGGAGCAGAGCCTTCAGCTCTTCTTGGCCCTGAGCCAAACCCATGATTAATTCCTGAAATTGCACATTCTGCGTCTGAAGAGCCTTGATAGACATCTCAGTTGATGATGAGTCAGGATTCATGATGCTGAAATAAACAGCGAAGAACGGTAAGCAACCTGAAAAGAAGAAAACCTGTTATGCACATGATGAATGGAATGCGTATGATTTATGTTTTCAAAGACAATCGGGAATCAACTTTGTAAACAAAAAGGAACACACTTCATTAGATTCAACTTTGAAACTTAAATTGTTCAATAGGTTGCCCTTAGGCGTTACATGAAAGGAAATACTGAAAAGGGAAGTAAAACTGTAAAAGAACACCCAGAGCTCCTTATTGATCCCATGGTCTCCTCTTCTCAGTACGGATGTAGTCATTCAGAGCTCGCTCATTCTCCAACTGCTTCATCAGCTTTTGGATCTTCAATTCCTGCTCGTTGAACTTTTCCCGGTAAGAATCCCGATCTTCTCACAGTTGCGACCAAGATCTCTTTAATGTCTCATAATCAGTAGGTATCTGAGGAGGAAGGACAGTTGGAGGAACACCATCTTTGTCAGGACACTCAAGAATGACGGGTCTGACAGCTTCATACGGCATACCTAACTTCTGAGCACAGATGCGAACCCATTTGTAGTAGGCTTCCATAGGTAAAGAAGTCTTTGGCCCCAACTCTTGTGGGTCAGCTTTATGAACTTTGTCCCAAGCCTTGATGAACCTACGATGCAGCTCGTCACTATCCACCTGAAACTCAAAACTGATGTGAGGCACCAACATCTCATGGGGGCCTGCTCTTCTGGCTCTTCCAAACTGACGGAGCGCTAGACATGGATTGTAAGAGATTCCTCCTTGGGTACCAATCAAAGGAGCATTAGGGTATTCCCCGCATCGATCAATAACAGCTATCTCATCCAAACCTCTGCAAGTCCAAATGATGTCTTTGTCGGTGAGAGACATTAACCTATGAGCCCAACCTCTTCCTTCTTGGTTCTTCAGTACGAACTTAGGGAGGTGCGAAATAAACCACCTCACCAACAAAGGGATACAACACCATAGGGTTCCTCGTCTTCGGGTAGTACGAGCATGAAGTTGTTGCAAGATGTCACCCAAGAGAGTGGGCACGGGATTCTGAGACATAAAGATCCTTATGGCAGTGACATTGATGAAGTTGTCAGGATTAGGAAACAAGACTAGCCCATAGATTAAGAGAGCCAAGATGTCTTCATATTCCCTAAAGTCCAGGTCGTTCCAGAAGCTGTTAGCCTTACCAATCAGAAACTTGGCCAAGAAACCCTTAACTCCGCTTCTAGCTACCCAGTTGTCCATTACCTCTTGATGTGTCAAGGGAAGAGCTGCAGCAACATCCTCAAGCCTGAGGGTCTTTTCCCAACCGGTGAAGGGAGTCTGATCCAAGATAGGGATACCAAGCAGATCAGAGAACTCTTCCAGGGTAGGGACCAGCTGGAAGTCTTGAAAGGTGAAGCACTGGTACAGAGGGTCATAGAACTGGGTCAGAACACTCATCAACTGTTGATCCCGCTTTGCAGTGACTAAACTGAGAAGAGAACCATGCCTCTGAATGAAGGAAGTGGTATTTGGAATTCTGCTAACCAACTCTTCAAGCAACTCAGGTGAATGAACAAAGTTGAACCGGATAGTATTCCTTCGCACAGGCATCATGATGTCCTACAAAATAGAGCAAAGATGAAACCCTCTTGTCTTTGAAATGGTCAGTCCTTATGCAGGATGCATGCAATGCTCATGATGTTATGATGTTATGATAAAACACACCACAAATAGATACAAAGGCAAACATGGTAAGGCACACAAGTCACACAAGGCAAGCCCCTAAAGTTTAGGCCAGCATGAGGTCTAGGTACTACGCTCTTTCAGTTTGTTGGTTCATACCTGTCCTATCAAAGTAACTGGGTTCTTAGAGGATCCCAATATCATTGACTACCCTCAATCGGTCATAACTCCAGCATCACAATCTTTTCTTGCGGCCAGAACCGTCACGAGAGTTTAGCCTCAATGGGCGTAGCATACTGCTACTGTTCTAATGGCCAAGTTGTGTTATTTAAGGTTCTAAGGTTGTTGGTGCTTAATGACTCCTCAGAAGACCCATATTCTCCTCGTTGCAACACAAGGGATATCGGTACAGACCAAGGTGCCACACCAACGTAGCCACTGCTTCACCCATGTCGGTCTACGCCGGACAGGTCCCTCACAGCTTATGCTACCTAAACAGGGTATCCCCAGATCCGGGTTAGGATCTATGTAACTCCCATGCAACCCACAAATTTAAAGCAGACAAGTCAATACAATTGAAAACACAGTTATGAACTAACCCTAAGGTACACCTCACTTTATAAATAATTCCCCAGCAGAGTCGCCAGTTCTGTGATCGGTGGATCTGGAACTGACTGTTTAACGCTGGTTTGCGAAATGTCGCGGAAGCAAGAGTCGCCACCGTCTTTTATTTTCTCCAAATGGAAAGGACAAAAGCACAGAAAAATTCCTTAAAGAGATTGCTCTCGGTTCGGGAGGTAGATTATAGAAAGGGAAGGTGTTAGCACCCTTTCTATCCATGGTTATCCATGGGCTCTTAGATACTTGCTCACTTGTGTTTTCAAAAATAGTTTGTTTGCTTTTCAATTGTGGGTTTTAAAAAGTTTCTTTGAAAATTCCAGTTCGACTCTTGTATCGGTCTTCAAGAGTGTTTGAAAAATTGCTTTCGAAAGCTTTTTGAAAAGGTGTCGGTGTGAAAAGTATTTTTTGAATTGTTTTGAAATTAGAGCAAGTATCTACGAGAACCTACCTACCCTAAGGAATTTGTCTGTGTAAATATCCTTTAAAGTAGTGCCATCCCACCATTGAGAGGTAGGTAGCACCACCGTTGGAGGTGTTCGGGTCAATTCGAGGTTCGGGACATGGTGATCACCAGAGCAATGGGAAGACACCTTAGAAGCTACCCTCATGCCAGGTTCCCGGATCATGAGGACTTACTAAGACATCCTCTACTCGACGATCACCTTTCGAGGCAAGGCAACAGTGAGGCGTACCCTAGGGGTGGTGTGTGATTTGTGTGTCGTTTTCATTTATTTATGTCTTTTGTCAAAGTGATCTATGCGTTTGTTTTTATTTTATCATTCATTCTTGCATGTCACTATTAACAGTTAAAAAAGTGCGAGAAATATAAAGTTCCAAACTATTACAAAGGCGCGGGTCCACATCGCCAAAATTAATCCAGGACCCGATTTGACAGAAAATAAAGAAATAAAGTAAAGTGCGAGAAATATAAATTTACACGGCTTTGGGAGAAGTACATTAATATTTACAAGAAACAAAATAAAACGCGCGAATTAAATTAAAATTAGAAACGAGGGCGTTGGACCCTTTAATGAAATTATTATTTACAAATTAATTCAATTAAAATAAAAAGAGAAATTATTTTTGAGGTTTTCGTATTTATGGTTTTTTAATGAGAATTAAATAAAATTAACTAATTAACCCTAATTCTAATTTTTATTTATTAAGAAAAACACATTAAAATTAAACCTAAAATTAAATTAATTATTTACATGCAATTTGATTTATAAAAATAGATAATATTTAATTATTAGTGAAAAGAAAAGAAAAAAAGGATAAAAATTAATTAAAACCCTAATTCTACCAATTTTAAGTTTATTAGAAAAATATTAAAATTTAAACCTAAATTTACAAAGATAAATTAATTAATGATATTTATTTAAAAAAATATTAACATAAAATATATTTTTGATCTTTTCTGATTTTATATTGTTTTTTATGTTTTTTATGAAAATATTAAATTAAAGGAATTAATAAATAAAAGAAATAATTGAATCAAAATAAAAGAATGAAAAATATAAAAGAACTTGCAAACCTAGGGGGGGTCTGTCCCCAAATGGGAGGTGAAGTCCAGTAATCAGGCCCATTAAGCCTTTGGCCTGGTTGACTTCTCAGCTAGCGTGCATGGGTGTTGACTGAGGTTTACCATGTTCTTCAGATCTGGTCCCTTGGATTGATATTATTGGCCAAGTGGCAAGCTGGATTTGAGGATGTATGATGCACCCTAGCACTGAAACTGCACATAAGCGTTAATAGAAAAATAATATGAAAGGGGTGGGGGACCTGGGATTCGAACCCAGGTCCTGTGGTTTACCAAGTGCTTTCTCCACCACTCAAGCTATTCACGCGCTTTTGATTACATAATAAGAAACAAATAATATAAGGTAAAAACAATGGTTAGTTGAAAATTAGCGCACAAGTTTTAAATGCTCCAATCACTGCCTGACACTTCATCGTCTTCTCCATGGCTTTTGTTTTTTCCCTGAAACATAAAAGAATCAGCAACGGTTTTGAACCGTCCCCAAATGCACCATTCTAGAAAATAGCGATTAGCTTGTCTTGGGTCAGAAATTGGGCGCGACCCCATCATGAAATTCGTTGGAAGCTCTTGATTCTAATGGTACCATTCCCGTGTCTCAATTTTTCCATAATAGAGAAGCCCTAAATTAAAACCTCTGCAACCCTAAAATATAACCATGGCGTTTTTGCATATAGTGCATAAAAACTCAATTCAATCACATGGTTAGTTTCAGAATCATCCAATTAGTATGAATCCATAAAAGAAATGCCATGAAAATGCTTAAATATTAAAACACGATTATGCATATAATTGAAAACAGTTTGAACTCTCTATACCAATTCTGGGCGTGTAAGGGTTGGAAAATTATCCAGTTAGCTTCAGCAATGCACGAGGAAGCTTTTGCAATTGGTCTCTTGCTCTGAATCGTGCTGGAACCTTGTTTTCAGTTTTCAAATTTTTGGCAAAAAATTCAAGTTTGGTTATTTGTGTATGGCACAGCTTGGAGCCTTTTGGCATTAGGGTTGCACTATGTATATATGTGTGAAGGTTTTAGGTCAAAGAAATCAAACAAAAACCTTTGCATTCATGATTTTCAAGATTTGATTTTCAAGAATCTTTTCCAATATTTCTTCATGCCTATTTGGTACAAATCATGGCCAATCACTTCAATTCCTTCCATATCTGATCATGCACGAAATCTTAAGCCTATTCCATGCACAAAAAGATTTGATTGCATTGGTTTGGTATTTTTCATGTATTTTAATTAATTAAATGAATTATTAATAATTAAAAATCCAAATAAATAAATAAAAATGAAAAAAAACTTCCCTTTGGGCCAAATGGTCGTGCCCATGCCTTAGATGATGAATTGTGGAAGAAAAAGAGGCCCATTAGCAATTTTAAGACTTTTGAAGCAATGTTGACTTTTCAAAATATCCAAAATTTCCCAACTTCCACAAGGCATAACTTGCTCAAATTTTAAGCTTTGCTCATGTTCTTGGACATTTTGGAAAGGTCTTTGGGTCCTCTAACCAATGCCTTTGGTCCCATGTCATTTTTATTTACCAATCTCAAGTTATGTCCTTTGACTTAAAGTCCCTTTTTGTTGACTTTTGAAAATGACCTATAATGTTGAAATTGATAACTTTTTGTGAGAGCATTTCTTGGACTTGAAGTGTGAATAGGAGTTATAGGAAATGTCTTTCTCTTCAAAATGAGCTTTGGATGGAATTTTTCTGATAATCCATGTGAAAGTTATGCCTTGGTCAAGTTACAGTTGACTTTTTTAGCTGTCCAAATATGGAAACTTTTGCATCTTGATGATTTTTGAGCCAAGCTTTGAGAATCATGATCAAGCATTGATCAACTGATGTTTGTGGCTTCAAAATGAGATGTTGACCAAAAATTTGAACTTTTGACTGTCAAATGACCATTTTGCCCCTGCAGTTGACTGTAGTGCAATTTAGGGGTTTTGACTGTGCAATTTTGTGCTGTAAGTCTTGAAACTTGGTATGAGGATGCTTGACCATGTTTATAGGCATGTGGGACTTGATTGGGTCCTTGGAAACTTCATTTTCTTTGTTAGAACCTAAGCCCTAATTTTGACTGTTTAGGAGGCCCTTGAACTGTGCAACCTTTGGGGAATTTTGAAGCTTTGACTTGGCAAATTTTGAAGAATATGGGAGGGAAAATTTTGGGGTACAACAACATCACATTTTACAAAAATTCGCTTGTTTTATTGAAGACTGCATTTTCAAAGAACTTCAAAAGAGACATAAGCTTTGCATTCTTAAAATAACATTGTTTGCATATGACTATTTGCTCGAAACAGCAGAGAAATTTGCACGACGAATATCCAGTGAACAAAAAACCTTCTCAGCAAAAAGGGTCACCTCAAGTGGAAAAAAAACACTTCCAATCAAGGGGCATGGCATGATCATTGTCCATCATCTGGGGAAGTCAAGTCAAGATTCAAGGAATCTCTCAAAATGCCAAATAGCCATGGGCAAATCTCTATCTGAATCAATTGGGGCATTGGACATGAATTCCAGCAACTAATCTTGCATGATCAAACGAAGATCTTTTGGTAGTATGGCAACACAATGCTATAGATATCCTGAGAGCATGGATATAGTCAGAAAATACCGCACATGAATAAAGACCTGCTAGGTTGACTGGCCTAGGAAAAAATAAGGGCTTCCCGGCGAACCAAAAGGGTTCGGGAAAATATAAGGGGTGAAAATGAAAAACTTGTACACCCAGCCAGTTGAAAACCTGAAAAGGCGGCTTGGGCAAAAAGGAACCATCCAGGTGGACTAAAAACCCGAAAGGGCGGTCCAGGTAAAAATTAGGGATCAAAGCGTACGACTATGTCTCGTCATCTCGTCACTGGCCTACCAGAAGAAGACTTGTCATTTTGACCGAAAGATACCAAACACCTCATAGGTGGGGATAATACTCGATCCACAGGGACTCTGTAGGCACCTTCTCCTGCAGAAACAGGGACAATAAGACTTGTCCAAGCTGTACAGTTGCTCTATCCACTAGGTACAAGGTAAATTCATTTGAAGAATATGGCTAAGATACTTTCACTCCCCGCAGAGTAAGACAGTAATGCTAACTCTCCCCAACTGAGACTTGCAACCGTGAACAAATCAACAATGCTTTCCCCAAGCAGAGTTTATCTACCATCAGCACTAAAAAGGCTTGATACCCTCGGCAGTCTTAGTATTCCCCAACGAAATATAAGAATGTTCCCCGGAAGAATACAGGATACCCCCAGTGGAGTCAATATTTCCCCAGCACGGTCTGAAAAAGCTTCCCCCAACAGAGTTGAAGCATCATCCCCGATAGACTCTGGAAGTTTATCCCCAACGGAGTACAAAATAAATCTCCTCATCCAAGCTCAAGGGATCATTCCTAGCATAATTCAGGAGGAATATCCCCACAAAAGCCTAACAGGGTTATCCCCGGCAAGCTGCAATTGAAAGATCGTCCCCAACGAAGGTTTTTCCTCTCACAAACCGGAGCTCCATCCTCAACAGATTCAGTATCACCAACAACGGTAATCCATCCCCAGCAGAGTTCATCAGTGGAATTCTCAGCAGAGCATCTCTTCCCCACAGAGTAATCTCCTTATCAGTTTGTTCCCTAACAGAGTTCTCCTCTCCTGCAGGTTTATCATCTTCGTTCATCATCCCCGGCGGAAACGAAGTATTCAACTCTACTCTCCAGCAGCTATCCGGGATTTATTTCCCCCAGCTAAAACATCACATTTCCATACATCATGATACATGCATAAACGTATCATATCGTACAATCTCATTTATTCTGAGAACATCATTTCTTGATCCATCTCATGCATTGCATATGACTGACCTTTACCTTTCAGGAAAGATGCAGTTAAGTTCTCAACTTAGTCGAAGACCTGACCAGTTCTTAAATCTCAACTGAATTATCCTCGGTTGAATTTCAGATAAGGTTCTCAATCTCGACAACTTTCCTCCGTCATAGTGTGGACGAGTTCTGTAATCTCAACGGTATACTACGTTGAATACTAGACAGTTCCTAGATCTTGATGAAGATGTTTCCCTACGTCATAGTGTGGACGAGTTCTCTAATTTCAACGGTATACTACGTTGAAGACCAGACAGTTCCTAGATCTTGATGTTTTCCTCCATCATAGTGTGGACAAGTTATGTAATTTCAACGGTATACTACGTTGAAGATCAGATAGTTCCTAGATCTTGATGAAGATGTTTCCCTACGTCATAGTGTGGACGAGTTCTCTAATTTCAACGATATACTCCGTTGAAGACCAGACAGTTCCTAGATCTTGATGTTTTCCTCCGTCATAGTATGGACGAGTTCTGTAATTTAAACGGTATACTACGTTGAAGACTAGACAGTTCCTAGATCTTGATGAAGATGTTTCCCTACGTCATAGTGTGGACGAGTTCTCTAATTTCAAGAGTATACTCCGTTGAAGACCAGACAGTTCCTAGATCTTGATGTTTTCCTCCGTCATAGTGTGGACGAGTTCTGTAATTTCAACGGTATACTACGTTGAAGACCGGAAAATTCCTAGATCTAGATAAAGATGTTTCCCTACGTCATAGTGTGGACGAGTTCTGTAATTTCAAACAGTATACTATGTTGAAGACCAGACAGTTCCTAGATCTTGATGTTTTACTCCGTCATAGTGTGGACGAGTTCTGTAATCTCAACGGTATACTACGTTGAATACTAGACAGTTCCTAGATCTTGATGAAGATGTTTCCCTACGTCATAGTGTGGACGAGTTCTCTAATTTCAACGGTATACTACGTTGAAGACCAGACAGTTCCTAGATCTTGATGTTTTCCTCCGTCATAGTGTGGACGAGTTCTGTAATTTCAACGGTATACTACGTTGAAGACCAGACAGTTCCTAGATCTTGATGAAGATGTTTCCCTACGTCATAGTGTGGACGAGTTCTCTAATTTCAACGATATACTACGTTGAAGACCAGGCAGTTCCTAGATCTTGATGTTTTCCTCCGTCATAGTGTGGACGAGTTCTGTAATTTCAACGGTATAATACGTTAAAGACCAGACAGTTCCTAGATCTTGATGAAGATGTTTCCCTACGTCATAGTGTGGATGAGTTCTCTAATTTCAACGGTATACTACGGTTAAGATCAAACAGTTCCTAGATCTTGATGAAGATGTTTTCCTCCGTCATAGTGTGGACGAGTTCACTAATTTCAACAGTATACTCCGTTGAAGACCAGACAGTTCCTAGATCTTGATGAAGATGTTTCCCTATGTCATAGTGTGGACGAGTTCTCTAATTTCAACGGTATACTCCGTTGAAGACCAGACAGTTCCTAGATCTTGATGTTTTCCTTCGTCATAGTGTGGACGAGTTCTGTAATCTCAACGGTATACTACGTTGAATACTAGACAGTTCCTAGATCTTGATGAAGATGTTTCCCTACGTCATAGTGTGGACGAGTTCTCTAATTTCAACGGTATACTCTGTTGAAGACTAGACAGTTCCTAGATCTTGATGTTTTCCTCCGTCATAGTGTGGACGAGTTCTGTAATTTCAACGGTATACTACGTTGAAGATCAGACAGTTCCTAGATCTTGATGAAGATGTTTCCCTATGTCATAGTGTGGACGAGTTCTCTAATTTCAACGGTATACTCCATTGAAGACCAGGCAGTTCCTAGATCTTGATGTTTTCCTCCGTCATAGTGTGGACGAGTTCTGTAATTTCAACGGTATACTACGTTGAAGACCGGACAGTTCCTAGATCTTGATGAAGATATTTCCCTATGTTATAGTGTGGACGAGTTCTCTAATTTCAACGGTATACTCCGTTGAAGACCAGACAATTCCTAGATCTTGATGTTTTCCTCCATCATAGTGTGGACGAGTTCTCTAATTTCAACGGTATACTCCATTGAAGACCAGATAGTTCCTAGATCTTGATGAAGATGTTTCCCTATGTCATAGTGTGGACGAGTTCTCTAATTTCAACGGTATACTCCATTGAAGACCAGACAGTTCCTAGATCTTGATGTTTTCCTCCGTTATAGTGTGGACGAGTTCTGTAATCTCAACGGTATACTACGTTAAATACTAGACAATTCCTAGATCTTGATGAAGATGTTTCCCTACGTCATAGTGTGGACGAGTTCTCTAATTTCAACGGTATACCACGTTGAAGACCAGAAAGTTCCTAGATCTTGATGTTTTCCTCCGTCATAGTGTGGACGAGTTCTGTAATTTCAATAGTATACTACGTTGAAGATCAGGCAGTTCATAGATCTTGATGAATATGTTTCCCTATGTCATAGTGTGGACGAGTTCTCTAATTTGAACGGTATACTCCATTGAAGACCAGACAGTTCCTAGATCTTGATGTTTTCCTCCGTCATAGTGTGGACGAGTTCTTTAATTTCAACGGTATACTACGTTGAAGACCGGACAGTTCCTAGATCTTGATGAAGATGTTTCCCTATGTCATAGTGTGGACGAGTTCTCTAATTTCAACGGTATACTCCGTTGAAGACCAGACAGTTCCTAGATCTTGATGTTTTCCTCCGTCATAGTGTGGACGAGTTCTGTAATTTCAACGGTATACTACGTTGAAGACCGGACAGTTCCTAGATCTTGATGAAGATGTTTCCCTACGTCATAGTGTGGATGAGTTCTCTAATTTCAACGGTATACTCCGTTGAAGAGCAGACAGTTCCTAGATCTTGATGTTTTCCTCCGTCATAGTGTGGACAAGTTATGTAATTTCAACGGTATACTACGTTGAAGATCAGACAGTTCCTTGATCTTGATGAATATGTTTCCCTATGTCATAGTGTGGACGAGTTCTCTAATTTCAACGGTATACTCCGTTGAAGACCAGACAGTTCCTAGATCTTGATGTTTTCCTCCGTCATAGTGTGGACGAGTTCTGTAATTTCAACGGTATACTACGTTGAAGACCAGGCAGTTCCTAGATCTTGATGAAGATGTTTCCCTATGTCATAGTGTGGAGGAGTTCTTTAATTTCAACGGTATACTACGTTGAAGACCAGACAGTTCCTAAATCTCAACAAAAACCAAGGCTTCCCCAGCGGAATCTTCTACAAACAACAAATATGCAAGTGCTCGCTAAGGAATCTCTTATGCGATCGACACCCCCGCAGATGACATCTGTAAGCCCATCCTCCTACCAACGATCTCTAAAGGGCATCTGTAAGCCCATTCCCGACATCACCATGCTGATACCACTTCATGCGAGTGCAAATTTCTGGGCACTCTAGTGTTCAATCATCTTCCACCTTCGGATCACGAAAGGCCCGAAAGCCAATCTACATCCTTAGGTTTAAGAAGATTGAACAGGGGCAACTGTTGTACCCCAAAATATGCCCTCCCGTATTTCTCAAGACATGTCAAGAATAATCTCCAAATGGTTCAAGATTGCTCAAGAGTTGGACAGTCAAATCATCTCCTAAGGCAGTCAATCTCAAATTAGGGTTTTGTGTTGCATCAAGGTCCTCACATCCAAATGACTTCAAGTGCTACCCAATGTCCTAATATGTTCTCAAGGTCATCCATGTCAAATTTCAAGCCTTGCAGAGGAAGTTTGGTCAGTCAATTGCTCAAAAGGTCCAAAAATCGATTGTGCTAGGCCAAAAGTCAACTGTGACCTACAAATAGTCAAACCTCAATATTTTTTGTAAACATTCTCATTTTGAAGTATAATTCATCATTTTATCAAGGTTTGATCATGATTCATCAGGGATTGCTCAAGATTCATCAAAATTCAAAAGTTGCTAAATTAAGGTTTTGTAGGAAAAGTCAACTCAACTTTGACCAAGCATAACTTTCTCATACTTTATGAGAAATGACCCATCCAAAGCTAATTTTGAAGAGAATGAAATTTCCTACAATCCATATTCACACCCCAAGATCAAGAAATGCACTCACAAGAAGTTACAAATTTGGACATTATAGGTCATTTTTGAAAGTCAACAAAAACACCGTTTTTTCCAAAGCTTATAACTTGAGCATGGAATATCAAAATGATATGAGACCAAAGGGGTTTGTTATAGGACAGCTCAAGGTTTCTAAAAAGTCCAATAACACCTCCAAAAGTTCAAAATTGAAGGAGTTATGCATTGTTGAAGTTGGACATTTTTCAAAATTGCCAAAAGTCAACTATCCCCAAAACTCCAAATTTTGACAAAAGGGCCCACTTTTTTCCACTTGATTTGATCTTGTCACACTACGCACGTGTCCTATCTTCAATTTTATGTCCATTTATTGATTTTTCTATTTTATTTGATTTTTATTAATTTAATTCATTTTAAATCAATTTAAATCTAAATAAAATCTAAAAATTGATAATTTGATATCTTTTTGATCATTACAGCTTTCAATTATCATGATGGACACAATCAAACTCGTATCAAGCTATCTTGTGCACAAAATATTTGATTTGAGACATTTTTGGAAGCTTGTTCATGGAAGATCAAATCATATCTTCAATAATCAATTCACATGGATTCAAGGCCCAAAATTAAACCTAATTGCTTCTATTATACTCATACAATGCAAAGCATACAAGGGGACGACCTGAAAGCTGCCAAATCAAAAATACCAAAACTTGAAAAAAGCTTGAAAAGTGAGAAACTGAAATCTTGGTTAGGGACATTTTCAAGACCAAAACTCAACGTGGTGTTCTTGGTTGCCATTCACTGAAGCGATAGGCATCAAAACCAAGCTTTCTCGTCACCTAAAACGCACTGTAAGTCGCTTGAAACACGACCCTGTACATGAGATCATGACTCCATATTCATGTACCCTTTGAGCAAAAATTTTGTACAATCATGCTTGTCATTCAATTTCTGAGCATTCTGCAATATTTAATTTCGTTTTTGTGGCTTGTAATGTAATACCCGAACCTAGGGTTTCCGTTTCTTGTTTTTAGGCGTTTGCTTTGTAGGTAAAATTAGGACCAATAATGGACATGGTTGTGATCAGGGAGGAGAGACGAGCATGGTGATGGTCTCCGTTTGCATTTATATGGCCTATAGCGCATTTTAGGACGAACCCACGGATCTTGCTGCGGATAAAAATCCGCCGGTAAGAAAACCAGTGTTTCAATGAAGAAGACGACTAGGTGTCTTCTCCTAATTGACTGATTTTGAATATTCACGCTATTTTTATTTTATTTTCAGGCATAGTGGTTTGTTTTCAATATAATAATTGTTTCATATTCCATTAACAAAAGCATTACAGTGGCCCAGTGGTGGAAGCGCTAGTGTATTGGCTAATGGGACCTGGGTTCGAATCCCAGGTCCCCCAATTGCTTGTTGTTATTTTTCAATAGGTACTCCCATGCAATGCTCAAAGTGTGGTCCACCATGTGCATCCAAATCCCAAGCGCCAGATGGCCTTCAGGCCAAATCCAAGGGCCAAGATTGAATATCCATCCTATACTCTAGTCAACGTGCCATGGAGAATTGGAAAAGTCAGCCCAGGCTTGCTGCAAATGGGCCAAATAATTGCTATCTCACCTCCTGATTTGGGGCCCAACACCCCCCATTTGGTTTATTTCTTTTCTTTTCTTTCTTTTATTTAATTATTTGTTTTATATTATTATTTTTATTATTTAAACCACTGACTAATTAAAATCTTTTTTCTCATAAAAATCAAAAACACAAAAATATTATTTTTATTTATTAAAATTAAATTCACCATTTTATTTTTGTAAATAAATTAACTTAATTAATTTAGTTTTAAATAGGTTTAACTTTTAACGTTTTTTGCAATAAATTAAAATTAATTTAGATAATTAGGTTTTACTAACTTTTAATCAATTTATTTTATTTCTTTAAATATAAAAAATCCAAAAATATCTTTTTTAATTAATTAATTAATTAATTAAATTATTAACTTAGATCTAATTTCCATTTAATTAAAAAAAAATAACAAAAACATGCTTTATTTCACAAAAAAAGGTCAAAACCCTAAAAAATACGCTGATTTAATTTTCTCGCACGCGATCCATATTTCCAATATTGTAAATGCTTCCGGAATGTAGTAGCTTTTAATTAGGACTTTAATTATTTATCACTTTATTTTACTTTCCTCATTTTAATTTCAAGGGTTTGTTTTTGGCGATGTAAATACCCGACGCCTTGTAATAGTTTAGATTTAATTTCCGCAAATTTAAATTCCGCAACTATACACTGTTAGATGTTTGATACTAGGGAATGCATGACAAGATCAAATGTATGAACTTAAAATCAACATAGATAACCATTGACATATACAAAGACAAATTAACTGAAAACGACACACTCGCACATATGCACTCTTAGGGTACACCTCGCTTGGTTGCCTTCGAACGTGGTCATTGAGTATAGGAAGTTTTAGAGGTCGCCCTCTTGTCCAAAGATCATAGTTGCCTCGAAACGGTTGCCTCGGAAAAATGATCTAAGACATTAGGGTTACCGCTAAGGCGTCCTAACATTGCTTTAGTGACCACACGTCCCTTAATCGAATTGACCCTTTAAACTCCAACGACGGTGCTACCTACTCCTTAATAGTGGGATAGCATTGTCTAACGGACATTTGTACATATTAATTCTTTTTTCGAGTAGGTAGATGGTTCTTAAGTACTTGCTCCTTTTAAAAACAAAACAAAACTTTTCGCACTTACACTCTCTTCAAAACAAAAACTTCTTTCAAACCCACAAACACAAAGAAAAGAAAACTTTTGAAAACACTTTGAGCAAGTACCTAAGAGCCCGTGGATAAACACGGATAGAAAGGGTGCTAACACCTTCCCTTTCTATAATCTACCCCCCGGACCCGAGAAACATCTCGAAAAAGGAATTTTTCTGTGCTTTTTTCCTTTCCTTGTTGGATAAAATAAAAGACGGTGGCGACTCTTGCTTACCGCGAGATTTTGCGAAAACAAACGCAAAACACGAACCAACATTCCAAAACAGTCAGTTCTTTCCCACCGTATCACAGAAGGCCTTTAATCATGTATCTGACTGTCTTAGATAATTCAATGGGGTGCGTACTGGGCCAACATGACGAGTCTGGCCGAAAAAAGCATGCCATTTATTACCTTAGCAAAAAGTTTACCGACTATGAGACTCGCTACTCACTACTCGAGAAAACTTGCTACGCTTTGGTATGGGCTGCTCGCCGGCTAAGGCAGTATATGTTGACACATACCACTCTGCTGATTTCTAAAATGGATCCGATCAAGTACATCTTCGAGAAGCCTTCTCTATCCGGGATAATCGCTAGATGGCAGATGATCCTCACCGAATATGATATACAGTACACGACCCAAAAAGATATAAAGGGGAGTGTGCTAGCTGATCATCTGGATCATCAAGCTGTCGAAGATTACCAATCCATGAGGTTCGACTTTCCCAACAAGGATATCATGACTTTGAGCAACATTGAAGAAAATAGACCATATGACGGACCTGAACAAGGATCCCGATGGACTCTATACTTTGATGGTGCCTCCAACGCACTTGGGAATGGTATCGGCGCGGTACTTATCTCTCCAGAAGGTTTCCATACACCTTTCACTGCTAGACTCTGCTTCAGCTGCACCAACAACATGGCCGAGTATGAAGCTTGTATCTTTGGTCTCAAGGTGTCTATTGACTTGGGAAACAAATCTCTGATTGTATTTGGGGACTCAGCTTTGGTTATCAGTCAAATCAAAGGAGAGTGGGATACTAAACACCATAACCTCATCCCTTACAAAGAATATGTCCTGACATTGTTACCACATTTCGAGCAGATAACCTTCGAGCACTTCCCGCGAGAAGAGAATCAGCTAGCAGATGCGCTAGCTACAATGTCATCCATGTTTAAACTTAACTAGGATAATGAGGCACCTCAAATCACCATCGAACAGATGGACGAACCTGGACATTGTCACGAGATTAATACCGAAGAAGTAGTGGACCGACCTTGGTTTCATGACGTCAAAAGGTATCTCGAAGCATAAGAATATCCTGAAGGAGCTTCAGTCAACGACAAAAAGTTCTTAAGAAGGTTCGCGGCCAAGTTCTTTCTGAGAAATGGTATCCTATACAAGCGCAATCTTGATTGTGTCCTACTCCGTTGTGTGGACAAGGTTGAAGCTGAGCAGATCATGGCTGAACTACATAATGGCACCGTTGGAACCCACTCAAGCGGTCATACGATGGCTAAAAAGATTCTACGGGCAGGCTACTACTGGTCTACCATGGAAGCTGATTGTCATCAACATTCCCGTACTTGTCACAAATTCCAAATCTATGCCGACAAGGTACATATCCCTCCAGTTCCTCTCAATGTCTTAACAGCTCCTTGGCCATTCGCGATGTGGGGAATCAACATGTTTGGAGAGATCAAGCCTACAGCATCCAATGGACACCGTTTCATCCTGGTGGCCATTGATTACTTTACCAAGTGGGTCGAAGTAGCTTCCTTCGCCTCTATTACAAAGAATGTGGTTTCCCGCTTCATCAAGCAGAACCTCATATGCCGGTATGGTATCCCTGACAGGATCATCACTGACAACGGTACAAATTTGAACAATACTATGATCACCGCTCTGTAAGATCAGTTCAAGATTCAACATCATAATTCATCTCCCTATCGGCCTAAGATGAACGGTGTTGTCGAAGCTGCAAACAAAAATATCAAAAAGATCATTCAAAAGATGACAATCACCTACAAGGACTGGCATGAGATGTTACCGTTTGCTTTGCACGGGTACCGTACCACGACACGCACTTCAACTAGGGCATCCCCTTTTTCTTTGGTATACGGAATGGAGGCTGTTTACCTATCGAGGTTCAGATTCCCTCCTTGAGAATCATGAAGGATGCTGGTTTGAATGAAGACGATTGGATTCAGACCCGGCTTGATCAACTTAACTTGATTGAAGAGAAGCGACTTATTGCTATTTTCCATGGTCAGGCGTATCAAAAACGTATGATCAAGGCTGTTGTACCCCAAAATTTGCCCTCTCATTTCACCAACATTTTCTCATCACAAGACTCTAAGAACTCAAGATCAAGTTAGGGTTTGCTCTGCTCAAGACCCCTTCTTGCACTGTTGACCCAAATTAGGGTTTGAGTTTGCATAAGGATATTTTGACCTACAATGCCCAAATTGACTTTCAAACTTCATGATGGGTTCACAAGTTTTCCCATACCAAGTTTCAAGCCTTGATTCAAATCTTTGCCCAACCAATTGGACAGTTGACCTAGAAATCAGCTATATTGGGGAAAAAGTCAACTGTAGCCAATTGACAATCAAACCTCATGGATTTTGACCCACATCAACATTATGAACTCATATGAACCATTTGGTCAAGTTTGGATCACAATTCCACAAGAAATTTGATCAGATCACCAAAAGGGCAAAATGGTCATTTTTAGGGTTTTGACTGTACAAAGGCTGTTTGACCTAACCAATGGCAAACCAAGCTCACATATGGACTCAAGGACCCAATGACTTTGTCTTGGCCCATTCAACAAGTTTAAAAGATCTCAAATGCATAGGATTGACAAATGAATTTTTCAGTCAACTGATCAAAATTTGATTGTATACTGAAAAGTCAAACTTTGACTTTTTGGTCAAAATCAAGTGCCAAGAGTTATTTTTCATCAAAACATGTCAAATTATGAAATTTGTTCATCAAGAAACCCAAAAATGCAAATTAGGGTTTAAAATGAAAAAATTTCATAACTTAGAAATTTTCTAAGTTATGAAATTTTCTTATTTTTTCCTAACTTTGTCCCATTTTTTCACCAAGATGCAAGTGGATCCAAACAAAACTTGAAACATGAAAGTTGTAGTCCATCACAAAGTCCACAACTTTGATTCAAAAAGTTTTCTCAAAGTAATATTTCATCTCAAGTTATGATTTTTGGAACAAGGGTACCAAAAACTTTTAACTTAGAAGAAATTTGCCCTAATCTAGACAGGATTTTGACCCATCTTCTTGGCCATTTTTCACATGGTTCCACTTGGAGTTTCAATTTGCATTACAAAGATGGATTGTATTATATGTTCCAAGCTTTCCAAATTGTCACAGAACTCCTCAAACACCCTTGTGGTTAGAGAGAATCGAATTCACAAAGTTGGCAAAAACTCACTTTTGTTCATGGCCAAAGCATGTTCATAGCAATTTGCATTTTCAAATCAGCTTGTGTAATGCTAGCTTGCAGGCCTCAAAACCAACTTACACTTCATAATTTAATGCCTAACCATTGTATTAAGGTGTTATCTCATCCCTTTGGGCATTACATGGGAGTTTAAGCCTTAAGTAGTAAAAGGTGAATTGCCATTTTTGCCTAAAGTTGCTTTATGTCAAATACTTAATCCTTGAGGCATGGGGGCCAGATCTTGAAGGCAAATCAAATCCACAAATTCCAGCAACCAAGAGGATTGTGTGCAGCACACTTGAGGGCATTGTACAGGCCTGTATTCACACTTACACTTTCTTGCTTCAAGTAGAAGAAAGATTGCAAAACACACACCACCTATCATATCTGTTAACAAGAGCTTAAACAAACATTGTACACAATTTCCATACCTCCCAACTAACCTAAAGCATGACTCATTCATCCCCAAAACCTTCTCATACTCAGAATCCTTGTTTTGCTGCAAAATAGGGCAAGTTCTGCAACTTGAGTTCCATAACACAATTTACTCGTGCGTTTTTGCCCAAGCCTGTTCAAATACCTTCTAATCAATCCACCTGAGCTATCCTGATCCTCCATTGCAAGTTGTAACACCTCTAACCCCACTTGCCATTTTCATTTCAAAGCTTTGCAGGTGGACTTCTACAGCACGATACAGGGTGTTTCAAAGCAAGCCAGGTATTGGAGAAGCTTCCTTGGACCTCAGGCAAGCTCAACAGAAGCTCAAACACCATTGAAGGTTGCTGCATTGCTCTACTCGATTCAAGCTGAAACAGGTATTCCATGGGCTTCTATCTCTCTATTTAGGAATGGTTAGTTTTAGGTTTGTGAATGAAATATGTCCTACTCATAGCCCTGAAGCCATACATGTGATCAGTTTTCATTTATGTTAAGCGTGTTATGAGAATTTCAGCCATGAACATGTGAAAAAAGTTAGGTCAGATTTTAGGGCCAGAGAAATTCTCTCTGGTCTTTGAGAGTTAGACTTAATGCTTTATATGGTTGGATTCGTGTTTAAATTCTCTACAAGTTTCATGTTTTAAGTTTTGTCAAAAGATCAAAGAATCAGGAGTTGGCATGTTGTACAAGAGGCGCGCGCATTTTCAAACAGAAGCTGGAGGTTGAAGAAGGTGATGGCTTGGGCTGGGCCTGAGTCATTCTTGCTTTTTGCACCCCTTTTTTTCAGTTTGCACCCCCTGGCCCATTTGATTAAATATTTGTCATTTTTATGTTTTTCCTTTTTTATTCTGACTTTATATTTTTTGTTCAAACATAAAAAATACCAAAAATAATTTCCCACATTTTTTTCATATTTATTTGATATTTATCTATTTTGTTTAGGCATATATGTATAAATAAACCTTCTTTTCTTTTTAATGAAAACTTAAAAATAATACAAAAAATATATTTATTTTTTTATTTGTTATTTTTATTTACATTCAAAAACATTTTCTTGAAAAATATCCATTTTGTAAATAATTAATATTTTATCTTGGTACATTTAATAGGTTTAATATATATATATATATATATATATATATATATATATATATATATATATATATATATATATATATATATATATATATATATATATATATATATATATATATATATATATATATATATATATATATATATATATATATATATATATATATATATATATATATATATATATATATATATATATATATATATATATATATATATATATATATATATATATATATATATATATATATATATATATATATATATATATATATATATATATATATATATATATATATATATATATATATATATATATATATATACTTATATTTTATTAGATAATTAGGACAAAATAATACAAAATAATACATTTTTTTATTTTTATTAATATTTGACACCAAAAATACTTTTTTTACAATATACTTTTTATTTTTATATAAATTAATATATATTGCATATAATTAATAAATATTACTATTTATTCAAAAAATTAGGGTTTTGCCCTAAATGACCAAAATAATTAAAATTTGACTTTTTTATTTTGTTTATATTTCACATTAAAAATCCCTTTTTCACATATATAAACAATCTTTTTGGCATAATACATTTCATTTTGATGTTTACTTAATTGAATTTATTTGAATGATAAATAATAACTTGTACATTCGATATGGTTGTAATAACTTAGAATTTATTTCTTGTCAAATATCCCCAATTCAAACTTGTACCTCCTCTCCCCATAATCATGTTGTAATAGCCTAGAACTTTAAATTCTCGTACATTTAAAAGCTTTCAATTATGCCATGCCTAGACCTAGGGTTTGTATGCAAAATTAATCAACAATTAGCTTGACCTAATCCAAGATAAACATGCATGAAAAACAAACACAATGCACGCTTGCACCCCTAGGGTTTCATCCACTTGTTGCCTTCAAAAATGGGCCATGGTTGCATGTTGAGTACTTTGGCAAAACAAAAACAAACAAAATGATCATAGTCCCTCGATGACGCTATCAGAGTTTCCTAAACAAAATGATCAAGTCCCTTAAAAATTGCCAAAGACACTTGACATTATTGCTATCATGGTCTATACAATAACCCGCGCCTATCCCGTTTACATCCTAACACAAGGTTGTTCACCAAATACAACGGTGAAACAACACTGTTAAAAGGGTTAAAAACATAAGAAAGATCTTTGAGTAAAATAGGGTAGATAACTCTTATTTACTTGATCAAACTTGCAAAAACATCCTTGCTATCTTCAAAACACACTTCACTACACAAATTTCAAAACCCTACTTTCAAAACATTGAAAACTTTTCAAAAGACAAAAACACCTTTGTATACATTCAAACAAGAATCATTACAAAGGTTGCCACAACGATGGCGTATTTTTTTAAAAAAAAACATCTTTCAAAACCACACACAAAGCACCATTTCAAACAATTGAAAAGCAAGGCAAGTGATCTAAGCAAGTAACTAAGAGCCCATGGATAACCATGGATAGAAAGGGTGCTAATACCTTCCCTTTCTATAATCTACTCCCCGAACCCAAGAAAACATCTCAAAGGTCTTTCCTGTGCTTTTTGACCTTTCCTTAGGATAAAATAAAAAGTCGGTGGCGACTCTTTCTAAACCGAAACATTTGCGAACACACACGTAAAACCAAAGTCAGTTCTCCCACCGTATCACAGAACTGGCGACTCTGCTGGGGAAAACTTTAAAAGTGGAGTAACCTTAGGGCTTAGATCACCCTTTGCATGATTAATTGTTTGCTTTGATTGCTTTACATTTTTGGTTCTTTTGTTTGGGCTTGAAATCCTCCACCCGAATTTGGGAAACATTCATAGATAGCAATACATTGTGGAAACTGTGCGGGGTATACCGACACGATTGAAGCAATAACTATATTAGTGCGACATATTTGTGAGTACCGGTAGCCTTTGAGTCAATCAAATAGAATACGGGGCCGCTGAGTGATGTCACTAAGCACTAATGACCTAGAACCTTACTTGACCATCTTGGCCTTTTATTAGGGGTAGTGAGATGACCGGCTTTGGTGCAGTCCGAAGTTGGTAGATACTCGATACTACACTCATTGAGGATTGTTTTCTTGGAATATTTTGGTCGCTAGTTAAGTGGCTAAACCAAAACAATGAACATAGAAAACAATCCAATGATATTGAGCTCCTTAGAACCCGGTTACTATTCATAGGACAGGTTTTGAGCCAACTAAACTCAAGAGGGTACTTACCTATGAAACCTCATACAAGCCTGAAACTAGGGTTTTGTATGACTTGCTTGTACATGTGTTTATGCATACATCATGAACATCATAAAGCATCATATGCATCCACTAACCATTTCAAGGGTTTGGATCTTCATCTTTGTTCTTGTTTTGTAGGTCATGGAATCTCTTCGCAGGAAAACAATTCAAGTCAACCTTGTGAGAATCCCTCCTCAACTCAAGGAGCTTACATCCAGAATTCCAGAAATTTCTCTCTTCAGTGAAAGACATGGTAGACTTCTCAACCTAGTCAACATCAGCATTGAAGAAGACATGGTGAAAGTGTTGTTCCAATTCTTTGACCCCCTTCACCACTGTTTCACATTCCCCGACTACCAATTGGTGCCTACTTTGGAGGAATTTTCTCAACTCCTGAGAATTCCTATCCTTAATCAACTACCCTACAACAGTACAGAAAAAGAACCAAAACCTGAAGATGTTGCTCAAGCACTACACTTGCAACCATCTGACATCAAGGGGCATTGGGAAACCAGAAGTGGTGTCAAGGGCTTCTTGGCAAAGTTCTTGTTTGAGAAGGCACAAGAGTGTTGGAATTCCTTGGATCTGCAAGCCTTTGAAGAGATTGTGGCACTCCTTATTTATGGGTTGGTCTTGTTCCCAAAACCTGATCAACTTATAGATGTGAATGCTGTCAAGATTTTCATATCCAAGAATCACATACCTACATTGCTTGGGGACATCCTCCACTCATTTTACACACGAACAATGAGGAAAAGAGGTGTTCTCATGTGTTGTACTCCTCTCATAGCAAGGTGGTTTATTTCTCACCTTCCACAATCAGTTTTGAAGAATGAGAAGGGTTCAAGGTGGTCACAAAGATTGATGGCCCTCACACATTCTGATGTACATTGGTGTTCTCGGTCCAGAGAAAATGTCATCATCATTGATCGTTGTGGTGAGTTCCCTAATGTCCCATTACTTGGCATTAGGGGAGGCATTACCTACAACCCCTGCCTAGCCTTGAGATAATTTGGATATGCTCGGAGGGATGGCCCTCATGATATGTTGATCCCTGACCTAGTTTTTGACTTCGACAACGATGCGCAAGGACTTCGCCAAAGATTCATCAGAGCTTGGAGGATGCCTAACAAGGTGGATAGTAAGACATTGGGGCACAAGAACTCCATCCCTCTTGAGCCTTACCTCAAGTGGGTGCGAACCCGCTCCCAGAATCTTATGATGCCATACCCTCACATTCTCCCCTTGATCAAAGAGCCTGTTAAGGAAGGAGAGGTTCCATACACCATCCTATATCCTGACATGCCAACATCATGGGAGGAAATGCAGAAGAGTTGGATCCAACTCAAAGAAGAACGGAATACTTTTGAAGCCATCTTATATGCCAGTGAGAAGAAGGTTTTGGAGCTTACCCGCCGACTTCACGAGGAGAAGACCCTCAACACTTACATCGCACCAAAAAGGATGCGCAACGTATTTTTACCTTAAGAAGCTTTGTAATATTTGGCCCATGGGGCATTTATGTACTGACAAAATTTCTTCTTATTAATATGATGTGTGTTCTTTTGTCTGCAACAACTTTGAATTTCTAAATCCTTGAATGCATTACATGAATAAACATATCATTCATCATATGCATAAACAGGTCTTCACACCAGGTTTCCTTATCTTTCTGCTGTTTATTTCAGCAAGATGGATATTGAGCAGACGGTCAAAGATCTGCAAGCACAAAATTTGCAATTTCAGCAACTCCTCATGACCTTGGCAAAGGGTCAGGAGGATCTTAAAGCACTGTTAAAGCATTGTTATCCCTCCCAAGTTCAAGGTGCCGACTTTCGCCAAATACGACGGTTTGTCTTGCCCTAAGATGCACCTGAGGTCGTATGTCATAAAAATTCAACCTCATTCATCCGATAGAAATCTCTGGGTACACTTTTTCCAAGACAGCTTGTCTGGTACTCAGTTAGATTGGTTTTATCAGCTTAAGAGATCAGAAGTTCATAATTGGGAAGACTTGGCAGCTGCTTTCTATCGGAAGTATCAGTACAACGCTGACTTGGCGCCTACCCATACTCAGCTACAAAGTATGGGGATGGCCTCAAATGAGGGGTTTAAGGAGTACGCCCAGAAGTGGCGCGACTTGGCTGGAAGGGTGCAGCCACCGCTATCAGATAGGGAACTAGTTGATATGTTCTTGGGGACCCTATCTGGCCCTTTTTTCAACCATCTTATCGGGAGCTCCTCTGCGGGATTTACTGAACTGATTCTGACTCGCGAAAGGGTGGAAGCCGGTATTAAGAGTGGAAAGATTCAAAAGGATGCCTCTGCATCCACAATTGTTAAAAAACCTTTCCCAGCCAAGAAAAAAGCATCTGCTATATACTCCCAGAAGGGATTGGGAAGAACTGAGCGCCAGCCGACTGTAGGGGCCGTGATGATTCAAAATTTGTCAAATGATCAGCCTCATAACAATCAGTCAAGACCTAATCAACAACGGGTAGAACGGCCACAACGGTAGTTCACCCGCATCAACATGACGCCCGCACAACTTCTTCCCCATTTGTTGAAGCTAAATTTGACTAGTTTAAAGGAGGCGCCGAAAAACCCTAACACCACATCTCCATACTATCACTCCAACGCTAAGTGTGCTTACCATTTCGACAGCGCCGGGCACGACACCAACAATTGTTGGGCGCTCAAGAACAAAATTCAGGATTTGATAGACGCTAAAGAAGTTGAATTCGACGCCCCTGAAAAGCCGAATGTAATCTCTGCTCCAATTCCAAAGCATGGCCACAATGCCCATGCTGTTGAAGAGTATCTGTTTGTTGCTACTGTTGATGATTTGATAACTCCACTACTGATAATCAAGTTAAATTTGCTGAAGGCTGGGATTTTCCCAGGTTGTAAAGAAGATTGCTGCCTTTGTTCATCCTTACCAACCGACTGTCCATTGTTGAAGTTAGGCATCCAACGCCTAATGGATAACCAAGAAATCCTTTTTGAAAAGACTCATGTTACACCGACTCCTATCAATGATGTTTTAATAATAACCATATCCGCCAATCTTTCCAAGGTCTCCAAAAGACCTGTTAAGATTACATCCGCTCCGAAGACTGCACCTTTGAAGATAACCATGCTCGGGCCCGTCCCGTACAAGTCTGACAAATCAACACCGTGGAACTATGGTGGAGAAATCTACTACCACGATATTAAACAAATTGAATCAACTGAAGAGAGTTCTGATGAAGAGACTTCCGACATTGGAAACATTGCTGGAACGAGCAAAATCACCCGCAGTGGAAGAATTTTCTCTCCAGAGATTGCCCCTCCAAAGGCAATCTTTGGACCCTCAGCTGCTCCTAAGGTTACCCCTGCACCGGTAAACATATTTGCAAGAACTCCAATTATTGAAGAAGTTGTAACTCCTGCGGTTGTCCCTTCTGCTGCTGCTGATGATAGGGGGAAAGGGATCCAAGAAGAGCCCGCCAGGACAAGGGCTCAGCCATTGGTCATCCCTGAAACCTCTCAAAAAGAAATGGAAGAGATTTTGAAAATAATCAAGAAAACCAATTATGATGTTGTGGAACAACTGGGGCAAACCCCCTCAAAGATCTCTATGTTGGCCCCGATGCTTTGTTCAGAGGCTCATGCTAAAGCTTTGATAAGATTTTTGAAGATGGCCCATGTACCCCAAGAGACCTCGGCTGACCAATTTCAGGATTGTGTAGCCAGTCTTACTGCTGACAACGACCTGGGTTTTTCCGATGCTGACCTAACTCCTAAGGGAAGGAAGCACAATGATGCATTACATGTTTCGGTTGAATGTCGAGGAACCACTCTCGCCCATGTCTTGGTCGATATTGGTTCTTCCCTAAATGTGTTGCCTAAGAAAGCTCTGGACCGGTTTGATTGTGAAGGCTTGGAGCTGAAACCAAGTAATATCATTGTCAGGGCCTTTGACGGGTCTAAAAGGATGGTGCATGGGGAGGTCTATATTCCCATCAAGGTAGGCACCGAAGTGTTCAACTCCACTTTCTACGTAATGGACATCCGCCCATCATACTCTTTCTTGCTAGGAAGACCATGGATCGATTATGCTGGGGTCGTCACTTCCTCTTTACATCAGATGCTGAAATACCCTGTTAAGGGTAAAATCATAACTGTACATGGTGAGGAGGAGTACATAATCAGTCATCTCAATTCCTTTCGGTATGTGGAAGTGGATGGCGAGTTCATCGAAACACCTTTTCAACATTTCGACGAAGTTCCTCCCGAGGTGGCAGTAGCAAAGGCAGTGGTGGAGGTACCTATCATTCCCAAGCAGGTGGCTAGGATGGCATCTCTCAAAGACGCAAAGGCTGCGATTAAGGAGGGAAAGAGCGCAGTATGGGGACAGTTGCCCGACTTTCCCGATAAGACAGACAAGTTTGGGTTGGGATTTACTGCCGCGGGACAAAAGGCTATGCGTCGCTCTAAAATTGAAAAAACACCCGTCAAGATTTCTCATCATGGAATCAATGAGGTAGAAGACGAAGATGAGGAGAGCCACTTTGAAGATTGGATCTTTCCGATGGTCGAATGGGGTTTGAGCAATTGGGAAGCAAAAGATTTTGTCCCTATCACCTTTATCAACCAGTAATTTTTTGTCTTTGAACAATTTCCCATTTTTATGGTCTGTAATAACTAAAACAATTCGCACACTATCTTCACCTCATGCCTTGCCCGGGGCATGTAGGTCCATTTGTAAGGGCTTGATTCTCTTCATAATCATATGCCATGTTTTAATGAATCATTGGACGTTTTTCATTTATAAACTGCTGTATTCATTTTCTTTCCTTTTGCATTTTTGTTTTTTTAAGGATGGCTATCCCTTACACACATCCACACTCACAAATGCAGGTACCCATCCACTCCGGATTCCATGGGTGACTATTCTATTTTATCCTTCAATAACTCTGAAGATTTGGTCAATCAGGCTGAGTACGAAGTTGACAAAGATTGTGAAGTACCGGGAGAGTTAGTCAGACTTCTACAAAAAGAAGAGAGGGCCATCTTGCCTCATGAAGAGTTGCTAGAAACTATCAACTTAGGGACAGAGGAAGATAGGAAGGAAGTAAAAGTGGGTGCCAATCTGGAACAAAGTGTCAAGGAGCGCTTAGTACAGTTATTGAATGAAAATGTTGAAATCTTCGCCTGGTCTTATGAAGACATGCTAGGGTTAGACACAGATATCGTGGTTCACCGTCTCCCCACAAGAGAAGATTGTCCACCAATCAAGCAAAAGGTTCGTCGAATGAGGCCTAACATGTCTGAGAAAATTAAGGCTGAAGTAATGAAGCAATTCAACGTTAGCTTTCTGGCTGTTACATCCTATCCATAATGGGTTGCTAACAGTGTGCCCGTACCTAAAAAAGACGGCAAAGTAAGAATGTGTATAGACTATCGGGATTTGAACAGGGCCAACCCTAAAGATGATTTTCTGCTACCACATATCGACATCTTGGTTGACAACACAGCTCAGCACAAGGTTTTTTCCTTTATGGATGGATTCTCGGGTTACAACCAGATTAAAATGGCCCCCGAGGACATGGAGAAAACTATCTTTGTTACACAATGGGGTACCTTCTGCTACAAAGTGATGCCGTTCGGACTGAAGAACGCAGGGGCAACCTATCAACACGCCATGGTAGCTTTGTTTCATGATATGATACATCATGAGATTGAAGTTTACGTAAACGACATGATAGCTCGATCACAAACAGAAGAAGAACACCTTGAACATTTGCAAAAGTTGTTTGCCAGGTTGAAGGAATACAAACTCAGACTGAATCCAAACAAGTGCACTTTTGGAGTTAGGTCTGGTAAACTTCTGGGATTTATTGTCAGCAACAAGGGTATTGAGGTTGATCTTGCTAAAGTGAAGGCTATACAAGAAATGCCTGCCCCCCGTACTGAAAAGGAGGTTAGAGGATTCTTGGGACGATTGAACTATATTGCAAGGTTCATCTCTCACCTGACGTCTACCTGTGAGCCAATTTTCAAACTGTTAAAGAAAGATCAGGTAGTTGAATGGAACGACGATTGTCAAGTTGCTTTTGATAAGATCAAGGAGTATTTGCTGAAACCTCCCATTCTGATGCCACCCGTCGAAGGAAGGTCGTTAATCATGTATCTGATTGTTTTGGATAACTCAATGGGGTGCGTACTGGGCCAACATGACGAGTCTGGTCGAAAAGAGCATGCCATTTATTACCTTAGCAAAAAGTTTACCGACTGTGAGACTCACTACTCACTGCTCGAGAAAACTTGCTGCGCTTTGGTATGGGCTGCTCACCGGCTAAGGCAGTATATGTTGACTCATACCACTTTGCTGATTTCCAAAATGGATCCAATCAAGTATATCTTCGAGAATCATGCTTTATCTGGAAGAATCGCTAGATGGCAGATGATCCTAACTGAGTATGACATCCAGTATACTACCCAAAAAGCTATAAAAGGGAGTGTACTAGCTGACCATCTAGCTCATCAAGCCGTCGAAGATTATCAGTCTATGAGATTCGACTTCCCGGACGAGGACATCATGACCTTAGACAACGTCGAAGGTAACGAACCGTATGACGGACCTGAACAAGGATCCCGATGGACCCTGTACTTTGATGGTGCTTCGAATGCATTGGGAAACGGTATCGGTGCAGTACTCATCTCTCCAGAAGGTTGCCATACACCCTTCACTGCCCGACTTTGTTTCAGCTGTACCAACAACATGGCCGAATATGAAGCTTGCATCTTTGGTCTCAAGGCTGCTATAGACCTGGGGATCAAATCTTTGGTCGTATTTGGGGACTCAGCTTTGGTTATCAGCCAAGTCAAAGGAGAGTGGGACATCAAACATCCTAATCTTATCCCATACAAAGAACATGTCCTGACGTTGTTACCTCATTTCGAGCAGATCACTTTCGAGCATTTCCCGCAAGAAGAAAATCAGCTAGCAGATGCTCTGGCTACAATGTCTTCCATGTTTAAACTCAACTGGGATAACGAGGCTCCCCAAATCACCATTGAGCGAATGGATGAACCTACGCATTGTCACGAGATTAATACCGAAGAAGTAGTGGAACAACCCTGGTTTCATGAAATCAAAAGGTATCTCCAGACTAGAGAATATCCTGAAGGAGCTTCAGTCAATGACAAAAAGTTTTTAAGGAGATTTGCTGCCAAGTTCTTCCTAAGCAATGGCATCATTTATAAACGCAACCATGATTGTGTTTTACTTCGATGTGTAGACAAGGCTGAAGCAGAGTTAATCATGACTGAGATGCACAGTGGCACATTTGGCACCCACTTGAGCGGACATACGATGGCTAAGAAGATTCTAAGGGCAGGCTACTACTAGTCTATCATGGAAGCTGATTGTCATCAACATTCTCGTACTTGCCACAAATGCCAAGTCTATGCCGACAAAGTACATATTCCTCCTGTTCCTCTCAACGTTCTAACAGCTCCTTGGCCGTTCGCAATGTGGGGCATTGACATGATTGGGGAAATCAAGCCCACGGCATCCAATGGACATCGCTTCATCTTGGTCGCTATTGATTACTTTACCAAATGGGTCGAAGCAGCTTCCTTTGCCTCTGTTACCAAGAATGTGGTTGCCCGTTTCATCAAGCAGAACCTCATATGTCGGTATGGTGTCCCCGACAGGATCATCATAGACAACGGTACAAATCTGAACAATACTATGATCACCGCTCTATGCGAACAGTTCAAGATTTATCATCACAATTCATCTCCCTATCGGCCGAAGATGAACGGTGTTGTTGAAGTTGCAAACAAAAACATCAAGAAGATCATTCAGAAAATGACAGTTACCTACAAGGACTAGCATGAGATGTTACCGTTTGCTCTGCATGGATATCGTACCACAGCACGTACTTCAATAGGGGCAACCCCATTTTCTTTGGTGTATGGCATGAAAGTTGTTCTACCCATGGAGGTTCAGATTCCTTCCTTAAGGATTATGAAAGACGCTGGTTTGAGTGAAGACGATTGTATTCAGACCCGACTTGATCAACTCAATTTGATCGACGAGAAGCGACTCACTGCTGTTTGCCATGATCAGACGTACCAAAAACGGATGATCAAGGCTTTCAACAAGAAAGTAAGGCGTCAGGTATATCAGGTCGGAGATCTTGTAATCAAGCGGATCATCTTGCCACAAAGTGATCCCAGGGGAAAATGGACTCCTACTTATGAAGGACCGTTTGTGATCAAGAGCATCTTTTCTGGTGGGGCAATGATTTTGACCACCATGGACGGCGACGATTTGCCACACCCTGCGAACGCAGACATAGTCAAAAGATACTACGCATGAAACAACCCGACAAGTCGAAAACCCGAAAGGGCGACTTGGGCAAAAATGGGCATCCCGGTGAACCGAAAACCCGAAAGGGCGGTTCTGGCAAAAATTAGGGATAAAACAAAAAAATTTGTACACCCGGCAAGTCGAAAACCCGAAAGGGCGACTTGGGCAAAAAAGGGTTTCCCGGTGGATCGAAAACCCGAAAGGGCGATTTAGGCAAAAGTTAGGGAATTAAAGTGTATGACTGTGTCTCGTCGGATCACTTTAAAGAACAAACTCTTCATCCACAAGTTCCGAGCTTTTGATCAATTCAATCACCGGTGGACGAAGCAGTGAATGAACAAGATATTCAGAGTTGTGAAGGCTATAGCAGAATGGGAATCCCATGGAATAGTTACACATAGCCATCTTTCTTTTGTATAAAATTTTTCAATGTTTACGACAACATTCTCTTACTAGGATGTCTGTCTCCTTTGTACAAAGATACTCATAAAAATTTAATACAAATACCATTCCAAGTGTAGAGATTTGCTTTGTCTTCCTTTTCTTTTTACACTTATGTTTTATTTGAAAAAAAAACGTCCAATGTTTTGTTAAAAAGGCATATGCATTTGAACATAATCATTGCTTACAAATAAATAAATAAAATTAAGAAAAAATGATTGCTGATAGGTTGAAGGTATAGGTAGATATCTTGATGCTCTTTCAGAAGAAATCCCCAGCGGAATTAAAATTCAAGGTCCTCAACATAGTTAAAATTCAGAATATATTTCCCCAACAGAGTTAAACCTCAGGATCCTCAGCAGAGCAAAAGCTTTCTATAAGCTGGATTCCCTAGTTAAAGCGCATTCCAGAGCTATATTCCCCTCAGAGTCAAGTTTCAAGATCCCCAGTGGAGCCCAAAAACCCTGAAAATCCTATCCCCAACGAAACTAGAATAGTGAACATTCTCCCCACAGAGATACTTCCCAACAGATTGAATATTCTCAATCCCATTTCTCCAGCATAAGTCTCCCAGGTTTTAAACTTCCTAGTAGAGATTTTCAAAGCTTTCCTTGTTCCCCAAGCAGTCAGCAGTCAACAAGGATTTCTCATCTTCAGTAATCAAAAATTCCTGCAATCCCTTGCGGCAGTCAAGGATTCACTTTCCTCGGCAGCAGTCAAAGAATCCATTATCTCCAGCTATCCGGATTTCATCTTCCTCAGCAAGACGGCTACTCAGCTTACATGCGCATCCATTACATTCATATATTATACAGTTCATTGCATCATACATATCATGCAACATAACTTTGTGTTTAGCTAACATTTTATCCTTTTCAGGATAAGACCAAAAGGCTATCATTAACAATTATTCAGATACAGTACAGATACACCCCAGACATGGCGGTCATTCTATTACTCATTCGGAATTTCAAGTCAATAACGGTACAAATATACCCCAGACACGGCGGTCATTCTACTACTCATTCAGACTTTGGCAATCCGATACAGACTAGATACGCTCCAGACACGGCAGCCATTCTATATCTCATTCAGATTCAATTATCAACCTCAAGTTCAAATGCATTCCAGACACGGATACCATTCTGACCCTTACATTAGCAGTTTGATTCTCCCCAGTGCATTCGCCACGGAAGTCATTTTGTCACTCACTCAGATCCCAGTTACAGTATGGATACACCCCCAGACACGGCGGTCATTCTACTACTCATACAGATCTCAACTTCAGATACAATACAGATACACTCCAGACACGGTAGTCATTCTGATATTCATTCAATAGTCAAATACAATTACAGCTTAGATACGCCCCATACACGGACGCCATTCTTTTGCTCATACAAACTCAGTCTCCAGATATAGTTCAAATGCATTCCAAGTACGGATACCATTTTGATCCTCATTCTTCTGACCTAACACATTGCAATTCAACAAAGATTCTCGGATGGCATCTTTAAGCCCATCTCCATCAAGATTCTACCATCTCCAAATGGCATCTTTAAGCTCATTCCCGCATCTATGTCTTAACAAGTGCAAATTTACAGGCACTCTAGTGTCCAATCCCCTTTTACCTTTGAGTCGCGAAAGACAAACTTGCCAATCTAACTCTTCAGGTTCAAGAAGATTGAACAGGGGCAACTGTTGTACCCCAAAATTTGCCCTCTCATTTCACCAACATTTTCTCATCACAAGACTCAAAGAACTCAAGATCAAGTTAGGGTTTGCTCTGCTCAAGACCCCTCCTTGCACTGTTGACCCAAATTAGGGTTTGAGTTTGCATAAGGATATTTTGACCTACAATGCCCAATTTGACTTTCAAACTTCATGATGGGTTCACAAGTTTTCCCATACCAAGTTTCAAGCCTTGATTCAAATCTTTGCCCAGTCAATTGGACAGTTGACCTAGAAATCAACTGTATTGGGGAAAAAGTCAATTGTAGCCAATTGACAGTCAAACCTCATGTATTTTGACCCACATCAACATTATGAACTCATATGAACCATTTGGTCAAGTTTGGATCACAATTCCACAAGAAATTTGATCAGATCACCAAAAGGGCAAAATGGTCATTTTTAGGGTTTTGATTGTACAAAGGTTGTTTGACCTAACCAATGGCAAACCAAGCTCACATATGGACTCAAGGACCCAATGACTTTGTCTTGGCCCATTCAACAAGTTTAAAAGATCTCAAATGCATAGGATTGACAAATGAATTTTTCAGTCAGCTGATCAAAATTTGATTGTATACTGAAAAGTCAAACTTTGAATTTTTGGTCAAAATCAAGTGCCAAGAGTTATTTTTCATCAAAACATGTCAAATTATGAAATTTGTTCATCAAGAAACCCAAAAATGCAAATTAGGGTTTAAAATGAAAAAATTTCATAACTTCGAAATTTTCTAAGTTATGAAATTTTCTTATTTTTTCCTAACTTTGTCTCATTCTTTCACCAAGATGCAAGTGGATCCAAACAAAACTTGAAACATGAAAGTTGTAGTCCATCACAAAGTCCACAACTTTTATTCACAAAGTTTTCTCAAAGGAAGCTTTCATCTCAAGTTATGATTTTTGGAACAAGGGTACCAAAAACTTTTAACTTAGAAGAAATTTGCCCTAATCTAGACAGGATTTTGACCCATCTTCTTGGCCATTTTTCACATGGTTCCACTTGGATTTTCAATTTGAATTACAAAGATGGATTGTAGTACATGTTCCAAGCTTTCCAAATTGTCCAAGAACTCCTCAAACACCCTTGTGGTTAGAGAGAATCGAATTCACAAAGTTGGCAAAAACTCACTTTTGTTCATGGCCAAAGCATGTTCATAGCAATTTGCATTTTCAAATCAGCTTGTGTAATGCTAGCTTGCAGACCTCAAAACCAACTTACACTTCATAATTTAATGCTTAACCATTGTATTAAGGTGTTATCTCATCCCTTTGGGCATTACATGGGAGTTTAAGCCTTAAGTAGTAAAAGGTGAATTTCCATTTTTGCCTAAAGTTGCTTTATGTCAAATACTAAATCCTTGAGGCATGGGGGCCAGATCTTGAAGGCAAATCAAATCCACAAATTCCAGAAACCAAGAGGATTGTGTGCAGAATACTTGAGGCCATTGTACAGGCCTGTATTCACACTTACACTTTCTTGCTTCAAGTAGAATAAAGATTGCAAAACACACACCATCTATCATATCTGTTAACAAGAGCTTAAACAAACATTGTACACAGTTTCCATACCTCCCAACTAACCTAAAGCACGACTCATTCATCCCCAAAACCTTCTCATACTCAGAATCCTTGTTTTGCTGCAAAACAGGGCAAGTTCTGCATCTTGAGTTCCATAACACAATTTACTCGTGCGTTTTTGCCCAAGCCTGTTCAAATACCTTCTAATCAATCCACCTGAGCTATCCTGATCCTCCATTGCAAGCTGTAACACCTCTAACCCCACTTGCCATTTTAATTTCAAAGCTTTGCAGGTGGACTTCTACAGCATGATACAGGGTGTTTTAAAGCAAGCCAGGTATTGAAGAAGCTTCCTTGGACCTCAGGCAAGCTCAACAGAAGCTCAAACACCATTGAAGGTTGCTGCATTGCTCTACTCGATTCAAGCTGAAACAGGTATTCCATGGACTTCTATCTCTCTATTTAGGAATGGTTAGGTTTAGGTTTGTGAATGAAATATGTCCTACTCATAGCCCTGAAACCATACATGTGATCAGTTTTCATTTATGTTAAGCGTGCTATGAGAATTTCAGCCATGAACATGTGAAAAAAGTTAGGTCAGATTTTAGGGCCAGAGAAATTCTCTCTGGTCTTTGAGAGTTAGACTTAATGCTTTATATGGTTGGATTCGTGTTTAAATTCTCTACAAGTTTCATGTTTTAAGTTTTGTCAAAAGATCAAAGAATCAGGAGTTGGCATGTTGTACAAGAGGCGCGCGCATTTTCAAACAGAAGCTGGAGGTTGAAGAAGGTGATGGCTTGGGTTGGGCCTGAGTCATTCTTGCTTTTTGCACCCCTTTTTTTAAGTTTGCACCCCCCTGGCCCATTTGATTAAATATTTTTCATTTTTATGTTTTTCCTTTTTTATTCTGACTTTATATTTTTTGTTCAAACATAAAAAATACCAAAAATAATTTCCCACATTTTTTTCATATTTATTTGATATTTATCTATTTTGTTTAGGCATGTATGTATAAATAAACCTTCTTTTCTTTTTAATGAAAACTTAAAAATAATACAAAAAATATATTTATTTTTTTATTTGTTATTTTTATTTACATTCAAAAACATTTTCTTGAAAAATATCCATTTTGTAAATAATTAATATTTTATCTTGGTACATTTAATAGGTTTAATATATATATTTTTGTTTTTGTATAAATTAATATATATTGCATATAATTAATAAATATTACTATTTATTCAAAAAATTAGGGTTTTGCCCTAAATGACCAAAATAATTAAAATTTGACATTTTTATTTTGTTTATATTTCACATTAAAAATCCCTTTTTCACATACATAAACAATCTTTTTGGCATAATACATTTCATTTTGATGTTTACTTAATTGAATTTATTTGAATGATAAATAATAACTTGTACATTCGATATGGTTGTAATAACTTAGAATTTATTTCTTGTCAAATATCCCCAATTCAAACTTGTACCCCCTCTCCCCATAATCATGTTGTAATAGCCTAGAACTTTAAATTCTCGTACATTTAAAAGCTTTCAATTATGCCATGCCTAGACCTAGGGTTTGTATGCAAAATCAATCAACAATTAGCTTGACCTAATCCAAGATAAACATGCATGAAAAACAAACACAATGCACACTTGCACCCCTAGGGTTTCATCCACTTGTTGCCTTTAAAAATGGGCCATGGTTGCATGTTGAGTACTTTGGCAAAACAAAAACAAACAAAATGATCATAGTCCCTCGATGACGCTATCAGAGTTACCTAAACAACATGATCAAGTCCCTTAAAAATTGCCAAAGACACTTGACACTATTGCTATCATGGTCTATACGATGACTCGCGCCTGTCCCGTTTACATCCTAACACAAGGTTGTTCACCAAATACAATGGTGAAACAACACTGTTAAAAGGGTTAAAAACATAAGAAAGATCTTTGAGTAAAATAGGGTAGATAATTCTTAGTTACTTGATCAAACTTGCAAAAACATCCTTGCTATCTTCAAAACACACTTCACTACACAAATTTCAAAACCCTACTTTCAAAACATTGAAAACTTTTCAAAAGACAAAAACACCTTTGTATACATTCAAACAAGAATCATTACAAAGGTTTCCACAATGATGGCGTCTTTTAAAAAAAACATCTTTCAAAACCACACACAAAGCACCATTTCAAACAATTGAAAAGCAAGGCAAGTGATCTAAGCAAGTAACTAAGAGCCCATGGATAACCATGGATAGAAAGGGTGCTAATACGTTCCCTTTCTATAATCTACTCCCTGAACCCAAGAAAACATCTCAAAGGTCTTTCCTGTGCTTTTTGACCTTTCCTTAGGATAAAATAAAAAGTCGGTGGCGACTCTTGCTAAACCGAAACATTTGCGAACACAAACGCAAAACCCAAGTCAGTTCTCCCACCGTATCACAAAGGCCTTCAACAAGAAAGTCAAGAGACAAGTATATCAAGTCGGGGACCTTGTAATCAAGCGGATCATCTTGCCGCAAAGTGATCCCAGGGGCAAATGGACTCCTACTTACGAAGGACCATTTATGATTAAAAACATATTTTATAGTGGGGCAATGATCCTGACCACCATGGACAGTGATGACCTACCACACCCTGCGAACGCAGACATAGTCAAAAGATACTACGTATAAATGACCCGACAAGTTGAAAACCCGGAAGGGCGACTTGGGCAAAAAATGGGCATCCCGGTGAATCGAAAACCCGAAAGGGCGGTTCAGGCAAAAATTAAGGATAAATATAAAAAAATATGTACACCCGGCAAGTTGAAAACTTGAAAGGGAGACTTGGGAAAAAAAGGGTTTTCCGATGGATCGAAACCCCGAAAGGGAGGTCCAGGAAAAAGTTAGGGAATTAAAGCGTATGACTATGTCTCGTCGGACCACTTTAAGGACAATCTCTTCACGGATAAGCTCCAAGCTTCTGATCAATCCAATCATCGACGGACGAAGCAACGAATGGATAAGGTACTCAGAGTTACGAAGGCTATAGCAGAATGGGAACCCCGTGGAATTGTTACACATAGCCATCTTTCTTTGTATAAATTTTTTCTCATTTTTTATGACAACATTTTCTTACTAGGATGTTTGTCTCCTTTGTACAAAATACCTACACAAAGTTAATACAAAGATACTTCGAAGTGCAGAAATTTGTTTGCCTTTTCTTTCTTTTTACACTTGTGTTTTATTTGAAAACGTCCAATGATTTATTAAATGAGCATATGCATTTGAATATAATCACTGCTTACAAATAAAATGAAATAAGAAAGAATAATTACTGACAGATTGAAAATATGGGAAAACGTCTTTGGGCTATTCCAGGAGAAATCCTCAATAGAGCTAAAGCTTTGAAATACATATCCCCAGCAGAGTTAAGTTTCAAAATCCCCATCAGAACTAAGTTTCCAAACTACCAATCCCCAGCGGAGCCAGAAAACCTTGAATTGTAAACCCTCAGTGAAGATGAAACTTTCTTCCCCAACAGAGTCCAAAACTTCAACCCTTAAACCCCGGTGGAAGACCATCCAGTTTTCTCCAATTCCCCAAAGATTTGTCTTGAAATCGGAAGATTCCCCTACAAGTTATCTTAGAAATCAGACAACAACTTCGGATAATTCCTCAGAGTGTTGACATACAATTCCAACCCTTGAGAACTCTTCAACAGAATAAACGTTCTCCCCACAGAGTTATTTCCCAGCAGATCGAAGATCCTCGGTCTCATTTCTCCAGTTGAAGCCTCCCAGGTTTTAATTCCCCAGTAGAGATCATCAGAGTTTTCCTTATTCCCCACAAGTCACCAAGGATTTTCAATCCCCAATAGTGTTCCAAGGATTTCCCATTCTCAGCAATCAAAGATCTTGAATCAACAATAGCTGTCAAGGATTCATTTTCCTCTGCAGCAGTCAAGGATTCTATTATCTCCAGCTATCAAGGATTTATTTTCCTCAGCAAGACAACTAATCAACTTACATACACATACATTACATTCATATATCATAAACATTAATGAAGCACATTTTATTGCGTCATACATGTCATGCAACATAACTTTGTGTTTTCGCTAACATTTTACCCTTTTCAGGATGAGATTAAAAGCTACCTTTAACAAATGTTCAAAGATTTCAGATACAGTATGGATACACCCCAGACACGGAGGTCATTCTATTACTCATTCAGAATTCAACAATCAGATACAGTACGGATACGCTCCAAGACATGGAAGTCATTCTGTTACTCATTCAGATCTCTTATTCAGATACAGTATGGAGACACCCCAGACATGGAGGTCATTCTATTACTCATTCGGAATTCAGCAATCAGATACAAACTAGATACGCTCCAGACACGGAAGCCACTCTATTTCTCATTCAGATTCAACTATCAACGTCAAGTTCATATACACTCCAGACACGGAAGTCATTATGTCACTTGTCCAGATCCCAGTTACAGTACAGATACACTCTAGACACGAAAGTCATTCTGCTACTCATACAGATCTCAACTTCAGATACAGTTCAGATACACACCAGACACGGTTGCCAGCCCATTCAGAATTCAGATACAATACAGATACACTCCAGACACGGCAATCATTCTGATATTCATTCAAGAATCAAATACAGTTACAGCTCGGATACGCTCCAGACACGGACGCCATTCCTTTGCTCATACAAATCCTATCTCCATATACAATTCAGATACGTTCCAAATACGGATACCAATCTGGTGTTCATTCTCCTGATTTTCAACAAACAAAGCTTGGATGGAATCTTTAAGCCCATCTCCAGCAAGATTCTACCATCTCCAAATGGCATCTTTAAGCCCATTCCCTCAGCTACATTTTGACGAGTGCAAATTTACGAGCACTCTAGTGTCCAATCATCTTTTACCTTCGAGTCACGAAAGGCAAACTCGCCAATCTAACTCTTCAGGTTCAAGAAGATTGAACAGGGGCAGCTGTTGTACCCCAAAATTTTCCCTCTCATTTTATCAAGATTTCCCCTCATAAGACTCTTTGAATTCCAGACAGGATTGGGGTTTTGCTCTGCTCAAGACACCTCCTTGCACTGATGACCTAAATTAGGGTTTGAGTTTGCACATGGATTTTGGGACTTTTAATGCTCAAAGTGACTTTCATACTTCATGTTGGACTTATAAGATTGCCTCTACCAAGTTTCAAGCTTTGAATCAAATTTTTGCCCAGTCAATTGGACAGTTGACCTAGAAATCAACTATATTGGGGAAAAAGTCAACTATGGCCAATTTACAGTCAAACCTCATAAATTGTGATCCAAATAAATATTATGGGCTCATATGAACCATTTTATCAAGTTTGGACCACAACTCCTCAAGAAATTTGATCAGATCATCAAAAGGGCAAAATGGTCATTTTTAGGGTTTTGACTACAGAAGGGCAATTTCTGATTTTTCACCTAGCCAATGGCAAATTGGATCCAATCATGTATTCAAGGACTCAATGTAATCATCTTGACCTATTCACAAGGTTCAAAAGATCTCAATTGCATTGGATTGACAGATGGATTTTCCAGTCAAGTGATCAAAAATCAACTGTACACTGAAAAGTTAAACTTTGACTTTTTGGTCAAAATCAAGTGCCAAGGGTCATTTTTCATCAAGATGTGTCAAAACATGAAACTTGTTCATCAAGAAACCTAATTTTGCAAATTAGGGTTTAAGATTGAAAATTTTCATAACTTAGAATTTTTCTAAGTTATGAAATTTTCTTATTTTTTCCCAACTTTGCCCAACTTTTTCACCATGATGCAATTGGATTCAAACAAAACTTCCAACATGAAAGTTGTAGTCCTCCACAAAATCTACAACTTTGATTCATAAAGTTTTCTAAAAAGAATCTTGGATATCAAGTTATGAGTTTTGGAACAAGGGTCCATGAAACTTTTAACTTAGTGAAATTTTGCCCTAGTTTAGGCAGGATTTTGACCCATCTTCTTGACAATTTTTCACCTAGTTCCACTTGGAATCTCAAAATTCATTTCAAAGGTGGATTTTAGAGCATGTTACAAGCTTTCTAAAATGTCTAAGAACTCTCAAAAATCATTTATGGTTAGGGATAATCGAATGCTTGAAGTTGGCAAAAACTCACTTTTGATCCATGGCATTTTCATATTGATACAAGTTGCAAACTCTAATCAGCCTTGTTTGTACTTGATTACAGGTCCCAAAACCCTTCCATACTAAATAATTAAATGCAAATCCATTGGTTTGAGGCTTTGTTCTGGTCATGGGAGGATTACACAAAGAATTAACCTTAAAATAGCAAAAAGGCAACATTGCCATTTTTGTCAAATTTGCTTTATGTCAAATAGAATCCTTGAGCCTTGAAAAAGATCTGGTACAACACACAATATCCATACACTGAGGGGGCTAAGATTGTAAAGTGCAAGCTGATAGATAGCCTGTACAGGCCTGTCTTGCATCATGACTTACTTTTGCTTAAAATACAAGAAACTTGCCAAAATCAAAGGAACTTGCACATCTGTTATAACCAAGCTTAGCAAGCATTTGAAACAAGTTCTTGACATTGCATTGAGCCTGAAACACGAGCCTTTGATCCCTCAAACACTCTTGAACATCAAATCACCTTCCTCTTGCAAAAACAGGGCAGTTCCTGCACTTGGAGTTCCATAGCAAAAAACCCTCACGCGTTTTGCCCCAAACATGTTCAAACACATTCCATATAGCCTATCCAAGCTATCCCAACCATTGGCCTTGAACTGTAACTCCATTTGCAAGCTTCACCATTTCTGTTTTCAGCTTGTGCAGGTTGACTTCTACAGGCTTGTTCAAGCACATCCAAAGCAAACTAAGCATTGGGGAAGGTCAGAGGAAGTTCAGGCAAGCTCCCAAGCACCTCAGGTCTCACTAAAAAGCTCCACATTGCCATACGCGAGTTCAACTGAAACAGGTTTTTATCAACTTCCTATCTCTCTATTTAGGAATCATTAGGCTTAGGTTTATGAATAAAAAATGTAGTATTCATAGCCCTAAAGCTGTACATATGCTCAGTTTTCATTTAAGTTAAGCGTGTTAAGAGAATTTGATCCATGAACTTTCTGAAAAAGTTAGGTTAGAAATTAGGGCCAGAGAAATTCTCTCTGGTCTTTGAGAGTTAGATTAAGTTTCTTATATGGTTGAAATCGTCTTGAAAAATGCTACAACTTTGATGTTATGAGTTTTTGCATTAGAGCACATATGCAGGATCAGGGCATTTGGTACAGGCGCGAGCATTTTTTGAACAAAAGGTTGAAGATGAAGTTTGGAACTGGGTTGGGCCTTTGTTTATCACTTTTGGCACCCCCTACATTGCTGACTGTACCCCCTGGCCCATTTCTTCATATTTTTATATTTTTGTATTTATTTTTCATTTCTGATTTTATTTTATTATTTTCCAAACATAAAAAATACCAAAAATATTTTTATAAATTTTCACATTTATTTTTGTATTTTATTTTATTTTTTCTAACATAAAAATAATTTAGTGAGTATATACTTTTATTTTATTTAATGAAAACTTGAAAATAATCCATAATAATATTATACCTTTATTTTTTTATTTTTTTATTATACTTAAATAATATTTTTCTAAATATATTTTTATCTTGCATATATTTTATTTTATTTTATTGTACATGAATAATATAATTAATATATATTTACTTTCTTAAAAGAAAATTAGGGTTTTTACCCTTAATAAAAAAAATCTTTTTATTTCTTTTTTTAATATATTAAATATTATACTTTTACATACATAAAAATAAACAAAAAAAAGCATCTTTTTACATAGTTATAATATTTGGCACATTTATATTTAAATTGTTTATTTAATTATTGCCAATTTATTTATTTGTACCATTTATTCAATTTGGATGTAATAGTAAATATTAGGGTTTTAATTTCTTGCAAAATACTCCCCCATTCAAAATTGTATCCCCCTTCCCATATCAAATGTTGTAATAGTGTAGATTTATTTTGCGCACTTTATGCTTACAAATATACCATGATAGAGATTAGGGTTTGTATGCAAAAAATCCAAAATCAAACAAATAGCTTGACTAATACAAAGACAAAAAAGCATGAAAATTGACAATACAATACACACATACACCCCTAGGGTTTCATCCACTTGTTGCCTTGAAAATGGCCATGTTATGCATGTTGAGTATCTTGGCAAAACAAAAGCAAAACAAAAGATCATAGTCCCTCGATGACGCTATCTTGGTTGCCTAAACAAAATGATCTAGTCCCTAAAAAAATTTGCTAAAGATACTTAGCACAATTGCTATCATGGTCAATACGATGACCCGCGCCTGTCCCGTTTAACATCCTAATACAAAGTTGTTTACCAAATGAAATGGTAAAATAACACTGTCAAAAGGGTTAAAAATGTGTAGGAAAGATCTTTGAGTAAAATAGGGTAGACAACTCTTAGTTACTTGATCAGAGCTTGCAAAACATCCTTGCTATTTTCAAACACACCTCACAACACAATTTTAAAACATTTCCCATAAACAAACTTTCAAACTTCCAAACTCTCAAACATTGAAATATCTTTTCAAAAGACAAATACACCTTTGTATACATTCAAACAAGAATCATTACAAAGGTTGCCACAACGATGACCTCTTTTTAAAACAGTTTCAAAACCACACACACAAAGCTCCATTTCAAACAATTGGAAAAGCAAAGCAAGTGATTTAAACAAGTAACTAAGAGCCCATGGATAACCATGGATGAAAAGGGTGCTTGAACCTTCCCTTTTCATAATCTACCCCCCGAACCCAAGAAAACATCTCAAAGGTCTTTCATGTGCTTTTTGACCTTTCCTTTGGATAAAATAAAAAGTTGGTGGCGACTCTTGCTAAACTGAAACATTTGCAAACACAAACGCAAAACCTCAAGTCAATTCTCCTACCGTATCACAGCTTCCATGCTGTATACCAGAGAGTAAGGTGTTGCCCCGATTGATGTGTGCGCCATGGTACGGTAACCATGGAGAGAGAATGGTAGCATCCCATGCCAGTCCTTGTAGGTTACTGTCATTTTTTGTATGATCTTTTTGATGTTCTTATTTGCGGCTTCGACAACACCATTCATCTTTGGCCGGTAAGGGGAAGAATTATGGTGTTGGATCTTGAATTGCACGCACAGTATGGTGATCATATTATTGTTGAGATTCATACCGTTATTTGTGATGATCCTCTCTAGGATACCGTACCGACAGATGAGATTTTGTTTAATGAACCAGGCGACAACATTCTTGGTAACGGAAGCGAAAGAAGCTGCCTCAACCCACTTCGTGAAGTAGTCAATGGCCACCAAGATGAAGTGATGTCCATAAGAGGTTATAGGTTTGATTTATCCAATCATATTGATTCCCCACATCGCGAATGGTCAGGGAGCGGTCAGGATATTCAGAGGAACTAGAGGTACATGCACTTTGTCAGCATAGAAATGACACTTGTGGAAGGTTCGAGAGTGCTGATAGCAATCTTCTTCCATGGTAGACCAGTAATACCCCGCCCTTAGGATTTTCTTAGCCATTGTATATCCATTGGAATGGGTGCCAAAAGTGCCTTCATGTAGATCAGCCATGATCTTTTCTGCCTCAACCTTGTCTATGCAACAAAGAAAAATAGAGTCATGGTTGCGCTTGTAGAGAATGTCATTACTGATGAAGAACTTAGCATAGAATCTTCTCAAGAACTTCTTATCATTGACTGAATCTCCTTCTGGATACTCTTGAGCCTCGAGATACCTCTTAACTTCATGGAACCAAGGCTGGTCCACTACTTCTCCAATATCGATCTCGTGACAGTAATCTAGTTCATCCATCCGTTCAATGGTAATCTGAGGAGCCTCATTACCCCACTCGAGTTTAAATGTGGATGACATTGTGGCTAGCGCATCCGCTAGTTAATTTTCTTCTCGCGGAAAATGATAGAAGGTAATCTTCTCAAAATGTGGAATCAATGTCAACACATGTTCTTTGTATGGGATAAGGTTAGGGTGCTTCGTGTCCCATTCTCCTTTGATATGGCGGATGACTAAGGCTGAATCTCTGACTACACTTAAGGACTTGATCCCCAAATTTATGGCGGCTTTGAGACCAAAAATGCAGGCTTCATATTTTTCCATGTTATTTGTACAGTTGAAGCAGAGTCTTGCAGTATAGGGAGTGTGACATCCTTCAGGGGATATGAGTATAGCACCTATGCCATTGCCGAGTGCGTTTGATGCTCCATCAAAAACCAGGGTCCATCGGGATCCTTGTCCAGGTCTGTTATATGGTCTGAGTTCTTCACAATTGTTTACCATCATGATGTCTTCATCTGGGAATTCGTACTTCATAGATTGGTAGTCATCCACAGCTTGATCAGCCAGGTGATCAGCTAGCACACTGCCCTTTATTGCCTTCTGGGTAGTGTACTTAATGTCATATTCCATCAGGATCATCTGCCATCTCGCTATTCTCCCAGAGAGGGCGGGCTTCTCGAATATGTATTTTATTGGATCCATCTTGGATATCAATAAGGTAGTATGGGTCAGCATATTTTGTCTTAGCCGGCGAGCAGCCCATGCCAGAGTGCAACAAGTTTTCTCGAGCAGTGAATATCTTGTTTCACAGTCGGTAAACTTTTTGCTCATGTAGTAAATAGCATGCTCTTCTCGGTCAGACTCGTCATGTTGCCCCAGCACACACCCCATTGAATTTTCCAAAATAGTTAAATATATGATCAAGGGTTTCCCTTGACTGGTGGCATCAAAATAGGAGGCTCTTGTAGGTACTCTTTGATCTTGTCGAAGGTAGTTTGGCACTCATCATTCCATTTGACTACTTGATCTTTCTTCAATAATTTGAGTATTGGTTCACAAGTAGCGGTCAAGTGAGAAATGAATCAGGAAATATAGTTTAGTCGTCCTAAGAATCCCCTGACTTCCTTCTCAGTACGAGGAGCAAGCATTTCCAGATACGGATGCCATCTTGATACTCATTCAGATCCAGGCCTTCCTTTTGAAGTAACCCTACTATCCAGGTTCCTTCTCCCTTATCTCGAGACAACAGTTTACAACCCTATAAGACCTGGACCCGACCAGATACGGTCGATTTCACATTTCCCCAGTTGAAGTCAAACTTAGACTTGGTCTAATTTCTGTCAACAACCACCTTCGAATGGCATCTTTAAGCCCATTTCTAACAACTTTCCTTTATCTCTCCAAATGGCATATTTAAGCCCATTCCTTATACAATCAGCCAACACATCATCAAGTGCAAATTTCGGGGCACTCTAGTGTTCAATCATCTTCCACTTTCAAGCTACGAACAACAAACATGTCGATCTCACTTTTCAAGTTTAAGAAAATTGAGCAGGGGCAGTTGTTGTACCCTAAAATTTGCCCTCTCACTTTGCAAAGGATCATCCTGGACCCTCAGGTTTGCTTCTATCGAGTTTCAAGTCTTGAATTACAACTTTTCAAGAAAATCATTCACAAGGGCAAAATGGTCAAAAGCATACTGAAAAGTCAAACTTTCACTTTTAGATCAAAAATCAAGTTTCAACAATTATATTTCATCAATACATGAAATGGGTTCATCAAAAATCAGAAGTCAGAAATTACTTTGAAAAAATCAAATTTCTAAACATTTAGAAAAATTTTAAAGTGTTAAGAGAATATGATACTTCAGAACTTATGAGCCAGCCTCCATGCAAGTGCAGTCAGAATTTGTAAACATGGTTCAGAACATGATTCTTCAATCAGAACATGGCTCTTCAGCATATGCTTCTATCAGAGCATCACCCTTCGAGTTTCACTCTGGTCTTCTTCGATCAGAACATCACAAAGCCCCAAAACCTTGTTTGAGCAGCCTACTGCACTGCTATAGCACAGTCCTGCAACCAGCTGCCACAACACTCTGAATTACTGCTGATCTAGTCCACGCCTGCATTTTTCTCAAACCCTATATTTTCACCATATTAGCATACAAAAACTGTGATTAAAAAGCAATGGAGCAGTATACCAAAAAGGTATGAATCCCATTTGTTTTCCCCCCAAAACCACAGCAAACCCATCTATAAATAATTTGCTCCATCATACGTACAAGGGGTTGGCTTTTGAGAGAGAAAGAATTGTCAAAAGAGAGAAAAGAAAACCATGAAACCTTTGTAAAAATCCAGAATTCCCAAACAGAAAACCAAAACCTTTGTTCTTCCCTTTGATTCAAAGAACTTGGCATTTTCTCTTTCGTTGCTCTTACTAACTCCAGAACATCTGAAGGCAGCAGTTCAAGTTCCAAACACACGCTTCAGATTCAAGGTGAGTCTTTTTTACTTTACATATATTCATTCAGAACATCATTAATATGTAAGTGTCACAGTATTAATGTTGTCCATGTCATTGCATAAGTAAAAAAACTGTGGATCGGAACTTCTTGATTAGGGCTAGGCTCATATTTAGGATTAGAACTTCTATAAACTGTTGTGCTTTTATCCTTCTGATTTGTTATTTCTCAAGAACTGAATAATTTGCTGATGTGCTGATTAATATGAGGGAAGAGTTGAAATGTGGTATAGAACTTCTAATTTTCACTCACTATTTTAGCATAATATAGAACTTCTGAGTTCTCTTTACTGTTAAACACACTGAACTTCTGATGACTCCACTCACTATTTTAACACTTAGAACTTCTGATTTTCACTCATTGTTTTAGCACAATATAGAACTTCTGAGTTCTCCTTACTGTTAAACACACTGGACTTCTGATGTTTCCACTCACTATTTTAACACTTAGAACTTCTGATTTTCACACACTGATAACGCACAGAACTTCTATGATTTTATCACTGTCTAAACACACTGAACTTCTGATATTCACTCATTGTCTTAGCACATACTGAACTTCTGAGTTCTCTATACTGTTTTAATACACATAACTTATAAGACTTTCTCACTGTTCTAACACTCAGAAAATCAGCACATAGCACCCAGAACTTCTGTGTTTTCCGTCTAACGTTTCTTACAGGATCTGTGAGTGTATCAATTCAGAACTTCTGACGCTTCCTTCTGAACCACAGTGTACCCGACATCAGAACTTCTGATCCCCTTTGTTTTTCTTTCAGCAGCATGCTAATTCTATCTCTCATTATTTCCCTCTTTTATCATTTTCAATATTAATACCTCTTTTTATTAAATAAAAAAGACATAAAAATATTTTCTTTTTATTTATTCATTAAGACAAAAAAAACCATTTTTCAAAACAAATCTTTTTTCTTTCTTGCATGGTAGATATCAATATGGTTGTAATAGTTAAATAGGATTCAAATTCTTATAACCCCCCATGTGTAAATGTGTACCACCATCCCTAAATATTGTAATAGCGTAGGACTTTATATTTCCGTAATTTATCGCTTTTCAAATGCAATGCTAGTAATTAGGGCGTGTATGGCAAGACATGAAATCAATAAATAGATAACCCTAATCAAGACTAAATGCATCCAATCAGACACACCTTGCACATATGCACACCTTAGGGTAATCTCACTTGTTGCCTATCGGAAAAATAGTCATGTCCCTCGAACATGGGCGTTTTAGTAAAGACCCTCGATAAAAGATCATAGTCCCTTGATGACCCTCGATGTTGCCTTCGGTAAACGATCTAGTCCATAAAAAACATTGCTAAAACATCCATAGGTTTCCTTCTATGACTATACGATGACCCACGCCCATCCCTTCACATCCAGCGATGGGGCATCTCACCAAATCAATGGTAAGATAGAAACACCTAAAGGAGGAGGAAAATAACATCTAAGACCTTTTGAGTAGGTAGATTTGCTCCTAGTTGCTTGCTTGCTCACAACAAAAACATTTTATACACCGACACTCTCACTTAGAAACATTTTCAAAAGACAACGCTTTGTATGCGTTCTTATAGAGACGGGAATCATTACAAAGACACCTTTTCAAAATCACTTTGAAAAACACATCTCACAAACATTTGTTTTGAATCATTTTTGAAACAAACACTTTTGTATGCATTCTTATAGAGACGAGAATCATTACGAAGTTACATTTTCAAAATACTTTCAAAACCCACACCACAAAGCATAATTTCAAACAAAAGCAAGTGATCTAGCAAGTAACTAAGAGCCCACAGAAAGACATGGATTAAAAGGGTGATAATACCTTCCCTTTTCATAATCTACCCCCTGAACTCAAGAAATAATCTCAAAGGTCTTTCCTGTGCTTTTTCACCTTTCCTTTTGGATAAAAGAAAAGTCGGTGGTGACTCTTTCTAACCGCAACATTTGCAATCAAACAAAAAACCTTCAAGTCAGTTTTCCCACCGTATCACAGAACTGGCGACTCTGTCGGGGATTAAACTAAAAGTGGGGTTACCTTAGGGTTAGATCGCATTTACTTGCTTTCATTGTTTGACTTGTATGCTTTACATTATGGTTCTTTGTTTGGGTTTGAATCCTCTACCCTGATTTGGGATACCTTATAGGTAAGTAGCAATATGTTGTGGAAACTATGCGGGGTATACCGACATGGTTTAAGAAATAGCTATGTTAGTGCAACATATTTGTGGATACCGGTAGCCCTAGAGTAGTCAAGGAGAATACGGGGCCGCTGAGTGATGTCATGAAGCACTAATGAACTTTTAGAACCTTTACTTGACCAACTTGGCCATTAGGACGTAGTGAGATGACCGGCTTTGGTGAAGTCCGAATTTGGTAGATACTCGATACTACACTCATTGAGGTTTGGTTTTGGGGATATTTTGGTCGCCATTAAAGAGGCTTGCGCTGAAACAATGCTCAAGGAAACAAACCGGTGAATATTGAGATCCCTTAGAACCCGGTTTCTATTACTAGGACAGGTTTGAGCAAACTAAACTTCAAGAGGGTACTTACCTATGAGACTCCATACAAGCCTAAACCTAAGGACTTGTTTGCCTTGTTTGTGTATATTTACTTGTACATAACATCATGAACATCATAACATCATACTCATACTCACTAACCATTTCAAGGAGTTCTGGGATTTATCTTTGTTTCTGTTTTGTAGGACATGGATTCTCTTTGCAGGAAAGCTATTCAAGTCAATCTTGTGACGATTCCCCCTCAACTTAAAGAGCTAACTTCAAGGATTCCTGAAAACTCTCCATTCACCGAGAGACATGGTCGCATACTAAACTTTGTCACTGTGATACGGTGGCCAGAACCGGACTGTTTGAAATTGCTGGTTTGCATTTTGCGTTTGTGTTTTCAAAATGTCGTGGTAAGCAAGAGTCGCCACCGACTTTTATTTTATCCAACTGGAAAGGAAAAAAGCACAGAAAAATTCCTTTTTTCGAGATTTTGAGTACGGGGGTAGATTATAGAAAGGGAAGGTATTAGCACCCTTTATATCCGTTGTTTTCCACGGGCTCTTAGGCACTTGCTCATCATTTTCAAAATTTCTTGTGTGTGTTTGATTTGAAAAAAGTTTTTGTTTTACTTTGATTTAACTCTTGCTTCTGTCTTCAAGAGTGTTACGAAGTCGTTTTGAAAAACTTTGTTTGAAAAGAGTGTAAGTGTGGAAAAGTTTGTTTGTTTGAGCAAGTACTTAAGAACTAATCTACCTACTCAAAAAAGAGAATGATTTTGTTCTTGTTTCCTTTAGACAACGCTATCCCACTATTAGTGAGTAGGTAGCGCCGTCGTTGGAGTTTTAAGGGTCAATTCGAAAGGGACATACGATCACTAAATCAATGTTAGGACATCTTAGTAATAACCCTAATGTCTTAAGATCAATATTCGAGGCAAAATATCTGAGGCAACTTTTCCGAACGGGACTTTGATCTTTGTTTAGACAAGAGAGCGACCACTAAAGGATCCTATACTTAATGACTGTTTACCAAAGGCAACCGAAGTGAGAGTATACCCTAGGAGTGCGCATGTGCGAGTGATTCAATTTCAAGTTATTATCTTTGCACATTTAGGGTTTGCTAACCGTTTTAAATTTAACATACATTCTTGTCATGCAACCCTAATACCATACATCTAACAGTTAATATTATGTGGAAATTAAAGTGCTGAAAGTAAAGCTACGCTATTACAAGGCTTCGGGTATTAATTACATAGCCAAAAACCCGCTAAAACGATAAATGAACGAAAAAGTCCTAATTAATCTATTACATCCCGTGAGCAGTTACATCAATATGGTAAAAATAAATAAAGCGCGTGCGATGAGTTAAGAACGAGAGAAGCTAGGGTTTTGACCCCGTCTAACCTAATTAAAGAAAAGTTAGTTTTTGGTGTTTTTGATTATTTTAAGAAAATAAGGGTTTTAATTAAATATGTGCAAACTTAATTACTAATTAATTTTAAATCAAAAAAATTAATTGCATTTGACCTATTTTTGTATATTTATGGTTTTTTTGAGAAAAAGAAAATAGAAATTAAATTAAACTAAAACCCTAATTTTCTAATTTTATTTTAATTTATTTACAAAGGAAATTAAAGTTACCTAAAAATTAAATTAACTAATTAAATTAAATTAATTTTTATAAAAAATAAAACCTAAATCTACTTTTGATGAAAAATTGATTTTATGATTTTATTAAAAAAAAATTATTTTTTGTTAGTAAAAATAAATTAAATGAATTAATTAAAAAATGTAAAAAGAATAGAGAAAAAGGGTAATGGGCCTGAGAATCAGCAATTTGGGGGGTGTCTTGAGCAATTTTCTGGGCCCAAGAGCAAGGATCGAACCCAGGTCCTATGGACTTTTCTCTCTCCCACTGACCAACTGAGTTGAACGCGCATGTTGTATACAAAGGACAAAACAAGAATTATATATTAAGAAAACATAATATATTAACCCAGCGCGCGAATTTTTCAAATGGGCTAATCCCAGCTTGCCATGCCATCGTCCCTGTCCTCTATCCGTTGCTAAAAGATTCAGTGACTTTTACCTACAGACAAATGTCTGTAGCTATAACCCCTGCATATCTCAAAATCAAACACAGGCATGATAAACAAAATCTAATGCCATGAATCGAATCGCCTTAGCCTACTGAGCATTATGGTGCCCTTCTTGTGGACCAATTTTGCCTGTATAAAAAAACCTAAAACGAGACCAAGAACCCTAACAATGGTGAATTCCGATATAGTCAATAAAAATGCAATTGATTGCTACCATGAGCTTGCAAACATGTTAGGGATTCAGAATATGCTATTGAAACATGATAAAGATGCAAGAATCAAGGAATACGATTTTGAAAAAAGAACCAAACCGTGAGGGTCGTGGAGATGAATTTTGGGCACGAGGATGCTTGTTCTTGATTGATATAGCTACCTTGTATGTCCAGGATGTGAATGGGATAGCTTAGGGATCTTGAAAATTCCTGGAAGTGAAAAATCATATTATCACTTTCTTTTAATTTTTTCAAGTTTGGTTCTGCCTCTTCACGCCTCAAAACCTTGTTATTTTTTGCTGCAATTGTACACTATATACCACTGATTGAATTAGGGTTGCAATTGTAATCTCAATATTTGTCCACTATGATTTGTGATCTTGATTTGATTTCCATGAAATTCCTTCCAAAATAGGCCAAAGTCAATCTTTTTGTTCCCACCTATTCCTTGCATGAATTGCTTCACTTGCTAGCTGGATATGGGACCTGAAATGTGCACAAAATCTTGAGGTTTGAATGGTTTGGATATTTTCATGATTTATTTGGATTTAAATTGACTTAATTGGAATAAAAAATCAAAATAAATAGCAAAAATAAGATAAAGACAAGTGGAAAGAGATAGGGCTCGTGGACCATGCTACCAACTCAAAACAAGTGCAAAACGTTAGGCCCATTTAACAAAAATTGCAATTTGAGGCACTTTTGACTTTTGGCAATTTTGCAAAAAGGTCAACTTCACCAATGCATAACTTCTTAAATTTTTACTCTTTGAAGGTGTTCTTGGACTTTTTAGAAATCTCAAGATGTACTTTAAGCAACCCTTTTGGTCTCATCTCAATTTAGTATTCCATGTTCATGTATGAAGTTTTGACAAAAAAGGTGTTTTTGTTGACTTTTCAAAATGACCTATAATGTCCAAATTCATAACTTCTTGTGAGTGCATATTTTTAACTTGGGAGATGAATATTGATTGTAGAGAATTGAATCCTATTCAAAATGAGATTTAGATGGTTCATTTATCATAAAGTAGGAGAATGTTATGCTTGGTCAAAGTTGAGTTGACTTTTCCTACAAAACCCTAACTTAGCAACTTTTGGTTCTTGATGAATTGTGAGAAATCCTTGGGGAATCATGACCAACCCTTGATAAAATGATGAATAATACTTAAAAATGAGGATGTTGACCAAAAAATCTTGAAGTTTGATTGTATGTGGGCCACAGTTGACTTTTGCCCTAGCACAGTCGATTTTCAGGCCTTTGAGCAATTGACTGAGCAAATTTAATCTGCAAGGCTTGAAACTTGACATGGATGATCTTGAGAACATATTAAGACAATGGTTAGAATTTGGGATCCCTTGGACTCAATTATTTTGATGCAACATGAAACCCTAATTTGAGGTAGACCACCTTAGGGGAGAGTTTGTCTGGTCAACCCTTGGACTTCCTTGAGCAACTTGAGGATATTTCTTGAAATATTTTGAGAAATATGGGAGGGAAAATTTTGGGGTACAACAGCTGCCCCTGTTCAATCTTCTTAAACCTGAGGATGTAGATTGGCTTGTCTGCCTTTCGTGATCCAAGGGTGGAAGATAGTTGAACACTAGAGTGCCCAGAAATTTGCACTCACATGAAGCGGTATTTGTCTCGTGATGTCGGGAATGGGCTTACAGATGCCATTTGGAAATTGATGACGAAATATGGGCTTAAAGACGCCATCTGAAGGAGTTTCGATCGCCTAAGAGATTCCTTAGCTAGAGTTAGTATACCTGTTGTTGAGGAAGACTACGTTGGGGAGTGTTGGTCTCTGTCCTGAGAGAAATAGAATTTTAGGAGCTTCGGTCGTCCGTTATTCTACTGGGGAATCGTCTCTTAGTTAAGGAGGTGAAAATGAACTATTATCTGGTCGTGATCCAGGCTTCATAGTGATAAGACCGATTGTTATCTGGTCGTAATCCAGGCTTTACAATGACTTACTGGGGAGATGAGATTAAACTTGCTATCCGGTCGTAATCCAGGCTTCGCAATTTCTCGATTCTTATCTGGTCGTAATTTAGGCTTCAGAAGGAATTAAGTTGTTATCCGTTCGCATCCGGGCTTCAACTTGAATTTAGGGCACACTAATATCCGGTCGACTCCGGGCTTCTTAGTAACTGTCCAGGTAAACTACTATTTGGTCGAAATCCAAGCTTCGCAGTGTCTTGTACTGTTATCTGGTCGTAATCCAGGCTTCAGTCCTTTTATCGTTATCTGGTCGTAATACAGGCTTCACGATGCTTTATACCATTATATGGTCGAATCCAGGCTTCATGGTGTCCTGTACTGCTATTTGGTCGTAATCCAGGCTTCAATGCTTTTTACCGCTATCTGGTCGTAATCCAGGATTCACGATGTCTCATACCATTATCTGGTCGAATCCAGGCTTCATGGTGTTCGGAGAAATCAAGATACTATTCGGTCGAATCCGGGCTTCATAACTTGTATTAAAGATGTACCATTATCTGGTCGTAATCTAGGCTTCACGGTGTCTTTGGCTGCTATCTGGTCGTAATCCAGGCTTCACAGAAACTTGTATTGCTATCTGGTCATAATCCAGGCTTCACAATAACTTGCTGAGCTGTTATCCGGTCGTAATCTGGGCTTCACGGCTTGTGTTTATGATATACCACTATCTGGTCGAATCCAGGCTTCATGGTGTCTTGCACTGCTATCTGGTCATAATCCAGGCTTCATAGTAATTGGCTGAGTTGTTATCCAGTCGTAATTCGGGCTTCACGGCTTGCTGGGGATTAAACTATTATCCGGTTGAATATGGGCTTCATAGCTTAGAGATAAAACACTATCTGGTCGATTTCAGGCTTCACGGTGTTTGATACTGTTATCCAGTCGTTCTCCGGGCTTCACAATATTATGTAGAAATCAAGGTACTATCTGGTCGGATTCGGGCTTCATAGCTTGAAATTGGTGAGAATTTGATTGTATCTTTCTTGAAAGGTAAAGGGTTAGTTGTATGTAATGCATTATATGTATCAAGCAATGATGTTCTCAAAATAAATGAGATTGTGTTGTATGGTGCGTATGTGCATGTCATGATGTATGGGCATGCGATGTTTTTATGATATTCTCTAGCTGGGGAAAATAAATCTCGGACTGCTGCTGGAGAAAAAGAGTTGAATTCTTTGTTCTTGTAGGGGATAATGACTGGAGATGGTTGTGAGAATAATCCTGCTTGAGAATAAACTGACGAGAAAATGACTCTGTGGGGAAGAGATGCTCTGCTAGAGGATCTGTTGATTTGGAGGAATAATCTCGGCTGGGGATGAATTATCATTGTTGGCGATAACGAAACCTGTTGGGGATTGAGTTTCCGCTTGTGGAAGAAATAAACTCTACTGGGGATAATCTTCTAGTGCTGGTGATAGATGAACTCTGCTCAGGGAGAATCACTATTTTTAGATACCTTTTGCTCTGCGGGGAGTGAATGTACCTTTAATCGTATTCTCCAGCTAGGTTTGTCCTTATACCTGGTGGATAAAGCAACTATAAGGTTTGGACATTTCTTGTTTTCCCCTGTTCCTGATATTACGAGTAATCGTCTTTTGTTTCGCATGTAAATATTTATGAGCAGTAATTATTGTCAAATGCATATATCAAAAATGAACCATTGGACGTTCTTGCAAAACAAAACAGAAAAATAAAAACAATTTGAAATTTCTACGAAAATGAATTGTATTGATTTTTGAAGTTGGCCTGTAAATAGGCGTTTTTGTACAAGAGGTTGACGTCCTAGTAAGAGAACGCCGTCGAAAGATAGAAAATATACAATTTGTGTAAAACAAGGAAAAACAGCTATGTGAACAATCCCAGTGGGTTCCAACTCTGCTAATGCCTTTATATCTTCGAGCATCTCATCACTTTGCTACTTGGTTGAAGGTAGATCAGATTGATTGGCGTCGTCCGAGCTTAATAGTTGATACCAAAGCCTAGTTGCAAGATGATCCAACGAGACATAGTGTTACGCTTTAATCCCTAATTTTTGCCTGGACCGCCCTTTCGGGTTTTCAGTCCATCAGGATACCCTTTTTTGCCCAAGCCGCCTTTTCAGGTTTTCGACTTTCCGGGTGTACATATTTTTTCATTTTCATCCCTTATTTTTGCCCGAACCCTTTTGGTTCACCGGGAAGCCCTTATTTTTGCCTAGGCCAGTCAACCTAGCGGGTCTTTGATTAGGCGTAGTATTTTTTCACTATGTGTGCATTGACGGGGTGAGGAAGGTCGTCACCATCCATGGTGTTTAGAACCATAGCTCCTCCTGAGAAAATGTTCTTAACCACAAATGGCCCTTCATACGCAGGGGTCCATTTTCCCCTGGGATCACCTTATGGCAGTATGATGCGTTTGATCACCAGATCCCCAACTTGATATTCTTGTCGTCTGACTTTCTTGTTAAATGCCTTGATCATTCGCTTTTGATACGTCTGACCATGACAAATAGCAGTAAGTCTCTTTTTGTCGATTAAGTTCAGTTGATCAAGCCGGGTCTGGATCCAGTCGTCCTCGCTCAAACCTGCATCCTTCATAATCCGAAGAGAGGGTATCTGGACTTCAATGGGTAAGACTACCTCCATGCCATACACCAGAGAGTAGGGTGTTGCTCATGTTAAAGTTCGCGCTGAGGTCCGGTACCCATGAAGAGCAAATGGTAACATCTCATGCCAATCTTTGTATGTCACCGTCATCTTCTGCACAATCTTCTTGATGTTCTTATTAGCCGCTTCTACAGCTCCATTCATCTTCGGCCGGTAAAGAGAAGAGTTGTGATGATGTATCTTAAACTGCTTGCAGAGCTCGGTGATCATTGTATTATTGAGATTTGTACCATTGTCCGTAATGATCCTCTCTGGTACACCATATTGACAGATCAAATTGTGCCTAATAAACCATGCCACGACGTTCTTGGTTAGTGTAGCAAAGGAAGCTGCCTCAACCCACTTTGTAAAGTAGTCAATTGCTACCAGGATGAAACGATGCCCATTGGACGCAGTAGGTCTGATCTTGCCGATCATGTCGATGCCCCACATTGCGAAAGGCCAAGATGCAGTCAAAATGTTCAGAGGAATTGAAGGTACATGCACCTTATCAGCATAGACTTGGCACTTATGACAGGTCTGAGAATGCTGATAACAGTCGGCTTCCATAGTAGACCAATAATATCCTGCCTGAAGGATTTTCTTTGCCATGGTATATCCACTGGAATGAGTTCTGAAAGTACCTTCATGTAACTCTTCCATAATCCTTTCTGCCTCGCTCTTATCCACACATCACAGTAAGGTTGAATCATGGTTACACTTGTAGAGAATGCCATTGCTGATGAAGAACTTTATAGTGAACCTCCTCAGGAACTTCTTGTCATTAACAGATGCACCCTTGGGGTACTCCAGAGTCTCAAGATACTGCTTTACCTTGTGGAACCAGGGTTTATCTGCTACCTCTTCAGTCTCAATGTCACAACAATGTGCGGGTTCGTCCAACCTCTCAATGGTAATCTGGGGAGCTTCGTTGTCCCACCTGACCTTGAACATAGAAGAAATAGTAGCTAGCACGTCCGCTAACTGGTTCTCCTCTCTGGGGAAGTGTTCAAAAGTTATCTCCTCGAAGTGCGAAAGCAACGTCATAACATACTCTTTGTAAGGAATAAGATTTGGGTGCTTCGTATCCACTCGCCTTTGATCTGACTGATCACTAGAGAGGAATCTTCGAATAAATTCAAGAACTTAATCCTTAGGTCAATAGCTGCTCGAAGACCCATGATGCACGCTTCATACTCTGCCATATTGTTGGTGCAGTTAAAACATAATCGGGCGGTGAACGGAGTATGACAGCCCTCAGGAGATATGATCACGGCACCAATGCCATTACCCAACGGTTTAAAGCTCCGTCAAAATGCATAGACCATCGGGATCCCTCCTCAGGTCCTTCATTCGGTCAAGGTTTCTCACAGTCGGTCACCAACATGATGCTCTCATCCGGAAACTTGAAATTCATAGACTGGTAATCATCCACGGCCTGATGTGCCAAATGATCTGCCAACACACTCCCCTTGATTGCTTTTTGGGTTGTGTATTGGATGTCATACTCAGTTAAGATCATCTGCCATCTTTCTATTCTTCCGGACAAGGCGGGCTTTTTGAAGATATACTTGATTGGGTCCATCTTTGATATCAATAGGGTAGTGTGAGTCAGCATATACTATCTCAGCCGGCGAGCAGCCCATGCCAAAGTGCAACAAGTTTTCTCAAGGAGTGAGTATCGGGTCTCACAGTCGGTAAACGTTTTGCTAAGGTAGTAAATAGCATGCTCTTTTCGGCCAGACTCGTCATGCTGCCCCAGCACACACCCCATCAAATTTTCGAGTACGGTCAAGTATAAGATCAAAGGTCTCCTTTCAACTGGAGGCATTAGAATAGGAGGCTCTTAGAGATATTCCTTGATCCTTTCGAAAGCGGCCCGACATTCTTCATTCCATCTTACCACTTGATCTTTCTTCAGCAGCTTGAAGATTGGCTCACAAGTAGCAGTCGGGTGCGAAATGAATCGGACAATGTAGTTCAGACGTCCCAAAAAGCCTCTGACTTCTTTTTCCGTTTGGGGAGCTGGCATTTCCTGTATAGCCTTCACCTTTGCAGGATCCACTTGAATACCTTTATCACTAACGATGAAACCAAGCAGCTTACCAGACCTTACCCCGAAGGTGCACTTGTTCGGGTTTAACCCCAGCTTGTACATCTTCAACCTGTCGAATAGTTTATGGAGATGGTCAAGATGTTCTTCTTCAGTTTGGGATCTTGCAATCATGTCGTCAACGAATACCCCAATCTCATGGTGAATCATGTCGTGGAACAAAGCGACCATGGCGCGCTGATACGTTGCCCTAGCATTCTTCAATCCGAACGGCATGACCTTGTAGCAAAAGGTTCCCCACTGCATAAGGAACATTGTCTTCTCCATGTCCTCGGGAGCCATCTTAATCTGATTGTAACCAAAAAACCATCCATAAAGGAGAAGATCTTATGTTGTGCGGTGTTGTCGACCAGAACATCAATGTGGGGGAGTGGGAAATCATCCTTGGGGCTTGCCATATTCAGATCCCTATAGTCCACACACATCCGTACTTTACCATCTTTCTTCGGCACGAGGACCACGTTGGCAACCCACTGCGGGTAAGAAGTAACAGCTAGAAAACCGGCATCAAACTGTTTCATGACCTCAACTTTGATTTTCTCAGACATCTCTGGGCGCATACGGCAAACTTTCTGCTTTACCGGAGGACAATCTTCTTTAGTTGGCAAGCGGTGAACCACAATATCGGTAACCAACCCAGGCATATCTTCATAAGACCAAGCGAAGGTCTCAACATAGTCACGCAACATTTGTATCAATCGTTGCTTGACGCTAGGCTCCAGATTTGCACCGATCTTGACCTCTTTCTTATCTTCCTTTGTACCCAAATTTACTGATTCCACTAGCTCTTCATGGGGTTGTATGGTCCTCTCTTCTTGTAGTAACAGTCTAGCAAGTTCCCCAGGCACTTCACAATCATCCTCACCTTCGTCCTCGGCTTTGTTGATCGGATTTTCGAAGTAATAACTGAGTTGTTATCAATGGTATCCAGAGTGGATGTAGATCTGCATTATGATATGTGAGTGTGTGTAAGACAATAGCTGTTTTGATAAAGTGTAAGATGAAAAAGAAAAACAAGGAGCGCAAAATTTGTAATGCAAGAAAACGTCCAATGCTTTATTGATGATATATGAAAATGACAAATAATAAACCCTCACAAACAAAGCTAAAGTGCCTCGGGCAAAGCACCGGGCCGTAAAGTTTCAAATTACCTGTTACAAATTTCAAAACAAAAGTCTATTACTGTGTAATAAAAGAAACGGGCACGAAGTCCTTCGCCGTCCAATTGTTCAATCCGTCGTCGGTAGTCGGGTAAATCCAGTTGTCGAACTCTGACTCTTCTTCATCGTCTTCAATTGCATTCACTCTTGGATTACTGATGCGCAGAGGAGGTCTTCCAATCTGCGCGCGCCAAACAACCCTTTGAGCCTCTGCAGTAAAGCTCAAACCAAACTTGTCAGTTTTGTGTGCAAAGTCAGGGAGTTGACCCAAATTTGCACAGCCACCTTTTTCTATTACATCCCGGGCATCCTTGAGGGAAGCCATCTTCATTGAAAGTTCTTAAACAACAACTTCAGTTGACGCGATAGTCTGGGGGACCTCTTCAAAGTTCTGACACGGGATTTCAATGAACTCTCCATCCATCTCCACATACCGAAAGGAGTTAAGATGGATAACCATATACTCTTCTTCTCCTTGTACTGTAACAATCTTCCCTTTTACTGGATATTTCAACATCTGATGGAGCGTAGAAGTCACTGCCCCAGCCTTATGAATCCATGGGCGACCCAGCAAATAGGAATAGGATGGTCGGATGTCCATCACATAGAACGTAGATGCAAAAATCTGAGAGACAACCTTAACAGGGACATCCACCTCCCCGTGCACCATCCTTTTGGACCCGTCAAAGGCCCTAACCACAATATTACTCGGCTTCAGAACCAACCCTTCACCGTCCAGCCGGTCTAATGCTTTCTTGGGTAAAACATTCAATGAGGACCCAGTATCCACCAGTACATGGGCCAGAGTAGTGCCCCTGCACTCGATCGAGACATGCAGGGCATCATTGTGATTTCTTCCTTTAGCAGTCAGATCTACGTCGGAGAAACCCAACTCGTTGTCAGCGGTCAAACTAGCTACACAATCTTTAAATTGATCAGCAGAGGTTTCCTGTGGCACATGCGCAGTTTTAAGGAAAGCAATTAAAGCCTTTGCATGGGCTTCTGAACATAACAACAAGGATAACATGGAGATTTTCGACGGGGTCTGCCCCAGCTGCTCGACTACGTTGTAGTCGCTTTTCTTGATAATCTTCAGAATTTCCTCTATCTCCTGTCTAGAGGTTTCTACAACAATCTTCTTAGGTGCCTCCATCCGGGAAGGCTCACCTATGACTTCTTTGCTCCGAGTGTCAGACGGCTCGGCGACAGGGGTGATAATTGGAATATGTACTGGGACGGTATCTGATGTACTGGCATATGAAATGGCAACGGGCTTTTGAACAGTCGGAGGGGAAATCTCAGGAGAGAAGAGTCTTCTGCTTCGGGTGACCTTGCTAGCCCTGACAATATTGCTGACATCAACATCAGCTTCTTCTACCTTCAAATCTTGTTTGATCCCATGATAATACACATCGGCCCCATAGTGCCACGGGACAGCCTTATCCGAAGTGTATGGGATAGGACCAGGAATAGTAATGATTAATGGAGTCACTCTTGGAACATATGTAATCCTAACAGGCTTTCTCGAGGAAGCCTTAGAAGGATTGGCGGAAATGGTTATGATGGAAACATCTTCAACAGGAATCAATGTAACCAAAGTTTTCTCAAACAGGATCTCTTTGTTATCCATCAGGCGTTAAACACCTGATTTCAATAAATGGCAACCAGCAGGCAGGATTGAACATAGGTGGCAACCTTCGCCATATCCCGGAAACAAACCGGCCAATAATAGATTCTTCTTTACTGTCATCAATGGAGTGAAAATCTCTTCCACGGAGGTCACAAATGAATCATCGTCCACAGAATTTACTCCATGCTTGGGCATATGAGCAGTCATAATGTTGGGCTTTTTCGATGCGTCAAACTCAATTTCTTTAGCTTCAATCAAATCTTGCACCTTATTCCTCAAGTCCCAATAGTTGTTTGTATCATACCCTGGGCTATCGGAGTGATAGGCGCAGCGGGCGTTCAGATTATATAGCGGAGATGTGGTGCTGGGATTCTTCGGGGCTTCCCTCACAGTTATCAGGTTGGTCTTCAATAATTGCGGAAGAATTTGAGATAAGGTCATACTGAGCCGAGTATACTGTCTTTGCGGCCTCTCTACTCTTTGCTGATTATTGCATTGTGGGGAAACGGTGGGTTTTGATATCACTACCGCATTTACTTCTTGACGGTGTTCAGGTCAGTTTTGGCTCCTCGAGCTGTAAACTGCACTAGCTTTTTTCTTGAAAGGCTTCTTTTTTGTACTTGATGAAGCACCTTTCTGTATCTTGCCACTTCTGATACCAGCTTCCACTCTCTCCCCAGTCAAAATCAATTCAGTGAACCCAGATGATGAACTGCCGATCAAGTGATTGAAAAATGGACCAGACAAAGTCCTAAGAAACTTATCCACCAACTCCCTATCAGACATAGGGGGTTGGACTCTTCCAGCCAGATCTCTCCACTTCTGAGCATAGTCCTTAAAGCCTTCGCCTGCACCCATAGACATACCCTGAAGCTGAGTACGTGTGGGAGCAAGGTCGGCGTTATACTGGTATTGCTTGTAAAAAGCAGCAGCAAGGTCCTCCCAGTTGCGTACATTAGCTCCTTCCAATTGATAAAACCATTCAAGTTGAGTCCCTGACAGACTATCTTGAAAGAAATGAACCCATAGATTTTTATCAGCAGTGTAAGGTTGGATCTTTCGGACATACGAGCAGAGATGGAGCTTTAAACTTGTGAGGGATCACCACCCCGGATGCTAGTCCCAGATCTCCGAAGTCCAAACCAGGTATCTTCTGAATCTCCATGGCACTCAGACGGTCTTCAAGTTATTTATACCTATCCTCGGCAGGAGGATACTGTTCTTTATTAAAATCAGTGTCATTGTCAGAGACTACAGGACTAGGCCCCTTTTCTTCCTCTTGATTCTCTCCTCCTTTAGATGAATGAGACAGATCAGGTTCCTGTCGCAATCTATTCCTAAATCTGTGACCCATATTCAGAAGAACCACCTTCTTCTTCTTCTTCTTCTTCTTCTTTTTTTCCTTCATGATGAGGGTCTTAAAATCTTCTTGTCCTTTGGACAAGTTCAAGAAAATCTCTTTGAATTGAGCATTTTGTGCTTGAAGAGCCTTGATGGCTTGATCGGTAGGTATTTCAGAAGACATTTCGTGCTGAAATAAACAGCGAAGAAGATGAGAAACCTATAATGATACTTGTAATGAGGTGCATGATAATGGAATACGTATGAAATGATTTCAAAGACTTTGGGAGATTTAAATTTGCAAACCAAGAAATAAACAAACTTTATTAGATTTAAACTTGTAAAATGTTTAACAATGCCCTTAAGGCGCTACAAAAGAAATAAACTGAAAATAAATCTAAACTAGAAACAAGCAAAATCAGAAATCCCATGGTCGCTTTCCATTCGTGCTGACGTAGTCATTGATTGTTCTTTCATTCTCAAGTTGCCTCGTGAGCCTCAAGATCTTCCTCTCTTGCTCATGATACTTCTCCCTGTAAGTATCCCTTTCCTCTTTCAGCTGAATCCAGGATCTCTTTAATGCCCCCAGATCAGTAGGCATGTAGGGATAAAGGACTGTATAAGGAACCCCTTCTTCATTAGTATGCTCTACAATCACTAGCAACACAGCTTCGTAAGGCATCCCAAGCTTCTGAGCCCGAGCTCGGACCCACTGGAGATAAGGTTGCATGGGGAGAGAAGTCTTTGGTCCTAGCTCTTGAGGGTCAGACATGTTCACCATGCCCCAAGCTCGTATAAACCTTCGGCGATGCTCTTTAACGTCCTCCTTATAGTCAAAGATAATATCTGTAAGAAGTAGCTCATGAGGACCGTCTCTCTGAGCGCGACCAAACTTTCGTAAAGCCAAACAAGGACTGTAGGTTATACCCCCTATAATTCCAAGCAACAGGACATTAGGGTATTCCCCACATCTATCAATGATAGCAACACCTTCCATATCCTTAGAACTCCAAAGAATGTCCGTATGGGCAAGGGACATTATCCTGTAAGACCATCCTAACCCTTCCTCATTCTTCAACACAGACCTGGGGAGGTGCGAAATAAACCACCTCGCCAACAGCGGCATGCAACACATGAGGGTCCCTCTTCTACGCGTCGTACGAGTATAGAGGGCATGCAAAATATCACCCAGAAGAGTGGGTACAGGATTGCGAGACAAGAAGATCTTAACCGCATTCACGTCTATAAAGGAATCTGGATTCGGGAAAAGAACCAAACCATAGATGAGGAGAGCTAAGATGTCTTCAAAAGCCTGAAAGTCCAAACTGTCCCAGAATAGTTGAGCTTGATCCATTAGAAACTTGGCTAAGAAACCTTTAACCCCGCTTCGTGTCTCCCAATTAGACACTACATCAGCCTTTTCAAGTGTAAAGCTGAAGCAATGTCTTCTGGCCTAGGAGTCTCTTCTAAACCTGTGAAGGGCATCTGCTCGAGGATGGATATACCCAACAAATGAGAAAACTCTTCCAAAGTGGGAACTAGCTGATAATCCGGGAAAGTGAAACAATGATGCACTGGATCGAAGAACTGGAAAAGCACACTCATCATTTGCTCATCAAACCTGGAGGTAACCAAACTAAGAAGCTGACCATGTATTCTAATGAATGAAGAGGTATCAGAGACTCCCGAGGCCAAATCTTTGAGTTGAGCAGGTATTTGCACAAAGTTAACTCGAATGGTGTTTCTGCCCATGGAAGCCATAATCTGCAAAACAGAACAAAGATAAATCCCCTCGGTCTTTGAAATGGTTAGTCTAATGAAGTATGCATGTTATGTTATGATGCATGATGTCATGATAAAACACTCAACAGGTATAGCAGATAGAAGACATGGTAAAGGAAAACAATTCACACAATAACCCTTAAGTTTCAGGCTTGCATGGGGTTTAGGTATTACCCTCTTGAAGTTCAGTTGGTTTCAACTTGTCCTAATAATAGTAACCGAGTTCTAGAGGTTCTCAATATCACTGACCATCCTCCATCGGTCATGGTTTCAGATCACGCAATCTTTTCTTGTGGTCGGAACTATCTCGAGAGTATGATCTCATTGAGTGTAGCGTCGAGTATCAACCAGTTCCCAGATTTACACCGAGACCGGCTATCTCACTACTTCCTATGGCCAAGTTGGTCAATTATAGGTTCTAAGGTCAGTTGATGCTTAACGACCCATATAGCATCCTCGTATTCTCCTTATTTCTCCACAAGGGATACCGGTACCAACCAATGTTCCACATCAACGTAGCTACTGCTTCAACCGTATCGGTCTATGCTGTACAGTTCCTTCACAGTTTATTGCTACTTACCTAAAAGGTGTCCCCTAGATCTGGGTTAGGATCTATAGTAACTCCCGATACAAGCCCCTTAAAAATAAAGAAATCAAATCAAACAAAAGAAGCAATTTATGATGAACTAATCCTAACGTATACCCCACTTATTAAATCCCCAGCAGAGTCGCCAGTTTTGTGATACGGTGGTCAGAACCGGACTGTTTGAAATTGCTGGTTTGCGTTTTGCGTTTGTGTTTGTAAAATGTCACGTTAATCAAAAGTCGCCACCGACTTTTATTTTATCCAACTGGAAAGGAAAAAAGCACAGAAAAATTCCCTTTTTCAAGATTTTGAGTACGGGGGGTAGATTATAGAAAGGGAAGGTATTAGCACCCTTTCTATCCGTGGTTTTCCACGGGCTCTTAGGTACTTGCTCATCATTTTAAAAATTTCTTGTGTGTGTTTGATTTGAAGAAAGTTTTGTTTTACTTCAATTTAACTCTTGCTTCTGTCTTCAAGAGTGTTACGAAGTCGTTTTGAAAAACTTTGTTTGAAAAAAGTGTAAGTGTGGAAAAGTTTGTTTGTTTGAGCAAGTACTTAAGAACTAATCTACCTACTCGAAAAAGAGAATGTTTATGTTCTTGTTTCCTTTAGACAACGCTATCCCACTATTAGTGAGTAGGTAGCACCGTCGTTGGAGTTTTAAGGGTCAATTCGAAAGGGACGTACGATCACTAAAGCAATGTTAGAATGTCTTAGTAATAACCCTAATGTATTGAGATCAATATTCGAGGAAAAATATCCGAGGCAACCATTTTGAGGCAACTTTTCCGAACGGGACTTTGATCTTTGTTTATACAAGAGAGTGACCACTAAAGTATCCTATACTTAATGATCGTTTACCGAAGGCAACCGAAGTGAGAATATACCCTAGGAGTGCGCATGTGCGAGTGATTCAATTTCAAGTTATTATCTTTGCACATTTAGGGTTTTGTTGTACCCCAAAATTTGCCCTCCCATTTCCTCAACATTTTCTCATCACAAGACCCTTGAAAATCAAGATCCAGTTAGGGTTTCCTCTGCTCAAGACTTCTCCTTGCACTGTTGACCCAAATTACGGTTTGTGTTTGCACAAAGATATTTTGACCTAAAATGCCTAAGATGACTTTCATGCTTCATGTTGGACTCCCAAGTTTATCCACACCAAGTTTCAAGTCTTGATTCCAAATTTTGCCCAGTCAATTGGACAGTTGACCTAGAAATCAACTGTATTGGGGAAAAAGTCAATTGTGGCCAATTGACAGTCAAATCTCATGAAAATTGACCCACATCAACATTATGAACTCACATGGACCATTTGATCAAGTTTGGATCACAATTCCACAAGAAATTTGATCAGATCACCAAAAGGGCAAAATGGTCATTTTTAGGGTTTTGACTGCACAAAGGCAATTTTTGACTGTTTGACCTAGCCAATGGCAAACCAAGCTCACATATGAACTCAAGGACCCCATGGAATTATCTTGACATGCTCAACAAGTTCAAAGGATCCCAAATACACAAGGTTGATAGTGGAATTTCCCAGTCAATTGATCAATTTTGACTGTATACTGAAAAGTCAAACTTTGACTTTTTGGTCAAAATCAAAAGTCAAGATTCATTTTTCATCAAAACATGCCAAATCATGAAACTTGTTCACCAAGAAATCAAGAAATGCAAATTAGGGTTTGAAATGGAAATTTTTCATAACTTAGAATTTTTCTAAGTTATGGAAAACCCTAATTTTTTCCCAACTTTGCCCCACTTTCTCACCAAGATTAATTTGGATTCAAGCAAAAGTCAAAACATGAAAGTTGTAGCTTGTTGAAAAATCTACAACTTTGATTCACAAAGTTTTCCCAAAAGAAGCTTGTATCTCAAGTTACAATTTTTGGAACAAGGGTACCAAACCATTCTTAACTTAGTGAAAATTTGACCTATTTTGGACAAGTTTTTTACCTAACTTCAAGACCATCTTTCATACACTTCCACTTGGAATTTAAATTTGCATTTCAAAGATGGATTGTAGTACACATTCCAAGCTTTCCAAAATTTCCAAGAACTCATCAAACAACCTCATAACTTGAGAGATTCGAATTTTGCAATATGGCAAAAAGTCACTTTTGTTCTTGGCCAAGACATGTTCATACATTGGTGCCATTTTGAATTCAGCATGCTTAAGCTACATTACAGGCCTCTAATCCCATTCTCACTCAATAATTCAACGCAAAACCATTGTGTCAATATGTTGTTCTATGCATTTGGACATTACATGGAGAATTAACCCTTAATTAGAAAAAGCATTATTTCCATTTTGAAAAAGTAGAACTTTATGTCCATTTTGCAAATCCAAGTGGTACAGTCAAAATCTTCTTGGCACAATTTTAGGAGCAAATTGCACTGATCAAGGCCAATGTATGCAGCATAGTGTGAGGGCCTGTACAGGCTAGAAACATCAAGTGGCCATTGCTTGCTTAAAATTCAAGTAACATTGCATATGATATACCAACTTCCATATCAGTCAACCAGGCCTTAGAGAAAGATATCAAACACATTCCAAACATTGATCTTAAGCTGAAGCACGAGCCTTTCACCTCTAATACCTTCACAAACTCAGAACCACCATCAAACTGCCAAAACAGAGTGACCTCTGCAGATTGAGTTCCAACTCTCATCCCTGCCATGCTTTCTTGCTAAAAACTCTTCACACACCTTCCCTACCATCAATGCAAGCTAACCAAAACCTAAAACACGACCTGTAATTCCTCTAACCAGTTCCACCATTTTCATTTTATTGTTTTGCAGTTGAAGTTCTCTAGCACGATTCAAGAAGTTTCAAGACAAAGTAAAGCTTGGAATAGCATCCCTGGACCTCAAGGAAGCTATACCAATCATCACCTTGCACTGAAAGCTTCTCCATTGCCAGATACAACTTCAACTGAACAGGTAAGTTCATGAACTCGTATCTCTCTTATTAGGCATTGTTAGCTTTAGGTTTGTGAAGAAAACATATCACAATCATAGCCCTGAACATGCCCATATGATTAGATTTCATTTATATTATGTGTGCTGCAAGAATTTTGAGTCTGAACATTGATGGAAAACTAGGTCAAGAATTGGGGAAGAAGAAATTCTCCCTCATCTTAGAGAGTTAAGTCAAGTTTTTTATATCCCTGGATTCGTCTTCTCATGCTCTACACTTTTCATGTTGAAAGTTTTGCTTAAAAGTCCAGGAATTGGGAGATAGAAAACGCGTGTTTGGCTTGAACAAAGGTGTTCTGAGGTTGAAGATGACTTGGTTCTGGGCTGGGCCTGTTTGACATTTCTTTTTGCACCATATTTTTACTTCTGCACCCCCTGAGCCCATTTTGCTTATTCCTTTGACTTTTTGACTTTTTCTTTTTTGGATTGACTTATTTATTTTTTCTCATGATATTAAAAATATAAAAAATATTTTTCTCACCGTTTTTGAATTTATTAGGCATTTATTTGGTTTTCTTTTAGTTTGTACATAAATAAATAAATACATATACTTTTATTTAAAATACTAAAATAGTGCAAATACATTTTTATACATTTTTGTTTTGTTTTACTTTCTGAAAATATTTTATAGAAAAAATACTTTTTTTATTAAATATTAAATATTATTAATTTATATATATAATACATATTTAGTAAATAATACATATATATATATATATATATATATATATATATATATATATATATATATATATATATATATATATATATATATATATATATATATATATATATATATATATATATATATATATATATATATATATATATATATATATATATATATATATATATATATATATATATATATATATATATATATATATATATATATATATATTTATTAATATATTTAGGGTTAAAAATGCAAAATACATACACTTTTTATTTTTATTAATATTTAAATATAAAAATATCTTTTGACAAATATACTTCATTTTATTTTATTTTTGTATACAATAAATAAATACTTGTACATAATAAATAAATAATGCATTTTATTTAATAGAATTAGGGTTTAACCCTAAACATGAAAAACTCCAAAAAAATAATACTTTTTATTTTATTTATTTTGACATGTAAAAATACTTTTTTCCATACATACAAAAACCATTTTTGCATTTTTTGCATATTTATTCTTATTTTATTTAATTTGTGCAATTAAATTATCTTGTAAATAATTCAATATTGATGTAATAGTTTAGGTTTAAATTCCTTGTCAAAATCTCCATTTGAACATTTGTACCCCCTTCCCATATATGGTGTTGTAATAGCTTAGTAAATTTATTTTTCGCACTTTATTGCTTTCTAATTATACCATGTTAGAATTAGGGTTTGTATGCGAAAAACAATGAAAATAGTTTGACCTAATTTCAAGATAAACAAGCATGAAAATGGACACACAAATCACACTTGCACCCCCTAGGGTATTCCACTTGTTGCCTTTCAAAATTGGGCCATATTGCATGTTAGGTCTCTTTGGGCTAAACAAACACAAATCAAATGATCATAGTCCCTCGATGACGCTTTCAAAAGTTGCCTAAACAAATGATCAAGTCCCTTAAAGAAAATTGCCCAAAGATACTTGGCACCATTGCAATTATGGTCTAAACGATGACCCGCGCCCGTCCCTTTCACATCCTAACATGAGATTGTCCACCAAATACAATGGTGGAACAAACTTGTTAAAAGGGTTAAAACATAGCAATAAACTTTGAGAAATTTAGGAGTAGATAACCTCTTAGTTACTTGAATCAAACTTGCAAAAAACAAAACACTTGCCTATTTTCTAAAACACACCTCACAACACTTTCAAAACAAACTTTCAAAAACAAAATGAAAACCTTTTCAAAAGACATACATCTTTGTATACATCCCCACATGGATCATTACAAAGGTTGCCACCACATTGGCTTCTTTTCAAAACATTTTCAAACCCACACACACAAGCACCATTTCAAACAATTGAAAACAAAAGGCAAGTGATCTAAGCAAGTAACTAAGAGCCCATGGATAACCATGGATAGAAAGGGTGCTAATACCTTCCCTTTCTATAATCTACTCCCCGAACCCAAGAAAACATCCCAAAAGGTTTTTGCTGTGCTTTTTAACCTTTCCTTAGGATAAAATAAAAAGTCGGTGGCGACTCTTGCTCAACCGAAACATTTGCGAAAACAAACGCAAAACCATAGTCAGTTCTCCCACTGTATCACAGAACTGGCGACTCTGCTGGGGACATAAATTTAAAAGTGGAGTAACCTTAGGGCTTAGATCACCTTTGTTTTCAATTGTTTGCTTTTATATTTGTGGGCTTTGCATCGGAGTTTCATAGATCCTAACCCGGATCTGGGGAATACCCTTTTTAGGTAGCATAATCTGTGAGGGACCTGTCCGGCGTAGACCGACATGGGTGAAGCAGTGGCTACGTTGGTATGGCACCTTGGTCTGTACCTATATCCCTTGTGTTGCAATGAGGAGAATATAGGTCTTCTAAGGAGTCATTAAACACCAACCAACCTTAGAACCTTAAATTAACCAAACTTGGCCATTAGGACAGTAGCAGTATGCTACACTCATTGAGACTAAACTCTCGCGATGGTTCTGGCCGCAAGAAAAGATTGCGATGCTGGAGTTATGACCGATTGAGGGTAGTCAATGATTTGAGATCCTCTAGAACCCGGTTACTTTTGATATGACAGGTTTTAACCAACGAAACTAAAAGAGGGTAACACCTAAACTTCATGCTGGCCTGAAACCTAAGGGTTGTCTTGTGTGACTTGTGTGCCTTATCATGTTTGCCTGTGTGAATACTTGTGGTGTGCTTCATCATAGAATCATGCCATCATACCATTGCATGCATCCTAAATAAAGGACTAACCCATTTCAAAGACAAAAAAGTTTCATCTTTGCTCTGTTTTGTAGGACATCATGATGCCCGTGCGTAGGAATACTATCCGGCTCAACTTTGTTCAACCACCAACTTTGCTAAAGGATTTGGTTGGTAGGATTCCAAACACTTCTTCCTTCATCAACATGCATGGTTCTCTCCTTGGCTTGATCACTGCAAAATGGGACCAACAACTGATCAGTGTTCTGACCCAGTTTTATGACCCTCTGTATCATTGTTTCACCTTTCAAGACTTCCAGCTGGTTCCTACCCTGGAAGAATTCTCCTATTTGCTTGGGATCCCTGTCTTGGAGCAAACTCCTTTCACTGGTTTGGAAAATACTCTTAGGCCTGAAGAGGTTGCTGCAGTTCTCCCCTTGACCAAAGAGGAGGTATTGGCTAACTGGGAAACTAGAAGTGGAGTTAAGGGATTTTTGGTCAAATTTCTGGTTGGCAAGGCTAATGATTTCTGGAATGACTTGGACTTCAAGGCGTACGAAGATATTATGGCTCTTTTGATCTATGGTCTGGTATTATTTCCCAATCCTGACACCTTTATCAGTATCCATGTCATAAGGATCTTCATGTCTCGGAATCCTGTACCCACTCTTTTGGGTGATATCCTGCAACAACTCTATGCTCGTACTGCTCGAAAACGGGGAACTCCGTGGTGTTGTTCTCCTTTGCTAGTGAGGTGGTTTATTTCGCACCTTCCTAAGTTCGTGCTGAAGAATGAAGAAGGAAAGGGTTGGGCTCGTAGGTTAATGTCTCTCACTGATAATGACATCACTTGGGCTCTCAGAGGCTTGGATGAAGTAGCTGTCATTGATCGTTGCGGAGAATACCCTAATGTTCCGTTGATTGGTATCCAAGGAGGAATCTCTTATAATCCATGCTTAGCTCTCCGTCAGTTTGGAAGAGCCAGAAGAGTTGGGCCTCATGAAATGTTGGTTCCTCACTTCCATTTTGAGTTTCAGGCAGACAGTGACAAACTACGCCATGGATTCATTAGAGCTTGGGACAGAATTCACAAAGCTGACCCACATGAGTTAGGGCCAAAGACTTCTCTACCAATGGAACCCTATTGCAAATGGGTCCGCATCCGTGCTCAGAAGTTAGGTATGCCGTATGAAGCTGTCAGACCTATCATTCTTGAATCTCCTGATGAAGATAGGGTTCCTCCGACTGTCCTCCCTCCTCAGATGCCTACTGATTTTGACACAATGAAAAGATCTTGGGCGCAGCTAAAGGAAGAACGGGATTTTTATCGGGAAAAGTTCAACGAACAGGAGCGGAAGATCCAGAGGCTGACTAAGCAATTGGAGGAAGAGCGGGTCCTGAATAACTACATCAACACTGAGAAAAGGAGGCCATGGGAGCACTGATGGGATTTGGATATTTCCTTTTATAGCTTGTATTTCCTTTCCAGTATTTTTCATTCCTGTATTGCCTAAGGGCAAGTTGTTGAACAATTAAAATTTTAATCTAATGAAGTGTGTTTCCCTTTTGTCTACAAAGTTGAATCTTGTTTGTCTTTGAAAACATAAAACATACACATCTCATTGCACCATATGCATAGCAGGTACCCTATTTCACAGGTTGCTTAATCTTCTTCGCTGTTTATTTGAACAGTCATCATGAATCCAGACTCATCCAGCGAGCAAGCAATCAAGGCCCTTCAGGCCCAAAGTGCCCAGTTTCAAGAAATGGTCCTGAGCCTGGCCCAAGGTCAGCAAGAGTTGAAGACCCTACTCCTGAAGAAGAAGAAGAAAAAGAGGACTGCGTTGTTCAACACCGGACGCAGATTTGGGAACACACTCCATAATGAAGTTGATCCAACTACTTCTTCTGCTGAGAAAAACAGTCCCCAAGGGGGAGGAGCTCCTAGTCCTGCAGTCTCTGACAACGAGACGGACTACAATGACGAACAATACCCACCTGCTGCTGACAGATACAAGCAATTGGAAGACCGCTTGAGCGCCATGGAGATTCAGAACGTGCCGGGGCTGGATTTCGGAGATTTAGGGTTATCTTCTGGGGTAGTAATTCCACACAAGTTTAAGGCGTCTGCCTTTGCCAAATATGACGGGGCCTCCTGTCCAAAGCTGCATCTAAGGTCGTACGTAAGGAAGATCCAACCTTACACGGCAGATAAGAACCTTTGGATTCACTTCTTCCAAGATAGCCTTTCGGGGTCACAGCTTGAGTGGTTCTACCAACTAGATGGAACTAGCATCCGACACTGGGAAGATTTGGCAACCGCATTCTACAGACAATATCAATACAATTCTGATCTCGCTCCTACGCGTACCCAACTTCAGGGTATGTCTCTAGGAACGGGCGAAGGGTTCAAAGAATACGCACAAAAATGGAGAGATTTGGCTGGCAGGGTGCAGCCTCCATTGATTGATCGTGAGCTGGTTGATATGTTTCTAGGGACTTTGTCTGGTCCATTTTTCAATCATTTGGTTGGTAACTCCTCCGCTGGGTTTACGGATTTGATTCTGACGGGAGAAAGAATTGAAGCTGGCATCAGGTCAGGAAAGATACAAAAAGCTGCCTCCCCAAGTACTGAGAAGAGGCCGTTTAAGAAAGAAGCAAGTTCCGTCTATGGTCCTAGAAGACAAGTCAAGCCAGAAAGTCGCCAAGCCGTCAATGCTTTGGTCATTTCAAAACCCGTTGCTGCTCCTCAGCAGTACAATCAACAAAGAGGTGAAAGGCCCAAGAGACAGTATACTCGGTTGAGTATGACCTTGTCACAAATTTTACCGCAACTGTTATCAACCAACTTGGTGACCATCAAAGAAGCTCCTAAAGTCGTGAATACTGCATCTCCTAAGTATAACCCGAATGCCCGTTGTGCTTATCATTCTGATAGCCCCGGGCATACTACTGATGATTGCTGGGCCTTGAGAAACAAAGTGCAAGATTTTATCGACGCGAAGGAAATTCAGTTTGAAGCGCCTGAGAGGCCGAATGTTGTAACTGCTCTTATGCCCCAGCATAGAGTAAATGCCATTGAGGAAGATTTTTATGTTGTTTCGGTGAATGACGTTGCTACCCCTCTTTTGACTGTTAAGAGGAACTTACTACTAGCCAGTTTATTTCCGGGTTGTAGCAAGGGTTGCCTCCTGTGTGCTGTTATCCCTACCGGTTGTCCGCTGCTGAAATCAGGCATCCAAAGCCTGATGGATAGCAAGGAAATTCTGTTCAAGAAAACTGCTGTTTCGTTTGTCTCCGTTGAAGAAATATCTGTTGTCACAATTTACAATCCTGCCAAAGCTCCCATGAAGAAACCAGTCCAAATTATGTCTGTTGCACCCATCACTATTACTGTTCCGGGGCCTCTCCCCTATGAGTCTGATAAAGCGGTCCCATGGCATTATGGGGCCGACGTGTATGTGCTTAGGGTGAAGCAGGAGTTCAACACCAATACCGGTATCAGTAACATCACTGGTCCCGCCAAGATTACCCGCAGTGGCAGGCTCTTCTCGCCTGACATTGCACCGCCAGTTATCCGAAAACCTCTCACCATTACACCCGCAAGTGTGCATGTTCCGAATCAAGTTCATGTGTCTACTACTGCCGCCGAGTCCTTCGATACTCGGGGCAAAGAAGTTGCTACCGATTTGCCTGCCAGGACGGAGGCACCAAAAAAGACTGATGTGGAAGCCTCCCAACAAGAAATGGAGGAAATTCTTAAAATCATCAAAAAGAGTGACTTCAATGTTGTTGAACAGTTGGGGCATACCCCCTCCAAAATCTCTATGCTATCATTGCTGCTATGCTCAGAGGCCCATGCAAAAGCCCTGATTTCATTTCTGAAAACGGCCCATGTGCCGCAAGAGACCTCTGCAGATCAATTCACCGACTGTGTGGCTAATTTGATAGCTGACAACGGCTTGGGGTTCTCGGATGCTGACCTTACCCCCAAAGGGAAAAATCACAATGATGCCCTGCATGTTTCCATAGAATGCAGGGGAACTACTCTCGCACATGTGTTGGTGGATACCGGTTCTTCCCTGAATGTTTTGCCTAAGAAGGCACTGGATCGCTTGGATTGTGAGGGCCTGGAGTTGAAACCTAGTAACATCATTGTTAGAGCCTTCGACGGTTCTAAGAGGATGGTGCACGGTGAAGTAGACATTCCTATTCGTGTGGGTTCCCAAGTCTTTGACTCAACGTTTTATGTAATGGATATTCGTCCATCTTATTCCTGCTTGTTGGGTCGACCCTGGATTCACAAGGCTGGGGCAGTAACCTCCACTCTACACCAAAAGCTCAAATACCCTGTCAAAGGGAAGATTGTTACTGTGCAGGGTGAGGAGGAATACATGGTTAGTCATTTGAATTCATTCCGGTATATCGAGATGGACGGGGAGTTTATTAAAACCCCCTTTCAGCATTTTGAGGAGGTACCTCCAATTTTGGCATCGGCTGAAGCAGTGGTTGAAGAAGATTTTCCGTTGAAGATGGCGTCCTTGAAGGATGCCCGAGCTGTAATCGAGAAAGGCAATTGTGCAAATTGGGGTCAGCTTCCTGACTTCACTCAAAAGAATGACAAGTTTGGGCTGGGCTTTACTGCAGAGGCTCAGAGGGCTGTGCGCAAGGAAAAGATCAGAAAGGCTCTGGTGTTTATCTCCCACCCAAGGGTGAATGCTATCGAGGAGGATGTAGAGGAAGCAGAGTTTGACAGTTGGATCTATCCGACCACCAGCAACGGACCAAGCAACTGGACGGCAAAGGATTTTACACCTATCACATTTGTCACGCAGTAATTAATTCTTTTGATTTCCAATTTGTAACAAACAATATGTTAAAACTTTGTTGGCTCGGTGTCCTACCCGGGGCATCGTAGCTCCATTTGTGAGGGCCTTTTGTATGACATTTCCATATATCATCAATCAAAACATTGGACGTTTGTTGCATTTCAAATCTTGTGCTCTTTTTTCTTTCTGTGTTATATATTGCAAAACAGCTATTTTTACACACACTCACTCATACAGGTTTCAATCCACTCTGGATCTCACTGGTAACAGCTCTGCTACCACCAGTTATGACTTCGAGAATCCGATCAACTTGGCCGAGGACGAAGGTGAAGATGATTGCGAAGTGCCTGGTGAACTCGCAAGACTGTTACTCCAAGAAGAGAGGGCTATTCAACCACATGAAGAGCCAATGGAAATAGTGAACCTGGGTACTGAGACAGATAGGAAAGAGGTCAAGATTGGGGCTAATCTAGAGCTCAGCGTGAAGCAACGATTGATCCAGATGCTACATGATTACATGGAGATCTTTGCTTGGTCCTATGAAGACATGCCTGGTTTGGATGCCGACATTGTAGTTCATCACCTGCCAACCAAGGAAGACTGCCCTCCGGTAAAGCAAAAGGTCCGTCGTATGCGCCCAGAGATGTCTGAAAAGATCAAGGCTGAGGTTATGAAGCAATTCGATGTCGGGTTTCTAGCAGTAACTTCTTACCCTTTGTGGGTTGCCAATATGGTGCCAGTGCCGAAGAAGGACGGTAAAGTCAGAATGTGTGTCGACTACAGGGATTTAAACAGGGCAAGCCCCAAGGATGACTTCCCCTTACCTCACATCGACGTTCTTGTTGACAATACTGCTCAACACAAGGTGTTCTCCTTCATGGATGGTTTTTCAGGGTATAATCAGATCAAGATGGCTCCTGAAGATATGGAGAAGACTACCTTTGTGACTCAGTGGGGCACTTTCTGCTACAAGGTCATGCCATTCGGGTTGAAAAATGCTGGGGCAACCTATCAACGTGCCATGGTTGCTTTATTTCATGATATGATCCATCATGAGATTGAGGTATACGTTGATGACATGATTGCAAGGTCTCAAACTGAGGAGGAGCACCTTGATCATCTGAGGAAGCTGTTTGACCGACTAAAGTTATACAAGCTGAGGTTGAATCCCAACAAATGCACCTTTGGGGTGAGGTCCGGAAAATTGCTAGGTTTCATTGTAAGTGATAAAGGTATTCAGGTGGACCCTGCCAAGGTAAAAGCCATACAAGAGATGCCAACTCCAAAGACAGAGAAAGAAGTCAGAGGCATCCTGGGACGACTGAATTACATTGCCCGATTCATCTCACATCTAACTGCTACTTGTGAGCCAATCTTCAAATTACTGAAGAAAGATCAAGTAGTACGCTGGAACGATGAATGTCAGGATGCCTTTGAAAAGATAAAGGAATATCTCCAAGAGCCACCCATTCTTACACCACCAGTGGAAGGAAGACCTCTGATACTATATTTGACAGTACTTGACAATTCAATGGGGTGTGTGCTGGGGCAGCATGACGAGTCTGGCCGAAAAGAGCACGCTATTTATTACTTGAGCAAAAAGTTTACCGACTGTGAGTCTCGTTACTCACTGCTTGAGAAAACTTGTTGCGCTCTAGTATGGGCTGCTCGCCGGCTGAGACAGTATATGCTGACTCACACCACTTTATTGATTTCAAAGATGGATCCCATCAAGTACATATTTGAAAAGCCTGCTCTGTCTGGGAGAATAGCAAGATGGCAAATGATCTTAACAGAATATGATATCCAGTATACAACTCAGAAAGCAATCAAAGGAAGTGTACTGGCAGATCATTTGGCACACCAACCTGTGGACAATTACCAATCATTGAACTTTAATTTTCCGGACGAAGACATCATGGTGGTAACTGACTGTGAAGTACCTGGACCGGATGAAGGACCTGAGGAAGGATCCCGGTGGTCTATGCATTTTGACGGAGCCTCCAATGCTTTGGGTAATGGCGTCGGCGCTGTAATCATATCTCCCAAAGGAACTCATACTCCACTCACCGCCCGATTGTGTTTCAACTGCACCAACAACATGGCAGAATATGAGGCATGTATCATGGGTCTACAAGCTGCAATCGACTTAAGGATCAAATTTTTGAGTGTCTCCGGAGATTCCGCTCTCGTGATCAATCAGATCAAAGGCGAGTGAGATACGAAACACCCAAATCTTATTCCTTACAAGGAGTATGTGTCGACCTTGTTTCCCCACTTTGAAGAGATAACTTTCGAGCACTTCCCAAGAGAGGAGAATCAGCTAGCGGACGCACTAGCTACGATGTCTTCAATGTTCAAAGTTAAATGGGACAATGAGGCTCCCCGGATCATTATCTGGAAGTTGGATGAACCGGCATACTGCTGCGATCTTGAGGCCGAAAAGGTGACTGAAAAACCCTGGTATCATGAGGTGAAGAGGTGCTTGGAAGCTCAGGAATACCCTGAAGGTGCATCTGTCAATGACAAGAAGTTCATGAGGAGGTTTGCGGCAAAATTCTTCCTCAGCAACGGCATTCTCTACAAACGGAATCATGATTCAACTCTACTGCGTTGTGTGGATAAGGTTGAAGCAGAGAAGATCATGATAGAACTGCATGAAGGTACCTTCGGAACACATTCCAGTGGACACACCATGGCAAAGAAAATCCTTCGGGCAGGATATTTCTGGTCCACAATGGAAGCCGATTGTTACCAACACTCTCGAACTTGTCACAAATGCCAGATCTATGCTGACAAGGTGCATATTCCTCCGGTTCCTCTGAACGTCCTGACGGCACCTTGGCCTTTTGCAATGTGGGGGATTGATATGATCGGTGAGATCCGACCGACAGCATCCAACGGGCATCGCTTCATCTTGGTAGCGATCGATTACTTCACGAAGTGGGTTGAGGCAGCTTCCTACGCAACGGTAACCAAGAGTGTCGTGGCACGTTTCATCCGACATAATCTGATCTGTCGGTACGACATCCCAGAAAGAATCATTACGGACAATGGTACCAATCTCAATAACAAAATGATCACTGAGCTCTGCGAACAATTTAAGATACAGCACCACAACTCTTCTCCCTACCGGCCGAAGATGAATGGGGCTGTAGAGGCAGCTAATAAGAATATCAAGAAAATTGTGCAGAAGATGACAGTGACCTATAAAGATTGGCACGAGATGTTACCGTTCGCTCTTCATGGGTATCGTACCTCAGCAAGGACGTCAACCGGGGCAACTCCTTTCTCCTTGGTCTATGGCATGGAGGCAGTCTTGCCAATTGAAGTCCAGATACCCTCTCTCCGGATAATGAAGGATGCAGACTTGAGTGAAGATGACTGGATCCAGACTCGACTTGATCAATTAAACCTGATTAACGAAAAGAGGCTCACTGCTATCTGTCATGGTCAGACATATCAAAAACGGATGATCAGAGCATTTAACAAGAAAGTCAGACCACAAGAGTATCAAGTTGGGGACCTGGTAATCAAACGCATCATCCTTCCTCAAAGTGATCCCCGGGGCAAATGGACCCCTACATACGAAGGGCCATTTGTGGTTAAACATGTGTTCTCAGGAGGGGCCATGATCCTAACCACCATGGATGGTGACGACCTTCCTCACCCCGCCAATGCAGACATAGTGAAAAGATACTACGCATGAATAAAAGACCCGCTAGGTTGACATACCTAGGCAAAAATAAGGGCTTCCCGGCGAACCAAAAGGGTTCGGGCAAAAATAAGGGATGAAATGAAAAAAATTGTACACCCGGCAAGTCGAAAACCTGAAAAGGCGGCTTAGGCAAAAATGGGTATCCTGGTGGACTGAAAACCCGAAAGGGCGGTCCAGGAAAAAGTTAGGGATAAAGCGTAACACTATGTCTCATTGGATCACTTTGCATCCGGAATTCGGCATCAACTGTCTGGCTCAGATTTCGGCATCGACCAATCAGCTTCATCTTCAACTAGGCAGCAAAGTGATGAGACGCTTGAAGACATAAAGGCGATAGCAGAGTGGGAACCCAGTGGGATTGTTCACATAGCTGTTTTGTTTCCTTTTCAAAATTGTAAATTCTATGTTATTCGGCGGCATTCTCTTACTAGGATGTCCGCCTCTTGTACAAAAACGCCTATTCACAGGCAAAATTCAAATTAATACAAATTCACTTATCCATACAAATTGCCTTTGTTTTTCCTTTTTCTGTTTTGTCTTGCGAAGAACGTCCAATATTCATTTTTGATATATGCATGTGACATTAAATTGCTGATTCATAAATATTTGCATATGAAATAAAAGATTAATTACAGGTGACATCAGAAACAGGGGCAATGTGAAGTTGTCTGATGCAGTCTGGTTGCTTTGTCCGCCAAGGTACCAAGGTAGATTCGACTGAAGAATGTGACCAAATCATCTCAACTCCCCACAGAGTAAGACAAGATTCAGCAATACTTTCCCCAAGCAGAGTTGGTCCCCCGTCGATCCTGAAAAAGGCACAACATTCCCCAGCAGGTCTTAAAGCTTATCCCTAGTAGATTCTGGAAGCTTGTTCCCTGCAGAATACGGACGTCTCTCCCGAGCTTTATTCAAAGTTATTCCTCACAAGGGCTTATAACTGGGTTATCCTCAGCTATCTGCCACGGAAGATCGCCCTCGGCAAAGTTCTTCCTTTTCCCCAGCGGAGTTTATCTTCGGTGTTCCCAAGCGGAGTTTATCATCATTATCCCCAGCGGAATCCATCATTGAAGTCCTCAGCAGGCCTCTCATCAAAACTTCAACAAAGTATCTCTACCACAGAGCAATTCCCCGGCCGGTCGTCAAGGATTTATTTTCCTAAGACGAAATTACATTCATAAACATTTCATATTTTCATACATCTTGTCTACATACATGATAAAGTGCATACAACACTATCTCATGTTGAACATCATGACCTCATGCATATCATACATCATGACGTTGCATACAACTTATGTTTTTGCCTTTTCAGGGAAAAAGACAATCCCAAAGACAACTACCTTCAACTGTCACAATTCCAGATTCGATACCTGTATCTAGCCAGGGCACATCTGAGAGTGATCAATTTCCAAACTCGATTCCTGTATCTAGCCAGGGCACATCTGAAGAGTTCAAAGATTCGATTCTTGTATCCAGCCAGGGCACATCTATCAACTACAACATTTCCAGATTCGATTCCTGTATCCAGCCAGGGCATATATGTTTTCGACTATTTCCAGACTCGATTCCTGTATCTAGCCAGGGCACGTCTGAAGAGTTCAAAGATTCGATTCCTGTATCCAGCCAGGGCATATCTATCAACTGTCACAATTCCAGATTCGACTCCTGTATCCAGCCAGGGCATATCTGTTGACCCCATTTCCAGACTCGATTCCTGTATCTAGCCAGGGCACGTCTGAAGAGTTCGAAGATTTGATTCCTGTATCCAGCCAGGGCATATCTGTTGACGACTATTTCCGGATTCGATTCCTGTATCTAGCCAGGGCACATCTGTGAGCAACCGATTGTAGATTTGACACCTGTATCTAGTCAGGGCATATCTGCAGGAGGAGATTGAAGATCAAACACCTGTAACAAGCCAGGAAAACATCTGTCTTTCTCAAATGCACAAGTTCTCGCTAAGGAATCTCTTATGCGATCAACACCTCCAAATGGCATCTATAAGCCCATTCCCGACAAGGTTCTGTCACATCTCCAGATGGCATCTATAAGCCCATCTCCCTATCCACCATCTCTCCAAATGGCATCTATAAGCCCATTCCCGACATCACACTGCTGATACTCCAACATGCGAGTGCAAATTTCCGGGCACTCTAGTGTCCAATCTCCTTTTACCCTCGAGTCACGAAAGGCTAACTTGCCAATCTAACTCTTCAGGTTCAAGAAGATTGAACAGGGGCAACTGTTGTACCCCAAAATTTGCCCTCCCATTTCCTCAACATTTTCTCATCACAAGACCCTTGAAAATCAAGATCCAGTTAGGGTTTCCTCTGCTCAAGACTTCTCCTTGCACTGTTGACCCAAATTAGGGTTTGTGTTTGCACAAAGATATTTTGACCTAAAATGCCTAAGATGACTTTCATGCTTCATGTTGGACTCCCAAGTTTATCCACACCAAGTTTCAAGTCTTGATTCCAAATTTTGCCCAGTCAATTGGACAGTTGACCTAGAAATCAACTGTATTGGGGAAAAAGTCAACTGTGGCCAATTGACAGTCAAATCTCATGAAAATTGACCCACATCAACATTATGAACTCACATGGACCATTTTATCAAGTTTGGATCACAATTCCACAAGAAATTTGATCAGATCACCAAAAGGGAAAAATGGTCATTTTTAGGGTTTTGACTGCACAAAGGCAATTTTTGACTGTTTGACCAAGCCAATGGCAAACCAAGCTCACATATGGACTCAAGGACCCCATGGAATTATCTTGACATGCTCAACAAGTTCAAAGGATCCCAAATACACAAGGTTGATCGTGGAATTTCCCAGTCAATTGATCAATTTTGACTGTATACTGAAAAGTCAAACTTTGACTTTTTGGTCAAAATCAAAAGTCAAGATTCATTTTTCATCAAAATATGCCAAATCATGAAACTTGTTCACCAAGAAATCAATGCAAATTAGGGTTTGAAATGGAAATTTTTCATAACTTAGAATTTTTCTAAGTTATGGAAAACCCTAATTTTTTCCCAACTTTGCCCCACTTTCTCACCAAGATTCATTTGGATTCAAGCAAAAGTAAAAACATGAAAGTTGTAGCTTGTTGAAAAATCTACAACTTTGATTCACAAAGTTTTCCCAAAAGAAGCTTGTATCTCAAGTTACAATTTTTGGAACAAGGGTACCAAACCATTCTTAACTTAGTGAAAATTTGACCTATTTTGGACAAGTTTTTTACCTAACTTCAAGACCATCTTTCATACACTTCCACTTGGAATTTCAATTTGGATTTCAAAGATGGATTGTAGTACACATTCCAAGCTTTCCAAAATGTCCAAGAACTCATCAAACAACCTCATAACTTGAGAGATTCGAATTTTGCAATATGGCAAAAAGTCACTTTTGTTCTTGGCCAAGACATGTTCATACATTGGTGCCATTTTGAATTCAGCATGCTTAAGCTACATTGCAGGCCTCTAATCCCATTATCACTCAATAATTCAATGCAAAACCATTGTGTCAAGATGTTGTTCTATGCATTTGGACATTACATGGAGAATTAACCCTTAATTAGAAATAGCATTATTTCCATTTTGAAAAAGTAGAACTTTATGTCCATTTTGCAAATCCAAGTGGTACAGTCAAAATCTTCTTGGCACAAGTTTAGGAGGAAATTGCACTGATCAAGGCCAATGTATGCAGCATAGTGTGAGGGCCTGTACAGGCTAGAAACATCAAGTGGCCATTGCTTGTTTAAAATTCAAGTAACATTGCATATGATATACCAACTTCTATATCAGTCAACCAGGCCTTAGAGAAAGATATCAAACACATTCCAAACATTGATCCTAAGCTGAAGCACGAGCCTTTCACCTCTAATACCTTCACAAACTCAGAACCACCATCAAACTGCCAAAACAGAGTGACCTCTGCAGATTGAGTTCTAACTCTCATCCCTGCCATGCTTTCTTGCTAAAAACTCTTCACACACCTTCCCTACCATCAATGCAAGCTAACCAAAACCTAAAACACGACCTGTAATTCCTCTAACCAGTTCCACCATTTTCATTTTATTGTTTTGCAGTTGAAGTTCTCTAGCACGATTCAAGAAGTTTCAAGACAAAGTAAAGCTTGGAATAGCATCCCTGGACCTCAAGGAAGCTATACCAATCATCATCTTGCACTGAAAGCTTCTCCATTGCCAGATACAACTTCAACTGAACAGGTAAGTTCATGAACTCGTATCTCTCTTATTAGGCATTGTTAGCTTTAGGTTTGTGAAGAAAACATGTCACAATCATAGCCCTGAACATGCCCATATGATTAGATTTCATTTATATTATGTGTGCTGCAAGAATTTTGAGTCTGAACATTGATGGAAAACTAGGTCTGGAATTGGGGGAGAAGAAATTCTCCCTCATCTTAGAGAGTTAAGTCAAGTTTTTTATATCCCTGGATTCGTCTTCTCATGCTCTACACTTTTCATGTTGAAAGTTTTGCCTAAAAGTCTAGGAATTGGGAGATAGAAAACGCGTGTTTGGCTTGAACAAAGGTGTTCTGAGGTTGAAGATGACTTGGTTCTGGGCTGGGCATGTTTGACATTTCTTTTTGCACCATATTTTTACTTCTGCACCCCCTGAGCCTATTTTGCTTATTCCTTTGACTTTTTGACTTTTTCTTTTTTGGATTGACTTATTTATTTTTTCTCATGATATTAAAAATATAAAAAATATTTTTCTCACCATTTTTGAATTTATTAGGCATTTATTTGGTTTTCTTTTAGTTTGTACATAAATAAATAAATAAATACATATACTTTTATTTAAAATACTAAAATAGTGCAAATACATTTTTATACATTTTTATTTTGTTTTACTTTCTGAAAATATTTTATAGAAAAAATACTTTTTTTATTAAATATTAAATATTATTAATTTATATATTTAGTAAATAATACATATATATATATATATATATATATATATATATATATATATATATATATATATATATATATATATATATATATATATATATTTAGGGTTAAAAATGCAAAATACATACACTTTTTATTTTTATTAATATTTAAATATAAAAATATCTTTTGACAAATATACTTCATTTTATTTTATTTTTGTATACAATAAATAAATACTTGTACATAATAAATAAATAATGAATTTTATTTAATAGAATTAGGGTTTAACCCTAAACATGAAAAACTCCAAAAAAATAATACTTTTTATTTTATTTATTTTGACATGTAAAAATACTTTTTTCCATACATACAAAAACCATTTTTGCATTTTTTGCATATTTATTCTTATTTTATTTAATTTGTGCAATTAAATTATCTTGTAAATAATTCAATATTGATGTAATAGTTTAGGTTTAAATTCCTTGTCAAAATCCCCATTTGAACATTTGTACCCCCCTTCCCATATATGGTGTTGTAATAGCTTAGTAAATTTATTTTTCGCACTTTATTGCTTTCTAATTATACCATGTTAGAATTAGGGTTTGTATGCGAAAAACAATGAAAATAGTTTGACCTAATTTCAAGATAAACAAGCATGAAAATGGACACACAAATCACACTTGCACCCCCTAGGGTATTCCACTTGTTGCCTTTCAAAATTGGGCCATATTTCATGTTAGGTCTCTTTGGGCTAAACAAACACAAATCAAATGATCATAGTCCCTCAATGACGCTTTCAAAAGTTGCCTAAACAAATGATCAAGTCCCTTAAAGAAAATTGCCCAAAGATACTTGGCACCATTGCAATTATGGTCTAAACGATGACCCGCGCCCGTCCCTTTCACATCCTAACATGAGATTGTCCACCAAATACAATGGTGGAACAAACTTGTTAAAAGGGTTAAAACATAGCAATAAACTTTGAGAAATTTAGGAGTAGATAACCTCTTAGTTACTTGAATCAAACTTGCAAAAAACAAAACACTTGCCTATTTTCTAAAACACACCTCACAACACTTTCAAAACAAACTTTCAAAAACAAAATGAAAACCTTTTCAAAATACATACATCTTTGTATACATCCCCACATGGATCATTACAAAGGTTGCCACCACATTGGCTTCTTTTCAAAACATTTTCAAACCCACACACACAAGCACCATTTCAAACAATTGAAAACAAAAGGCAAGTGATCTAAGCAAGTAACTAAGAGCCCATGGATAACCATGGATAGAAAGGGTGCTAATACCTTCCCTTTCTATAATCTACTCCCCGAACCCAAGAAAACATCTCAAAAGGTTTTTGCTGTGCTTTTTAACCTTTCCTTAGGATAAAATAAAAAGTCGGTGGCGACTCTTGCTCAACCGAAACATTTGCGAAAACAAACGCAAAACCATAGTCAGTTCTCCCACCGTATCGCAGGTTTGCTAACCGTTTTAAATTTAATATACATTCTTGTCATGCAACCTTAATACCATACATCTAACAGTTAATATTGTGCGGAAATTAAAGTGCGGAAAGTAAAGCTACGCTATTACAAGGCTTCGGGTATTAATTACATAGCCAAAAACCCGCTAAAACGATAAATGAACGAAAAAGTCCTAATTAATCTATTACATCCTGTGAGCAGTTACATCAATATGGTAAAAATAAATAAAGCGCGCGATGAGTTAAGAACGAGAGAAGTTAGGGTTTTGACCCCGTCTAACCTAATTAAAGAAAAGTTATTTTTTGGTGTTTTTGATTATTTTAAGAAAATAAGGGTTTGAATTAAATATGTGCAAACTTAATTACTAATTAATTTTAAATCAAGAAAATTAATTGCATTTGACCTATTTTTGTATTTTTATGGTTTTTTTTAGAAAAAGAAAATAGAAATTAAATTAAATTAAATTAAAACCCTAATTTTCTAATTTTATTTTAATTTATTTACAAAGGAAATTAAAGTTACCTAAAAATTAAATTAACTAATTAAATTAAATTAATTTTTATAAAAAAATAAAACCCAAATCTACTTTTGATGAAAAATTGATTTTATGATTTTATTAAAAAAAATAATAATTTTTGTTAGTAAAAATAAATTAAATGAATTAATTAAAAAAAATGTAAAAAGAATAGAGAAAAAGGGTAATGGGCCTGAAAATCAGCAATTTGGGGGGTGTCTTGAGCAATTTTCTGGGCCCAAGAGCAAGGGTCCATGTTGACCTCCCAGATCCCATGCTGCATGTTGACCAAGGCGTATCACGCGTCTCTTTGTGCTAAGTGTTGGATTTGAATCGCCTTAGATCCAGTGGATGCTAGCGGATGGCCTATGGTAGGCGTCTTGGGAATCTGCACATGGAATCAAGTATAGAAAAATGCAATGAAGAAACAATGGGACCTGGGGATTGAACCCAGGTCCCATGGACTTTTCTCTCTCCCACTGACCAACTGAGCTGAACGCGCATGTTGTATACAAAGGACAAAACAAGAATTATATATTAAGAAAACATAATATATTAACCCATCGCGCGGATTTTTCAAATGGGCTAATCTCAGCTTGCCACGCCATCGTCCCCGTCCTCTCTCCGTTGCTAAAAGATTCAGTGACTTTTACCTACGGACAAATGTCTGTAGCTATAACCCCTGCATATCTCAAAATCAAACACAGGCATGATAAACAAAATCTAATGCCATGAATCGAATCGCCTTGGCCTGCTGAGCATTATGGTGCCCTTCTTGTGGACCAATTTTTCCTGTATAAAAAAAACCTAAAACGAGACCAAGAACCCTAGCAATGGTGAATTCTAATATAGTTAACAAAAGTGCAATTGATTGCTACCATGAGCTTGCAAACATGTTAGGGATTCATAATATGCTATTGAAACATGATAAAGATGCAAGAATCAAGGAATACGATTTTGAAAAAAGAACCAACCCGTGAGGGTCGTGGAGATGAATTATGGGCACGAGGATGCTTGTTCTTGATTGATACAGCTTCCTTGTATGTCCAGGATGCGAATGGGATGGCTTAGGGATCTTGAAAATGCCTGGAAGTGCAAAGTCATATTATCACTTTCTTTGAATTTTTTCAAGTTTGGTTCTGCCTCTTCACGCCTCAAAACCTTGTTATTTTTTGCTGCAATTGTACACTATATACCACTGGTTGAATTAGGGTTGCAATTGTGATCTCAATCTTTGTCCATTATGATTTGTGATCTTGATTTGATTTCCATGAAATTCCTTCCAAAATAGGCCAAAGTCAATCTTTTTGTGCCCACCTAAGCCTTTCATGAATTGATTCACTTGCTAGCTGGATATGGGACCTGAAATGTGCACAAAATCTTGAGGTTTGAATGGTTTGGATATTTTCATGATTTATTTGGATTTAAATTGATTTAATTGGAATAAAAAATCAAAATAAATAGAAAAAATAAGATAAAGACAAGTGGAAAGAGCTAGGGCTCGTGGACCATGCTACCAACTCAAAACAAGTGCAAAAATTTAGGCCCATTTAACAAAAATTGCAATTTGAAGCACTTTTGACTTTTGACAATTTTGAAAAAAGGTCAACTTCACCAATGCATAACTTCTTCAATTTTGACTCTTTGAAGGTGTTCTTTGACTTTTTAGAAATATCAAGATGTTATCTAAGCAACATCTTTGGTCTCATCTCAATTGAGTCTTCCATGTTCATGTATGAAGTTTTGACAAAAAAGGTGTTTTTGTTGACTTTTCAAAATGACCTATAATGTCCAAATTCATAACTTCTTGTGAGTGCATATTTTGAACTTGGGAGATGAATATGGATTGTATATCATTGCACCCTCTTAAAAATTAGCTTTGGATGGTTCATTTATCATAAAGTATGAGAAAGTTATGCTTCGTCAAAGTTGAGTTGACTTTTCCTATAAAACCCGAATTTAGCAACTTTTGGTTCTTGATGAATTGTGAGAAATCCTTGGGGAATCATGATAAACCCTTGATCAAATGATTAATAATACTTCAAAATTAGGATGTTGACCAAAAAATCTTGAATTTTGACTGTATGTGGGCCACAGTTGACTTTTGCTCTAGCACAGTCAATTTTCAAGCCTTTGAGCAATTAACTAAGCAAATTTCCTCTACAAGGCTTGAAACTTGACATGGATGATCTTGAGAACATATTAGGACAATGGTGAGCATTTGGGATCCCTTGGAATCAATTATTTTGATGCAACATAAAACCTTAATTTGAGGTAGACTGCCTTAGGAGAGAGTTTGTCTGGTCAACCCTTGGACTTCCTTGAACAACTTGAGGATCTTTCTTGAAATATTTTGAGAAATATGGGAGGGAAAATTTTGGGGTACAACAGTCACCTCCAACACAGATGAAGATATGATGAAGGTGCTCTTTCAGTTCTTTGATCCTTTACACCATTGTTTCACATTCCCCGATATCAACTTATGCCAACTTTAGAAGAATTCTCCCAACTCTTGAGGATTCCCATTCTCAATCAACTACCTTTAAACGGTACGGAAAGAGATCCAAAACCAGAAGAGATTTCTCAAGCTCTACACTTGCAACCATCTGATGGCATAATTAATTGGGAAACAAGGAGTGGTGTCAAAGGCTTCTTATCTAGGTTCTTGTTTGAGAAAGCCCAAAACTGTTGGAACTCTTTAGATCTACAAGCTTTTGCGGAAATTGTGGCTCTCCTCATCTATGGGATGGTTTTGTTTCCAAATCCTGACCAACTCATAGATGTGAACACCGTCAAAATCTTCATATCTCGTAACCCGGTGCCTACTTTGATATGAGACATGCTACATTCTTTTCACACTCGCACTATGAGGAAAAGAAGTATCCTTATGTGTTGCACTCCTCTCTTGGAAAGATGGTTTATTTCTCATCTTCCCCAATCTTTATTAAGAAACGATCAAGGCTCAAGGTGGTCACAAAGGTTGATGACGCTCAAGCATTCAAACATCCATTGGTGTTCCCAATCTATAGAGAATGTTATCATCATCTACCGTTGTGGAGAGTTCCCTAATGTCCCCTTACTTGGCATTATGGGAGGTATCACCTACAACTCCTGTTTAGCTTTAAGACAGTTTGGTTACACCCGAAGGGATGGCCCGCATGAGATGTTGATTCAAGGTTTGGTATTTGACTACGACAACAACGATCAAGGTCTTCGCCATAGATTTATCCGAGCTTGGAGGATGTTGAACAAGGTAGATAGCAAAACTTTGGGGCATAAAAATCCCATCCCTCTTGAGCCTTACCTCAAATGGGTACAAACTCGTGCTCAGAGTCTTGTGATGCCTTATCCCTTCATTCTCTCGGTAATCATTGAGCCTGTTATGGAAGGAGATGTTCCATATACTATCCTACATCCTGACATGCCCACCTCTCTTGAAGACCTACAAAGGGATTGGATACAACTCAAGGGGGAGCGAGATACTTGCAAAGCCCAATTCTACGCAAGCGAGAAGAAGGTTTTGGAACTCACTAGGCTACTTCATGGGGAGCAGACTCTGAATGCCTACATTGCACCAAAGAGGATGCGTACTACCTTTTTATCTTAGAGTTCTTGTATTATTTTTCCCAAGAAGGAATTGATGTACTCGAGCTTTAATCTATTAATATAACATGTGTTTCCTTTTTGTCTAAAACAAATTTGAATCTTAAGATCCTTGAAATCATTGCATACGCATTTATCATTCATCATAACATAAGCAGGTTTCTTGCAACAAGTCTCCTCATCTCTCTACTGTTTATTTCAGTAAGATAGATCTCGAGCAAATGGTGAAGGACCTCTAAGCTCAGAATGAACAGTTTTAACAGATGTTCTTAACTCTAGCCAAAGGACAAGAAGAGTTAAAGACCTTGCTGGTTGAAAAGAAAAAGAAGAAAACAAAGAAGATAACTAGAGTTCTAAACATGGTAAGAATATTCCAAGGGCAGACAAGAAGGACCTTAGACTTTGCAACGACATCCGGTGAGAAAGACAATCAAGATGGGAAAGGCAAGGAAACAGTTGGTCAGTGTGATTCAGAAGAGGAAGAGGAAGAAGAAGACTATTCTGAAAAACAATACCCTCCAGCCGACGACAAGTATAATCATCTAGAAGAACGGTTGAGTGCAATGGAAATCCAAAAAGTCCCTGGATTGGACTTTGAGGAGTTGGGGTTAGTATCTGGGATTGTCATTCCTCCAAAATTCAAAGCACCGGTGTCTCTAAATATGACGGAGTTTCATGTCCCAAAATGCATCTTTGGTCCTATGTGAGGAAAATCCAACCTCATACCGCTGACAAGGATTTATGGGTACACTTCTTCCAAGACTGTTTGTCTGGAACTCAACTTGATTGGTTTTATTAGTTAGAAAGAGCCAATGTTCATAATTGGGAAGATCTTGCTGCAGCCTTTTACAAACAATACTAATACAATGCTGATCTTGCGCCTATCCGCACTCAACTCTAGAGTATGGCCGTGGTTTCAAGTGAAGGCTTCAAGGACTATGCGCAAAAATGGAGGGACTTGGCCAGAAGAGTTCAACCTCCCCTGTCTGAAAAAGAGTTGGTAGACATGTTTTTAGGCACCTTGTCTGGTCCCTTCTTCAATCACTTAATTGGGAGTTCATCGGCATGTTTTACTGAATTGATATTGACCGGAGAAAGGGTAGAAGCCGGGATAAAGAATAGAAAGATTCAAAAAGATGCATTCTCAGCTGCTGTAAGAAAGCCATTCATTGGAAAGAAAGAAGTTGTTGTTGTATATCCTCATAGAAATCAAGATAGGACTGAACGTCGTCCAATGGTGGGGACTGTCATGATTCCTAAGCCTGCGCCTGCTTAACAAAGAAGCAACCAGCCAAGAACGGAAAGACATGTCAGACAGTTCACCAGAATTAACATGACCCTATCTCAGGTATTACCACATTTGTTAAGATCCAACCTAGTGACTTTGAAAGAAGCTCCAAATAACCCTAACACAACCTCTCCTCACTATCATCCTAATGCCCGTTGTGCATACCACTCTGAGAGTCCCGGCCATGACACTAACAATTTTTGGGCTCTAAAGAACAAAGTAAAAGACCTCCTTGAAGCCAAAGAGATTGAATTTGATACGCCAGAAAATCCCAATGTCATTTCTGCCCCTATGCCCAAGCACGGCCATAATACCAACGCCATTGAGGAAGATATGTTTGTTACTTTAGTTGATGAACTTATGACCCCACTCCTAACTATCAAAAGTAACTTATTAAATGCCAGTGTATTCCCAGGCTGTGATGAAAGCTGTCGTTTCTGTTTGTCCTCACCAACCAATTGTCCTTTTTTAAAAGCAGACGTCCAGTGCCTAATAGACAACAAGGAAATTTTGTTCGAGAAGACTTCTATTCTAACTATTTCTTATAATGATGTTTCTATCGTGACCATTTCCGCCAATTCTTCCAGGGTCTCCACCAAAAGACCCGTTAGAATTACATCAGTTCCAAAAGTAGCTTTGTTGATAATTACAATGCCTGGTCCAATCCCATATTCGTCAGACAAAACCGTACCTTGGAATTATGGAAGGGATGTCTACTACCAAGATATCAAGCAAGATTGGCCAGCTGCTGAAGATTCAAGTTCTGAGAAAGTTAGCTTTGATGTCAGTAATATTGCAGGGACTAGTAAGATAACCCGAAGTGGAAGGGTTTTCTCTCCGGAAAGTGCCCATCCAAAGGTTGTTTTTGGATCCGTAATAATTCATGTTGTTGCTCCTCCAAAGCTTATTCCCAGTCCTACAATCATCTCTGCTAAGACTCATGCTGACAAAGCTGCTACAGTCCCTGTTATCACCCCTACTGACATTCCTGTTGCCGAGTCAATCAAGACTCAAGGTAAAGGTATTCTGGTTGAGCCTGTCCGGACGAAGGCACAATCATTAGCTATCCTCGAGACCTCTCGAAAAGAGATGGAGGAAATTCTAAAGATCATAAAAAGAAGCGACTACAACATAGTCGGGCAATTGGGGAAGACTCCATCTAAAATTTCCATGCTGGTTTTATTACTATGTTCAGAGGCTCATGCAAAAGCCTTGGTAAAATTTCTGAAAACTGCCCATGTACCCCAAGAAACATTTGTCGATCAATTCCAAGACTGCGTAGCCAGCTTGACTGCAGATAATGGTTTAGGTTTTTCAGATGTTGATTTAACGCCAAGAGGGAGGAAGCATAATGAGGCGTTGCATGTCTCAGTGGAATGCAGGGGCACGACCTTGGCTCATGTTTTGGTGGACACTAGTTCACCTCTGAATGTATTTCCTAAAAAGACTCTTGATATGCTAGACTGTGAGGGACTAACATTGAAGCCAAGCAACATAGTAGTGAGGGCTTTTGACGACTCAAAAAGGATGGCGCATGGGGAAGTGGATATCCCCATAAAGGTTGGAACCCAAACATTTGACTCAACTTTTTATGTAATGGATATTCGCCCTTCATATTCCTGCTTGTTAGGCCGACCGTGGATTCACAATGCTGGCGCTGTTACTTCTACGTTGCATCAAATTTTAAAATACCCAATTCAAGGGAAAATCATCACCGTTCATGGAGAAGAAGAGTATATGATCAGCCATCTCAACTCCTTCAGATATGTGGAATTATATGGTGAATTTATTGAAACTCCATTCTAGCACTTTGAAGAAGTCCCGCAAGATGTGGCAGTGACCAAGGTTGTGTCTCAAGTTCCCAAGATCACAAGGCCTCCACTCAAGATGTCATCTTTGAAGGATGCCAAGGCAGTGATAGAAGAAGGTGGGTGCACTATTTAGGAACAACTCCCAGATATCCCATACAAATCTGACAAGTTTGATCTGGGTTTCACTTCAGGTGCCCAGAAGGCTATACGCCGCGCTCGTGCCGGAGGACCACCCTTGAAGATCAGCAACCACCAAGTCAACATAGTGGAAGATGATGAAGACAGTTATGACCTAGAGGATTGGATTCTCCCAACTGTCAGTGGAGGGCTCAGCAATTGGGAGGCTAGAGACTTTGTCCTGGTCACTTTTATCCCACAATAATTTGTCTTTACATTTTGTCGGATCCGTAATATTAAAACATTTTAGACTCTTAAAACCTTGTGTCTTACCCGAGGCACAATGGTCCATTTGTAAGGGTTATTATCTCATTTCCATGTGACACCAATGAATCATGGACATTTTGCATACAAACTTTGTGCTCATTGTTTTTCTTTTCTACATTTTCATTTCTTTCAAAGATAGCTATACTCTTACACACACTCACACTCACAATGCAGGTTTACATCCACTCAGGATCCTATGGGTAACGATTCTGCTATGGCCTTTTGTGACTCTGAAAATCTAATCTACTAAGCCGAAGACGGAGGTGAGGAAGATTGTGAAGTACCAGGGGAACTCGCGAGGTTACTGCAACAAGAAGAGAGGACCATTCAGCCCCACGAAGAGCCACTGGACACAGTTAACCTAGGTACCGAAGAAGACAAAAGAGAAGTCAGGGTGGGTGCCAATCTGGAACCTGGTGTCAAAGAGCATCTAATTCAGTTGCTACATGATTATGTTGAGGTCTTTGCCTGGTCGTACAAAGAAATGCCAGGACTTGATGCAGATATCGTGGTACATCGTCTACCAACAAAAGAGGATTGTCCACCGGTAAAAAAAAAGGTTCGTCGAATGCGACCAGACATGTCAGAGAAGATCAAAGCTGAATTCATGAAACAATTCAACGCCAGATTCTTGGCCGTCACCTCCTACCTACAATGGGTTGCCAATGTTGTTCCCGTGCCCAAAAAGGACGGCAAGGTACGAATGTGCATGGACTACAGAGATTTGAATAGGGCAAGCCCTAAGGATGACTTCCCGCTTCCTCACATTAATATTCTAGTTGACAATACGGCACAACACAATGTGTTTTCTTTCATGGACGGTTTCTCAGGATACAACCAAATCAAAATGGCGCCTGAGGACATGGAGAAAACAACCTTTGTCACACAGTGGGGAACATTCTGCTACAAGGTTATGCCATTCGGGTTGAAGAACGCTGGGGTAACTTATCAGCGTGCCATGGTAGCTCTATTTCATGACATGATACATCACGAAATAGAGGTCTATATGGACAACATGATAACCAGATCTCAAACAGAAGAAGAGCATCTTGATCATTTACAGAAATTATTTGAGAGGCTAAAGAAATACAAGCTGAGGTTGAACCCAAATAAATGCACGTTTGGAGTGAGGTCTGGTAAACTCCTAGGATTTGTCGTCAGCAATAAAGGTATCGAGGTGGATCCTGCCAAGGTGAAATCAATACAAGAGATGCCTACTCCTCGTACCGAGAAGTAAGTCAGAGGATTCTTGGGACAATTAAACTACATTGTAAGATTCATTTCCCACCTAACAGCTACTTGTGAACCAATCTTCAAATTACTGAAGAAAGATCAAGTAGTCAAATAGAATGATGAGTGCCAAACTGCTTTCGACAAGATCAAAGAGTACCTACAAAAACCTCCCGTTTTGATTCCACCAGTCGAGGGAAGACCATTGATCATGTATCTAACTATTTTGGAAAATTCAATGGGGTGTGTGATGGGGTAGCATGACGAGTCTGGCCGAAAAGAGCATGTTATTTATTACCTGAGCAAAAAGTTTACCGACTGTGAAACAAGATATTCACTGCTCGAGAAAACTTGTTGCGCTCTGGTATGGACTGCTCACTGGCTAAGACATTATATGCTGACCCATACTACCTTATTGATATCCAAGATGGATCCAATAAAATACATCTTTGAGAAGCCTGCCCTCTCCGGGAGGATAGCAAGATGGCAGATGATCCTGACGGAATATGACATCCAGTACACTACCCAAAAAGCAATAAAGGGCAGTGTACTAGCTTATCACCTTACTCACCAAGCTGTGGATGACTATCAGTCCATGAATTTCGAATTCCCAGATGAATACATCATGATAGTAAACAATTGTGAAGAATTCAGGCCATATGACAGACCTGAACAAGGATCCCGATGGACCCTGGTCTTTGATAGGGCATCCAACGCACTCGGTAATGGTATTGGTGATGTACTCATATCTCCTGAAGGATGTCATACTCCCTTTACTGCAAGACTCTGCTTCAATTGTACAAATAACATGGCGAAATACGAAGCGTGCATTTTTGGTCTCAAAACTGTTATAGATTTGGGGATCAAATCTTTAAGTGTGTTCGGGGATTCAGCCTTGGTCATCAGTCAGATCAAAGGAGAATGGGACACTAAACACCCAAACCTCATCCCCTACAAAGAACATGTATTGACATTAATCCCACATTTTGAGAAGATTACCTTCGAGCATTTCTCGTGAGAAGAAAATCAGCTAGCAGATGCACTAGCCACAATGTCATCCATGTTTAAACTTAAATGGGATAACGAGGCTCCCCAGATCACCATTGAATGAATGGATGAACCAGCTCACTGTCACGAGATTAATACTAAAGAAGTAGTGGACTAGCCTTGGTTTCGTGAAGTCAAGAGGTATCTCGAGACTCAAGAATATCCGGAAGGAGCTTCAGTCAAGGATAAGAAGTTCTTAAGGAGATTCTCTGCTAAATTCTTCCTCAGTAATGACATTCTTTACAAACGCAACCATGACTCTATGTTACTTCGGTGCGTAGACAAGGTTGAAGCTGAAAGGATCATGGCTGAGTTACATGAAGGCACTTTTGGCACCCATCCTAGTGGGCATACAATGGCAAAGAAAATACTACGGGCAGGCTATTATTGGTCTACCATGGAAGCAGATTGCTATCAACACTCTCGAACTTGCCACAAGTGTCAGATTTATGCTGACAAAGTGCACGTACCTCCGGTTCCTCTGAATGTCTTGATGGCTCCTTGGCCCTTTGCTATGTGGGGAATTGATATGATTAGGGAAATCAAGCCAACAACCTCTAATGGACACTGCTTCATCTTAGTAGCCATTGACTATTTTAGCAAGTGGGTGGAGGCCGCTTCTTCCACTTCCGTTACCAAGAATGTTGTCGCCCGTTTCATCAAGTAAAATCTCATCTATCGGTACGGTATCCCGGAGAGGATCATTACAGACAATGGTATGAACCTAAACAATACTATGATCACTTCCATGTGCGAGCAATTCAAGATCCAGCATCAAAATTCTTCCCCTTACCAGCCAAAGATGAATGGTGTTGTTGAAGCCGCGAATAATAACATTAAAAAGATCATACAAAAAATGACAGCCACGTACAAAGATTGGAATGAGATGTTACCATTCGCTATCCACAGATATCGTACCACAACTCGCATGTCAACCGGGGCAACACCTTACTCTATGGTATACGGCATGGAGGCTGTCTTGCCTATTGAGGTCCAGATCCCCTCTCTGAGAATTATGAAGGATGCAGGGCTAAATGAAGACGATTGGATCCAGACTCGACTTGATCAACTAAACTTAATTGATGAGAAAAGGCTTACTGCTGTCTGTCATGGTCAAATGTATCAAAAGCGGATGATCAAGGCTTTCAACAAAAATGTCAGACGCCAAGTGTATCAAGTTGGAGATCTGGTAATCAAATGTATCATACTGCCGCAAGGTGATCCCAGGGGGAAAATGGACTCCTACATACGAAGGACCATTTGTAATCAAAAACATATTCTCTGGTGGAGCAATATCTTAACCACCATGGATGGCGACGACCTGCCGCACCCTGCGAACGCAGACATATTCAAAAGATACTACGCATAAGAGATCCGCTAGGTTGACACACCTAGGCAAAACAAGGGCATCCCGGCGAACCAAAAAGGTTCGGGAAAAAATTAGGGATAAAACAAAAAATCTATACACCCGGCAAGTTGAAAACCCGAAAGGGAGGTCCGGGCAAAAGTTAGGGAATTAAAGTGTATTGACTATGTCCCGTTGGATCATCTTATGGATAACCTTTGGCTTCCACTGACAAACTCAGAGGTTCTGATCAATTTAATCATCTTCGGACGAGGCAACAAATAGACAAGATGCTCAGATATACGAAGGCTATAGCAGAATGGGAACCCCATAGGATTATTTCACATAGCTATCTTTTCTTTGTATCAAAATTTTCATTTTTTACGACAACATTCTCTTACTAGAATGTTTGTATCATTGTACAAAAATACTTACTCAAAGTCAATACAAATATATCCCTTTGAAAGAGCAAAACTATCTGTTTTTCTTTACTCTTGTGTTTTGTTTACAAAAACGTCCAATGATTTATTGTTGAACATATGCATTTGAATATAATTATTGTTTACGAATAAACAAAATAAAAAGACAATCACGGATGGATTTAAGAGGTAGGAAAATCTTTCTAAGTTATCTCTGTGAAATCCCCCACAGTGTGCAGTTTATCCCCAGCGGAACAAAGCTTCTAGTTATCAATCCCCGGTAGAAGTCGCCGAATTTCTCAGGATTCCTCAACAGGATTTTACAAACAGTACACTGCATTTCTCTTATAATAGAGTTTATTTCTCTAAGTAGAAATTCTTCAAACTACACAACATGAAGACTTACACTCCATATCCTCCAGCAGTCAGGGATCTATTTTCCCCAATCCAACAGTAGTACAGCAGATTAGCTCACATACGCATACATCACATCCATATATCATAAACATTCATAACACGAATGCATTATACCATGCATTTCATACAACATGACATTGCATATTAGCTAATATTTTACCCTTTTCAAGATAAGATTAATCAACAGCTACCATTAACAATGTTCAAAGTCTTCAGATACAGTTCATATACGCTCCAGACACGGATTTCGTCCTGATATTCATTCAGATTCACTCTCATATACAGTTCAGATACGCTCCAGATATGGATGCCATCCTGATACTCATTCAGATTCAGCTTTCAAATAGAGTTCAGATACGCTCTTGACATGAATGCCATTCTGATACTCATTCAGATTTGATCTTCAGATACAGTTCAGATACGCTCCAGACGCGGATTCCATCCTGATACTCATTCAGATTCACTCTCAGATACAGTTCAAATACGCTCTAGATACGGATGCCATCCTGATACTCATTCAGATTTAGCTTTTAGATACAGTTTAGATACGCTCCTGACACGGATGTCATTCTGATACTCATTCAAATTCACTCTTCAGATACAGTTTAGATACGCTCCAGACACAGATGCCAACCTGATACTCATTCAGATTCATCTTTCAGATATAGTTCAAATACGCTCCTAACACGGATGCCATTCTGATACTCATTCAGATTCGATCTTCAGATATAGTTCAGATACGCTCCAGACGCGGATGCCATCCTGATACTCATTCAGATTCAGCTTTCAGATACAGTTCAAATACGCTCCTGATACGGATGCCATCATGATACTCATTTAGATTCAGCTTTCAGATACAGTTCGGATACGCTCCTGATATGGATGCCATCCTGATACTCATTCAGATTCAACTCTCAGATACAGTTCAGATACGCTCCAGATACGGATGCCATCCTGATACTCATTAAGATTCAGCTCTCAGATACAATTCAGATAGGCTCCAGATACGGATGCCATCCTGATACTCATTCAGATTCAGCTTTCACATACAGTTTAGATACGCTCCAGATATGGATGTCATCCTGGTACTCATTCAGATTCAGCTTTCAGATACAATTCAGATACACTCCAGATACGGATGTCATCCTAATACTCATTCAGATCCAGGCTTTCCTTTCGAAGTAACCCTGCTATCCAGGTTCCTTCTCCCTTATCTCGAGACAACAGTTTACAACCCTATAAGACCTGGACCCGACCAGATACGATCGATTTCACATTTCCCCAGTTGAAGTCAAACTTAGACTTGGTCTGATTTCTGTCAACAACCACCTTCGAATGGGATCTTTAAGCCCATTTCCAACAACTTTCATTTATCTCTCCAAATGGCATCTTTAAGCCCATTCCTTATACAATTAACCAACACATCACCGAGTGCAAATTTTTGGGCACTCTAGTGTTCAATCATCTTCCACTTTCAAGCTACGAACAACAAACATGTTGATCTCACTTTTCAAGTTTAAGAAAATTGAACAGGGGCAATTGTTGTACCACAAAATTTGCCCTCTCACTTCTCAAAGGATCATCCTGGACCCTCAGGTTTGCTTCTATCGAGTTTCAAGTCTTGAATTACAACTTTTCAAGAAAATCATTCACAACGGCAAAATGGTCAAAAGCACACTGAAAAGTCAAACTTTGACTTTTAGATCAAAAATCAAGTTCCAATAATTATATTTCATCAAGACATGAAATGGATTCATCAAAAATCAGAAGTCAGAAATTACTTTGAAAAAATCAAATTTCTAAACATTTAGAAAATTTTCTAAGTGTTAAGAGAATATGATACTTCAGAACTTCTGAGCCAGCCTCCATGCAAGTGCAGTCAGAATTTGCAAACATGGTTCAGAATATGATTCTTCAATAAGAACACGGCTCTTCAGCATATGCTTCGATCAGAGCATCACCCTTCGAGTTTCACTCTGGTCTTCTTCGATCAGAACAACACAAAGCCCCAAAACCTTGTTTGAGCAGCCTGCTGCATACTATAGCACAGTCCCGCAACCAGCTGCCACAACACTCTGAATTGCTAATGATCTAGTCCACGCCTGCATTTTTATCAAACCCTATATTTGCACCAAATTAGCATACAAAAACTGTGATTAAAAAGAAATTGAGCAGTATACCAAAAAGGTTTGAATCTCATTTGTTTTCCCCCAAAAAACCACAGCAAACCCATCTATAAATAATTTGCTCCATCATACGTTCAAGGGGCTGGCTTTTGAGAGAGAAAGAATTGTCAAAAGAGAGAAAATAAAACTGTGAAACCTTCGTAAAAATCCTGAATTCTCAAACAGAAAACCAAAACCTTTGTTTTTCCCTTTGAGTCAAAGAACTTGGCATTTTCTCTTCCGTTGCTCTTGCTGACTCCAGAACATCTGAAGGTAGCAGTTCAAGTTCCAAACACACGGTTCAGATTCAAGGTGAGTCTTTCTGACTTTACATCTTTTCATTCAGAACATCATTAATATGTAAATGTCATGGTATTAATGTTGTCCATATCATTGCATAAGTAGAAAAATTGTGGATCATAACTTCTTGATTAGGGATAGGCTCAGATTTAGGATTAGAACTTCTATAAATTGTTATGCTTTTATCCTTCTGATTTGCTGTTTGTTAAGAACTGGATAAATTACTGATGTGCTTATTAATATGAGGGAAGAGTTGAAATATGGTATAGAAATTTTGATTTTCACTCACTGTTTTAGCACAATATATAACTTTTGAGTTCTCCTTACTGTTAAACACACTGAACTTATGATGTTTCCACTCACTATTTTAACACTTAGAACTTCTGATTTTCACTCACTGTTTTAGCACAACATAGAACTTTTGAGTTCTCCTTACTGTTAAACACACTGGACTTATGATGTTTCCACTCACTATTTTAACACTTAGAACTTCTGATTTTCACACACTGATAATGCACAGAACTTCTATGATTTTCTCAGTGTCTAAACACACTGAAATTCTGATATTTACTCACTGTCTTAACACATACTGAACTTTTGAGTTCTCTACACTGTTTTAATACACAGAACTTATAAGACTTTCTCACTGTTCTAACACTCAGAAAACCAGCACATAGCAACCCAGAACTTCTGTGTTTTCCCTCTAACGTTTCTTGCAGGACCTCTGAGTGTATCAATCCAGAACTTCTGATGCTTCCTTCTGAACCATAGTGCACCTGGCATTAGAACTTTTGATCCCCTTTGTTTTTCTTTCAGCAGCATGCTAATTCTAGCTCTCATTATTTCTCTCTTTTATCATTTTCAATATTAATACCTCTTTTTATTATATAAAAAAGACATAAAAATATTTTTTATTTATTTATTCATTAAGACAAAAAAAACCATTTTTCAAAACAAATCCTTTTTCTTTCTTGCATGGTACATTTCAATATGGTTGTAATAGTTAAATAGAATTCAAATTCTTATAACCCCCCATGTGTAAATGTGTACCCCCATCCCTAAATATTGTAATAGCGTAGGACTTTATATTTCCGCAATTTATCGTTTTTCAAATGCAATCCTAGTAATTAGGGTGTGTATGGCAAGACATGAAATCAAAAAATAGATAACCCTAATCAAGACTAGATGCATGCAATCAGACACACCTTGCACATATGCACACCTTAGGGTAATCTCACTTGTTGCCTATCGTAAAAATAGTCATGTCCCTCGAACATGGGCGTTTTAGCAAAGACCCTCGATAAAAAATCGTAGTCCCTCGATGACCCTCGATGTTGCCTTCGGTAAATGATCTAGTCCCTAAAAACATTGCTAAAACATCCATAGGTTGCCTTCTATGACTATACGATGACCTACGCCCATCCCTTCACATCCAGCGATGGGGCATCTCACCAAATCAATGGTAAGATAGAAACACCTAAAGGAGGAGGAAAATAACACCTAAGACCTTTTGAGTAGGTAGATTCTCTCCTAGTTGCTTGCTTGCTCACAACAAAAACATTTTATACACTGACACTCTCACTTTGAAACATTTTCAAAAGACAACGCTTTGTATGTGTTCTTATAGAGACGAGAATCATTACAAAGACACCTTTTCAAAATCACATCTCACAAACATTTTTTTTGAATCATTTTTGAAACAAACACTTTTGTATGTGTTCTTATAGAGACGAGAATCATTACGAAGTTAAATTTTCAAAATACTTTCAAAACCCACACCACAAATCACAATTTCAAACAAAAGCAAGTGATCTAGCAAGTAACTAAGAGCCCATGGAAAACCATGGATGAAAAGGGTGCTAATACCTTCCCTTTTCATAATCTACCCCCTGGACTCAAGGAATAATCTCAAAGGTCTTTTCTGTGCTTTTTCACCTTTCCTTTTGGATAAAAGAAAAGTCGGTGGCGACTCTTGCTAACCGCAACATTTGCGATCAAACGCAAAACCTTCAAGTCAGTTCTCCCACCGTATCACATTGTTGATCTTCAAGGGTGGTCCCCCGGCACGAGCACGGCATACAGCTTTCTGGGCTCCTGAAGTGAAACCCAAACCAAATTTGTCATATTTGTATGGGATATCCGGGAGTTGGCCCCAAATAGTACACCCACCTTCTTTGATCACTGCCTTGGCATCTTTCATAGAAGACATCTTTAGCGGAGGTCTTGTAATATTTGGGATTTGGGAAACAACCTTGGTTACTGCCATGGTTTGTGGGACTTCCTCGAAATGTTGAAATGGAGTTTCAATGAATTCACCATCCAATTCCATGTATCTGAAGGAGTTTAAGTGACTGACCATATATTCCTTTTCTCCATAGACAGTAATGATTTTCCCCTTGGTTGGGTATTTCAGCATTTAATGTAATGTAGAGGTGATGGCACCAGCATTGTGAATCCATGGTCGGCCCAATAAGCAGGAATAGGAAGGACAAATGTCCATCACGTAAAAAGTTGAATCAAAGGTTTGAGTTCCAACTTTTATGGGGATGTCTACCTCCCCATGCATCATTATCTTTGAACTGTCGAAGGCCCTTACCACTATGTTACTGGGTTTTAAGTTCAAACCTTCACAGTCAAGTCTATCAAGAGCCTTCTTAGGCATTACATTCAAAGATGAACCGGTATCAATTAAGAAATGGGCCAAAGTTATGCCTCGACATTCGACAGAGACATGCAATGCCTCGTTGTGCTTCCTACCTCTAGGTGTCAAGTCAGCAGCAGAAAAGCCTATACCATTTTCAGTGGTTAAACTGGCTACACGGTCTTGGAACTGATCCACAGAGGTTTCTTGTGGTACATGGGCAGTTTTATGAAATTTCACCAAGGCCTTCGCATGAGCCTCAAAGCAAAATAATAAAGCTAGCATTGAAAGTTTTGATGGAGTATGCCCTAGCTGTTCGACTATGTTGTAGTCGCTTTTCTTTATAATTTTAAAAATTTCTTCCATCTCCTTTTGGGAGGCCTCAGGGATAGATACTGATTGCGCCTTCATCCAGACAGGCTCAACCAGAATGCCTTTTCCCCGAGTCTCGGTTGAATCGGCGGTAGAAGTGTTAGTAGGGGTAATTATAGGGATTGTAATAGTAGTAGTGTCAACAGGAACAGAAACAGGGATGATCACAGGATCGGTAACAGTCTTCAAATGAGTAATCTCTGGGGAGAATATTCTTCCACTTTGGTTTATCTTGCTGGTTCCCACAATGTTGTCAATGTTGGAGTCAGCCTTCTCAAAAATTGAGTCTTCATCATCCAGCCAATCTTGCTTGACACCGTGATAGTAGACGTTGCCCCCATAATTCCATGGGACGGTTTTATCTGATGAGTACGGGATTGGTCCAGGCATAGTAATTATTAGTGGAGCCACTTTAGGAACTGATATGATCCTAACGAGTCTTTTGGTGGAGACCCTGGAAGGATTGGCGGAAATGGTCACTATTGTAACATCTTTGTAAGAAACAGTTGGAACAGGAGTCTTTTCAAACAAAAACTCTTTGTCATCCATTAGGCGTTGGACACTTGTTTTCAGTAAATGACAACTAGTTGGTAGGGATAAATAGAGGTGGCAGCTTTCGTTACAGCCCAAAAATAAACTGGCCCTCAACAAGTTCCTTTTGACAATCAGGAGAGGAGTAACAAGTTCATCAACAGTAGTAACAAACATATCATCTTCAACGGCGTTAACATTATGGCCATGCTTGGGCATATGAGCGGTGATAACATTTGGGATCTCAGGAGCATCAAAATCAATTTCTTTTGCTTCGAGAAGGTCTTGCACCTTGTTTTTCAAAGCCCAACAGTTGTTGGTATCATGGCTTGGGCTTTCTAAATGGTAAGCACAGCGAGCATTAGGATGGTAATGAGGAGAGTTTGTGTTAGGATTCTTCGGAGCTTCCTTCAAAGTTACAAGATTAGATCTCAAGAAATATGGCAGGACTTGAGATAATTTCATATTAATCCGGGTAAATTATCTTACTGGTCTTTTTGTTCTAAGATGATTGCTCCTTTGTTGAGTAGGTGCAGGCTTAGGGATTACGACAACCCCCACCATTGGACGATGTTCGGTTCTTTCTTGATTCCTTTGAAGATACACAACACCAACTTCTTTCTTCCCAATAAATGGTTTTCTTACAATAGCGGAGGATGCGTCTTTTTGGATCTTCTCACTCTTAATCCCAGCTTCCACTCTTTCTCCGGTCAAGATTAATTCAGTGAAGCCGGCTGAGGAGCTCCCAATTAGATGATTAAAGAAAGGACCAAACAGGGTACCCAGAAACATGTCTACTAGCTCTCTTTCAGACAGGGGAGGCTGGACTCTTCCTGCTAAGTCCCTCCATTTCTGAGCATAGTCTTTGAAACCTTCACTTGAAACCATAGCCATACTCTAGAGTTTAGTACGAGTAAGAGCAATGTCTGTGTTGTACTGATAATGTTTATAAAAAGCAGCGGCAAGGTCTTCCCAATTGTGAATATTGGCCCTTTCTAGTTGATAGAACCAATCAAGCTGAGTCCTGGATAGACTGTCTTGAAAGAAGTGGACCCATAAATCTCTGTCAGCAGTGTGAGGTTGTATCTTCTTCACATAAGATCAGAGATGCCTCTTCGTACATAAAACCCCGTCATACTTAGCGAACATAGGTGCCTTGAATTTTGGTGGAATAACAATCCCAAACACCAAACCCAGCTCTTCAAAGTCCATCCCGGGCACTTTCTGAATCTCCATTGCGCTTAGACATTCTTCCAAATGTTTGTATTTGTCATCGGCCTATGGATATTGATCTTCAGAGTAATCTTCTTCTTCTTCCTCTTCAGATTCTGGTTGGGCAACCGCTTCCTTTCCTTTCCCTTCTTGATTATCCTTTTCACTAAATGAAGTTGCAAAGTCTAGGGGTCCGTCTGGGTTGTCCTTGGAACCTTCTTCCCATATTTAGAACTCTGGTTATTTTCTTTGCTTTCTTCTTCTTTTCTTCGACCAACAAAGTTTTCAAACCCTCTTGTCCTTTGGCTAGAGTCAATAACATTTGTTGAAACTAAGCATTCTATTCCTAGAGGTATTTTATTGTTTGCTCGAGATCCATCTTACTGAAATAAACAGTAGAAAGATGAGGAGACTTGTTGTAAGAAACTTGCTTATGCTATGATGAATGGAGATGCATATGCAAATGATTTCAAGGAAATTAGAGATTTAGATTTTCTTTAGACCAAAAGGAACAAACGTTATATTAATGAATCAAAGTTTGAGTACATCATGACTCTTTGGGCTTACAAATAAATACAAAAAACTCTAAGATAAAAAAGTTGTACGCATCCTCTTTGGTGGGATGTAGGCGTTCAGACTCTGCTCCTCATGAAGCTGCTTGGTGAGTTCCAAAACCTTCTTCTCACTGGCGTAGAATTGGGCCTCAAAAGTGTCTCGGTCCCCTTTAAGATGTATCTTGCAAGTCTTCGAGAGAAGTGGGCATGTTAGGATGAAGGATAGTCTACGAGACATCTCCTTCCATAATAGGCTCTATAATAAATTGGAGAATAGAGGGATAAGGCATTATAAGAATTTGAGAACGAGCTCGTACCCATTTGAGATAAGTCTCAAGAGGGACAGAATTCTTGTGCCCCGGTGTATTTCTATCAACTCTATGTACCATGCCCCAAGCTCTCATGAACCTTTTGCAGTAATCCTGAACATCATTCTCGTAGTCGAAGATGATTCCTTGAATAAGTGCATCATGAGGACCATCCCTTCTTGCGTATCCAAATTGTTGTAGTGCCAAATAAGGGTTGTAAGTGATTCCTCCCCTAATTCCTAAGAGAGGGACATTAGGGAATTCACCACAGCGATCGATAATGGTAACATTCTCTGAGGATCGGGGACACTAATGAATGCCTGAATGTGTAAGATTCATCAGCCTTTGAGACCATCTCAAACCGTATTCATTCTTCGAGACGGATCGGGGTAGGTGAGAAATAAACAACCTAGCCAAAAGAGGTGTGCAACACAGAAGGGTTCCTCTCCTCTTTATAGTGCGAGTATGCAACGAATGTAGGATATCTCCAAGCAGAGTAGGTACTGGATTATGTGACAGAAAAATCTTATCCGCATTCACATCTATGAGCTGGTACAGATTAGGAAACAGTACCAAACCATAGATGAGAAGGGCTAACACCTCTTCAAAAGCTTGTAAGTCCAAGGTATCCCAGAAATGGTGAGATTTCTCGAGCAAGAACTTAGCCAAAAAACCTTTGACACCTTTCTTGGTTTCCCAATTTGCTACTATGTTAGACCGTTGTAAGGATAAAGCTTTGGCAATATCTTCAGATTTAGGGTCTATTTCCATACCATTGAAAAGTACCTTATTAAGGATAGGCACCCCAACAGCAGAGAAAACTCCTCCATAGTAGGCACTAACTGGTAATCCGGGAAAGTGAAGCAGTGATGGAGAGGGTCAAAGAACTGAAAGAACACTTTTAACATTTCTTCATCAGGGTTTGAAGTGACCAAGTTGAGAAGCATACCATGTCTTTCTGTGAATGGAGAGCTTTCGGTAACCCTTGATGCCAAATCCTTAAGTTGAGGAGGTACTTTTACCAGACTAATTTGGATAGTGAATCTGCGGGTGAGAGCCATGTCCTACAAAACAAGACAAAAATAAATCCTAAGAATCCTTGAAATGGTTAGTATGACATGATATGTTATGATGTCATGACTATGCTCAGATATAGTAGATATAGCAAGCACAAGCAAATCACATAGAGACCTTAGGTTTAAGGCTTGCATGGATTTTAAGGTGATACCCTCTTGAAGTTGGATTGGTTCAACCTGTCCTAAATATAGTAACCGGGTTCTAAGGGATCTCAATATCACTGGTCTTTCCCTCAATTCTCGTTCTGATATACAATTGACTTGCCACCAAACAAAATTCAAGGGTCAAACCTCAATGAGTGTAGTATCGAGTATCAACCGATTTTGGGTTTACACCAAAGACAACTATCTCACTACGTCCTAAAAGCTAAGTTGGTCAATTAAGGTGCTAAAGTCAGTTGATGTTTTATAATACCACGCAGCGGCCCCATATTCTCCTTGATTACTCAAGGGCTATCGGTACGCACCAAAGTATCGCATCAACGTAGCTACAGTTTCAACTGTGTCGGTATACCCTGCACAGTTCCCTCGTAGTTTTTGCTACTTACCTAAGAAAGGTGCCCCAAATTCGGGTGTAGGATTAAAACAAACCCAAAAAAGGAACCATAATGTAAAGCATGCAAGTCAAACAAAGAAAGCAAATAAATGTGATCTAGCCCTAAGGTAACCCCACTTTTAAGTTTATTCCCCAACAGAGTCGCCAGTTCTGTGATACGGTGGGAGAACTGACTTGGGTGTTTTGCGTTTGATTGCAAATGTTGCGGTTAGCAAGAGTCGTCACCGACTTTTCTTTTATCCAAAAGGAAAGGTGAAAAAGCACAAGAAAGACCTTTGAGATATTTTCTTGAGTTCGGGGGGTAGATTATGAAAAGGGAAGGTAGTAGCACCCTTTTCATCCATGGTTTTCCATGGGCTCTTAGTTACTTGCTAGATCACTTGCTTTTGTTTGAAAATGTGCTTTGTGTGGTTTTTGAAAGTATTTTTGAAAAGAGGCCATTTTTTAGGCAAACTTTGTAATGATTCTCGTTCGTAAGAATGTATACAAAGTGTTGATCTTTTGAAAATGTTTTCAAATGTGAAAGGTGTTTCGAAAGTGTAGGTGTTTATTTTGAAAATAGCAAGGATGTTTTGGTTTTTAAATTGAGCAAGTAACTAGGAACATTCTACCTACTTAAAAGTCTTTCATGTTTATTTCCTATTTCTTTTGACATTGTTATCTTACCATTGATTTGGTAAGTATCCCTGTCTTTGGATGTAAAAGGGACAGGCGTGGGTCATCGTATAACCATGATTAGCAATGTTGCAAGATATTTTAGCATTTTTCTTTAGGGACTAAGATCATTTTAAAAGGCAACATAGATAGCGTCATCGAGGGACTATGATCTTGTATTTGTTTGTTTTTGCTAAGATACCTCACATGCATAATATGGCCATTTTTGTAAGGAAACCAAGTGGATTTACCCTAGGGGTGTTTGTGTGCAAGTGTATTGATTTACATGCTTGATTTGTCTTTGATTAGGGTTTGCTATTTGTTGGTTTTAGTCTTTCCATACAAAACCCCAATTACTAGCATTTGTATATAAAGTGATAAATTGCGAAAATTAAAATTACTTTGCTATTACATCATTTAGGGGAGGGATGTATAAATTACAAATGGGGAATATTGCAAGAAATTAAATCTAAATAATTATTACAACCATATTGAATTTTGTATAAATGTACAAAATAAATAAGTAAGAATGCAAGAATATAAAATGTAAGAAGAAATATGTTTTTTTTTATTTGTTTTTTTTTTCATGAAAAGGGTTTTTTGACCTTATTAATTAAAATAAAATAATTAGCTAAAAAAGAAAATTAATATTAAGTTAGTAGAATAAATTAATTTTAAGAAAACAAGTTCTTTAGGGTTTTGGTGAATTTAATTAAGTTAGTAAATAAAAATAATTAAATAAAATACCTAAATTCTAAATTGATTTTAATTTATAAGAAAAATAAATAATATAATATAATAATAATTACAATTAAATTATCTAAGTATTTAAAAAGGTAAGTTTAATTATTAAAGAAAATGTAAAAGAAATGTTTTCATTATTTTGTTTTTGTGAAGAAAAAGAAAATATAAAATGTGAAAATAATAAATAAAAATATTTTTTGGGTTTTTATTACTAATAATAAAAATTAATATTAATAATAATAATAATACTAATAATAATAATAAAAATAAAAAACAAAATGGGCCAAAATGTATGAACAACAAGACAGTGGATCAGAATGTAGCAAAAAAATAAGGCCCAAAGCAATGGAGGCCCAGGCGCTGCAAAAACAAAGAAAATGTTTTTAAAAAGTGAAAAAATGGAAAAAGGTCACGCTGGGGCTTAAACCCAGGACCTAAAGGTGACAAGCGTGCGCTTTAACCACTAGGGTAGTGATACATCCGTTAACTTATGCAAAACAACAAATATATGATATAAGTCTTTCCTTAAATGTACTTCATCTTCAACCTCCAGCCAGAATCCCTGCAACTTATTCGTTTCTCAACCATTTGCAAAAATGTAAACATGAAAGATGTGTAAAATTTCATCACGATTCCAGAAATGTAAATAACTAAAACTATAAATCAAAGATGGATGGGAATTTCTAATGGTACCAAATTCTGACCTAATTTTTCTAGGATGTTCAAATTCAAAATTCTAACTACTTAAGCAATATAAATGAAATCTAAAGACATGGTTAGTTTCAGGGCTATGATATCTACATTTTATCTTCACAAATGGAAAGCAAATGATGCCTAAATGAAAAGTTCAAAAGTCAGAAAACTCACCTTGAAAATGGAATTCGTGTTTTGAGTTGGAGCTTGTTTTAAGGTGCTGCAAGGATCAGGTTAGCTTCCTTGGGGTCCCAGGAAGCTAATGCAATGATTAGCTTGGTTGGAGAGTGGCTGAAATGGTCTGGAGAAGTACAACTGTGATGCTCTATTTTTGAACTTGGAAATGGAGGGAAATGGTGTTACAATCGTGTAACGGGGACAGGGATGGCTCGTGTATCATGCTTGGAAGCTTTTGGAAGCAAAAGGCCAAGAAACGCATGAGTAGTTTTTAATTTTGGGATTTCTTGTTAGAATATGCAACAATGGAAGTATGAGATGCAATTCTGAGTTCTTGTGTGTTTTAAGGCTTGTGTATGCGTGTGTTTTCTTGCCAAGGACTTGTACATAAGTAATGAGAAGGTTTTTGTGCTTGAGAGGGTCAGAAGTAAAAGATATAGATTGAATGCTATGTTACTTGATTTTGAAGAAAAGTGGGAGCATGGTTCCAAGATGAAATACAAGCATGGGCTGAGTGATTTTAAGGCTTGAGACAAACTTATCTTGAGTTATAGGACGTGTATGATTAGAAGAAAATAATTTCAAGGCTCAAGAACAAGTTTTGTGCATAAAGCTACTTTTTCAAAATGGCATTGTGCACTTTCTTCCTAAAATGGATATAAAGCATGGCATTACATTGAATGCTTGAGTTGAAGCCTCTAACAGTTGTGAAAGCATTTATTATGGAGTGCCTAACAAGTTTTAGGCCTGTAAAGTAGAGATTATGCAGCATAGGTTTGAGATTTGAATCTTTGTTCATCACAAAATGACCTATAATTTTAGTTTGAAACCCTAACTTCCTCTCTTTGATTCTCCTTGCTCAAAAATAATCTCAAGGAGTTCTTGGATGTTTTATAAATCTTGTAATGTTCTCTAAAACCCCTATTTGAATCACTTTTGAAAATTCCCCTTGGAACTATATGAAAAAGTGCCATGAAGTTAGGTCAAAATCCTGCCTAAACTAGGGCAAACTTTTCACTAAGTGTTTAGTTTCAAGATCGTGACTTCATGAATTAATAACTTGAAATATAAGCATTTCTAGGAGAAGTTGTGTAAAGAAATGTTGTATATATAATGGATATCTAGAACTTTCATGTTGAAAGTTTCTTTTGAATCATCTTGCATCATGGTGAAAAATTGGCTCAAAGTTGTGAAAAAAACATGAAGTTTTCAACACTTAGAAAAATTTCAATGTTTGAAAACTTTGACTTTTCAAAATGAAATCTTGAATTTTTGATTTCTTGATGAACAAGATTCATATTTTGACATGTTTTGATGAATTGTGATCTTTGACACTTGATTTTGACCAAAAAGTCAAAGTTTGACTTTTCAGTGTATAGTTGACTTTTGATCAGTTGACTGAAAATCAACTATCAATCCAATTGATCTTAAGCAGTGTTTTGAGTCATGTCATTAGGTCAAAATGATGCAATTTAACTCTTAAGATCATGCCTCAAACCAACTAACCATTTTCTAGGTCAAAAAACAGAAATTGCCCTTTCTTAGTCAAAACCCTAACTTTGACCATTTTGCCCTTTTGATGATTTGATCAAATTTTCTTGAGGAATTATGGTCCAAACTTGATCAAATGATACATATGAGTTTATAATGTTGATGTGGATCAAAAATTGTGAAGTTTGACTATAAATTGGGCATAGTTGACTTTTCCCCCAATACAACTGATTTTTAGGTCAACTGCTCAATTGATTGAGCAAAAATGTGATTCAAAGCTTGAAACTTAACGTGGGTAATCTTGGGGGTCCATAATGATCCATGAAAGTCATATGAGGCATTGAAAGTTCAATTATCCTTGTGCAATCTCAAACCCTAATTTCAGTCATCAGTGCTTAAGGAGGTGTCTTGAGCTGATCAATCCTTGTGCAGTCTTGAGCCAAGAGAGATCTTTGTGAGAAAATATTTGATAAGTGAGAGGGAAAATTTTGGGTTACAACAGTAACAAATGAAATAAAGCAAAACAAAACAAAGATTCCCAATTCCCGTGTTACATATCAGAGCGACTCCTAGGACTCGATCATGTAACACTCACTCCAAACACTACTCGGGTACCTGATTATCTGTACTCCCAGGGGAGCACAGACACAACAACACAAAAATGGTGAGAATTCCATTCAATAAATATACAGTGAATATCACACGCTAAAGAGTAGTAATCACACAATCCACACATCACACAGTACTTCGCAACATAACATATCATTCACATAATGCAACATCAACTCGAATCAATGCAATGCAATGAGACCGACATCAAATCAATGCATGTGGTACCATCAGGGCATAAGCCCTCATCTTGTATGCCAATTTGGGCAATAACAGGGCATAAGCCCTCATCACAACGCCATTACAGGCCAACAACAGGGCATAAGCCCTCATCACTATGCAATATGCGACATCATATGTGACACCATAACTATACAACCACAAGGCATAAGCCTTCAACATAGTTCTAATTTAGGCCAGCAACATCTTTATCATCATAGTCATCAACATCACCTTATAACAACATCGTAAGCAAAGAAACATCGCAATAAACAACTCACTATTTCGGTGTAACAAGGGGAACTATTCCTATCCTAACTTAGATACTAGGAATATAATCCTTATCATTCATTTTCCTCCTTCAAATTAAGGTTCATAGCATTATCTAACTACTGCTTCAAACGGCACATCAATCGGGTTCCTAAGACTACAGTTATGGTCAATTCAAGGAAGTCCAAAATAACCATCAGTTACTGTCATCCCTCGCTGGCGAAGCCCTACACCGCTCGACGATGCTGACTTCGCATCACTCTTTGCTCTGCGATGTTAGGAGCGGTGCACTCCAGTAGCTCATCCAAAAATCTGCCTACTCTTTGCCTCCACCTTCGCCTGACAAAGCACCATCGTCCGACGATACTCCCTTTATCGCCTGACGATTCTCTGCAAACAGAGTCTTCCTATTTTGGTTTTGCATTGTATCAGACCAATTTCCTGTGATTTTGTCATATTATAGGTCATAATATGTTGTCTAAACACATGGTTTTATCACCTATCAATCCATCACAATGTACCACTACCCATACATCAGTTATGGGACATATTCCATCATCAAATCCTATAATCCTAATTTCCATTACTAATAGGTTTTAGATTGGGGTACCATCATCATAGCAACAAAATCACCAACAACAATCACAATCATAACATCACAATTTCATGTAGTATCACATACATCAACATCAATCAAATCAAACAAAAATAGATCATACATCAATCATTCAAAAACAACCTAAGAGGGAAAGGAATCCTCACTACTCTCTCATGTAAAATCACCAATTATAGAATCCATTCACCCCCCTTACCTTAATTTGCAGTTTTGATGCTTCAACATTGGAGAATTTCCTTTGCCCTAGTTTTCTCTTCTCTTATCTTCTTTGTTTCTACGTGACAATAGTTTTTCTCCCAAAATGGTGTAACCCTCTCATATTGTATTTTATTATTACTAACACTCCACTAATAATAATAATAATAATAATAATAATAATAATAATAATAATAATAATAATAATAATAATAATAATAATATTAATAACAATATTAAAAATCTTAATAATAACTATAATATTAATAATAATAGTATTATCCCTCAAAACTAAGTTTCACAACAAAATGCCAAAGCAAATTCAAAATCAACAAACAATGACTAAATATTTAAATGGGGTGTTACAACTCTCCTCTATTTAGAATATTTTTGTCCTCGAAAATTATCTTATGTGAACAATTCTGGATAACACTCCCTCATCTTGCTCTCTAGCTCCCACGTCATAATTTCTCCAGCTGCTCCTCCCCAAACTAATTTCACTAGAGGGATTTCCTTGCCTCTCAGCTTCTTCATTTCACGGTCTTCGATCCTCACTGATAAAGTCTCTACCGTAAGATTATCCCTTACTTGTACGTCATCCATCAGAATTACATGAGATGGATCCGTAATATATTTCCGAAGTTGTGACACATAGAACACATCATGCAAATTCGAAAGATTAGGTGGTAAGTTCACCCTATACACAACATTTCCCACTCTATCCAAAATTTGATACGGGCCAATAAACCAAGGAGAAAGCTTCTTCGATTTCAATGCTCTCCCAACACCGGTCACTGGGTTGACTCTCAAAAAGACATGAACTCCTTCCTGAAATTCAAGGTCCTTCATTCACTTGTCATGGTAACTCTTTTGTCTACTCTGTGAAGCTTTCATCTTTTCTCAGATTAACTTCACTTTTTCCGTAGTCTCTCGTATAATTTCGGGTCCAAGCATCACACTTTCACCAGATTCGTACCAACACAAAGGTGTTCTACACCTCCGACCATACAATGCCTGAAAAGGTTCCATACCAATACTGGAATGAAAACAATTTTTATAAGTGAACTCAATCAATCTAAGGTAACTATCCCACGTACCTCCTTCCTCAAGAACACAAGCTCTCAATAAATCATCTAACGACTGAATAGTCCTCTCTGTCTGACCATCAGTTTATGGGTGATACGCAGAACTCAATCTCAGTTTAGAACCTAATGTATCCTACAGACTCTTCCAAAAATAAGAAGTAAACCTTGGGTCTTTATCAAATACAACACTTGACAGAACACCATGTAACTTCATAATCACACGAATATAAATCTTTGCTAACCTTGACACCAAGAAACTGATACCAATTGGAATAAAATTAGTTAACTTCGTTAGCCTATCCACAATCACCCAAATTTCATCATATCCTCTTAGATTGCTTGTCAATCCCGTCACAAAGTCCATGGATATACTGTCCCATTTCCGTTCTGGAATATCTAACGATTGCAATAGCCATGCAGGTTTATGATGTTCGACTTTCGATTTCTAGAAAGTCAAACATGCATACACAAACTGAGCCACATCACGTTTCAATCCTGGTGTTGTACCCAAAACTTTGCCCTCCCATTTTCTTCAAGACATTCTCATGAGGTCTCCATTTGCTCAAAACTACTTAAGAGTTGACTAATCAAACCTCCTCCTAAGCAAGGGTCTTCAATTAGGGTTTGGTGCTTCTCAAAGAATATTATTCTGCTGGGGTCTCAAATGACTCTCATGGTTCATCATAGGTCCTCAATAATGCTTATGTCAAGTTTCAAGTCTTGCATCACAAGTTTGCTCAGTCAATTGCTCAGATGATTGAAAATCAACTATATTGGGTAAAAAGTCAACTATGGTCAACATACAGTCAAACTTCAAGATTTTTGGTCAACATAAACATTTTTAAGTTATATTCATCATTTTATCAAAGTTTGATCATAATTCCTCAAGGAAATCCCTCAAATCATCAAAGGTCGAAAAATTGCCAAATTAGGGTTTTGATTGAAGATGACTGATAATTGACCTTTGACCTAGTGCATGACCCAATGGCTTAAAGAATTATCTAAAGGGCTCAAATACAACATCTTGACCTAATTACATGTCTCAAAATATTTCTAAAGATACAAGTGATTGATATTTGAAGATTTGAATCAATTGATAAAAAGTCAACAGTCACACAAAAGTCAAACTTTGACTTTTTGGTCAACATTAGAATTCAAAAATCAAGAACCATCAAAACATTCAAAACTATCAAACTTGATCATCAAGAATAAAAAAAAGTCAACAAAATTCAAAAGTTGGAAAATTTTCCAACACTTAAAATTTTTTTGAAGTGTTTTGTTCTTAACAAAATCACTACTTCATGGTCATTTTTCACTAAGATCCAAGTTGATTCAAAGAAAACTTTCAACATGAAAGTTTTAAGGATTGATGAATTCTACAACTTTGTTATTGTAGGAATATCCTTAAAAAGTGATTGGATTAAGAGATATGAGTCAATGAAGTTGTGATATTTTTATCTAACACTTAGAAAAAATTTCAACAAGTTTTACTCAGTTTCTTATCTCAACTTCTTGGCCAATTTTCACCAATTTCCCTATTGATTTAGCCAAAATGGTCAACATGAAAGTTGAAGACCATGTTTCAAGATTTACAAAATTTCCAAGAGCATGAAAAGATCATACTTGAGCTGAGAGATTCGAAAAGATGAAGTTAGCATTTCATTCTTGAATTATATGTCATTTTTGTGATGAACATATGGCCAAATCTCACACCATGCTTAGAAATCTCCCTTTTGCAGGCCTCTAAACTTGTAAATCTATCTCTAATCAGAAGATTACCCAAGCTTTTGAGCTATAGTCCATTTGATTCAAGCATTGTCCAATGCATCATTCCATTTTTGGGAAAAAGATCACATTTCCATTCCCATAAAGCATGCTTTATGCAATTGTCAACTCCTTGAGCCCATACATTGCTTCCTCTGTTCACACTCAAGAATTAAAGCAAGAAGCAACATGTATAAAACTCCTAACCACTTTATTATCCATAGTACTATGCATTGGAACTTTGATTTCTCAAGAAATCATAAGTTACATCCAACCAAGCCATAACTTGTTATCTTGCAAACCTGGTTACTTCAGCTCCTCAAACCTTTTGCCTATAAATATAGGGTCCATTTGCAGTCCAAGACATGAATTGACAGCTCCAAAAACACCCTCTAATTCTCTCAAACTCATAATCACTAAGAAACCACAATTGTTGCACATTTGAAACTTCCAACACCCAACTCTCAATCCACTCGTGTGTTTTCCCTTTTTATCATTTAAACATCAACTATACATCATATATATAACTCATCTGTACCCTTGTTACACTTCTGTAACATTATCATCACCATCCTCCAAACTCTATAACCGAAGCTTGCAACTTGACTTGGTTGGAGAGATTCAAACACTTTCAGCATAAAGTAAGGATTGGAACAGCTTCAGGGAGGTCCAAGGAAGCTTAATCAATCATTTACTTGCACATGGAAGCATCCATACGCGTTCTGAGTTTTCACTTCAAGAGGTAAGTTTTCCAAACTGGGATATATTCATTTAAGCATCACTTACAAATACATTCTAAATAAAAAATGTAGATATCATGCCTCTAAATCTAACCATGTCCTTAGTTCTCATTTAAATTAACTGTGTGAAGAGAATTTTGCCTCTGAATCATTAGGGTTCGTTTTTTGTACCAACAAAAATTCTTGATTATCTTTGAGTATTGTTTAAAATAAGTTACATGGTTGAATTCCTTATTAAATTTCAAGCAAGTTTGGTGTTTACACTTTTCAAAAAGGTTGAGAAATGAAGCTTTTAGAAATCATCAACAGTGTTGTTGTTATGTTGTGCGCGCGAGGAAGAAGAAGGTAGCATTTCAAATTTTCAAAATTGAGTTTGTAATATATTTACTAGGGGAGTTTCATAACCGGGTGAAACAGCCACCTCAGTGGTAAAACAATTATGCGTATACTAGAGGAACTCGGGTTCGAGCCCTAGCGGTACCCTTTTATTTTTCACAGATTTATTTCTTTCAGATTCAGTGTGAACAGGTCCAGCGTGCATACCATGCATCTTCAACCCTCAACCACTTGATCTCAACCAATCCAGATCTGATGCTACTGGAGATTTCCCCCACGGTGCACCCCATTGAGTTGTCCACGCTGAATCATACATGCGCCTGGGCTTAAGGTGTTTGGGCTTGGAAAATTTCTGATTCCATACCCCCATTCTGCTTACAACACATGGCCATTAATTTTCTTTTCTTTTGTTTGTTTTAATTTAATTCTTTCCTTTTTTAATTTCAACAAAAATCATAAAATCATAAAAAATCATTAAAAAAATCATAAAATCATAAAAAATTTAGACTTAGATTTTTTTAATTAATTAATTTAATTTTTTATAATTAAAATTAATTTAATTTAATCACGTTGTTTTATTTTAAATGATTAATTTTGTAAATTAATTAGAATTAGGGTTTATACTATAAAATATTTTCTAAGTAAAACATTAAAATTATTTTATAACAATTAATTTCTTTTTGAAAAATTAAAATTAATTTAGACTTAGGTTTTTTTTATTAAGTTAACTAAATTAGCTTTCTTTTTAATTAATTAAATTAATTGACTTTTTTCATTTATTTTTTTTAATTTAGATTATTTAGGTTTTTACTAAACTTTTTTTAATGAAAATTAATCAAATAATTAGGTTAATCATCAAACTTTTTTTTTCTATAAAAAAATCACAAAACAATTTCCTTTCTCTTTTCTTTATTTTACAAATCTCCGCTTATTTTATTTCTCAATTATTGTAACTGCTCAATGGTCTGTAATAACTTTAATTAGGGTTTACTTCTTTTTCATCCCCATTCATAAATTTGTACCCCCACTCCTGAAGCATTGTAATAGCGTAGGACATTTAATTTCCGTAATTTACTACTTCCCTTATTACTGTTAGTAATTAGGGTTTGTATGGCAAAATTAAAATCAACTGATAGCAAAACCCTAATTTCAAGACAAAAATAACTGAAACCAATCACTATTCACACACGCACCTCTAGGGTAACGTCACGTGTTGCCTCTGATTTAAAGAGTCATGTCCCTCGAACGTGGGACGCATTAGCAAAGACCCTTGATTAAAAAAGATCATAGTCCCTCGATGACCCTTCGATGTTGCCTTCGGTAAACGATCTAAGTCCCTTACGACTATTGCTAGAGCGTTCTACAAGTTGCCTTCTATGATTGTATGATGACCTACGTCTGTCCCTCACATCCAATGATAGGGCTTCCTACTAACTAATGGTAGGATAACACTATCTAAAAGAGGAGGAAAATAACAAAGACTTCTTTGAGTAGGTAGAAAGCTCGTAGTCGCTTGCTCACAAACTTTTCAAAACAAAACATATTTTCACAAAACAACACTTTCTTTCACAAATATTTTCAAAATAAACATTTTGTATACATTCTCAATGATACGAGAATCATTACAAAATTGCCATACTTAGGAATTTTCAAGATATTTTCAAACATACACAAAACACAAAAGCATTTTCAAAGTGAGCTAGCGATTAAGAGCCTGTAGATAACTACAGATGAAAAGGGTGCTATACCTTCCCTTTTCATAACCTACCCCCCTTACTTAGAAAATTCTCGAAGGTTTTTCCTGTTCTTTTCACTATTTCCTTTATTGGATAAAAGAAAAGTCGGTGGCGACTCTTGCTATCCGTAACATTTGCGATAAAATGCAAAACCTAAAAGTCAGTTCTCCCACCGTATTACACCTGGCCACCAAAATAACTTCTTTAAGTCCTGATACATCTTAGTCGCACCTGGATGGATACTCAATATACTTATATGACTTTCTTCTAGGATCATCCTTTTCATCTCAGAGTCATCAGGAATACAAATTATGTCTCGGAACCTCAACACACCTTGTGCGTCTACCTTGAAATTACTATCTCCAGATTGATTACTTCCAACCATCAAATCTACCAATTTGACATCCAACTTCTAAGCTTCTTTAATATCATTCATGAAGTAATTGTTGATCTTCAACATTCACAACATCACACTCTACGGTGTCACTTCACATACTAAGCTCATGTCTCTAAATTGTTATATCAACTCTAATTCTCTAACCATCATGGCAGACATATGCAATAACTTCTGACTTAAAGCGTCAACCATGACATTAGCTTTACCAGGGTGATAGTTTAAACCAAAGTCGTAATCTTTCAACATTTCTAACCACCTGCGCTGTCTCATATTCAATTCTTTTTTATCAAACAAATATTTTAAGCTTTTATGATCACTAAACACTTCAAATTGAGAACCATAAAGGCAACGCCTCCAAATATTTAGTACAAATACTACTGCAACTAATTCCAGATTGTTAGTAGGATAATTATTTTCATGAATCCTCAATTTTCTTAATGTGTATGCCACTACTTTATCATCCTGCATGAGTACACCACCTAAATCTAATTTAGAAGCATCACAATATACAACAAATGATTCTTCAGGATTAGGTAATATCAAAATCAGAGTTGTCGTCAATCTCTTCTTCAACTCAACAAAACTTTCTTCGCATTGGATGTCCCATAAAAATGCCTTACCTTTACAAGTAAATTGAGTTAGCGGAAGTGATAACTTATAAAAACCTTCGATAAACCTCCTATAATAGCCATCCAATCCTAAAAAGCCTCTGACCTATGTAACTGTGTTTGGAGTCTCCCATTGTAATACTGTATCTACCTTGGACGGGTCTACCGCGATTCCACCACCTGAAATAACATGACCAAGGAAGTTGACTTTCTTTAACCAAAAATCAAACTTAGATAACATTGCATATAACTTCTTTTCCTTTAACACTTGCAGCACAATTCGCAAATTCTCAGCATGTTCTTCTTCTGATTTGGAATATATTAAGATATCATCGATGAATACTACCACAAACCGATCCAAATAAGTATGAAAGATATAGTTCATATACTCCATAAACACACTTTGTGTGTTAGTGAGACCAAAAGGCATCACTGAATATTCATAGTGTCCATATCAAGCTCAGAAAGCTGTCTTCTGAATATCCTCGCCCTTTACTCGAATTTGGTGATATCCCGACCTCAAGTCAATCTTACTAAACACGCATGCTTCGACCAATTGATCCATCAAATTATCTATTTTCATAAGTGGATACTTGTTTTTGATCGTCACTTTGTTCAATTGTCGGTAGTCCACACAAAGTCTCATACTACCATCCTTCTTTTTCACCAGCAACACCGGAGCTCCCCAAGGTGATACATTTGGTCTAATAAATTTATTTTCAAGCAATTCTTCCAGTTGTTTCTTCAATTCTGATAATTCAAATGCTGACATTCGATAGGGTGCCATAGAAACAAATCTGGTACCCTAAACAAGATCAATAAAAAATTCTACTTCCCTTTCTGGTGGCACATTTGTAATGTCATCTGGGAAAACTTTCGGAAGTTCACGCACAACTTGCAACTTATCTAAAGTAACCTGATTCTCAATGGACGAGGACGCCATTAATGAAAATACCAGAGATTCATCTTGTATCAATACCTTCAACTGTCTAGCAGATAAGAATCCCGCTTCCTCTTCCTCATCAGAAGTAGACAATCGCACATGTTTTTTGTAACAGTTAATATGAACATAATTATATTTCAACCAGTTCATACCCAAAATTACATCTAGACCACTACGCGGTAAACAAACTATATCAACAAATAAGTCTATATCATAGATGGACAAAGGACACTTCAAGCATACTAGAGAAGTAGTCAGTGATCCCTTGGTTAGAGTTTCGATAACCATTTCTCCACTCATAGAGGATAACTCGAGACCCAACTTTTTAACACAATCAGCAGCAATAAAACAATGTGTAGCACCAATATCAATAATAGTAATTAAAGGAGTACTATTAACGAAGTAAATACCTTTAATCAAACGATCTCCACTAGATGTCTAAGTTCCAGCTAAAGCAAAAACTTTCCCACCATTCAGAGATTTCTTCGGTTTCTGGCACTGAATACTGATGTGTCCTTCCTCACCACAATTGAAACATATCACTTCCTTGTGTCTATAGTCAGCTACCTCATGCCTAGCCTTACCACAATGAAAACACCTTTTCACTTATCCAGTACATGCTTTACTTTGGTGACATGGCTTCCCACATCTGTAACACACAATGTCAGCAGGAGCACCTCCCTCACTGGTTCTTCTACCATCAGTAACCCTCGGTCTTCCTTTGTCATTTGGAGCATCGTAAGGCTTCCCCACAATTCTGTTGTTTCCTACCTCTTTTCTCAGTTATAACTTTGTAGTGAGACTTATTGTCCTCCTCATAAATTCTGCAGCAATTCACCAAATCCAAAAATTTACGGATTCAATGATACCCAATTGCTTTCTTGATCTCAAAATGTAAGTTATTCTCAAACTTGACGCACTTAGAAAATTCAGTTGTCTCCTCCGTGTAGTGAGGATAAAAGTTTACCAACTCCATGAATTTGGCAGCATACTCAGTTACCGTTAAATCCCCTTGTTTTAGTTCCAGATATTCAATCTCCTTCTTCCCACAGACATCCTCTGGGTAATACTTCACCAGGAATTCCCTACTAAACAAAGCCCAAGTAATAACCTCATTTGTGCCTTCCAGTCTCTGGCGAGTAGCAACCCATTAGTCATCAGCCTCTCTTGCTAGCATATGCGTACCAAAATGTACTTTCTGTACATCAAAATAGTCCATGACTCGAAAGATCCTTTCAATGTCCTTGAGCCACTCCTGCTCTCCTTCGGGATCATGCTTCCCTTTGAATGTAGGTGGATGGTTCCTTTGGAAATTCCTAAAGCATGAGTCTCATCGTTCCCATCAGCATTAGGCTGATTTTGCATTGCCTGAGCCAAATCCTGTAACGCATTAGGAAGTGCACCATTGCCTCTTCCAGCCATTACTCTACTTCACATCACAACACCAAACAATGGTTAGATAGAAAAAAATTGACAATATTCCACTGTCACACTACACTAATGACTCAACAACCTGGCCAGAAGGACCGACCTGCTCTGATACAAATTGTAACACCCTGCTTTCCCACAATAGCAATTAAATTAACATATATCAGATTACATAAGCAGGGTGTCACATACTTCAAATATTCATAAAGTTTAAAGTTACTTTATTACTTCTTTTATTCGAACATAATCAATCGGCAACGGAATAATAAAATTAGTTCAATTCTATGTCATTACAACTTCAACAACAAATAAAACTCCATAAATGTGTGGTACAACATAAGTCAAATGAAAGATACGTGACAAATGAAATAAAGTAAAACATAACAAATATTCTCAATTCCCGTGTTACGTATCAGAGCGGCTCCTAGGACTCGATCAGGTAACACTAACTCCAAGCACTACTCGAGTACCTGATTATCTATACTCTCAGGGGAGAAAAGACACAACAACACAAAAGGGGTGATAATTTTATCCAATAAATATATGGTGAATATCACATGCTAAGCAGTAGTAATCACACAATCCACACATCACACAGTACTTCGCAACATAACACATCGCTCACGTAATGCAACATCAACTCGAATCAATGCAATGCAATGAGACTGACATCAACTCAATGCATGTGGTACCATCAGGACATAAACCCTCATCTCATATTCCAATTTGAGCAATAACAGGGCATAAGCCCTCATCACAACTCCATTACAAGCCAACAATAGGGCATAAGCCCTAATCACTATGTAACACACGACATCATATGCAATAACATAATTATACAACCACAAGGAATAAGCCTTCAACATAGTGCTAATTTAGGCCATCGACATCATTATCATCATAGTCATCAACATCACCTTATAACAACATCGTAAGCAAAACAACATCGCAATAAACAACTCATCATTTCAGTGTAACAAGGGGAAACTATTCCTATCCTAACTTAGGTACTAGGAATATAATCCTTATCATTAATTTTCCTTCTTTAAATTAAGTTTCATAGCATTATGTAACTACTATTTCAAACGATATACCAATCGGGTTCCTAAAACTAAAGTTATGGTCGATTCAAGGAAGTCAAAAATAACCATCAATTACTGTCATCCCTCACCTGACGAAGCCCTACGTTGCCCGGAGACACTGCCTTTGCGTCAATCTTCGCTCGGAGATTCTAGGTGCGACACACTCCAGTAGCTTGTCCAAAAATCTGCCTCCTCTTCGTGTCCACCTTCGCCCGACGAAGCACCATCGCCCGACGACACTACCTTTATCGCCTGACGATTCTCTGCGAACAGGGTTTTCCTATTTGCAATTTTGCACTGTATCAGACTGATTTCCTACAATTTTGTTATATTATAGGTCCTAATATGCTGTCTAAACACATGGTTTTATCACCTATCAATCCATCATAAGGCACCACTATCCATACATCAATTATGGGTCATATTCCACCATCAAATCCTCTAATCCTAATTTCCATTACTAATAGGTTTTAGATTTGGGTTTTGTGGTACCATCATCATAGAAACAAAATCATCAACAACAATCACAATTATAACATCACAAATTCATGTAGTATCACATACATCAACATCAATCAAATCAAACAAAAGCAGATCATACATCAATCATTCAAAAACAACCTAAGAGGGAAATGAATCCTCACTACCCTCTCATGTAAAATCACCAATTATAAAATTCATTCACCCCCTTACCTTAATTTACAGCTTTGATGCTTCAACAATGGAGAATTTCCTTTGCCCTAGTTCTCTCTTCTCTTCTCTTCTCTTCTCTTCTTTGTTTCTACGTGACAATAGTTTTTCTCCCAAAATGGTTTAACCCTCTTCTATTGTATTTTATTATTATTATTATTAACAATCCACTAATAATAATAATAATAATAATAATAATAATAATAATATTAATAATAATATTAATAACAATATTAAAAATCTTAATAATAACTATAATATTAATAATAATAGTACTATCCCTCAAAACAAAGTTTCACCACAAAATGGCAAAGCAAATTCAAAATCAACAAACAATGACTAAGTATTTAAATAGAATGTTATAGATAGCTCCTAGGGGGTGCAACGATTTCGACTTAATACACTTTACTTCTTTGATCACGCTTTTAAAATAAAGGGTCAACTTACACCATTTGGACAAAAATTGCAATCTTAATTCATATTAGAAGATAATAAAATGATTTAAAATCCAAATGTATTTTCTAAAATACTTAGTTTAAGTTCCATTTGGACCCCCATTGGTTTGGGGTGGGTTCTCGGTCCAGGTTTCTAATGATGCATTCTGCCATTGGATTATTCTAGGTCAATGTCATGTGGATAGTTATCTAACACACCATGTTTCAGATTGGGTGGAGGCTGAATTACCTTTCCTAAACAACTTTTATGGTTGTCTTAGCTTATCATAATGTTGGACATGAGACTCCAGACACAATAGGGGGTGAATTGTGTGGGATGGAAAATCTCTTTTCAAAATAAAATCTTATAAAAAAACTAAGTTTAAAAGTATTTGTGAGAAAAGTAGAGTAAAAGACAACGAAAATAAGAAAGTAGAACTTCAACAAAAATAAATGTATGGAAAGTAAAAATTTAATGCATGAGAGAAAGGCACAATAATTAAAGAGATTCGTTCTAATGTAGTGACATATTTTCCTCCCCAAGAATTCATTATTGAGAGTTTCTAATATGATGTGATATTTTGAAAAGCTTTGTCCAAGAACCTCCTTATATAAGGATTGAAGTTTTTCAATGGCTGTCTTCCAAACCAACATGGATTTTTAAGTATGGAGACCTCCACAACCAGCTGAGAACTTTTTAACAATAGTCTAAGTTCACGAATCGACTAAGAGCTTTTTACTGCTGGCTAAGCTCATGAATGGACTAAGAGTTTTAATAACAAAGACATACCCGATCAAAGATATGTTTTAATTGGACTACCTCAACAACCAAATAAGAGCTTTTCACATGATTTATCTCACAACCAAAACAAATCATTTTCCTAGTGAGATATTACAATTATGCACTTACACCAGACCAGAGTACCTTGGAGATATAAAGATTGCACTCTCATAAAAACTAAGGCAAATGTGAGAAAATAAAATAGAGAGAGGAAACTGAGAGAAAAATATCTCAAATACTTTTTCTGATGTGTGAGAAACGAGAAAGAAGCTCTCTATTTATAGGACAAAAGATGGATCAAATATGGAAACAATCCATGGGATTTTCAATGCTTATAGTCGATTATCCCAAGTGCGCAATTGATTATTACACCCTAAAATGGAATGTTTTGATCTCTAGTTGTTCTCGATCATTAAGAGACTGATCAAATCAGTTTTAGGTGTTAAAATTGAAATAATCGACAATTCTTTATGTATAATCGATTATCCTTTTGTTAAACATGCTCATAGTTGATCAGACCAGTCTCGTTCAATTGGTTTAGGTTTTGAAACATTTTTAGGTGATTTTCATAAAATAATATAGGCTTTTCAAGGGGTTGAATGTGTATGTGTGTGTGCGTGTATGTGTGCGTGTGTGTGTGATTTACCTTATTAAAGTCGAAATTTAGTCTTATACCTTTACAAACACTAATCACTTAACACAGATAGAAGAGCATTCACACTTCCTCTCTTTCACAACTTTGGAGCTTCTGGTTCCTTTCCATATTATCTTTTACTTTAGCACTTATCTGGAACCTTGAGTCTTCATATGATGTGGCTTGATATGATTCTTCATGATAACCTTCATCATCAGACAAACTGTTTGATTAGAGATCTCCGCTGACTTCACTGAATGTCGCTTGACATAAATAAATTAATCTTGAAGCACAATAATCTTGACCACCAAAACTTGATTAACATAAATTGATCAACATGGTTTGATCACCACAACTTGATCATTAGCACATTTACGTGATCATTTTATTGGGTGATCTTTAGACACTTCATCTGCAACACAACTTGATCATCTCATCAGATGAAACTTTTGATCTTTAAGCACAATCACTAAAGCACCATATCAAGTACCATCACTTGATCAACATATTAAGCACCATCACTTTATCAACATATCAAACACCATCACTAGATAAACATATCAAGCACCATCACTTGATCAACATATCAAACACCAACATTTTATCAAAATAAATAATATCATATGAACCTTGAAAAACAAGATTCATGAAGACTTCTCTTACGAGAATTCTCAACATAAAAAACAAGATTCACGAAGGCTTCATACATACAATAACATAGATCCATACTCTCTCCATTTTTGATGATGAAAACACATTTCTTGCCCATGTTGCCTCTAATGCGTCCATGTTTTAAAGTAGCATGCCCATGTTGAAGTAATCATTATGCAATGTGCCCGCATTGAAAGGCACTACGTCCGTGTTGCAGCTTTTCATTGACATGTTTTCTGACTGCTTTATAAGGAGAAGAAATAGGAAAAATAAGTGGTTCGACTACCAATACCTGAAAGTGATGCTTTAAAGCGATTTTGGAGCTTTTGGAGGCTATTGAAGAGCTTATTCTTCATGTTCTTCAAACCTATACTATTGGTATTAATAAATTTTAACATGAGTAGCTAGATTCCTCTTATGTTAGGTTTCATTTTTATGATGAACCAATTTTTACTTGATTGGGAGATATGATCAGATGATGTTAATGTAACTGCTTTGAATCTTTATTGTTATTCAGCTAATGATTATGCGCATTGCCTTTTGTTTGTTACGATATTCAAATTTATCTTGATAATAGTGACTATTGGCCCTAGGGATGTCTATCTAACATGATTTAAATGTTAAATTCTCTAATTTAATAGGGATATTATGATTAGGAATTGTTACTTAGGGATTAATGATTTATGTTGCCTAGCCTGGCGTTACAATTTTCCTGAGGGATCATGGAGTAGGCGTTTAGGATAGTGAGATACACACCAATGGATTGGGTGTAGGGGTAGTGTTAATTTGTTGTGTAACTATGTAATCATTGCATGTCTATTAATATGTGTTTCATCAATCTAGTAGAAATAGGGGATTCTGATAATAAAACTTTATCACTTTTCTCGTTGTTGTAAAACTCTTTTCGTGCATTTTCAATCAAAATAACTTGAAAACCCCATGTTTACTGTTTTTAATTTACATCACAAAAAGTACCTTGTTCTAAGTTCGCAATCCATGTGGAGACAAGTTTATTTAATTACTTTGATAACAACACTAGTACACTTGCTAGTAAATTTTCCCTCATGTTTTTGGCGTTGTTGTCGGAAATTGTTGATATTTTCAACAAGGCATAATGTGCACTTGTTTTATTTTATTTTTGCTTAATTTTAATTATGTTATTTTAATTTGAATTTTTACACTGTTCTGCATTGAACAATGCTACTGAGGTATTATTTTTTGTGTTTATGCGCGAGGTTTGGATTTGACGCTTCTGTCGTTGGACTCCAAGATCAAGAGAACTACAAGAGAAATCCGTAAAGAAAAGATCAAGGAGATTTAGCTGAACAATAATAAAGAGATGAAGCTGAAATGGCAAATCCACCATGTTAGATGTTTGGGGATTATTGTAGGTGTACTGATGTTGATCAAATTTAATGAGGATTCTAATCGGAGAACCTAGTAACTTTTGATATCAAGAATTATGTTTTACAGGTCCTGATAGATAATCCTTTCAATAATCAGGTCATTCGTGATACTTGGGAATACCTTGCCAAGTTTTACGAAACATGTTCTATGTGTAAACCATTAGGGGATGATATAACTGACGACCAAATTAAGCTACGCTTGTTTAAATTTTGATTGATTGGTCGAGCAAAAGACTGGTTGCAGTGTATTCCCAATTTTATGATACAAACAAGGAAATAGTTAAAAGATAAGTTCTTGGAACAATATTATTCAAACACGTGGTTTGCCAAAAGAAAAGATGTAATCGCTAATTTCAGCCAGGAAGATAGTGAGACTTTGTCATATGCGTAGGAGATGTTTGAGTTGTTACTCCGAAAGTGCATGAGCATAACCTAAGTTTAATAGATCAATTATCACACTTTACAAGAGGATTGTCAAGATCTATCTGAATGCTCATTAATGCTTCTACTGGAGATGCATTGAGAAAGAAGATCGACGGTGAGGTTAAGACACTAATTGAAAATATGTATCGAAACGAGTATAACTCAAGTGAGAGAGTTATGAAAGGGAAATGTGTGTTAGCTGTTGACACACAAATTATATTGCTAGCTTAAATGGAAGCTCTCACCAAACAATTGGTTGCCTCTCAGTTGACTCAAGCTAATGTGAACCAGATACAAACTCTGAAATGTGATTTATGTGGAGGTGAACATGCAAATGGTAATTGTATTCCAAATGTAGAGAGTGTGGATGTTCGGTATGCAAACTTCCAAAGAAACAAACTGTACTCTAATACATATAACCCAAGTTAGAAAGATCATCCAAATTTCAAGTGGAGCAACAATAGTCAAACTTGAATCCTACTCGAGGTGCACCTTAAGAATCTCAAGCACCTCAGCGGAAACTGTCAGTTTTCGAGGAAACTCTGAAACGGTTCATACTTTTCACCCAAGAGAGTTTTCTAAAGGTAAGTAAAACGCAAAAATAGATGGTGCAAAGTCAACTAACAAAAAATAAGAACGCATAAGCCTCCATAAAAAAAATTTAGAGAAATAAATTGAGCAATTATCTAAGCAAATAGTAGCTCGAGCTAATGTTGTAGGGGGATTTAATGGTAACAATGTTGATAACCAAAAGAATTGAAATTGTAGTGTTATTGAGTTGCCAACTAGAGTGGTAGATACAACAACACGAGCTAGTGATGATAACAAATAGAGTTAAAAGAAAGTGGTGATAGATTTTATTTTTGTAAATCATAAAGGAGAGGGATAAAAATGTGAGAAGGAGAGTAATGTTGAGGTTAAGGGTTGGGCTCTTGACCAGTTTATAGATAAAAACTCACCATGGAGGCAGACCAAGAAATAGATTTTCAATGAGCCAAATCTTGAACTTCCTAACTATATCAAAGCACCATACCCTTTCATGAAAGAAAAGCCAAAGAAGAAGGATGAAAAAAAAAAGAACATTTCAAAAAGTTTAAGGATACATTACAAAAATTCAAGTCAACATCCACTTTTGTGAAGCCATGGGCCAAATGATGGTGTATGCTAAGTTTATGAAAGATCTCATTTCTAGAAAATGACAGTTGAGGGCTGATGAGAATGTTGTGTTGGATGAAGAGTGTAGTGCTATCATTCAATGGAATCTTCAACAAACTTACCAATCTTGGTAGGTTCACCATTATGTTCTCTATTGTACCTGTAAAAGTTGATCAAGATTTATGTGATTTGGAAGCGAGCATTAATCCAATGTTGCTTTCAATGATGAGAAGGTTGGGTTGTGGAGAGCCAAAGTCTACCCATGTGACTCTCACCTTACTTGATAGGTCTATTACATGCTGTTGTACCCCAAAATTTTCCCTCCCATTTCTTCAATATTTTCTCATCACAAGATTCTTGGAACTGAAGATCAAGTTAGGGTTTGCTCTGCTCAAGACACTTCCTTGCACTGTTGACCTAAATTAGGGTTTGACTTTGCACAGGGATATTTTCACCCACAATTCCCAAAGTGACTTTCATACTTCATGTGGGACTCACAAGTTTATCAATACCAAGTTTCAAGCCTTGATTCAATTTTTTGCCCAGGCAATTGGACAGTTGACCTAGAAATCAACTGTATTGGGGAAAAAGTCAATTGTGGCCAATTGACAGTCAAACCTCATGATTTTTGACCCAAAACAACATAATTAACTCATATATTTCATTTGATCAAGTTTGGATCACAATTCCACAAGAAATTTGGTCAGATCACCAAAAGGGCAAAATGGTCATTTTTAGGGTTTTGACTGTACAAAGGCAATTTTTGATTGTTTGACCTAATCAATGGCAAATCAAGCTCAACCATGGACACAAGGACTCAATGACATTGTCTTGACGCATTCAACAAGTTCAGAAGATCTCAATTGCATAGGATTGACAGATGAATTTTTCAGTCAACTGATTAAAATTTGACTGTACACTGAAAAGTCAAACTTTGACTTTTTGGTCAAAACCAAGTGCCAAGATTTATTTTTCATCAAGACATGTCAAATTATGAAACTTGTTCATCAAGAAACCCAAAATTGCAAATTAGGGTTTAAAATGGAAAATTTTCATAACTTAGAAATTTTCTAAGTTATGAAATTTTCTTATTTTTTTCTAACTTTGTCCCACTTTTTCACCAAGATGCAAATGGATTAAAACAAAACTTGCAACATGAAAGTTGTAGTACATCACAAAGTCTACAACTTTGATTCACAAAGTTTTCTAAAAAGAAGCTTGTATCTCAAGTTATGATTTTTGGAACAAGGGTACCTAAAACTTTTAACTTAGAGAAAATTTGCCCTAATCTAGGCAGGATTTTGACCCATGTTCTTGGTCATTTTTCACATAGTTCCTGTAACACCCCGTTTTCAATTAATTGATTTATTTAAATTTGGGAATTTATTTTATTAGAATTAATAAAATAAAAAGAATTATTTATTTTGGAGTATTTGAGGAAAATAAAAGAAATAAGGAATATTAGGATTTTTATGTTATTGGGCTTAGATGTTGTTAGTAAAGAGTGGGGGTGCAGAGAAATAAAGTTATGTTTGGGACTTAGGCCATTTTCTCATTTTTGGTTTTCACGTAAGAACAGAAGTTGGAATTTGGGAAAATAGAGCTCTGAAGAACGGAGAACGAAGAACATCGCTCAAGAACTCAAAGCTGCTAATTGATAAGGTAAGGGGGGTTTATACTCGATTTATATTTGTTTATGGGTTTATGTACGGTTGATTCGGGTAATCGTAGGAAATCCCAATTGTTAGATGTTTCTAGGGATCGATAACCTTAGGATTGAACTTTGTTAGAAAAGGTTTAAGTTCCCGATTTTATGAATCAATTAGAGACTTTAGGTTCCTATGATGGATTGGATGTCTTTGTACTATATTGCACCGCCGTAGAGAGGTATTTTCGTGCAAAAAAATGGGTATATGAGCTGCTGCAAAAACAGAAAAATTGGGTTCGCACTCATCAACACGGGCGCGTTGATTTACGCGGGCACCCGTGTTGATTCACTGTAATGCTGATGAAAATGTGTTTTCTGGCCATAATTCAACACGGGCGTGTTGATTAACACGGGCGCCCGTGTTGATTCACTGTGTTGGCATAAAAATGGGTTTTCTGGGCACAATTCAACACGGGCCGTGTTGATTTACACGGGCGCCCGTGTTGATCCCCTGTTTTGTCAAAAAAACGTGTTTTCTGGACACATTTCCACACAGGCAGTGTTGTTTTACACGGGCACCCGTGTTAAACCTCCTGTGTTGGTTTTTAAACTCTGTTTTTCGTGCATGTTGTTAAGTACGGATTGATCCGGTTTTGATGTGCAGTGTTTGACATGTTTTGAATATGTGTTTATTGAATTCCTAGTGTTGATTGATGTGTGTATCGAATAACGATTGTATGTTATGATACCAACACTATGTGGATCTTATTGTCATGCTTTTAGATGACGTTATCAAGCATGAATTATGATATAACTTGATATGATTGATGTTTGATAGTATGTTGAGTGGTTACATGCTATTCCTATCATGTTATGTTTGATATTGTTGATGTGCATGATATGTTGATTGATGTTCATAGTATGCTGAGTGTTACATACTTACATATCATGTTGCATTTGTTAATTCCCATTGTGTGGAATTAAGATGGTGGCCAATATACGTGTCCGCGATATAATGGAACGTTGAGGTGGTAGCCGTGTCCGCGATATAATGGAACGGTGAGTTATCCGTGACCCGCGATTTAATGGGGCGGTGAAGTGGTACCACATGCATGGGTGTGTTGCATTACTCGAATATAACATGAATGGATGATTTTTCCAGTGTTATATTTGATTGTTTGTATGCACGTATGATTTGATAAATGGTTGATGATGTTTGATGAATATTTGCAAATATGAAAGGCAATATGTCATGGATATATGAATTGTAAAGGTTTTGTAAACTATGAAATATGCTAATTAGTGGGTGATGCTTATGATTTCGTGAATTGATTGTTATGAATGTATAACCAAATGTATATTTGAGAAGCTCACCCTTACTGTTGAATATTTTAGATTGAGGAGCTTCGCTCAGGTGCTTGGCGAAGGCTTATCGTGTCTAGTTTAGTTTCGTTTTAGTATGTCCGGGTCATGCTCTGATAGTTGTAACTCCGGGAACGTTTGGTTGTCGAGCTGCTTTAGTCAGACTCGTTTATTTTCTTTTAATTGTTATAATATGACGTTGACTTTTCCAGGTGTTAATCCCTGATGATTTTGGAAAATATTATAACATTTGATTTTATTAAATAAATTATTCCGCTGTGTAGACATGTATGAGTTACCACTAAAATTATGCATGACAGGAATTTATTTTATTAAAAGAGAATTGTAGCATTCCTCGATTATTACATGTACTCTGAGTTTATAATTTTTAATATTTGCGAAAATTATATGCGGGGTTTTAGAGGGTGTTACAATAGTGGTATCAGAGCATAGTCGGTCGTTGTGACCAGAGTCTTGAGTCAGTCATTCCTTTTCGTATGCGACTAGTGCAAGGTAACACTGTCGATACTGTATTCTGATGTGGAGTATGTTTTAATTCTCAGGAATATGGCTGGAAGAGGTAATGGACGAAATGATGCTGCACTAGCTGAGGCTTTGGGGATGTTAGCTGGTGTACTTGCTGGAAACCCAACTGGAGGCGTGATTGGTGCTGATAGGCAATTGGGAAATTTCCAGAGGAACAATCCTCCGTTGTTCAAAGGTACACATGACCCCGAAGGTGCTCAGAAGTGGCTGAAGGAAATCGAAAGGATTTTCCGTGTGATCGATTGTGCTGAAGATCTGAAAGTCAGATATGGTACGCATATGTTGGCAGAAGAGGCCGACGACTGGTGGGTTGCCACAAGGACTGAAATGGTTCAGGATGGAGAGGCACTGACTTGGGCTAACTTCAGAAGGGCTTTTCTGAGGAGGTACTTTCCTGAAGATGTTCGGGGAAGAAAGGAAATTGAATTTTTGGAGCTTAAGCAGGGCAATCTGACTGTTAGTGAGTATGCTACTAAGTTCACTGAGCTGGCAAAGTATTATGCACACTACAACAATGATGAGGCTGGAGAATTCTCTAAATGTATCAAATTTGAGAATGGTCTCCGAGATGAGATTAAGCAGGGAATCAGGTACCAGCGTATTCGTAGATTTTCTGATCTGGTGGATTGTAGCAGAATCTTGGAAGAAGATATTACCAAGAATCGGTCGTCTCACTCTCGTGGGGCTGTTGATAAAAGAGGGAAGCAACATATGGACCGTGGCAAGCCATATGGTAGAGATAACCAGAGATCAGGCGGTTGGAAAAGGCCTAGTGGGGGAGATTCTAAGGCTCCTATCAGATGCTACAGGTGTGGTGAGTCTGGTCATCACATTCGAGATTGCAAGAGTGATGAGAAGAAGTGCTATAAATGTGGAAAGGCTGGTCATTTGTCTATTGATTGCAAAGGGAAGTCTGTTACCTGTTACAATTGTGGCGAAGAAGGTCACATTCGTCCGCAGTGTCCTAAGCCTAGGAAGGATCAGTCAGGTGGAAAAGTGTTTGCTTTGTCTGGATCTGAGACTACCCCAGAGGATCGATTGATTAAAGGTACGTGTTTTATTCATGGCACACCTTTAGTTGCAATTATTGATACTGGTGCAACCCATTCTTTCATTTCTTTGGATTGTGCTGAGAGGTTGAAACTGGACATATCTGGTATGCGAGGTAGCATGGTTGTTGATACTCCTGCATCGGGTTCAGTGACAACTTCACTCGTATGTAGGAATTGTCCTATTGAGATTTTTGGTAGAGGTTTCGGTATGGATTTAGTGTGCCTACCGCTTGAACAAATTGATATTATCCTTGGGATGAACTGGTTGGAATTTAACCGGGTTCATCTGAACTGCTTTGCTAAGACGGTGATTTTCCCAGAAGCAGTTGGTGTCGAGAATTTGACTACGACTGCTAGGCAGGTGCAAGAAGCAATGGAAGATGGTGCTAATGTGTTTATGTTACTTGCTTCGTTAGATGCAACAGGAAAGGTCAGGAGTAGTGAATTGCCAGTGGTGTGTGATTTTCCAGAAGTCTTTCCTGATGATGTTGGCGAGTTACCTCCTGAGAGAGAAGTGGAATTTTCTATAGATTTAATTCCTGGTACGAGACCGGTGTCGATGGCGCCATATCGTATGTCTGCGTCTGAATTGGCTGAATTGAAGAGTCAGTTGGAAGATTTACTGGAGAAGAAGTTTATTCGTCCGAGTGTTTCGCCTTGGGGTGCTCCGGTATTGTTGGTTAAGAAGAAAGAAGGTTCTATGAGACTGTGTGTTGATTACAGGCAATTGAACAAGGTAACCATTAAGAATCGGTACCCGTTACCGAGGATTGATGATTTAATGGATCAGTTAATTGGAGCCAGTGTATTCAGTAAGATTGATTTGAGATCTAGATATCATCAGATTCGTGTGAAAGCAGAAGATATTCAAAAGACTGCTTTTCGAACGAGGTATGGGCATTATGAATATTCTGTTATGCCGTTCGGAGTTACTAATGCACCTGGTGTTTTCATGGAATATATGAATAGGATTTTTCACCCATATCTGGATAAGTTTGTTGTGGTTTTTATTGATGACATTCTGATTTATTCCGAGAATGACGAAGAACATGCGGAACATCTCAGAATTGTGTTAGAGTTGTTGAAAGATAAGAAGTTGTATGCAAAGTTGTCCAAATGTGAGTTCTGGCTGAATGAAGTTAGTTTTCTTGGACATGTGATTTCTAAGAATGGTATTGCAGTGGATCCTACGAAAGTAGAAGCGGTATCTCGGTGGGAAGCGCCGAAGACTGTTTCGGAAATCAGAAGTTTTCTTGGTCTTGCAGGTTATTACAGAAAGTTTATCGAAGGATTCTCAAAGTTAGCATTGCCGTTGACGAAGTTGACTCGTAAAGGACAAACGTTTATTTGGGATTCTGATTGTGAGAAAGGTTTCCAAGAATTGAAGCGGAGATTGACAAGTGCTCCTATTCTGATTTTGCCGAATCCGGTGGAATCTTTTGTGGTCTATTGTGATGCATCTCTGTTGGGTTTAAGTGGTGTTTTAATGCAGAATCAGCAGGTAGTTGCGTATGCTTCGAGACAGTTGAAGGTTCATGAAAGGAACTATCCTACTCATGACTTAGAGTTGGCAGCAGTTGTGTTTGTCTTGAAATTGTGGAGACATTATCTGTATGGTTCGAGGTTTGAAGTGTATAGTGATCATAAGAGTTTGAAGTATCTTTTCGATCAGAAAGAGCTCAATATGAGGCAAAGAAGGTGGTTAGAATTCCTCAAAGATTATGATTTTGGTTTGAATTACCATCCTGGTAAGGCAAATGTAGTTGCAGATGCTTTGAGCAGGAAGTCCTTGCATATGTCTATGATGATGGTTCATGAATTGGATTTAATTGAGCAATTCCGAGATTTGAGTTTGGTTTGTGAAAGTACTCCGAAGTGTGTTCGTTTGGGTATGTTGAAACTTACTAGTGGTATTCTAGAAGAGATCAGGATTGGGCAGAAGTCCGATGTTAATTTAGTTGATAAATTGACATTGATCAACCAAGGTCAAGGTGGTGAGTTTAGGATTGATGAAAATGATGTTATGAGATTTGGCGATAGAGTTTGTGTTCCTGATGTCGCAGAAATCAAGAAAAGTATATTAGAGGAAGGACATCGCAGTGGGATGAGCATTCATCCGGGTGCCACGAAAATGTATCATAATTTGAAGAAATTGTTTTGGTGGCCGAGAATGAAAAAGGAAATAGCTGAATTTGTGTATGCATGTTTAATCTGTCAGAAATCGAAGATTGAGCATCAAAAGCCGTCTGGGTTTATGCAACCGATGTTTATTCCAGAATGGAAGTGGGATAGTATTTCTATGGATTTCGTATCTGGGTTGCCAAGGACTCCTATGAATTGTGAAGCGATATGGGTCGTTGTGGATAGGTTGACTAAGTCTGCTCATTTTATACCGGTGCGAATGGATTACTCGATGGAGAGATTGGCACAGTTGTATATTGAGAAAATAGTGAGTTTGCATGGAGTTCCTTCTAGTATTGTGTCAGATAGAGATCCGAGGTTCACTTCGAAATTTTTGGAAGGATTGCAGAAGGCTTTGGGTACTAAGTTGAGATTGAGTTCAGCTTACCATCCTCAGACTGATGGACAGACGGAGAGGACGATTCAATCGTTGGAAGATTTATTGCGTGCTTGTGTTTTAGAGAAAGGTGGAGCTTGGGATAGCTATTTGCCATTGATTGAGTTTACTTATAACAATAGTTACCATTCGAGTATTGGTATGGCTCCGTTTGAGGCATTGTATGGTAGGCGGTGTAGGACGCCTTTGTGTTGGTATGAATCTGGAGAGAGTTCGGTAATTGGGCCAGAGATTGTTCAGCAGACTACCGAAAAGATCAAATTGATTCAAGAGAAGATGAGAGCTTCTCAGAGTCGTCAGAAAAGTTATCATGATAAGAGGAGAAAGAATTTAGAATTCAGTGCTGGAGATCATGTGTTTATGAGAGTTACTCCGATGACGGGTATTGGTCGGGCGTTGAAGTCTAAGAAGTTGACTCCGCGTTTTATTGGTCCGTTTCAGATTACGGAAAGAGTTGGAGAAGTTGCTTATCGCATTGCTTTACCTCCGAGACTTGCGAATTTGCACGATGTTTTTCATGTTTCTCAGTTGAGGAGATACATTCCAGACCCATCTCATGTAATCCAAATAGATGATGTACAGGTAAGAGATAACCTGACAGTAGAAGCATTGCCTATGAGGATAGAAGATCGGGAAGTGAAACAGTTAAGAGGTAAAGAGATAGCATTAGTGAAGGTTGCTTGGGGAGGTCCAGCAGATGGAAATATCACTTGGGAGTTGGAGAGCCAGATGAAAGAGGCTTACCCGGAGCTGTTCGTCTAAGGTATGTTTTCGAGGACGAAAACTCTTTTAGTGGGGGAGAGTTGTAACACCCCGTTTTCAATTAATTGATTTATTTAAATTTGGGAATTTATTTTATTAGAATTAATAAAATAAAAAGAATTATTTATTTTGGAGTATTTGAGGAAAATAAAAGAAATAAGGAATATTAGGATTTTTATGTTATTGGGCTTAGATGTTGTTAGTAAAGAGTGGGGGTGCAGAGAAATAAAGTTATGTTTGGGACTTAGGCCATTTTCTCATTTTTGGTTTTCACGTAAGAACAGAAGTTGGAATTTGGGAAAATAGAGCTCTGAAGAACGGAGAACGAAGAACATCGCTCAAGAACTCAAAGCTGCTAATTGATAAGGTAAGGGGGGTTTATACTCGATTTATATTTGTTTATGGGTTTATGTACGGTTGATTCGGGTAATCGTAGGAAATCCCAATTGTTAGATGTTTCTAGGGATCGATAACCTTAGGATTGAACTTTGTTAGAAAAGGTTTAAGTTCCCGATTTTATGAATCAATTAGAGACTTTAGGTTCCTATGATGGATTGGATGTCTTTGTACTATATTGCACCGCCGTAGAGAGGTATTTTCGTGCAAAAAAATGGGTATATGAGCTGCTGCAAAAACAGAAAAATTGGGTTCGCACTCATCAACACGGGCGCGTTGATTTACGCGGGCACCCGTGTTGATTCACTGTAATGCTGATGAAAATGTGTTTTCTGGCCATAATTCAACACGGGCGTGTTGATTAACACGGGCGCCCGTGTTGATTCACTGTGTTGGCATAAAAATGGGTTTTCTGGGCACAATTCAACACGGGCCGTGTTGATTTACACGGGCGCCCGTGTTGATCCCCTGTTTTGTCAAAAAAACGTGTTTTCTGGACACATTTCCACACGGGCAGTGTTGTTTTACACGGGCACCCGTGTTAAACCTCCTGTGTTGGTTTTTAAACTATGTTTTCCGTGCATGTTGTTAAGTACGGATTGATCCGGTTTTGATGTGCAGTGTTTGACATGTTTTGAATATGTGTTTATTGAATTCCTAGTGTTGATTGATGTGTGTATCGAATAACGATTGTATGTTATGATACCAACACTATGTGGATCTTATTGTCATGCTTTTAGATGACGTTATCAAGCATGAATTATGATATAACTTGATATGATTGATGTTTGATAGTATGCTGAGTGGTTACATGCTATTCCTATCATGTTATGTTTGATATTGTTGATGTGCATGATATGTTGATTGATGTTCATAGTATGCTGAGTGTTACATACTTACATATCATGTTGCATTTGTTAATTCCCATTGTGTGGAATTAACATGGTGGCCAATATACGTGTCCGCGATATAATGGAACGTTGAGGTGGTAGCCGTGTCCGCGATATAATGGAACGGTGAGTTATCCGTGACCCGCGATTTAATGGGGCGGTGAAGTGGTACCACATGCATGGGTGTGTTGCATTACTCGAATATAACATGAATGGATGATTTTTCCAGTGTTATATTTGATTGTTTGTATGCACGTATGATTTGATAAATGGTTGATGATGTTTGATGAATATTTGCAAATATGAAAGGCAATATGTCATGGATATATGAATTGTAAAGGTTTTGTAAACTATGAAATATGCTAATTAGTGGGTGATGCTTATGATTTCGTGAATTGATTGTTATGAATGTATAACCAAATGTATATTTGAGAAGCTCACCCTTACTGTTGAATATTTTAGATTGAGGAGCTTCGCTCAGGTGCTTGGCGAAGGCTTATCGTGTCTAGTTTAGTTTCGTTTTAGTATGTCCGGGTCATGCTCTGATAGTTGTAACTCCGGGAACGTTTGGTTGTCGAGCTGCTTTAGTCAGACTCGTTTATTTTCTTTTAATTGTTATAATATGACGTTGACTTTTCCAGGTGTTAATCCCTGATGATTTTGGAAAATATTATAACATTTGATTTTATTAAATAAATTATTCCGCTGTGTAGACATGTATGAGTTACCACTAAAATTATGCATGACAGGAATTTATTTTATTAAAAGAGAATTGTAGCATTCCTCGATTATTACATGTACTCTGAGTTTATAATTTTTAATATTTGCGAAAATTATATGCGGGGTTTTAGAGGGTGTTACAGTTCCACTTGGGATTTCAAGTTGCATTTCAAATATGGATTATAGTACATGTTCCAAGATTTCCAAGTTGTCCAAGAACTCCTCAAACACCCTTGTGGTTAGAGAGAATCGAATGCTTGAAGTTGGCAAAACCTCACTTTTGTCCATGGCCAATACATGTTCATACCAATTTGCAATTCTAATCTAGCTAGCTTGGTTCACCATTACAGGCCTCAAAACCAATTTGTACTCCTTAATTTAATGCATATCCATTGAGTTAAGGTATTGCCTTGGTCATTAGGGCATTATACACTAGTTTAAGCCTTAAAAGGAAAAAGCAACAATGCCATTTTTGCCTAAACTTCACTTTATGTCAAAACAAAATCCTTGAGGCATGGGGCCAGATCATTAAGGCAAGATCAAGTCCACTAATTCCAGTAACCAAGAGAAAAAGGTGCAGCATGATTTAGGGCTTGTGCAGGCCTGCATTGGGAGGAGACACACTCTTGCTTGAAAAAGAATAAAAGTGGCAAAACATATACAATCTCACACATCTGTTAAAACAAGCTTAGACAAACCTTGTAGACAAGTTCCATACCTCCCAACAAGCCTGAAACACGACCCTTTCATCACTCAAACCTCCTCATACTCAGAATCACTGATTTTCTGCAAAACAGGGCAAGTTCTGCATTTTGCAAGCCATAACCAAATTCCATCGTGCGTTTTGTCCAAAGATAGTTCAAACACCTCCCAATCAACTCACCTGAACTATCCCAGGCCCCCATTGCAAGTTGTAACACCTCTAACACACTTTTTCATTTTCATTTCAAAGCTCTGCAGGTTGAGTTCTACAGCACGATTCAAGTTGTTTCAAAGCAAGCCAAGCATTGGAGAAGCTTCCTTGGACCTCAGGCAAGCTCAAACACCATTGAAGGTTGTTGCATTGTCCAGCTCGAAGTCAACTGAAATAGGTATTTCATGGACTTCTATCTCCCTATTTAGGAATGGTTAGGCTTAGGTTTGCGAATGAAATATGTTGTACTCATATCCCTAAAGCCATACATATGCTTAGTTTTTATTTACATTAATCGTGCTAAGAGAATTTCACTCATGAACTTTTTGAAAAAACTAGGTTAGAAATTAGGGCCAGAGAAATTCTCTCTGGACTTTGAGAGTTAATCCAAGTTTTTTATATGGTTGAATTCGTTGTTTAATTCTCTACAATGTTCATGTTATGAATTTTGTCAAAAGATCAAAGAATCAGGAGTTACAGTTTTGTACATAGCACGCGCGTAGGATTTGTTCCAAGGAAGAAGAAGAAGTGATTCTGGGTTGGGCCTGGGACCTTTTGTTTTTGACACCTCTTTTGTTCAGTTTACACCCCCTGGTCCATTTATTTAAATATTTATCATTTTGACATTTTTATTTTTTATTCTGACTTTATATTTTTTTGTCTAAATATAAAAAATGCCAAAAATAATTTTCTATATTTTTTCATATTTATTTGATATTTATTTTATTTTACTAAGTATACATATGTAAATAAACTATTTTCTTTTTTTAATAATACTAAAAATATACTTATTTTCATTTATTATTTTTATTTACATTTTCTTGAAAATACCCATTTTTGTAAATAATTAATTTTTATCTTTGTATATTTAATATTTTCATTTTTATTTATATATATATATATATATATATATATATATATATATATATATATATATATATATATATATATATATATATATATATATATATATATATATATATATATATATATATATATATATATATATATATATATATATATATATATATATATATATATATATATATATATATATATATATATATATATATATATATATATATATATATATATATATATATATATATATATATATATATATATATACTTGTTATTAAATAATTAGGTTAAAAAATACAAAAATATCACATTTTCATTTTTATTAATATGTTGTACTAAAAAATATCATTTTCATAATATACTTTTATTTTTATGCATAAATTAATATATTATTGTATATAATTAATAAATAATATTATTCATTAAGAGTTAGAGTTTCTTGCCCTAAATAGAAAAATAATAAAAAGTTGACTTTTTTTATTTATTTATATTTCACATTAAAAAATATACTTTTTACATACATAAAGATCTTTTTTGTATAACATGTTTTATTTAATATTTATTTGTTGTATTTTTATTTAATCATTGTACATTTAAATTTGTATCTTGTACATTCAATTTGGTTGTAATAGTAATCCAGGGTTTAATTTCTTATCAAATACTTCCAATTCAAATTTGTACCCCCTCCCTATATCATGTTGTAATAGTCTAGCATTTAAATTCTCGCACATTTAAAAGCTTTCAATTATGCTATGCTTAGACCTAGGGTTTGTATGCAAATAAAATCAACAATCAGTTTGACCTAATCTAAGATAAATATGCATGAAAAACAAACACAAATGCACACTTGCACCCCTAGGATTACAATCCACTTGTTGCCTTCAAAAATGGGTCATGGTTGCATGTTGAGTACTTTGGCAAAACAAAAACAATCAAAAAGATCATAGTCCCTCGATGACGTTGTCTGAGTTTCCTAAACAAAATGATCAAGTCCCATAAGAAAATTGCCAAAGATACTTGACACCATTGCTATCATGGTCTATACGATGACCCGCGCCTGTCCCGTTAACATCCTAACACAAGGTTGTTCACCAAATACAATGGTGAAACAACACTGTTAAAAGAGTTAAAAACATAAGAAAGATCTTTGAGTAGAATAGGGTAGATAGCTCCTAGTTACTTGATCAAGCTTGGAAAAACATCCTTGCTATTTTCAAAACACACTTCACAACACAATTTCAAAACCCTACTTTCAAACATTGAAAACTTTTCAAAAGACAAAAACATCTTTGTATACATTCGAACAAGAATCATTACGAAGATTGCCACAACGATGGCCTCTTTTCAAAACATATTTCAAAATCACATACAAAGCACCATTTCAAACAATTGAAAAGCAAAGCAAGTTATTTAGGTAAGTAACTAAGAGCCCATGGATAACCATGGATAGAAAGGGTGCTAATACCTTCCCTTTCTATAATCTACTCCCCGAACCCAAGAAAACATCTCAAAGGTCTTTCCTGTGCTTTTTGACCTTTCCTTAGGATAAAATAAAAAGTCGGTGGCGACTCTTGCCAAACCGAAACATTTGCGAACACAAACGCAAAATCCCAATTCAGTTCTCCCACCGTATCACAGAACTGGCGACTCTGCTAGGGACAATATTTAAAAGTGGAGTAACCTTAGGGCTTAGATCACCCTTTGCATGATTATTGTTTGCTTTGATTGCTTTACATTTGGCTCTCTTGTTTGGGTTTGAAATCCTCCACCCAAATTTGGGAAACATTCATAGGTAAATAGCAATACGTTGTGGAAACTGTGCAGGGTATACCGACACGGTTGAAGCAATAGCTATATTAGTGCGACATATTTGTGAGTATCGGTAGCCTTTGAGTCAATCAAAGAGAATATGGGGCCGCTGAGTGATGTCATGAAGCACTAATGAACTAGAACCTTACTTGACCATCTTGGCCTTTTATTAGGGGTAGTGAGATGACCGGATTTTGTGCAGTCCGAAGTTGGTAGATACTCGATACTACACTCATTGAGGGTTATTTTCTTGGAATATTTTGGTCGCTAGTTAAGTGGCTAAACCAAAACAATGAACATAGAAAACAATTCAATGATATTGAGCTCCTTAGAACCCGGTTACTATTTATAGGACGGGTTTTGAGCCAACTAAACTTAAGAGGGTATTTACCTATGAAACCTCATGCAAGCCTGAAACTAGGGTTTTGTGTGACTTGCTTGTACATGTGCTTGTGCATACATCATGAACATCATAAAGCATCATATGCATCCACTAACCATTTCAAGGGTTTGGATCTTCATCTTTGTTCTTGTTTTGTAGGTCATGGAATCTCTTCGCAGGAAAACAATTCAAGTCAACCTTGTGAGGATCCCTCCTCAACTAAGGAGCTTACATCCAGGATTCCAGAGAATTCTCTCTTCAGTGAAAGACATGGTAGACTCCTCAGCTTAGTCAACACTAACATTGAAGAAGACATGGTTAAAGTTCTCTTCCAGTTCTTTGACCCCCTACACCACTGTTTCACATTCCCTGACTACCAATTGGTACCTACTTTGGAGGAATTTTCTCAACTCCTGAGAATTCCTATTCTTAATCAACTACCCTACAACAGTACAGAAAAAGAACCAAAGCCTGAAGATGTTGCTCAAGCATTACACTTGCAACCATCTGATATCAAGGGGCATTGGGAAACCAGAAGTGGTGTCAAGGGTTTCTTGGCAAAGTTTCTATTGGAGAAGGCACAAGACTGCTGGAATTCTCTTGATCTACAAGCCTATGAAGAGATTGTGGCACTCCTCATCTATGGGTTGGTCTTGTTCCCAAACCCTGATCAGCTAATAGATGTGAATGCTGTCAAGATTTTCATATCCAGGAATCTTATACCTACATTGCTTGGGGACATCCTACACTCATTTTACACACGAACAATGAGGAAAAGAGGTGTTCTCGTGTGTTGTACTCCTCTCCTAGCAAGGTGGTTTATTTCTCACCTTCCACAATCAATTCTGAAGAATGAGCAGGGTTTAAGGTGGTCGCAACGATGGATGACCCTCACACATTCTGATGTACATTGGTGTTCTCGGTCCAGAGAAAATGTCATCTTCATTGATCGTTGTGGGGAATTCCTTAATGTCCCACTACTTGGCATTAGGGGAGGCATCACCTACAACCACTGTCTAGCTTTGAGACAATTTGGATATGCTCGGAGGGATGGCCCTCATGACATGCTGATTCATGACCTAGTTTTTTACTTCGACAACGATACGCAAGGACTTCGACAAAGGTTTATCAGAGCTTGGAGGATGCCTAACAAGGTGGATAGTAAGACACTGGGGCATAAAAATTCCATCCCCCTTGAGCCTTATCTCAAGTGGGTACGAACCCGTTCCCAGAATCTTATGATGTTGTGCCTACATATTCTCCCCTTGATCAAAGAGTCTGTTACGGAAGGACAGGTTCCATACACCATCCTACATCCTGACATGCCAACATCATGGGAAGAAATGCAAAAGAGTTAGATCCAAATCAAGGAAGAACGTGATACTTTTGAAGCTAACTTCTATGCCAGTGAGAAGAAGGTTTTGGAGCTTACCCGTCGGCTTCACGAGGAGGAGACTCTCAACACTTACATTGCACCGAAGAGGATGCGCAATTTCTTTTTACATTAAGAATTTTGTAATATTTCTCCCATGGGGAACTTATGTACTAACAAATTTCTTCTTAATATGACGTGCGTTCTTTTTGTTTGTGACAAATTTGAATTTTTGAACCCTTGAATGCATTACATGAATAACATACCATTCATCATATGCATAAACAGGTCTTCGTGCCAGGTTTCCTTATCTTTCTGCTGTTTATTTCAGCAAGATGGATTTGGAGCAAACAGTAAAGGATCTGCAGGAACAAAATTCACAATTCCAGCAACTCCTCATGACCTTGGAGTAGCCACTTTGGGAAGAAGATTTGAGCATCAGGCCACGAGAGTTCTTGAGTTCCCCTCAATGTCTAACGAAGGGGCCGGTAAAGGGAAAGGGACTGCTGTGCCTTCTGAATCTGAAGTGGAAAAGGAGGAAGAGGAAGAAGACGAAGACTATTCCGAACAACAGTATCCACCAGCAGACGATAAGTACAAGAATCTTGAAGATAGACTGGCAGCTATGGAATTGCAGAGGGTGCCCAGATTAGATTTTGAAGAACTGGGGCTGGTAGCTCGGATTGTTATCCCTCCCAAGTTCAAGGTGCCAACATTCGCCAAGTATGACAGTCTGTCGTGCCCAAAAATGCATCTGAGATCTTATGTCCGAAAAATCCAACCCCACTCATCTGATAAAGACCTCTGGGTACACTTTTTCCAAGATAGCTTGTCTGGCACGCAGTTAGACTGGTTTTATCAGCTCGAAAGATCGGAGGTTCACAATTGGGAAGACTTGGCATCTGCTTTTTATCGTCAGTATCAATATAATGCTGATTTGGTGCCCACTCGTACTCAGTTACAAAGTATGGGGATGGCTTCCAATGAAGGGTTTAAAGAGTACGCGCAGAAGTGGCGTGATCTGGTGGGAAGGGTGCAGCCACCTCTATCAGACAGAGAATTAGTTGACATGTTTCTGGGGACCCTATCTGGCCCTTTCTTCAATCATCTAATTGGGAGTTCCTCCGCGGGATTTACTGAACTGATTTTGATCGGCGAAAGGGTGAAGGCCGGTATTAAAAGTGGAAAGATTCAAAAGGATGCTTCCGCATCCATAGCTATTAAGAAACCTTTTCCCGCCAAGAAGGAAGCATATGTTGTGTATTCTCAGAAGGGATTGGTAAGAACTGAGCGCTGGCCGACTGTAGGGGCCGTGATGATTCAAAATTCGTCAAATGATCAACCCCGTAGCAATCATTCGAGACCTAATTAACAACGGGTAGAACGTGAAGAAGTGAAAAACACAAGAAGGGGGGGTTGAATTGTAAAACTGAAAATCAATGCAATGAACAAAATATTTTTATCCTGGTTCGTTTGATCTCAAACTACTCCAGTCCACCCGTCAAGGTGATTTCGCCTCTCTCCAACGAGGTCTTAATCCACTATATTCAACTGAATATTACAAACTGCTTTAACAACTGCTAAAGCCTTCTTGATGCAAACCACAACCCGGTTTGTCAAGGAAATACTTTCTTACAAAGAAGATAAATCTGGGTGTGAATGTTTTCTACAAAACTGTATCACAACTGTGATGTATACACAACTTAAGCTTATGAAACTAGATTGCTAAACAATGATTGAGAAAGAAGATATGTAGTGTTTAGCAAACTGAGAGAGGGAAGATTATGATTAGCTTTTAGGCGTGTAAAATGTTGGAGAGCATTAGCTAATTCAATCTTCATAGTCTTGTTTATATAACACTGAGATTGTTGAACATTGGAGCAATATTATTGATTCAATGCTAATAACAAACTTTCCTTATTGAGCAGATTTTGTCTGGAATGAGGCTGTTGGTAATAATTTGCTTTCAATGCACAGGACCGTTACTTACTTAATGCATGTTCTGGCTTGGCTCATTCTGACTCTGCTTAACTGCTGATGAACTGTTGTTTTATTTATCAGAGTGTTGAGCGCAGTTCTGTTCATCAAGCTTCAGCATACACGTGAGTTAATCTTCTGATTCTGGTATTCTGATATAGCAACTTCTGATGCTGATGTCAAGAACCAATATTCTGATGCTGATTAGGTGTGCTCTTGCTTATACCTATCAGAGTTTCTGCAAATCAGAACGTAACAATTTAGGTAACAAATAGTTCATACATGAATCATATAAATAATATATCTTTTCATTTTGTTATCATCAAAACTTAAACATAGGGTAGTAGATTCAAACTTTGTTCTAACAATCTCCCCCTTTTTGATGATGACAAAAACTAGATATTTTTAATTGAAAATAACGCGAAAAGGTATCATAGAGATGTATCAGAGTAAGAGGTTATCAAAGATAAGGGATAAGAGTTGAGAGATACTCCCCCTGAGTTTATTACTTCCCTTTTTGATTCCAAGAGTTCTTCAGGATCAGATCTTTTTGCCTTTCTTTGAACATCAGAGTATCAGAGTCTTTGACTATCAGAAGCTTTAGATCAGCATATCAGAGCAGAGCTTCAGATCAGCGTATCAGAGCTTTTCTTGTCAGAGCTTTGCTTTGGGTCAGAGTATCAGAGCGGGTCAGAGTATCAGAGCTTTAGTCTTCAGAGTATCATGGAGCTTTCTTGTACCTGTAGACTTAAGCAAAACAGAAAATATATTCAAGTATAACAGAGTTAGAATGTTCGAGAATTTCTGTCTTAGTAATCCGTTATTATTTAAAATATCATTCTTGTTCTCCCCCTTTTTGTCAGCAATCAAAAAGTGTAAGTGATGTGCTAAAACAGTTAAGGCAGAAAAACTTGTCATATTAAAAGGTTCAGAATTAAACAAAACATATTAAAACAGTACAACAGATAATCAAAGAAAACATGAAAATGACATGAATGAAAAACTAAGGTTGGGGAGGAAAGCGTGTGAACAGGTTCTCCAGCATGGCTTTGATCTGATCAGCAGTCTCATTCTTCTTGTGTACCATGCTGACAACTGTGTCTATCTTGCTATCCTGGACATCCATCCTTTCTTTCATCTTCTGGTCATTTTCATCCATCCTTTGTTGCAGACGCATGTCATTCAGCTTCAGCTCTTCCAGAGTCTGCATGTCCAAGGCAGCTTGAGAAACATCAGAAGCAGGGAGCTTCTGAGAGCTTTCTGCAACATCTTCTGCTTGACTTGCTTCAGATTGAATGGTCTTGTCTTCTTCTGGTTGCACCTTTGAAGCTAGCTGTTTCTCAGACCATGGCTCACTATCCAGAGGGAGCACGTCTTCCTGTGGCAGCTGACTTTCAACTTCCTTCAGCAGCTTGCTGAAGTTCTGTTGTGCCTGCTCATAGTTGATATCCTGCAACTTGAGGGCTTCAGCACGTACCCAAATTCTGAATTGTGACCAGAGCTGGTCAGAGGCAGCTGGGTCAATCATTCCAGGACAGACTTGCTTCAGAGAAGCAATCCACTGCTGCAAACCTGTTTCAAAATTCATAATACCAGAGCCAACATTTGGTTGTTTTGGTTTTGGAATGGCTATTTTATGTTTCAGATCAGCAAGACGGTCAAGGATTATTAAGTCTATGAAGGTCCTGCTGGGGTTTTCGGTGGTTTGCTTGGCAGCTGTTTGTTTTAGAGATGGAGTGGGAGAATCAGAAATAATGATTGGACTGTTTGGTGTTTTGGGAGTATTTGGTGGTGTAGATTCTGATGAGGATGGCAGCTGGGCCATTGTGACTGTTATTCCACATGGCAGCTGGATTGCCAGAGGTGATGGTTGAGGTGAATGAGGTTTAGAAGGTGGAGGAGTTGGAGTTTCAGAGTGATGAAACTCAGGTTGAGGTGATGGTGGATGAATTTCTGGTTGAGGAGAGGGAGACGGAATTGCTGGTTGTGGAGAAGTTGTTGGAATTTCTGGTTGTTCAGGGATAAGAGGTTCTTTTGGAATGGATGAGAGAGGTTGTTGTTGTTCTGGTTCTTCAGCAGATTGCTGTTGTTCTGGTTGTGGAGAAGGGACAATTTGTGGTTCAGAGTTTGGATTGATGGAGGAGTGATCAGAATTGTGTTGATCAATGTCAGACAGTGTGATCGGTGGATCTGGAACTGACTGTTTAACGCTGGTTCGCGAAATGTCGCGGTAAGCAAGAGTCGCCACCGTCTTTTAATTTCTCCAATATGGAAAGGACAAAAGCACAGAAAAATTCCTTATTGAGATTAGCTCTCGGTTCGGGAGGTAGAGTTATAGAAAGGGAAGGTGTTAGCACCCTTTCTATCCATGGTTATCCATGGGCTCTTAGATACTTTCTCATTTGTGTTTTCAAAATGTTTGTTTGCTTTTCAAGTGTGAGTGGGTTTGAAAAAGTTTCGTTTAAAGATTTCAGAATGACTCTTGTATCAGTCCTCAAGAGTGTTTGAAAAATTGTTTTGAAAGCTTTTTGAAAGTGTCGGTGTGAAAAGAGTTTTGATTTGTTTTTGAATAGAGCAAGTATCTATGAGTCATCCACCTACCCTAAGGAATTAGGCTGTGTAAATGTCCTTAAGGTAGTGCCATCCCACCATTGAGAGGTAGGTAGCACCACCGTTGGAGGTGTTCGGGTCAATTCGTTTGTAGGGACAGTGTGGTCACCAGAGCAACAGTAGGACACCTTAGAAGCTACCCTTATGCCATTGATCCTTTTTAATCTGAGGCAACCGTTTCGAGGCAACTGGATCATGTTATGGACATAAGGACTTACTAAAACGTCCTATACTCGACGACCACGTTTCGAGGGCAAGGCAACAGTGAGGCGTACCCTAAGAGTGGTGTGTGAATTTGTGCATTATTTTCATGTTATGTTTTATCTTGTACATGTATCATGGTGATCTACGCTTGTTTTTAATTTAGGCCATACATTCTTTCATGCAAAGTTTAGCAGTTTTAAGAGTGCGGAAATTTAAATGCGGAAAGTAAAATCCTACGTTATTACAAGGCGCAGGTCTATACATCGCCAAATTACAAAGACCCGTTTTGGTAAAAATGCGGAAAGTAAATAAATTCCTAATTACTATTACACGGCTTGAGTAATTACATAATATTCACAAAGGAAAATAAAATAACGTGCGAAAAGAATAAAAATAGAACGTTTGAGGGCGTTGGACCCTTTTGGAATTAAATTGAATTAAAAGCTAATTAATTATTTTATTTTAAAAGAAAAGAAATGTTTTTTATGTTTTTGGTATTTAATGAAAATAAAGAAAATTAAAATTAAAATTAAACCCTAAATCTAGATTATTTTAATTATTAATGAAAATATTAAAGTTAACCTAATTTACTAGTTAATTAGTTTATTTACATGTTTATTTACAAAATTAATGATAATTAATAATAATGATAAATAATGATGATTAATAATTTATTTAAGAAAAAGATGAAAATGTCAAAAAAACCTAATTCTAGATACTTTTTACTTATTAAGAAAAAGATTAAAGTTTAAAAACCTAAATTAAACTAAGTTAATTGTTAGAGTTTATTTACAAAAAATAGGTTAGTGATGAAATTAATAATAATTAAATATATTTGTATTTTTGATTTTTCTGTTTTTATTATAGAAAATTATTTTATGGTGAAAAAAACAATTAAAACAATTAAAAAAGAATTAGAAAATAAAATAAAATAAAATTAAAAAGGATGCAAACCAAGGGGAGTTTCAGGCCCAAGGGGAGGTTTTTTTGAAGTATTCTGGCCCATTAGACAAAAAGCCTTGTTTGACTTTCTGGCATCACGTGCGTGTTCATTGACTCCTGAGTACCGTGGTCTGCATTCTTTGGCCATTGGATTGGGTTTCATGGTCATTTGTGTTATGGCTGTTGGCCATTTGTGTTCTGGTCGTTGGCCATTTGTGTTCTGGCCTCAACGTTCCTTAATGTTCTTAGGATGTCTGTCTCGCCATGTATTGGTGTCATGCATAAGTTGTTCTACTTTGGCCATTTGGCTTTTGGTATTTGGCCATTTGGCTTTTGGCTTTTGGCCTCAACGTTCCTTAATGAACCTGCATGGGATCCTGTCTAAATCTGCAGTGTTGACTCTCATGAACATATTAAATAAAATCATAAAATGCAAATAAAGCCAATATATGAAGAAATTTAATGTTTAGGCACAATATGACATGTATGAATGATTATATCCTTTTGATCATGGAGATCAAATCAATCTTACCCTTACTGGAAAATTAGTGACCTGAATGTTTTTATGCCCTTTGGATCATGGAGATCAAGTCAGCCTTATCCTTACTGAAGAAATAGTGAGGTGTTGGTTTGTAACTGTGATGGCTTGTTTGTAGTGAGAGAGGGATTTATAATAAGGATTTCAAGGTTTTAGGGTTCTTGAAAGAATTTGATATTCTGACAGTGTTGTGGCAAGGTTTTTTCTCTCTTTTCCTCCTCCTTGGTTTGTGTGAAAAGAAGGTGATTATATAATGGAAATTAGGGTAAAGAAAATGGGCTTTGAATGTGCAATTGGGCCTCTAATATTCACTTGAGTTCGTCATTTTCCAGGCTAAATCGCAGGGACTTAAATGCAATTTTTGAAGTTGAAATGTGAAAACAAAATGTAGCCTATATCGAGAACTAACTCCTGTATGAAAATCGGCTCAATCGGATAAAAGGTGAATTAGTTATGAATTTTTGAAGTTTCAGCTCAGACAAACTTATTTTGGGCTCCAGTGTCGACTCTGACACGTTCTTCAATAAAAAACTGGTATTGATCAGAGCATAATCCGGTCTCGACTTTTGAAGCAAAGTTGTAGATATATGAGTTAGTGACCTTGTGTAAAAATATGAGTCCAATCCGATAAAAATTGACCGAGTTATGAATTTTCGAAGTTTCGGCCCATATGAAATAATATTCAGCATTCAAGATTTTCAGCGTGTCACGCACTCTGAGCAAAAAACGAAGGCCTTTTGAATACCGTTTGAACTCAATACCTTCTGTGAAAATGTAGCCAACTCAATTTGTGAAATTTTGGCGCCGGAACCAGCTTGATACGATGAAAATCGACCAAGTTATGATTTTCTGAACATGACACAAATAAACTTCTGTCACAAATTTTCTGTATGAAAATACTTGATAAATCCACATTTTTGAAGACCTTCTGATCGAAATTGGCTTCCAGCCGTGAGAGATGAAAACGTAGATAATGTCAAGACGGAATTTTAGCCACCGGAACGGGTTCAAAACGAGCCACGATCTTCAAGTTATGAATTTTTTAGCGCGTAAAAACTGCACTTTCAGCATACTTTTTCACTATATTTCTTCAAGAAAACTCGCACATTCGGATACCTTCTTTAAAGAATTGACTCTTGAGCCGAACCTGAATTTGAGAATACGTTATCAGAGATATCTTGGTGAAAGAACACCTGAATATAACGCGCCGGGTTGGACTTGTGAATTTTTCTTGAAATATTTTGAGAAATATGGGAGGGCAAATTTTGGGGTACAACAGACAACACTTTGTCAATTGCTGATGTTGTTGAGATTGTTGGTTTTGGATGTTTGGTTTGGGGTCTTCTGAGTTATAATGCCTCAGAAGGGTCATCTTCTGGTTCAGTTTCATCTATTGTTGGGATGGGGATTGAGATTCTATGAGAGGTTGGAGGTGGAATTGATGCTGGAATAGTAGAAGAATTTAAAACAGAAGCAGCAGATAAATTACCTCTTTTCTTGGGTGTCTGCTGGGATGATCCTTCTGAGGGTGCCTTCCTTTTCTTTGTCTTCTTCAGTGTCACTTCTGGTTGAGGTTGGTGCAGATCTTTGATCTTCAGATTGGGATCTGTACCATCAGCTTTGCACACGTCCATATATCTGAGAACTATCACTGGCTTGGATTCTATCTCAGAAAATAAAGGAAAATCACTCAGTGGAACTCTTCTGCTGGTCATATCAGCAATAGGAGTAGCGTTGGGTTCTTTTTTGATATTCTCTATCAACTTCATTTTCTTCAAGTTCTTCGCGTTCAGAGGCTTCCCAACCGTTGGTTCAATGGTGCTTAACTCTTGAGCTTCTATCAGATGCTCTATCAGCCTATTCTCTGTCAGAATATCTGATATCAACCTTCCAAAGGGTATCCAATCCCTCTTTGTTCTTTCTTCTTCCCTGGTTTCCTTCACGCTTGTTCTGAGGTGATTGAACAGAAGATGAGCCAAGTTGATTTTTACCTTCTGATTGATAAAGTAGATCAGAAACTGCTGATCCACATTTATGTAATCAGGGGAACTAGTTGGCTTCCTATGGTTAAAGCACCCCAGAATTATCTTCGCCCAAACTCTGTGATGATCCTCCAGATCTTTGATCTTGCTGCTGGGCACCCCATGGGTGAAAATCCTTTCTGCTATGACGCCCACGTCAGCACATCTCTCAGCCATATCAATACAGCGGACGCCACCGCCACTGTAACCAATTAACCTTGCTATGTGATCCTCAGTGATCACAATCTTCTTCCCCATAATGTAGGAGGTGACTTGATGCGTTGAAGCCGTCGCATGAATCCAGAACTCCTTGACTAACATAGGGAATGTTGGTCCAACCAACCTGTCAAAATACCTTTCCCATTTCTGTGCCCTAACTTCTTCTGTTAAATCAAAATCGTTTTCCTTCAGACTTCCAAAATCAATGATCAATTCAGATAACACTTCAAGATTCTTCACAGGAGTGAGGAGTGTTCTGAATGGCACTTGATACTGTTCAGATGATGCTTTCTTCTGAGAACCTGCAGAAGCACTGCTGGAGGTTGCCATGTTCACACTTAGGGATTTTGAGAAAAACTGAGAAAAAGAGTTTGCAAGAGATGAACACAGAAAAAATGCAGAGAATGCTTGAGAAATAGTGAGAAACTGTAAAAGATTAAAATGAGAGGTTAACGTGTTTAAATAGGGTTCAGAATATTTTGAAAGAGTAAACGTTTTTAAGAAAGAGAAATAAAATCATGATTACGTTTTAAAAACATGATTACTTTCATTTAATGCTTGCTGATTTTGGGGGATTTGAGAAAGATACTTAAAAACGGTTACCAGACATGTGTCTCAATGCACCCAATCAGCGTTTTGCCTTCTCAGAAGCGTGCACGCGTTCTGCTTCAGAGATTTGCTGATGATTGGATGACACTTGTTTGATGTAGTGATCAGCACGTCTGTCTTTGAGCTTAGACTCTCAGATCTTTAGACTTGCATCTGATACAATCTGCATGTTCTCTCTTTCTGAAAAGAGATTGATCAGAAGTTCACAGTAAAACAAATACATTCTGAAGATAAATATATGGAATTAAAACATTTTCACTCTGGGCAGATTTTCATGCTGAGATGTTTCAGAATGAAATTAAACATATCTTCAGAAAGGGGTTTAGTGAAGATATCAGCCCATTGATGGTCTGTATCTATAAATTTTAAGTTCAAAATTCCTTTCTGAATATAGTCCCTAATGAAATGATGTTTTATTTCTATATGCTTAGCTCTAGAATGTAAAATGGGATTCTTACTTAAGCAAATAGCAGAAGTATTATCAGAGTATAGGAATGTTACTCTCAAAAATCTGGAAGTCTTCAAGCTGACTTTTCATCCAGAGCATTTGTGTGCTACATCCTGCTGCTGCTATGTACTCAGCTTCTGCTGTTGATAGCGCAATTGTTGATTGCCTTTTGCTGGACCAAGAGATCAGATTTTCTCCCAGAAACTGGCAGCTTCCAGAAGTACTTTTACGCTCCACTCTGTCTCCAGCAAAGTCAGCATCGCAGTAGCCTACTAAACTGTAATCACTAGATTTTCTATAAAACAAACCCAGATTAGTAGTACCTTTCAGATACTTGAAAATTCGCTTAACAGCTGTTAAGTGAGATTCTCTAGGATCTGATTGGAATCTAGCACAAATACAAACGCTGAATAATATATCAGGTCTTGAAGCAGTCAGATAAAGGAGAGAACCAATCATACCTCTGTAGACTTTCTGTTCTACGTTTTTGCTTACCTCTTCTCTTTCTAGAATGCACGTGGGATGCATTGGAATCTTTGATGGCTTACATTCTGAGAGGTCAAATTTCTTCAGAAGATCTCTGATGTATTTGCTCTGATGAATGTAAGTTCCCTCTGGAGTTTGATTGATCTGAATTCCTAGAAAGAATTTCAGTTCCCCCATGAGGCTCATCTCAAATTCTGCCTGCATACACTTAGCAAATTTTCTTCCAAGAGAAGGATTAGTAGAACCAAAAATAATATCATCAACGTAAATTTGACAGACTAAGATGTCATTCTTAACTGATTTACAGAATAAGGTAGTGTCCACCTTCCCTCTGGTGAATTCATTTTCTAACAGAAAGTTACTTAGCCTTTCATACCAAGCTCTGGGAGCTTGTTTCAGACCATATAGTGACTTCTTTAGTTTGAAAACATGTTCTGGATGTTTTGTATTTTCAAAACCAGGGGGTTGGTGTACATAAACCTCTTCTTCTATATAACCATTTAAGAATGCACTTTTGACATCCATCTGATACAGAGTGATGCCTCTATTAACAGCAAATGAAATTAAAAGTCTGATAGATTCTAACCTGGCGACTGGAGAAAAGGTTTCTGTATAGTCTATCCCCTCTTGCTGACTATAACCTTGTGCAACCAGTCGTGCCTTGTTTCTGATGACTTCACCTTGTTCATTTAGCTTGTTTCTGAACACCCATCTTGTTCCAATGACGTTGAATCCTTTTGGTCTGGGAACAAGATCCCATACGTCATTTCTGGTGAATTGATTCGGCTCTTCTTGCATTTCCAGAATCCAGTCATTATCTAGAAGTGCTTCATCAATAGAAGAAGGTTCAATCAGAGACACAAGTCCCATGAGTGTTTCTTCAGAGTTTCTGAAGCTTGCTCTTGTTCTGATTGGATCTTCCTTTCTTCCTAAGATAGTCTCTTCTGGGTGATCCAAGCTGCTTCTAGGTAATCTCTTCTGAGGTTGATCAGCAGCTGTTGTAGGATTGCTAGCAGTGCTCCTTTCAGACGTTGAATGAGTGTCTGTGTTGAGAGCTTCTGATGACTTGTCTTCAGAACCTGTAAATTCAATTTCCATACCTGCAAAAACTTCATTCTGCTTTGACTTTTCAGAGTCAAGCTTATCATCAAAACGAACACTGATTGATTCTTCCACAATCTGTGTTTCTGTATTGTATACTTTGTACCCTCTTGAGCGTTTAGAGTATCCTAACATAATACACTGTTGTGCTTTAGAGTCAAACTTGTTCAAATAATTCTTTGTATTTAACATAAAACAGGTACATCCAAATGGATGAAAATATGAAATGTTGGGTTTTCTGTTCTTCCACAATTCATATGGAGTCTTTTCCAGAATAGGTCTTATTGAGATTCTATTCTGAATGTAGCACGCTGTGTTTATTGCCTCTGCCCAGAAGATCTTAGCAACGTTTGTCTCATTGATCATGGTTCTGGCCATTTCTTGCAATGTTTTGTTCTTTCGTTCTACAACTCCATTTTGTTGGGGAGTTCTAGGACAAGAGAAATCATGCAGAATGCCTCTGTCATTAAAGAATGACTCAAAATCTTTGTTTTCAAATTCTCCACCATGATCACTTCTGACTTTAACGATTCTAAGATCCTTTTCATTCTGAACTTGGTTACAGAAGGTAACAAACACAGAGTGTGACTCGTCCTTGTGTCTTAAGAACTTTACCCATGTCCATCTGCTATAGTCATTTACGATTACTAACCCATACTTCTTGCCACTGACTGAAGCAGTTTTAACTGGTCCAAATAAGTCAATGTGCAGAAGTTCTAATGGCTTAGAGGTAGAAACAACATTTTTAGATTTAAAAGAAGGTTTTGCAAACTTGCCTTTCTGACATGCTTCACACAGAGCATCTGAATTGAACTTCAAATTAGGAAGTCCTCTGACCAGATTGAGTTTGTTAATCTGAGATATTCTTCTCATACTAACATGCCCCAATCTTCTGTGCCAGATCCACTGCTCGTTGTTAACAGACAGAAGGCACTTTACATTCTGACTTTTTAGTTCAGAAAGTTTGATTTTGTAAATGTTGTTTTTCCTCTTACCATTAAACAGGATAGTCCCATCTTTCTGACTAACAGCTTTACATGATTTTTGATTAAAGATTATATCATAACTGTTATCACTTAATTGACTTATGGATAACAGATTATGCAGTAATCCATCTACTAGCAGAACATTATTAATAGAGGGAAGATTTCCATTACCTACAGTTCCAGAGCCAATTATCTTTCCCCTCTGATTGCCTCCAAAGCCAACGTGGCCTCCAGGCTTAAGTTCCAGGATTTGGAACATATGCCTTCTTCCCGTCATGTGTCGCGAGCAGCCATAGTCCAGGTACCATGACTGGTGTTTCTGACTTGCTGCTAAAGATATCTGCAACATGTATTATTTTATCCTTAGGTACCCAGATTTTCTTGGGTCCTGATTTGTTAGTTTTACCAAAACTCTGGTTGAATTTTGGTTTCACAGAGTACTTACTGCTAGTGTATTTAATATCATGTGTGTGACCATACACAAAATGTGAATTCAGAGGCGTGTGTTTAATGGTTAAGTCCATGACATTCTTTGGTGTAGGAACCTTACCTTGGTATCCTATTCCTTTCCTGCCGTTTCTGCTAACTCCATAGATCATTGAAGCCATTTTGCTTCTATCTATGCTTTTAGCAAGGAACTTCTGGAAACTGTGATCATACTCCTTGATGATCTCATCAGCGTTGCTGGGAGTTTCAGAAATTTGTTCCTTCTGAGAGTTTTGTAAAGTATTTTCTAATTTTGAAATCTTATTTCTCAGCTCAGAATTCTCCAATTTGAGACTCTCAGTCTTATTAGAGTCAGATTCAAGATTCCTTTTCAGGTCTCTGAATTTAACTCTAATTTGCTGATACCTTTCCAGAATTTCATTAAGGCTTTCAGCAAGTTCAACCTTGGTAAAATTAACAGCAAAGTTAGGAAATACCTCTTCAGTATCTGATTCTGAGTCTGATTCAGAAGCTTCACTATCTTCTGAGATGTTAGCCATGAGAGCTATGTTTGCCCTCTCATCATCTGATTCTGAGTCAGCTTCGGACGAGTCAGAGTCATCCCATGTAGCCATGAGACTTTTCTTCTTTTCTCTCCCAAACTTCTTTTTAGGCTTTTCCCTCTGAAGCTTTGGACAGTCACTGTTGTAGTGTCCTTGCTCATTGCACTCATAGCAGATGATGTCCTTGGTGTTTGGCTTTTTGCTACTTGAGGAGCCTTCAGATCTTCTGTATCCAGAGGAAGAATCTGTCCTTCTGTATCTGGAAGAGGACTCGTTCTGATCAGATCTTCTGGGATTCCTGAACTTCCTTTGCCTCTGCTTCCACAGTTGATTTACTCTTCTGGAGAGGAGGGAGAGTTCGTCTTCTTCTGATGAGGATCCATCAGATGTTTCTTCAACTGCCTGCAAAACTTTAGACTCAGATTTTTTGTTAGATTTTAATGCTAAAGGCTTACCTTGCTTCTGAGGCTCGTCAGCTTCTAGCTCTATCTCATGACTTCTGAGGGAGCTGATAAGTTCCTCCAGAGTGATTTTGTTGAGATCTTTTGCTAGCTTCAGAGCTGTAACCATTGGTCTCCACTGCTTGGGTAAACTTCTGATGATTTTCTTGACATGGTCAGCAGTAGAGTATCCTTTGTCCAGAACCTTGAGACCAGCTACCAGAATCTGGAATCTTGAGAACATTGTTTCAATGGATTCAGATTCTTCCATTTTGAACGCCTCATACTTCTGAATGAGCGCCAGAGCTTTAGTTTCTTTGACCTGAACGTTGCCCTCATGCGTCATTCTGAGTGAGTCAAAAATGTTCTTTGTTGTGTCTCTGTTGGAGATCTTTTCATATTCAGTATAGGAGATGGCGCTGAGAAGGATGGTTTTGGCCTTGTGGTGATTCTTGAAGTCACGCTTTTGTTGATCAGTCATTGTTTTTCTATCAATCTTCTGACCGCTTGCATTCACAGGGTGCGTGTATCCATCTGTCACCATATCCCACAGATCAGCATCATGTGCCAGAAAGAAGCTTTCAATTCTGTCTTTCCAGTAATCAAAGTTTTCTCCATCAAAGACTGGAGGTTTTCCGCTGAATCTGTCTCTGTCCTCATGGTTGTCATTGCTGGTGTGAGAATAGTTTCCTGCCATTGTGTTTTTCTGACGCTGGATCTTGTACTGACACGGTTAAGTGTTTTAGCTCAGAACCAGGCGCTCTGATGCCAATTGAAGAAGTGAAAAACACAAGAAGGGGGGGTTGAATTGTAAAACTGAAAATCAATGCAATGAACAAGATATTTTTATCCTGGTTCGTTTGATCTCAAACTACTCCAGTCCACCCGTCAAGGTGATTTCGCCTCTCTCCAACGAGGTCTTAATCCACTATATTCAACTGAATATTACAAACTACTTTAACAACTGCTAAAGCCTTCTTGATGCAAACCACAACCCGGTTTGTCAAGGAAATACTTTCTTACAAAGAAGATAAATCTGGGTGTGAATGTTTTCTACAAAACTGTATCACAACTGTGATGTATACACAACTTAAGCTTATGAAACTAGATTGCTAAACAATGATTGAGTAAGAAGATATGTAGTGTTTAGCAAACTGAGAGAGGGAAGATTATGATTAGCTTTTAGGCGTGTAAAATGTTGGAGAGCATTAGCCAATTCAATCTTCATAGTCTTGTTTATATAGCACTGAGATTGTTGAACGTTGGAGCAATATTCTTGATTCAATGCTAATAACAAACTTTCCTTATTGAGCAGATCTTGTCTGGAATGAGGCCGTTGGTAATAATTTGCTTTCAATGCACAGAACCGTTGCTTACTTAATGCATGTTCTGGCTTGGCTCATTCTGACTCTGCTTAACTGCTGATGAACTGTTGTTTTATTTATCAGAGTGTTGAGCGCATTAATGTTCATCAAGCTTCAGCATACACGTGAGTTAATCTTCTGATTCTGCTATTCTGATATAGCAACTTCTGATGCTGATGTCAAGAACCAATATTCTGATGCTGATTAGGTGTGCTCTTGCTTATACCTATCAGAGTTTCTGCAAATCAGAACGTAACAATTTAGGTAGCAAATAGTTCATACATGAATCATATAAATAATATATCTTTTCATTTTGTTATCATCAAAACTTAAACATAGGGTAGTAGATTCAAACTTTGTTCTAACAGAACAGCCACAACGGCAGTTCACCCGCATCAACATGACGCCCGCTCAGGTCCTTCCCCATTTGTTGAAGCTGAATCTGACCGGTTTGAAAGAGGCGCCAAAAAACCCTAACACCTCCTCTCCATACTATCACTCCAACGCCAAGTGTGCTTACCATTCCGACAGTGCTGGGCATGATACCAATAATTGCTGGGCACTTCAGAACAAAATTCAGGACTTAATTGACGCCAAAGAAGTTGAATTTGATGCTCCTGAGAAGCCTAATGTTATATCAGCTCCGATGCCCAAGCACGGCCACAATGTGCATGCCATTTTGGAAAACCTCCATATTACTGATGTTGCCAATCTGTTGACTCTGTTGCTTGTGATTAAAGAAAATCTGTTGCGGGTCGGGATCTTTCCTGGTTGTGGTAAAGACTGTTATTTTTGTTTGAACATTCAAGGTGATTGTCCAATGTTGAAGTCGGGTGTCCAACGCCTGATGGATACTCAAGAGATACTTTTCCAAAAAACCCCTGTTAACACTTTCAATCCGATTACTCTTGATACTTGTGATACTTCAACCAATGATATTGCTATCATAACCATTTCCGACAAATCTCCTAGGCTTGCAAAAGGCCTGTCAGGATTACACCCAACTCTGAATGTGTACCTTTAAAGATCACCATGCCGGGACCTGTCCCGTACAAATCCAGCAAAACGATATCGTGGAACTATGGGGGAGAAATCTTCTACCACGGCATCAAACAAATTGAGACAGTCCAAGAGATTTCTGAAGAAGAAGACCCTGATATAGGGAATATCGCGGGTACAAGCAAGATAACCCGCAGTGGTCGGATCTTTTCTCCGGAGATTGCTCCCCCTCGAGCAGTTTTCGGACCCTTGAAAGCTTCTGCACCTGTTGGACCGTCTATGCAAGGCCCATTGGTTGAAGAATTGGATACTCCTGAAGTTAGACCATCTGCTGATATTACCGACAAGGGTAAGGGGATACTGGAAGGGCCTGTCAGGACGAAGGCTCATGCTGTGGTTATCCCCGAAACCACTCAGAAAGAAATGGACGAAATTCTGAAAATAATCAAAAAAAGTGACTACGATGTTGTGGAACAATTAGGGCAAACCCCTTCTAAAATTTCAATGTTGGCTCTTCTGCTCTGTTCTGAGGCCCATGCCAAGGCCCTGATCAAATTCTTGAAGGCGACACATGTTCCCCAAGAGACTTCAGCTGACCAGTTTCAGGAATGTGTGGCCAGTCTTACTGCTGATAATGGCCTTGGCTTTTCCGATGCTGACTTAACTCCCAAAGGAAGGAAACATAACGACGCTTTACATGTTTCAGTTGAATGTCGGGGAACCACTCTCGCCCATGTCTTAGTGGATACTGGTTCTTCCTTGAACGTGATGCCAAAGAAAGCCTTAGACCGCTTGGACTGCGAAGGATTAACTCTCAAACCTAGCAACATCGTGGTTAGGGATTTTGATGGGTCCAAGAGAATGGTTCATGGAGAGGTTTATATTCCTATCAAGGTAGGCACAGAGGTCTTCAACTCAACCTTTTACGTGATGGACATCCGTCTGTCATATTCATGTTTGCTGGGAAGACCGTGGATCCATTATGTCGGGGAAGTTACATCCTCTTTGCACCAGATGCTAAAATATCCTGTTAAGGGTAAAATTATAACGGTGCACGACGAGGAAGAGTACATGATAAGTCATCTCAATTCCTTCCGTTATGTGGAGCTGGATGGCGAGTTCATCCAAACTCCTTTCCAGCATTTTGAGGAAGTTTCTCCCGAGGTAGCAGTTGCGAAGACAATGGTTGAGGTACCCATCATTCCCAAGCTTGTGCCTAGGATGGCATCTCTCAAGGACGCAAAGGCAGTGATCAAAGAAGGGAAGAGTACAGCATGGGGGCAATTGCCAGATTTTCCCCATAAGACGAACAAATTTGGACTAGGGTTTACAGTTGCAGGACAGAAGGCTATGCGTCATTCCAAGACTGGAGGGCCACCTATAAGGATCACTCATCACGGAATTAATGTTGTTGAAGATGAAGATGAAGAGAACGACTTCGAAGATTGGATCTTTCCGACCGTCGAAGGGGGTCTAAGCAACTGGGAAGCAAAGGATTTTGTTCCCATCACCTTTATCAACCAGTAATTTTACCTTTGAACAATTTCCCATTTTTATGGTCTGTAATAACTAAAACAATTCGCACACTATCTTCACCTCATGCCTTGCCCGGGGCATGCAGGTCCATTTGTAAGGGCTTGATTTTCTTCATTATCATATGCCATGTTTTAATCATTGGACGTTTTTCATCTATAAACCGCTGTGTTCATTTTCCTTTCCTCTTTTCATTTTTGTTTGTTTAAGGATGGCTATCCCTTACACACACCCCCACTAAAAAATGCAGGTACCCATCTGTTGTACCCCAAAATTTGCCCTCCCATTTCCTCAACATTTTCCCCTCACAAAACCCTTGGAGCTCAAGATCCAGTTAGGGTTTCCTCTGCTCAAGACTTCTCCTTGCACTGTTGACCCAAATTAGGGTTTGTGTTTGCACAAAGATGTTTTGACCTAAAAATCCTAAGATGACTTTCATGCTTCATGTTGGACTCCCAAGTTTATCCATACCAAGTCTCAAGTCTTGATTCCAAATTTTGCCCAGTCAATTGAACAGTTGACCTAGAAATCAACTGTATTGGGGAAAAAGTCAACTGTGGCCAATTGACAGTCAAATCTCATGAAAATTGACCCACATCAACATTATGAATTCACATGGACCATTTGATCAAGTTTGGATCACAATTTCACAAGAAATTTGATCAGATCACCAAAAGGGCAAAATGGTCATTTTTAGGGTTTTGACTGCATAAAGGCAATTTTTGACTGTTTGACCTAGCCAATGGCAAACCAAGCTCACATATGGACTCAAGGACCCCATGGAATTATCTTGACATGCTCAACAAATTCAAAAGATCCCAAGTACACAAGATTGACAGTTGAATTTCCTAGTCAATTGATCAATTTTGACTGTATACTGAAAAGTCAAACTTTGACTTTTTGGTCAAAATCAAGGGTCAAGATTCATTTTTCATCAAAACATGCCAAATCATGAAACTTGTTCACCAAGAAATCAAAAATGCACATTAGGGTTAGAAATGAGAATTTTTCATAACTTAGAATTTTTCTAAGTTATGAAAAACCCTAATTTTTTCCCAACTTTGCCCCACTTTCTCACCAATATTCATTTGGATTCAAACAAAAGTCAAAACATGAAAGTTGTAGCTTGTTGCATAATCTACAACTTTGATTCACAAAGTTTTTCCAAATGAAGCTTGTATCTCAAGTTACAATTTTTGGAATAGGGGTACTAAACCATTCTTAACTTAGTGAAATTTTAACCTATTTTGGCAAGGTTTTCTACCTAACTTCAAGGCCATTTTCCATACACTTCCACTTGGAATTTCAATTTGCATTTCAAAGATGGATTGTAGTACACATTCCAAGATTTCCAAAATATCCAAGAACTTCTCAAACAACCTCATAACTTGAGAGAATCGAATTTCACAATATGGAAAAAACTCACTTTTGAATTGGCTATTTTCCATGTTCATAATTTGTGCAAACTTCTCAAACCAGCATGCCCCTTGATTACAGGTCCTTAAACCATCCAACACTCAATAATTTAATGCATGTTCATTGTGATAAGGCCTTGTTTCATGAGTTCAAGCATTGCCTAAAGGATTAATCCCCAATTGGAAAAAGCATTATATCCATTTTTGCAAAAGTTTCACTTTATGTCATAATACAAATCCACAAGTACAGATGAAATCTAATTGGCACAAGATTATGAGCAAAACACTCTGATCAAGGAGAGATTATACAACACATTAGGGGGCCTCTACCTGCCTAGAACACAACTTGGGCATTTGTTGCTTAAAGTGTAAGTAACATTGCATTTTGTACAACAACTTGGAGATCAGCTTACAAACCCTTAAGCAAACTTTTGAAACACATTCAAGACATCCCAACTGAGCTAACACACGACCCTAAGACCTCCAGTATCTCTCCATTGCCATAATCACTCTCAAACTGCAAAAACAGGGCAGGGCCTGCAGTTTGAGTGCCATCTCTCATTCCTCTCATGCTCTCTTGCCCAAACCTGTTCAAACTCATTCCCTACCATCAATGCAAGCTAACCAAAACCTAAAACACGACCTGTAACTCCTCTAACCAGTTCCACCATTTTTGCTTTCTTGCTTTGCAGTTGAAGGTCCATAGCTCGATTCAAGGTCTTTCAAAACAAAGTAAGCATTGGAATAGCATCACCACACCTCAAGGAAGCTATATCAATCATCACCTTGCACTGAAAGCTCCTCCATTGCCAGATAGAACTTCAACTGAACAGGTATTTTCTTGAACTTCTAACTCTTAGTACAGGCATCATTAGCTCTAGGTTTGTGAATAAGAAATGTTCTACTCATGCCACTGAACCTGTACATGTTTTTACTTTTCATTTCTTTTGTTGAGCTGTGAGAATTTAAGATTTGAATAGAAAAGTTAGGTCATGATTTGGGATTGTCCAAATTCTCTCTCATTTCTGAAAGTTAGGATGAGTTCTTTATATATTTGAAATCGTGATTCAATGCTTAACATTTCTTATGTTGGAAGTTTGTGCAAAAGATCAAGGAATCAGGATATTTGAATGGGAGTTCTTGCGCGCGTTTTCTGAATAATTTTGTGCAGAGGTTGAAGAAGAAGCCTCATGGGATGGGCCAGCTTCTGTATTGCTTTTTACACCATATTTTTGATTCATACCCCCCTGAGCCCATTTGTTTGATTTTTATGACTTTTTGATCTTTCCTTTTTATTTCTGACTCATTTATTTTTGCTAATAATGTTTAAAACTTGAAAAATCATTTTTACACCATTTTTGCATTTTTTAAGTATTTATTTGTTTATATGGGCATTTATACATAAATATATATATCTATTATTATTTAGAAAAGAACTAGAAAAAATAATGTAAATATATCTCACTTCTGATTTTATTTCATTTTTCCTTTTGAAAATATTTTATGCAAAATATACTTTTTTTTATAAATAGTAAAATATTATTATATAACTTATATATATATATTAATATATTTAGGCTAAAATACAAAAAAATATATACATTTTTATTTTATTAATATTTAATGTGGAAAATACTTTTTTATGAATATACTCCATTTTATTTTATTTTTTATGTAATTATTAAATATTATACATATTAAATAGTTAATATATTTTATTTAATGAAATTAGGGTTTTACACTTAGAATAAAATACCAAAAATATACATATTTTTATTTTATCAATATTTAACACTAAAAATACATTTTTTACAAATATACTTCATTTTTATTTTTATTTTTTGTATATAAATAGTAAATATTGTATATATTGAATAAATATTGCATCTTATTTAATAAATTAGGGTTTTGCCCTAAATATGAAATACTCCAAAAATAATCTTTTTATCTTTTATTTATTTAATATAAATAATACTTTTTTTCATACATATAAAAACCCTTTTTTGCATTTTTGCATCTTTATTTTATTTTCCATTTAATTTATACAATCAATTACTTGTAAATATGCCAAAAATGATGTAATAGCTAGGTTTAATTTCTTTGTCTAAATATCCCCCCATTTGAACATTTGTACCCCCCTTCCCATATATTGTGTTGTAATAACTTAGGAATTTTATTTTTCGCACTTTATCGCTTTCTAAATACACCATGCTAGAATTAGGGTTTGTATGCAAATAAAAAGAACAAAATAGTTTGACCTAATCTCAAGATAATCAAAGCATGAAAATGGACAACACATCTCACACTTGCACCCCTAGGGTATTCCACTTTGTTGCCTTCAAATAAATGGGCCATATTGCATGTTAGGTCTCTTTGGGCAAAACAAACAAATTAAATGATCATAGTCCCTCGATGACGCTTTCCAAATGTTGCCTAAACAAATGATCAAGTCCCTTAAAAGAAAATTGCCCAAAGATACTTGACACCGTTGCAATTATGGCCTAAACGATGACCCGCGCCCGTCCCTTTCACATCCTAACATGAGATTGTCCACCAAATACAATGGTGGAACAAACTTATAAAAAGGGTTAAAACATAGCAATAAACTTTGAGAAATTTAGGAATAGATAACCTCTTAGTTACTTGAATCAAAACTTGCAAAAACAAAACACTTGCCTATTTTTCTAAAACCACACCTCACAACACTTTCAAAACAACTTTCAAAAACAAATGAAAACCTTTTTCAAAAGACATACATCTTTGTATACATCCCCACATGGATCATTACAAAGGTTGCCACCACATTGGCTTCTTTTCAAAACATTTTCAAACTCACACACACAAGCACCATTTCAAACAATTGAAAACAAAAGGCAAGTGATCTAAGCAAGTAACTAAGAGCCCATGGATAACCATGGATAGAAAGGGTGCTAATACCTTCCCTTTCTATAATCTACTCCCCGAACCCAAGAAAAATCTCAAAGGTTTTTTGCTGTGCTTTTTAAACCTTTCCTTAGGATAAAATAAAAAGTCGGTGGCGACTCTTGCTCAACCGAAACATTTGCGAAAACAAACGCAAAACCATAGTCAGTTCTCCCACCGTATCACAGAACTGGCGACTCTGCTGGGGAAAACTTTAAAAGTGGAGTAACCTTAGGGCCTAGATCACCCTTTTGCATGACTAATTGTTTGAATTGATTGCTTTATATTTTGGCTCTATTGTTTGGGTTTGCAATCCTCCACCCGGATTTTGGGAAACATTCATAGATAGCAATACGTTATGGAAACTGTGTGGGGTATACCGACACGGTCGAAGCAATAGCTATATTAGTGCGACATATTTGTGAGTACCGGTAACCCTTGAGTTCAATCAAGGAGAGTACGGGGCCGCTGAGTGATGTCACTAAGTTTGATACGGTGGGAGAACTGACTATGGTTTTGCGTTCGTATTCGCACTTGTGCGGTTGAGCAAGAGTCGCCACCGACTTTTTATTTTATCCTAAAGGAAATGTTAAAAAAGCACAGCAAAAACCTTTTGAGATATTTCGTGGGTTCGGGGGGTAGGTTATGAAAAGGGAAGGTATTAGCACCCTTTTCATCCATGGTTATCCATGGGCTCTTAGTTACTTGGTTTTTTAGAGCACTTGCCTTGTTTTTCGATTGCTTGAAAATGGTGTGTGTGTGGGTGCTTTTGAAAATGTTTTGGAAGAAGATGCCTTGTCTTAGGCAACTAATGTATTTGACTCGTGATTGAGTGTTTTACAAAAGTGTGGATCTTTTCGAAAAGATGTTTTCAAATGTTTTTGAGATTTTGTTTGAAAGTGTTATGGATTGTGGTTTTTGAAAAGAAGGCAAGTGTTTTTGCAAATTGATCTCAAGTAACTAAGAGTTTTGTCTACCCTATTGTACTCAAAGGTTTTTATTATGTTTTAACCCCTTTTAACAATTTTGTTCTACCATTGAAATTGGTGGACAATCTTGCGTTTAGGAAGTTTATTCGGGACGGGCGCGGGTCATCGTATGGACCATGAATGCAATGGTGCCAAGTGTCTTTGGCAATTTGCTTTGAAGGGACTATGATCATTCCGTTTAGGCAACACTTTGAGACTTATGATCATTTGATTTTGTTTTGCCAAAGATACTCGACGTGCAAGCATGGCCCATTTTGGAAGGCAACATGTGGGATTACCCTAGGGGTGCAAGTGTGATTGTGTATTGATTTCATGTATTTGTCTTTGTATTAGGTTATCTAGCGTTTGATTTTATGTACATGCAAACCCTAGGTCTAACCATGGTATAATTGGAAAACTATAAAGTGCGGAATGTAAAACCTATGCTATTACAAAATAGTATCCGGGAATGGGGGTACAAGTGTATGAATGGGGATGAGACTTATAGTATCAAATAAGTTACAACCAAATCGAATTTGCGATCAAAATGTAAATATCGAATATACAAATATAAGATAAACAAATGTGTATAGGACAATGTGAATGTATTTGTATCGTGTAAGTGCGAGATATATATGTATATGTGTGTAATTATTTACAGGCGCGACATGTGAAATTAATGAAGGATTAAGGTATTTGACCTAGATATGTGTTTTAAGGAATCTTTGATTTGTATATTCGAGATATGTACAAAAAGAAAATTGTTTTAAATTAAATGCTCAAGTTTTAATTAAATTGTGAAAATGATATTTTGAGAAAAAAAGAGTATATTTCCATGTGTTATGTACAACAATATTTAAATGTCAAGAATTGAATTATGCATGTTCAAAAAAGGTATTTTTTATTGTTATGTACAAAAATATTTTAAGAAAAAGAATGGAAATGTATTTTCAATTTTAAATATATGATGTAAAAAAATGTATTTTTATATGTTTAATATTTCAATATGTATTAAAATGTTTTCAAATTAATTAAGTATATAGAAAAGTATTTTAATTATGCCTAAAGAAAAGATGTATTTTTTTACTAAGTGATATATACTAATTAAGAATGTATTTTTATTAAAACTACATTAAGTTAGAAAATAAATATATTGTTTGTATAAAAAAAGAAGTTATTAATATTTTGTTAGAAAGGAAAAGAAAAGAAGCATTTTAATGGGCTTTTGGGGGGTGCAGAATGGGCAAGGCCCATGTTGATTCAAAAACAAATTAGGGTTTGGAATTGTTATTCAGTTGGAACGAAAGCTTAGGGTTTGGACAGCGCCGTTCGTGGGTTTTGTCTTCTCCGATCATTCGCTCTTTGCCCAAACTGAAACCTTTCGCCTCAGCCATCAGCGATCACCACCTCTTCTCCTCTCTTCGAGCCCACTCCAATGGTGACAAACAGAGGTACGACTCTTCTTTCTTTTCAACGCGTTAGGGTTCGAATCCTTCTTATACGTAATTGTTTACTGCTTTTTCTTTTGACTGAGTGTTTGACTTTTGTTTGTTTTAATGAGGATGAAAAGGCGTGAGAAGAGGGATGTCTTACCTTGATAGAGGGGAGGAAGAAGATGGAGGAGGCGCGTAGGAGGCTCGGTGGCGGAGGTTCAGTGATGAAGCTGGAAGCTAGCTTGGGAAAATTTGGTATTTTTACCTTTTTGCCACTTTTTTGGGTTTTGATGATGATTTTAAACTGAAAAACCTTTCTCTTCTTTCTTCTTCTCTTCTGTCCCTTTGTGTTGGTTGAAATGTGATGCTTGCTTTTGAATATTTTCTCTCTTCTTCTCCTATTGCCCTGAACTTTCGTTGAGTTGGATGCCTTCTGAGATGTTTTATTGCCCAGTGATGTTTATACTGAGGGCCTAGGGTTGAGTTGCCCTTGAGTATTCGTATGCTTTAGAACATTTGCTGCCTTGACACTTTGCCTTGAATGGCCTTCTGAGATGCCTCTTCTGTATGCTTATGTTGCCTTAAACTTTTGAATGCTTGCTTGTATCGCCTTGTTCTGCTTGCCCCATGATGAGCACTTCCTCTGAGGGGCTTGGATGTCTCACCTGCTTATGTTGCCTTCCTGTACGCTTGTATTGCCTCTTGGAATGTTTATGTTGCTTTTTACCTGTGTTGCCCAATGATGTTTTACTGAGGGCTTTATGTCGCCTTCGTTGCCTTGAACTTTTGAATGCTTGTTAGGTTTAGGCCATATGATGCTGAGGTGAGCTTGAGCTTCAGGCTGGAATTTGGTAGCAGGCCATTGGTTGATAACTGGTTTTTGGTGTCTTGGTGTTTTGAATGTGATGATAGGCAGGTTATGCTTGTAGTGAACTGGTTTTCTGGCTTATGGTTTTAGGTTTATTGGACTGCAGGTTGTTTAGTTATTGACAGGCATGGTGAGTTTGCTTCAAGCAGGGTTGTGGTATTTCAGGTTATGGTTGGTTTTGGTTTTGACAGTTGGTAGTGGTAGTGTAATAGGCAGGTTTCAGGTCTTAGGCAGGTATCAGGTTTTTATGCTGGTGCAGGTTTGAACTTGGTTTATCAGGTTTCTGGTTGGTTTGAATATGTTTTTGGTGTTTAGGCCAGGATGCTGACAGTAGGTTTTAATATGGAGGTTATGGCTTCTTTTTGTTTTGCTGTATGTTCTGTATATTTGTATGTTTGTAGGTTTGTATGTTTGCTTGGCTTGATGAGGCTTGGCCTGGTAACTTAGGCTTCAACAGGTGGATGCTTGGTTTGATGAGGCTTGGCCTGGTAACTTAGGCTTCAGCAGGTTGATGCTTGGTGTCCAGGTTTTGAACTGGCTTCAGGTTTGATGTATGGTTCAGTTGTTTTTGTAAGTTTGATGCAGGTTTTGCCTTGACAGTAATGTGAGGCTTCAGGCTTTGTATATTTTTCTTCTATCTTCTCTGAACTGTGTTCTTTCTTTGTGTTATATCTTTTTCTTCCTCTATCTTGTCTGTCCTGCCTAAGCCTGAAAAACCTGCTTCCTGCTTACTTTATCTCTTCTTTTCTCTCTCTCTATAGTACAGTTGGATATTATAAAATGTTTTATTTCTGTACTATTTTTCTGAAAGGGCTATTGATGGGAAATGATGATAAAAGAAAGGTTGCTTGCATATAGGATTTTTCTGCATATATATCTCTTCTTGACAGCTTGCTACACTTTGTGATGTCTTCCATATCTTTGCCAAATCTTCTTTTGACAGCTTGGGTAGATTTTGTATTTTTTTGACAGTAAGTTTGTACCTTTGGCTTTTGATAGGAAGTTGGAATTGGATTTTCAGTTTGGTTTGAACTTACTTTTGAACTATGCAGTTTGACATTAAAAATATGCATTTTGACATTTTGCATTTATGATAAAATTCTTCCCTCTTTGTGAACCGGGAGAAATCCCATGATTTGCAGAGAGGGTCAACTGATCCCAGTCAGTGGCCCTTAATGATGATTGCAAATTTTATCTTTCTTTAATTAATTCAACTGCTTTTGACTTTCTCTTTTTTCCTTTTGCAGATGAAAAATGGAGCACCGGAGCGAAGTGAAGAACGAAGAATTAGAAATAAATAGGATAGTTTTTCCCCTTTATTTAAATTTAAATCAATGTAAAAACAATGTTTGTAATTTAAATTCCAAACATCAATTGTACATTTAATTTAAAGATAAATAAAAGTTTCCATTATCCAATTTAATTCTATTTTCTCTTTATTGTTTATTTATTTATTTAAAACTCTTTGAATTAAAACAATTGAAAAATAAATTTCAATCACTCAATTTAGAATAATAAATAACTTAAATAAAACAATGTCTTAGTGATATTGATCAATTAAACCTGTCTTTTCCAATACCCAAAGCAAAGCAGCAGTTAACCAAAATAAACTGATCAAGCGCATTCCCTTTTTCACTGATTCTTTGTCAGACACTGTAATTCCAAACTGCATGTTTCTTTTGACTGACTCAAACAAACCAACATGAATTCAACCCAACTGCCTCTTTTACTGATTAAGTCAAAACAATGCGAATCTAACCCGAATCTTGGAAAATCTTGCAAAGTGCTGTGGAATTTTAATTTTGCTGAGAACATGCCCATAAATCCTTAATTCTTGATTAAATGCCAAATAACGCTCGCCTGATCAAAATTGAACCAAAAATCATCCAAAACCCTAAGCCAACTGTGAAACAATCCAGAGTCCTGAAAATCAGTAAAAACCCTAATTTCGCTTGACTGACAAGAAAAGTCCGTTTGTCCGATTCTTGAGTCAGTTTGAAAAATCAGGAAAGGCTTGAAGCTGAGATTTCTTGTGGAAAAACGCGAGGGCAAATTTTGGGGTACAACAGTTGCCCCTGTTCAATCTTCTTGGACCTGAAGAGTTAGATTGGCAAGTTTGCCTTTCGCGACTTGAAGGTAAAAGAAGATTGGACACTAAAGTACCCAGAAAATTTGCACTCGTCGATGTGATGGTAGAGGTGAATGGGCTTAAAGATGCCATTTGATGATGGGCTTAAAGATGCCATCTGGTGCGATAGAATTTTGTCGGGGGATGGGCTTAGAGATGCCATCTGAGAATGGGCTTAAAGATGCCATTTGGTGACTGCTGATAGGAGGATGGGCTTATAGATGCCATCTGGACATGTTGAACTGTATGTCAATGGTGAGTGGACAAGTGTCAGAAGGGCATCCATGTTTCGGAACCTCTCTGAATTAGGGGTCCGGACAAGCAACAGATTGACGTCCATGTCTGGAGAATCTGTGAGCTAATTTCAGGAGTTGAGAAGAGTCTGAACAGATTGACATCCGTTGTAGGGAAGAATCCGTAAACTGTTTTCAGAAGTCTTGAAGTTGAAAAGGAAACGGTGTAGGGTTTCCTGACGATGAGCTGCATGAATCTGGAATAAGTATCAGAATGTCGCCGTGCCTGGGTCACATCTGAACTATTTCTGGATGAATCTTGGGAGATGATCTGCGTCTGTCGAATGCTCTTACCTGAAAAGTAAAGGGTTAGTTGTATGCAATGTTATGATGCACGATGCAACGTATGCGACATCAATGCTTATGATATGAATGTGATGAATGCGCAGGTAAGCTGATGAGCTAATCTTGCTGAGGATAAATGAATCCGAGATGGCTGAAGAAAAAAAAAAGCATCTTGACTGCTGTCGGGGAAAATAAATCCTTGGCTGCAGCTGGGGAAGAGAATTCTTGATGACCTCTACTGGGGAGTTCCCAATTAGTAGACTCCTGGTGGGGAGGTAAGATTGAGAATCTTCAGCTTGGCGGGAAGTGACTCTGGCGACTTCACTGGGGAACTCAAGATTTGCCCTCTCCGAAACTCTGTTGGGAGAAGGTTCAATGGTCTGGCTCCGCTGGGGATTGATAATTTGAAGTTTTAGCCTTGCTGGGGATAATGAAGCTTGACCCTGAGTGGAGCTAGCTTGAGAAGAATCTGAACAAGCGATAGGTTAACCTCCATTACTTGGAGAACCCGTGAACTGTTTTCAGAAATCTTGAGATTGAATCGGCAATAGAGCAGCATCCGTTGTTGGGAAGCGTCCGTAAACTAATTTCAAAGGTTGCATCTGAACAAGCTGATAGATTAACATCCGTTACTTGGGAAGAATCCATAAACTGTTTTCAGAAGTCTTGAGGAAGAATCTGAACAAGTGATAGGTTAACATCCGTTTACTTGGAGAACCCGTGAACTGTTTTCAGAAGTCTTGAAGTTGAATCAGCAATAGAGCCGCATCCGTTGTTGGGAAGCGTCCGTAAACTAATTTCAAAGGTTGCATCTGAACAAGCTGATAGATTAACATCCGTTGTTGGGAAGAATCCATAAACTGTTTTCAGAAGTCTTGAGGAAGAATCTGAACAAGTGATAGGTTAACCTCCGTTACGTGGAGAAACCGTGAACTGTTTTCAGAAATCTTGAAGTTGAATCAGCAATAGAGCCGCGTCCGTTGTTGGGAAGCGTCCATAAACTGAATTCAAAGGTTGAAGAGGAACCGGTGTAGGGTTCCCTGATGATGAGCTTGCGTAACACTGCATCGGTTTTTTTTTGAACACTTTTGACATTCGAAGGCCCCAAGTGGTGATGTAGACAAATTCCTGGCTTATTACAGGTGTTGGTCTGCAATCGGTCGTTCACAGATGTTTTCCTGGGTTGTTACAGGTGTTGATCTGGAATTCTTCAGACATGCCCTGGCTGGATACAGGAATCGAGTCTGGAAATATGGTCAACAGATATGCCCTGGCTGGATACAGGAATCGAATCTTCAAACTCTTCAGACGTGCCCTGGCTAGATACAGGAATCGAGTCTGGAAATGTAGTCAACAGATATGCCCTGGCTGGATATAGGAGTCGAATCTGGAATTGTGATAGTTGATAGACATGCCCTGGCTGGATACAGGAGTCGAATCTGGAATTGTGATAGTTGATAGACATGCCCTGGCTGGATACAGGAATCGAATCTTCAAACTCTTCAGACGTGCCCTGGCTAGATACAGGAATCGAGTCTGGAACTATGGTCAACAGATATGCCCTGGCTAGATACAGGAATCGAATCTGGAAATGTTGTAATTGATTTGTTGAACACTTTTGACATTCGAATGCCCCAAGTGGTGAAGAAGGAGTCTTGAATCAGATTACTCTGCATATTGAGAGATTTCTTGAAATCTTTACTGGACTGCCCCAGGTTAATTGAATTTTGAAAGATCTGTTGGACCTTGACTGGACTGCCCCAGGTTAATTGAATTGTGACATGTCATGCCCCTTGTTGATAGGAGATTTGATGGAAGTGTTATCCTCTTGAAGTGATTTTGACTTACTGAGAGAGTTTTCGTTCCTCCGAACATTCGTTGTATAAATCCTTCGCTGTCAAGCAAGAAGGGTCAAATGCAGACAGTGGTATTCGTATAATGCAAAGTTTATGTTTGTCTCGAAGTTTTGAAAAATGCGTTTTTTGCAGAAAACTTTTTTATAAGACAAATCAACACAAGATTTAGAGTAAAGCCTTACAGGAGTCAGGATACCTTTTGTAACAGTATGCTTTCGAACTAACTCATGCTTCAATTAGGACTTTTAAAGGGTTGTAACATGGCCTGGTTCACGGTTTAAGAAACAAAGGATAAAGGCTCAAAGTATATTTGTACCCACCCGCTCTTCGTGATGTTCTTCAACCTAAGCTCAGTTAATTGCGTCATACTCTGTTTTGAGTTTTGAACGACTTTTGGGCGATGGTTCACCAGTTGAATTTGGGGAGACAGTCATCATCTCCTTTTCTTTCTTCAACATTTTTCATGTTGTTGAGGATTTGGTAATGACCTCATTATTTTGATTTTGATTTGTTATCCCTAACTTTTGCCTGACTGTTCCCGTTTTCGAGATTACTGTCAGCGGGATGCCCCAGCTTTCTTAAGCCTCCTTTATAGGTTTTGGCTCCGTGGGCTTTTCTCTTTTGAGAGATTGACTGTCTATGTGATAGGGAACCACCCTTGTCTTTTGATTCCAAAGGAATGCTTTCTCTTTTTTGACGTCGTTCGTTGTATTACGAACTGAGAGTTTGCGACTTCAATGCGCATTTTCTTTTGAATTAACTGAGATACTACCCTGCCCCGGGTTTATATCAAAGGTTTCGATTGTTTAGAACAGAAAAACTCCTACTTCTTTGGCTCGAAGGGGTTGACTAGGGATTAACTTCCTTATAACTCCAGTGTTTGGGAATTGAAAGCAATGCCTGTACATCATCAGCACGGTCTGTTCAAAAGCATACTGTATAAGATCACGGTATTGTTTCGTCATCCTCCCTCTAAAGGCTTACAGCTTTTTATCAAGAGTCAAATATCATAAATAAAAGCAGTAGTGAAACGAATGGATGAATTCAAGACAAACATATGCAATGCATTAATGAAAACAGAGTTTAACATCAACAGATAATTGTTTGACAGCAAAAAGAAATTACAACTTTGAAAATTCAAAAAGAAGCAAAAGTCTTTCAGTTTGAGCTTCGTCACTTCAAGCGGAGAACCCTTTAACGGAAGATTTTCATCTCGCCGTCTGGCATGAATTCCAGCACCCCAATGTCGATCAGATCTTGAATCTTGTTCTTCAAGGCCCAACAGTCGTTGGTGTCGTGTCCCGAGCTGTAGGAGTGGTAAACACAGAATGCGTCGGGATGATAGTGAGGAGAGGAGATATTGGGCTTCTGAGGAGGGTCCTTTACGGTGAGCAAATTGACCTCCAACAGGCGCTTCAGTATGAAGAATGATGGTATTTCAGTCTCCGTGAACTGTCTTCCCGACTTTTCTTGTTTGCGCCGATTGCCCCGTTGACGTTGGCGAGGTTGTTGATGGGATTGTGACCCTGAAGCAAGCAAAGGAGCTTTCCCTTTGTCTTCTTGAATGGATGGAGGCTGAGCGGTGACTTGCTCTTCAACCTCAGATGTTTGCCCCAGTTGGTTGTTTGGAAGCAGTTGGCGGACAAGAACTCTGAGTTCCTCTTGTCTTTGAGATAGGTCTTGGATGAGAGCCATCTGGCCCACCAACTGTCCCATCATTTGAGTCCTCAGTGTTGTCAGATCAAACTGCAGCTCTGCAAGCTGGTCACTCCTGGCGTTGTTGGAATTCCCCAAGCCCTTGGTGAGGAGAGATTTCATTTCTTCTTGCCCCAGAGACAAGTTCAGGAACATCTCCTGCAGCTGAGCAGTCTGGTCTTGGATGTCTTTGACAGACCTTTCTAGAGCCATCTCTTGCTGAAATAAACAGCAGGAGAGTAAGGAAACCTGAAAAAGGAAAGGCTGTTAAAATGCAATGCATGATATGTGGATGCATGCTTTCAAGGATCTCTTGGGGTAAACACAAGAAAATGTTAGAGGTTGAACTCTGCTCTTAGATTGGAGATCTCTGCACCGGTGGACGTCCTTCCACGAGAATCAAGCTCACCATGTCGAGTGGGTCATAGCCACTGATTCAAGTTGTTGTTCTTGAACTTTTGATTGGAGAGCTTTGTGTCGGTGGATGTCTTTCTACGAGAACCAAGCTCACCATGTCGAGTGGGTCATAGCCACTGATTCAAGTTGTTGTATTTGATCTTTGGTTGGAGAACTTTGTGTCGGTGGATGTCTTTCCACGAGAATCAAGCTCACCATGTCGAGTGGGTCATAGCCACTGATTCAAGTTGTTGCACTTGATCTTTGATTGGACTGGTTAGAGGAGAAACCTCTTGCCCCTGGATAGATGTCTGGTTCAACGTAACCCTGCATCAAAAGAACCCTCGAGATCCTTGAAATGGTTATTGAAAATGCTATGGTATGATGTCATGATGTTATGTACATGTATGCACAAGCAAGTGAGTGTATATACAGACAAACATATTCACACAAAGCAAACAAGTCCTTAGGTTTAGGCTTGCATGAGGTTCAGGTACTACCCTCTTTCAGTTTGTCGGTTAAAACCTGTCTTATCAAAAGTAACCGGGTTCTAGAGGATCTCATATCATTGGCTACCCTCAATCGGTCATAACTCCAGCATCGCAACCTTTTCTCGCGGCCGGAACCATCTCGAGAGTTTAGCCTCAATGAGTGTAGCATACTGCTACTGTTCTAATGGCCAAGTTGGTCAATTTAAGGTTCTAAGGTCGGTTGGTGCTTAATGACTCCTTGGAAGACCCATATTCTCCCCGTTTCAACACGAGGGATATCGGTACAGACCAAGACGCCACACCAACGTAGCCACTGCTTCACCCATGTTGGTATACCCCGGACAGGTCCCTCGCAGATTATGCTACCTAAAAAGGTTTCCCCCAGATCCGGGTTAGGATCTATGAAACTCCGATACAAAGCCCACAAATGTAAAGCAAACAAAGCAACCAATTGAAAGTAAAAGTGATCTAAACCCTAAGGTAACCCCACTTTTAAAATTCTCCCCAGCAGAGTCGCCAGTTCTGTGATACGGTGGGAGAACTGACTATGGTTTTGCGTTCGTATTCGCACTTGTGCGGTTGAGCAAGAGTCGCCACCGACTTTTTATTTTATCCTAAAGGAAAGGTTAAAAAAGTACAGCAAAAACCTTTTGAGATATTTCGTGGGTTCGGGGGGTAGATTATGAAAAGGGAAGGTATTAGCACCCTTTTCATCCATGGTTATCCATGGGCTCTTAGTTACTTGGTTTTTTAGATCACTTGCCTTGTTTTTCAATTGCTTGAAAATGGTGTGTGTGTGGGTGCTTTTGAAAATGTTTTGGAAGAAGATGCCTTGTCTTAGGCAACTAATGTATTTGACTCGTGATTGAGTGTTTTACAAAAGTGTGGATCTTTTCGAAAAGATGTTTTCAAATGTTTTTGAGAGTTTGTTTGAAAGTGTTGTGGATTGTGGTTTTTGAAAAGAAGGCAAGTGTTTTTGCAAATTGATCTCAAGTAACTAAGAGTTTTGTCTACCCTATTGTACTCAAAGGTTTTTATTATGTTTTAACCCCTTTTAACAATTTTGTTCTACCATTGAAATTGGTGGACAATCTTGCGTTTAGGAAGTTTATTCGGGACGGGCGCGGGTCATCGTATGGACCATGAATGCAATGGTGCCAAGTGTCTTTGGCAATTTGCTTTGAAGGGACTATGATCATTCCGTTTAGGCAACACTTTGAGACTTATGATCATTTGATTTTGTTTTGCCAAAGATACTCGACGTGCAAGCATGGCCCATTTTGGAAGGCAACATGTGGGATTACCCTAGGGGTGCAAGTGTGATTGTGTATTGATTTCATGTATTTGTCTTTGTATTAGGTTATCTAGCGTTTGATTTTATGTACATGCAAACCCTAGGTCTAACCATGGTATAATTGGAAAACTATAAAGTGCGGAATGTAAAACATATGCTATTACAAAATAGTATCCGGGAATGGGGGTACAAGTGTATGAATGGGGATGAGACTTATAGTATCAAATAAGTTACAACCAAATCGAATTTGCGATCAAAATGTAAATATCGAATATACAAATATAAGATAAACAAATGTGTATAGGACAATGTGAATGTATTTGTATCGTGTAAGTGCGAGATGTATATGTATATGTGTGTAATTATTTACAGGCGCGACATGTGAAATTAATGAAGGATTAAGGTATTTGACCTAGATATGTGTTTTAAGGAATCTTTGATTTGTATATTCGAGATATGTACAAAAAGAAAATTGTTTTAAATTAAATGCTCAAGTTTTAATTAAATTGTGAAAATGATATTTTGAGAAAAAAAGAGTATATTTCCATGTGTTATGTACAACAATATTTAAATGTCAAGAATTGAATTATGCATGTTCAAAAAAGGTATTTTTTATTGTTATGTACAAAAATATTTTAAGAAAAAGAATGGAAATGTATTTTCAATTTTAAATATATGATGTAAAAAAATGTATTTTTATATGTTTAATATTTCAATATGTATTAAAATGTTTTCAAATTAATTAAGTATATAGAAAAGTATTTTAATTATGCCTAAAGAAAAGATGTATTTTTTTACTAAGTGATATATACTAATTAAGAATGTATTTTTATTAAAACTACATTAAGTTAGAAAATAAATATATTGTTTGTATAAAAAAAGAAGTTATTAATATTTTGTTAGAAAGGAAAAGAAAAGAAGCATTTTAATGGGCTTTTGGGGGGTGCAGAATGGGCAAGGCCCATGTTGATTCAAAAACAAATTAGGGTTTGGAATTATTATTCAGTTGGAACGAAAGCTTAGGGTTTGGACAGCACCGTTCGTGGGTTTCGTCTTCTCCGATCATTCGCTCTTTTCCCAAACTGAAACCTTTCGCCTCAGCCATCAGCAATCACCACCTCTTCTCCTCTCTTCGAGCCCACTCCAATGGTGACAAACAGAGGTACGACTCTTCTTTCTTTTCAACGCGTTAGGGTTCGAATCCTTCTTATACGTAATTGTTTACTGCTTTTTCTTTTGACTGAGTGTTTGACTTTTGTTTGTTTTAATGAGGATGAAAAGGCGTGAGAAGAGGGATGTCTTACCTTGATAGAGGGGAGGAAGAAGATGGAGGAGGCGCGTAGGAGGCTCGGTGGCGGAGGTTCAGTGATGAAGCTGGAAGCTAGCTTGGGAAAATTTGGTATTTTTACCTTTTTGCCACTTTTTTGGGTTTTGATGATGATTTTGAACTGAAAAACCTTTCTCTTCTTTCTTCTTCTCTTCTGTCCCTTTGTGTTGGTTGAAATGTGATGCTTGCTTTTGAATATTTTCTCTCTTCTTCTCCTATTGCCCTGAACTTTCGTTGAGTTGGATGCCTTCTGAGATGTTTTATTGCCCAGTGATGTTTATACTGAGGGCCTAGGGTTGAGTTGCCCTTGAGTATTTGTATGCTTTAGAACATTTGCTGCCTTGACACTTTGCCTTGAATGGCCTTCTGAGATGCCTCTTCTATATGCTTATGTTGCCTTAAACTTTTGAATGCTTGCTTGTATCGCCTTGTTCTGCTTGCCCCATGATGAGCACTTCCTCTGAGGGGCTTGGATGTCTCACCTGCTTATGTTGCCTTCCTGTACGCTTGTATTGCCTCTTGGAATGTTTATGTTGCTTTTTACCTGTGTTGCCCAATGATGTTTTACTGAGGGCTTTATGTCGCCTTCGTTGCCTTGAACTTTTGAATGCTTGTTAGGTTTAGGCCATATGATGCTGAGGTGAGCTTGAGCTTCAGGCTGGAATTTGGTAGCAGGCCATTGGTTGATAACTGGTTTTTGGTGTCTTGGTGTTTTGAATGTGATGATAGGCAGGTTATGCTTGTAGTGAACTGGTTTTCTGGCTTATGGTTTTAGGTTTATTGGACTGCAGGTTGTTTAGGTATTGACAGGCATGGTGAGTTTGCTTCAAGCAGGGTTGTGGTATTTCAGGTTATGGTTGGTTTTGGTTTTGACAGTTGGTAGTGGTAGTGTAATAGGCAGGTTTCAGGTCTTAGGCAGGTATCAGGTTTTTATGCTGGTGCAGGTTTGAACTTGGTTTATCAAGTTTCTGGTTGGTTTGAATATGTTTTTGGTGTTTAGGCCAGGATGCTGACAGTAGGTTTTAATATGGAGGTTATGGCTTCTTTTTGTTTTGCTGTATGTTCTGTATATTTGTATGTTTGTAGGTTTGTATGTTTGCTTGGCTTGATGAGGCTTGGCCTGGTAACTTAGGCTTCAGCAGGTGGATGCTTGGTTTGATGAGGCTTGGCCTGGTAACTTAGGCTTCAGCAGGTTGATGCTTGGTGTCCAGGTTTTGAACTGGCTCCAGGTTTGATGTATGGTTCAGTTGTTTTTGTAAGTTTGATGCAGGTTTTGCCTTGACAGTAATGTGAGGCTTCAGGCTTTGTATATTTTTCTTCTATCTTCTCTGAATTGTGTTCTTTCTTTGTGTTATATCTTTTTCTTCCTCTATCTTGTCTGTCCTGCCTAAGCCTGAAAAACCTGCTTCCTGCTTACTTTATCTCTTCTTTTTTCTCTCTCTATAGTACAGTTGGATATTATAAAATGTTTTATTTCTGTACTATTTTTCTGAAAGGGCTATTGATGGGAAATGATGATAAAAGAAAGGTTGCTTGCATATAGGATTTTTCTGCATATATATCTCTTCTTGACAGCTTGCTACACTTTGTGATGTCTTCCATATCTTTGCCAAATCTTCTTTTGACAGCTTGGGTAGATTTTGTATTTTTTTGACAGTAAGTTTGTACCTTTGGCTTTTGATAGGAAGTTGGAATTGGATTTTCAATTTGGTTTGAACTTACTTTTGAACTATGCAGTTTGACATTAAAAATATGCATTTTGACATTTTGCATTTATGATAAAATTCTTCCCTCTTTGTGAACCGGGAGAAATCCCGTGATTTGCAGAGAGGGTCAACTGATCCCAGTCAGTGGCCCTTAATGATGATTGCAAATTTTATCTGTCTTTAATTAATTCAACTGCTTTTGACTTTCTCTTTTTTCCTTTTGCAGATGAAAAATGGAGCACCGGAGCGAAGTGAAGAACGAAGAATTAGAAATAAATAGGATAGTTTTTCCCCTTTATTTAAATTTAAATCAATGTAAAAACAATGTTTGTAATTTAAATTCCAAACATCAATTGTACATTTAATTTAAAGATAAATAAAAGTTTCCATTATCCAATTTAATTCTATTTTCTCTTTATTGTTTATTTATTTATTTAAAACTCTTTGAATTAAAACAATTGAAAAATAAATTTCAATCACTCAATTTAGAATAATAAATAACTTAAATAAAACAATGTCTTAGTGATATTGATCAATTAAACCTGTCTTTTCCAATACCCAAAGCAAAGCAGCAGTTAACCAAAATAAACTGATCAAGCGCATTCCCTTTTTCACTGATTCTTTGCCAGACACTGTAATTCCAAACTGCATGTTTCTTTTGACTGACTCAAACAAACCAACATGAATTCAACCCAACTGCCTCTTTTACTGATTAAGTCAAAACAATGCGAATCCAACCCGAATCTTGGAAAATCTTGCAAAGTGCTGTGGAATTTTAATTTTGCTGAGAACATGCCCATAAATCCTTAATTCTTGATTAAATGCCAAATAACGCTCGCCTGATCAAAATTGAACCAAAAATCATCCAAAACCCTAAGCCAACTGTGAAACAATCCAGAGTCCTGAAAATCAGTAAAAACCCTAATTTCGCTTGACTGACAAGAAAAGTCCGTTTGTCCGATTCTTGAGTCAGTTTGAAAAATCAGGAAAGGCTTGAAGCTGAGATTTCTTGTGGAAAAACGCGAGGGGCAAATTTTGGGGTACAACACTAAGCACTAATGACCTAGAACCTTACTTGACCATCTTGGCCTTTTATTAGGGGTAGTGAGATGACCGGCTTTGGTGCAGTCCGAAGTTGGTAGATACTCGATACTACACTCATTGAGGGTTGTTTTCTTGGAATATTTTGGTCGCTAGTTAAGTGGCTAAACCAAAACAATGAACAATGAAAACAATCCAATGATATTGAGCTCCTTAGAACCCGGTTACTATTTATAGGACAGGTTTTTAAGCCAACTACACTCAAGAGGGTACCTACCTATGAAACCTCATGCAAGCCTGAAACTAGGGTTTTGTGTGATTTGCTTGTACATATGTTTTGTGCATACATCATGAACATCATAAAACATCATATGCATTCACTAACCATTTCAAGGGTTTGGATCTTCATCTTTGTTCCTGTTTTGTAGGTCATGGAAATTCCTCGCAGAAACACCATCCAAGTCAACCTTGTGAGAATTTCTCCTCAACTTAAGGAGCTCACCTCAAGAATTCCGGAAAATTCATCCTTCAGTGAAAGACATGGTAGACTGCTCAGCCTAGTCAACATCAACATTGAAGAAGACATGATGAAAGTGCTATTCCAGTTCTTTGACCCTCTTCACCACTCTTTCACTTTCCCTGATTACCAGTTGGTGCCCACTTTGGAGGAGTTTTCTCAACTCCTGAGAATTCCTATCCTTAATCAACTACCCTTCAACGGTACGGAAAAGGAACCAAAGCCGGAAGATGTTGCTCGAGCATTACATCTACAACCATCCGACATCAAGGGGCATTGGGAAACCAGAAGCGGTGTCAAGGGATTCTTAGCAAAATTCTTGTTTGAGAAGGCACAAGAATGTTGGAACTCATTGGACCTACAAGCCTTTGAAGAAATTGTGGCACTCCTTATCTATGGGTTGGTCTTGTTCCCAAATCCTGACCAATTGGTAGATGTCAACGCCGTCAAAATCTTCTTGTCCAGAAATCCAATACCAACATTGCTTGGGGATATCCTTCACTCATTTTACACACGAACAATGAGAAAGAGGGGTGTTCTCATGTGCTGTACTCCTCTCCTTGCAAGGTGGTTTATTTCGCACCTTCCACAATCTGTCCTGAAGAATGACCAAGGCTCAAGGTGGTCCCAACGGTTGATGACTCTTACTCATTCTGATGTACATTGGTGTTCTCGGTCCAGAGAAAATGTCATCATCGTCGATCGTTGCGGAGAATTTCCTAATGTTCCTTTACTTGGAATTAGAGGAGGTATCACCTACAACCCTTGCCTAGCTTTGAGGCAATTTGGATATGCACGGAGGGATGGCCCTCACGACATGTTGATTCCTGACCTAGTTTTTGACTTCGACAACGATGCGCAAGGACTTCGCCAAAGATTCATCAGAGCTTGGGGAAAACTCAACAAGGTTGATAGCAAGACTCTGGGACACAATAACTCCATCCCTCTTGAGCCTTATCTCAAGTGGGTACGAGCCCGAGCCCAAAGTCTGATGATGCCTTATCCTCATATTCTCCCTGTGATTAAAGAGCCCGTCAAGGAAGGAGAGGTTCCCTACACCATCCTACATCCAGACATACCTACATCGTGGGAGGAAATGCAGAAAAGTTGGATTCAGCTCAAGGAAGAACGGAATACTTTTGAAGCTAGCTTCTACGCCAGTGAGAAGAAGGTTCTAGAGCTTACCCGTCGACTCCACGAACAAGAGGCCCTCAACACCTACATCACACCAAAGAGGATGCGCAATGTCTTTTTGCCTTGAGAAGTTATTTTGTAATATTTGGCCCATGGGGCATTTATGTACTAACAAATTTCTTCTTATTAATATGACGTGCATTCTTCTTTGTATGAAACAATTTTGAGTGTCCTAAATCCTTGAATGCATTGCATACATAAGCATACCATTCATCATGTGCACAAGCAGGTCTCATTCCAGGTTTCCTTATCTATCTGCTGTTTATTTCAGTAGGATGGATCTCGAGCAAACAGTCAAAGACCTACAAGCTCAAAATGCACAGTTCCAGCAACTCCTGATGACCTTGGCTAAGGGTCAGGAGGATATCAAGACTCAATTGGGGAACAAAGACCCGGTGAAAAAGAAGAAAAAGAGACTCGGGTGGCTACTTTGGGGAGAAGGTTTGACGGAGAAGCTCGGAGAGTGCTTGAATTTCCTCCTACTTCTGATGAAGGAACCAGCAAAGGAGGTGGAGCTGCGGTACCTTCCGAGTCTGATGCGGAAGAAGAAGAGGTCGAAGAGGATGAAGATTATACTGATCAACAATACCCTTCAGCTGATGATAAATACAAAGGGCTAGAAGACAGGTTGGCCGCCATGGAGCTACAAAGGGTACCGGGTTTGGATTTTGAAGACTTAGGTTTGGTTGCCGGGATTGTGATTCCCCCAAAATTCAAAGTGCCAGTGTTTGTAAGGTATGATGGGCTGTCCTGTCCAAAAATGCATCTTAGGTCCTACGTGAGAAAGATCCAGCCCTATACGGCAGATAAAAACCTTTGGATTCATTTCTTTCAAGACAGCCTTTCTGGAGCTCAATTGGAGTGGTTTTATCAGCTAGAGGGAACCAGCGTTCGAAATTGGGAAGATTTGGCCACCGCTTTCTACAAACAATACCAATACAATTCTGACCTTGCCCCTACTCGTACCCAACTTCAGGGTATGTCGTTAGGAACAGGCGAAGGATTCAAAGAATACACACAAAAATGGAGGGATTTGGCTGGCAGGGTGCAACCTCCTTTAACCGATCGTGAGCTTGTTGATATGTTTCTAGGGACCCTATCTGGGCCATTTTTCAATCATCTGATTGGTAACTCTTCCGCGGGGTTTACCGATTTGATCTTAACGGGCGAAAGAATAGAAGCTGGCATCAAGTCAGGAAAGATTCAGAAGGGTGTTGCTGCAAGTACTGAGAAGAGGCCTTTTAAGAAAGAAGCAAGTGCCGTCTATGGTCCTAGAAGACAAGTCAAGCCAGAAAGTCGCCAAGCCGTCAATGCTCTGGTTATTTCAAAATCTGTTGCTGCTCCTCAGCAGTACAATCAACAAAGAGGTGAAAGGCCCAAGAGGCAGTATACTCGGTTGAGTATGACCTTGTCACAAATTTTACCCTAACTATTATCAACCAACTTGGTGACCATCAAAGAAGCTCCTAAAGTCGTGAATACTGCATCTCCTAAGTATAACCCAAATGCCCGTTGTGCTTATCATTCTGATAGCCCCGGGCATACTACTGATGATTGCTGGGCCTTGAGAAACAAAGTGAAAGATCTTATTGACGCGAAGGAAATTCAGTTTGAAGCGCCTGAGAGGCCGAATGTTGTAACTGCTCCTATGCCCCAGCATAGAGTAAATGCCATTGAAGAAGAGTTGTATGCTGTTTCAGTGAATGATGTTGCTACCCCTCTGTTGACTGTTAAGAGGAACTTACTACTAGACGGTTTATTTCCGGGTTGTAGTAAGGGTTGCCTCCTGTGTGCTGTTATCCCTACCGATTGTCCACTGCTGAAATCAGGCATCCAAAGCCTGATGGATAGCAAGGAAATTCTGTTCAAGAAAACTGTTATTCCGTTTGTTTCCGTTGAAGAAATATCTGTTGTCACAATTTACAATCCAGCCAAAGCTCCCATGAAGAAACCAGTCCAAATTATGTCTGTTGCACCCATTACTATTACTGTTCTGGGGCCTCTCCCCTATGAGTCTGATAAAGCGGTCCCATGGAATTATGGGGCCGACGTGTATGTGCTTGGGGTGAAGCAGGAGTTCAACACCAATACCAGTGTCAGTAGCATCACTGGTCCCGCCAAGATTACCCGCAGTGGTAGGCTCTTCTCGCCTGACATTGCACCGCCAGTTATCCGAAAACCTCTCACCATCACACCCGCAAGTGTGCATGTTCCAATTCAAGTTCCTGTGTCTACTACTGCCGCCGAGTCCTCTGATACTCGGGGCAAAGAAGTTGCTACCGATTTGCCTGCCAGGACGGAGGCACCAAAAAAGACTGCTATAGAAGCCTCCCAACAAGAAATGGAGGAAATTCTTAAAATCATCAAAAAGAGTGACTTTAACGTTGTTGAACAGTTGGGGCATACTCCCTCCAAAATCTCTATGCTATCATTACTGCTATGCTCAGAGGCCCATGCAAAAGCCCTGATTTCATTTCTGAAAACGGCCCATGTGCCACAAGAGACCTCCGCGGATCAATTCACTGACTGTGTGGCTAATTTGATGGCTGACAATGGCTTGGGGTTCTCAGATGCTGACCTTACCGCCAAAGGGAAAAATCACAATGATGCCCTGCATGTTTCCATAGAATGCAGGGGCACCACTCTCGCACACGTGTTAGTGGATACCGGGTCTTCCCTGAATGTTTTGCCCAAGAAGGCATTGGATCGCTTGGATTGTGAGGGTCTGGAATTGAAACCTAGTAACATCATTGTTAGAGCCTTCGACGGTTCTAAGAGGATGGTGCACGGTGAAGTAGACATTCCTATTCGTGTGGGTTCCCAAGTTTTCAACTCAACATTCTATGTAATGGACATTCGTCCATCTTACTCCTGCTTGTTGGGTCGCCCCTAGATTCATAAGGCTGGGGCAGTAACATCCACTCTACACCAAAAGCTCAAATACCCTGTCAAAGGGAAGATTGTTACTGTGCAAGGTGAGGAGGAATACATGGTTAGTCACTTAAATTCATTCCGGTATATCGAGATGGACGGGGAGTTTATTGAAACCCCCTTTCAGCATTTTGAGGAGGTACCTCCAACGTTGGCATCGGCTGAGGCAGTGAGTGAAGAAGACTTTCCGTTGAAAATGGCGTCCTTGAAGGATGCCCGGGCTGTAATCAAGAAAGGCAGTTGTGCAAACTGGGGTCAGCTTCCTGACTTCACTCAAAAGAACGACAAGTTTGTGCTGGGCTTTACTGAGGAGGCTCAGAGGGTTGTGCACAAGGACAAGATCAGAAAGGCTCCGGTGTTTATCTCCAACCCAAGGGTGAATGCTATCGAGGAGGATGTAGAGGAAGCAGAGTTCGACAGTTGGATCTATCCAACTACCAGCAACAGACCAAGCAACTGGACGGCAGAGGATTTTACACCTATCACATTTGTCACGCAGTAATTATTTCTTTTGATTTCCAATTTGTAACAAACAATATGTTAAAACTTTATTGACTCGGTGTCCTACCCGGGGCATCGTAGCTCCATTTGTGAGGGCTTTTTGTATGACATTTCCATATATCATCAATCAAAACATTGGACGTTTGTTGCATTTCAAATCTTGTGCTCTTTTTCTCTCTGTGTTATATATTGCAAAACAGCTATATTTACACACACTCACTTATACAGGTTTCAATCCACTCTGGATCTCACTGGTAACAGCTCTGCTACCGCCAGTTATGACTTCGAGAATCCGATCAACTTGGCCGAAGACGAAGGTGAAGATGATTGCGAAGTGCCTGGTGAACTCGCAAGACTGCTACTCCAGGAAGAGAGGGCTATTCAACCACATGAAGAGCCGGTGGAAACAATTAACCTGGGTACGGAGACAGATAGGAAAGAGGTCAAGATTGGGGATAATCTAGAGCTCAACGTGAAGCAACGATTGATTCAGATGCTACATAATTACATGGAGATATTTGCTTGGTCCTACGAAGATATGCCTGGTTTGGATGCCGACATTGTAGTTCATCACCTGCCAACTAAGGAAGACTGCCCTCCGGTAAAGCAAAAGGTTCACCGCATGCGCCCAGAGATGTCTGAAAAGATCAAGGCTGAGATTATGAAGCAATTCGATGCTGGATTTCTAGCAGTAACTTCTTACCCTCAGTGGGTTGCCAATGTAGTGCCAGTGCCGAAGAAGGACGGTAAAGTCAGAATGTGTGTTGACTACAGGGATTTAAACAGGGCAAGCCCCAAGGATGATTTTCCTCTACCTCACATCGACGTTCTTGTTGACAATACTTCTCAACACAAGGTTTTCTCCTTCATGGATGGTTTTTCAGGGTATAATCAGATCAAGATGGCTCCGGAGGATATGGAGAAGACTACCTTTGTGACTCAGTGGGGCACCTTCTGTTACAAGGTCATGCCATTCGGATTGAAAAATGCTGGGGCAACCTATCAACGTGCCATGGTTGCTTTATTTCATGATATGATCCATCATGAGATTGAGGTATACGTTGATGACATGATTGCAAGGTCTCAAACTGAGGAGGAGCACCTTGATCATCTGAGGAAGCTATTTGACCGACTGAAGTTATATAAACTGAGGTTGAATCCCAACAAATGCACCTTTGGGGTAAGGTCCGGAAAATTGCTAGGTTTCATTGTAAGTGATAAAGGTATTCAGGTGGACCCTGCCAAGGTAAAAGCCATACAAGAGATGCCAACTCCAAAGACAGAGAAAGAAGTCAGAGGCTTCCTGGGACGACTGAATTACATTGCCCGATTCATCTCACATCTGACTGCTACTTGTGAGCCAATCTTCAAATTGCTGAAGAAAGATCAAGTAGTACGCTGGAACGATGAATGTCAGGCTGCCTTTGAAAAGATAAAGGAATATCTCCAAGTGCCACCCATTCTTATGCCACCAGTGGAAGGAAGACCTCTGATACTATATTTAACAGTACTTGACAATTCAATGGGGTGTGTGCTGGGACAGCATGACGAGTCCGGCCGAAAAGAGCACGCTATTTATTACTTGAGCAAAAAGTTTACCGACTATGAGTCTCGTTACTCACTGCTTGAGAAAACTTGTTGCGCTCTAGTATGGGCTGCTCGCCGGCTGAGACAGTATATGCTGACTCACACTACTCTATTGATTTCAAAGATGGATCCCATCAAGTACATATTTGAAAAGCCTGCTCTGTCTGGGAGAATAGCAAGATGGCAAATGATCTTAACCGAATATGATATCCAGTATACAACTCAGAAAGTAATTAAAGGAAGTGTACTGGCAGATCATTTGGCACACCAACCTGTGGACGATTATCAATCATTGAACTTTGATTTTCCGGACGAAGACATCATGGTGGTAACTGACTGTGAAGTACCTGGACCAGATGAAGGACCTGAGGAAGGATCCCGATGGTCTATGCATTTTGACGGAGCCTCCAATGCTTTGGGTAACGGCGTCGGCGCTGTAATCATATCTCCCAAAGGAACTCATACTCCACTCACCGCCCGATTGTGTTTCAACTGCACCAACAACATGGCAGAATATGAGGCATGTATCATGGGTCTACAAGCTGCAATCGGTTTAAGGATCAAATTTCTGAGTGTCTTCGGAGATTCTGCTCTCGTGATCAATCAGATCAAAGGCGAGTGGGATACGAAACACCCAAATCTTATTCCTTACAAGGAGTATGTGTTGACCTTGCTTCCCCACTTTGAAGAAATAACTTTTGAGCACTTCCCAAGAGAGGAGAATCAGCTAGCGGACGCACTGGCTATGATGTCTTCAATGTTCAAGGTTAAATGGGACAATGAGGCTCCCCGGATCATTATCTGGAAGTTGGACGAACCAGCATACTGCTGCGACCTCGAGGCCAAGAAGGCAACTGAAAAACCCTGGTATCATGAGGTAAAGAGGTACTTGGAAGCTCAGGAATACCCTGAAGGTGCATCTGTCAATGACAAGAAGTTCATGAGGAGGTTTACAGCAAAATTCTTCCTCAGCAACGGCATCCTCTACAAACGGAATCATGATTCAACTCTATTACGTTGTGTGGATAAGGCTGAAGCAGAGAAAATCATGATAGAACTGCATGAAGGTACATTCGGAACACATTCCAGTGGACACACCATGGCAAAGAAAATCCTTAGGGCAGGATATTTCTGGTCCACCATGGAAGCCGATTGTTACCAACACTCTCGAACTTGTCACAAATGCCAGATCTATGCTGACAAGGTGCACATCCCGGTTCCTCTGAACGTCCTAACAGCACCTTGGCCTTTTGCAATGTGGGGCATTGATATGATCGGCGAGATCCGACCGACGGCATCCAACGGGCATCGCTTCATCTTGGTAGTGATCGATTACTTCACGAAGTGGGTTGAGGCAGCTTCCTACGCCACAATAACTAAGAGCGTCGTGGCACGTTTCATCCGGCATAATCTGATCTATCGGTACGGTGTCCCGGAAAGAATCATTACGGACAATGGTACCAATCTCAATAACAAAATGATTACTGAACTCTGCGAACAATTCAAGATACAGCACCACAATTCTTCTCCCTATCGGCCGAAGATGAATGGGGCTGTAGAGGCAGCTAATAAGAATATCAAGAAAATTGTGCAGAAGATGACAGTGACCTATAAAGATTGGCACAAAATGTTACCATTTGCTCTTCATGGGTACCGTACCTCAGCAAGGACGTCAACCGGGGCAACTCCTTTCTCCTTGGTCTATGGCATGGAGGCAGTCTTGCCAATTGAAGTTCAGATACCCTCTCTCCAGATAATGAAGGATGCAGACTTGAATGAAGATGACTGGATCCAGACTCGACTTGATCAATTAAACCTGATTGACGAAAAGAGGCTCACTGCTATCTGTCATGGTCAGACGTATCAAAAACGGATGATCAGGGCATTTAACAAGAAGGTCAGACCACAAGAGTATCAAGTTGGGGACCTGGTAATCAAACGCATCATCCTTCCTCAAAGTGATCCCCGGGGCAAATGGACCCCTACTTACGAAGGGCCATTTGTGGTTAAACATGTGTTCTCATGAGGAGCCATGATCCTAACCACCATGGATGGTGACGACCTTCCTCACCCCGCCAATGCAGACATAGTGAAAAGATACTACGCATGAATAAAAGACCCGCTAGGTTGACATACCTAGGCAAAAATAAGGGCTTCCCGGCGAACCAAAAGGGTTCGGGCAAAAATAAGGGATGAAATGAAAAAAATCTGTACACCCGGCAAGTCGAAAACCTGAAAAGGCGGCTTGGGCAAAAATGGGTATCCCGGTGGACTGAAAACCCGAAAGGGCGGTCCAGGCAAAAGTTAGGGATAAAGCGTAACACTATGTTTCATTGGATCACTTCGCATCCGGAATTCGGCAACAACTATCTGGTTCAGATTTCGGCATCGACCAATCAGCTTCATCTTCAACTAGGCAGCAAAGCGATGAGACGCTTGGAGACATAAAGGCGATAGCAGAGTTGGAACCCAGTGGGATTGTTCACATAGCTGTTTTGTTTTCAAAATTGTAAATTCTGTGTTATTCGGCGGCGTCCTCTTACTAGGATTTCAGCCTCTTGTACAAAAACGCCTTTTCGCAGGCAAAATTCAAATCAATACAAATTCACTTGTCCATACAAATTGCCATTGTTTTTCCTTTTTCTGTTTTGTCTTGCGAAGAACGTCCAATGTTCATTTTTGATATATGCATTTGATATTAAATTGCTGGTTCATAAATATTTGCATATGAAACAAAAGATTAATTACAGGTGTCATCAGAAACAGGGGCAATGTAAGGTTGTCTGATGCAGTCTGGTTGCTTTGTCCGCCAAGGTACCAAGGTAGATTCGACTGAAGAAAGTGACCAAATCATCTCAACACCCCGCAGAATAAGACAAGATTCAGCAATGCTTTCAAGCGGAGTTGACTCCCCGTTAATCCTGAAAAGGCATAACTTTCCCCGACAGGTCTTAAAGCTTATCCCCAGTAGATTCTGGAAGCTTGTTCCCTGCAGAATACGGACGTCTCTCCCGAGCTTTATTCAGAGTTATTCCTCACAAGGGCTTATAACTGGGTTATCCTCAGCTAATTGCCACGGAAGATCGCCCTCAACAAAGTTCTTTCAATCCCCAGCGGAGTTTATCATCATTATCCCAGCGGAATTCATCATTGAAGTCCTCAGCAGGCCTCTCATCGAAAACTTCAGCAAAGTATCTCTTCCACAGAACAATTCCCCGGCCGATCGTCAAGGATTTATTTTCCTAAGACGAAAATACATTCATAAACATTTCACGTTTTCATACATCCTGCTTACATACATGATAAAGTGCATACAACACTGTCTCATGTTAAAACATCATGCATATCATACATCATGACATTGCATACAACTTATGTTTTGCCTTTTCAGGGAAAAAGACAATCCCAAAGACAACTACCTTCAACTGTCACAATTCCAGATTCGATACCTGTATCTAGCCAGGGCATATCTGAGAGTGATCAGTTTCCAGACTCGATTCCTGTATCTAGCCAGGGCACGTCTGAAGAGTTCGAAGATTCGATTCCTGTATCCAGCCAGGGCATATCTATTGACGACTATTTCCAGATTCGATTCCTGTATCCAGCCAGGGCATATCTATTGACCACATTTCCAGACTCGATTCCTATATCTAGCCAGGGCACGTCTGAAGAGTTCGAAGATTCGATTCCTGTATCCAGCCAGGGCATATCTATTGACGACTATTTCCAGATTCGACTCCTGTATCCAGCCAGGGCACATATGTGAGCAACCGATTGTAGATTCGATACCTGTATCCATCCAGGGCATGTCTGCATAAGGAGACTGAAGATCAAACACCTGTAACAAGCCAGGAAAACATCTGCCTTTCTCAAAGACACAAAGTTCTCGCTAAGGAATCTCTTGTGCGATCAACACTTCCAAATGGCATCTATAAGCCCATTCCCGACAAGGTTCTGTCACATCTCCAGATGGCATCTATAAGCCCATCTCCCTATCCACCGCCTATCTAAATGGCATCTATAAGCCCATTCCCGACATCACATTGTTGATACTCCAACATGCGAGTGCAAATTTCCGGGCACTCTAGTGTCCAATCTCCTTTTACCCTCGAGTCACGAAAGTCAAACTTGCCAATCTAACTCTTCAGATTCAAGAATATTGAACAGGGGTAACTGTTGTACCCCAAAATTTGCCCTCCCATTTCCTCAACATTTTCCCCTCACAAAACCCTTGGAGCTCAAGATCCAGTTAGGGTTTCCTCTGCTCAAGACTTCTCCTTGCACTGTTGACCCAAATTAGGGTTTGTGTTTGCACAAAGATGTTTTGACCTAAAAAGCCTAAGATGACTTTCATGCTTCATGTTGGACTCCCAAGTTTATCCATACCAAGTCTCAAGTCTTGATTCCAAATTTTACCCAGTCAATTGAACAGTTGACCTAGAAATCAACTATATTGGGGAAAAAGTCAACTGTGGCCAATTGACAGTCAAATCTCATGAAAATTGACCCACATCAACATTATGAATTCACATGGACCATTTGATCAAGTTTGGATCACAATTCCACAAGAAATTTGATCAGATCACCAAAAGGGCAAAATGGTCATTTTTAGGGTTTTGACTGCACAAAGGCAATTTTTGACTGTTTGACCTAGCCAATGGCAAACCAAGCTCACATATGGACTCAAGGACCCCATGGAATTATCTTGACATGCTCAACAAATTCAAAAGATCCCAAGTACACAAGATTGACAGTTGAATTTCCCAGTCAATTGATCAATTTTGACTGTATACTGAAAAGTCAAACTTTGACTTTTTGGTCAAAATCAAGGGTCAAGATTCATTTTTCATCAAAACATGCCAAATCATGAAACTTGTTCACCAAGAAATCAAAAATGCACATTAGGGTTAGAAATGAGAATTTTTCATAACTTAGAATTTTTCTAAGTTATGAAAAACCCTAATTTTTCCCAACTTTGCCCCACTTTCTCACCAAGATTCATTTGGATTCAAACAAAAGTCAAAACATGAAAGTTGTATCTTGTTGCATAATCTACAACTTTTATTCACAAAGTTTTTCCAAATGAAGCTTGTATCTCAAGTTACAATTTTTGGAATAGGGGTACTAAACCATTCTTAACTTAGTGAAATTTTAACCTATTTTGGCAAGGTTTTCTACCTAACTTCAAGGCCATTTTCCATACACTTCCACTTGGAATTTCAATTTGCATTTCAAAGATGGATTGTAGTACACATTCCAAGCTTTCCAAAATGTCCAAGAACTTCTCAAACAACCTCATAACTTGAGAGAATCAAATTTCACAATATGGCAAAAACTCACTTTTGAATTGGCTATTTTCCATGTTCATAATTTGTGCAAACTTCTCAAACCAGCATGCCCCTTGATTACAGGTCCTTAAACCATCCAACACTCAATAATTTAATGCATGTTCATTGTGCTAAGGCCTTGTTTCATGAGTTCAAGCATTGCCTAAAGGATTAATCCCAAATTGGAAAAAGCATTATATCCATTTTTGCAAAAGTTTCACTTTATGTCATAATACAAATCCACAAGTACATATGAAATCTAATTGGCACAAGATTATGACCAAAACACTCTGATCAAGGAGAGATTATACAACACATTAGGGGGCCTCTACCTGCCTAGAACACAACTTGGGCATTTGTTGCTTAAAGTGTAAGTAACATTGCATTTTGTACAACAACTTGGAGATCAGCTTACAAACCCTTAAGCAAACTTTTGAAACACATTCAAGACATCCCAACTGAGCTAACACACGACCCTAAGACCTCCAGTATCTCTCCATTGCCATAATCACTCTCAAACTGCAAAAACAGGGCAGGGCCTGCAGTTTGAGTGCCATCTCTCATTCCTCTCATGCTCTCTTGCCCAAACCTGTTCAAACTCATTCCCTACCATCAATGCAAGCTAACCAAAACCTAAAACACGACCTGTAACTCCTCTAACCAGTTCCACCATTTTTGCTTTCTTGCTTTGCAGTTTAAGGTCCATAGCTCGATTCAAGGTCTTTCAAAACAAAGTAAGCATTGGAATAGCATCACCACACCTCAAGGAAGCTATACCAATCATCACCTTGCACTGAAAGCTCCTCCATTGCCAAATAGAACTTCAACTGAACAGGTATTTTCTTGAACTTCTAACTCTTAGTACAGGCATCATTAGCTATAGGTTTGTGAATAAGAAATGTTCTACTCATGCCACTGAACCTGTACATGTTTTTACTTTTCATTTCTTTTGCTTGAGCTGTGAGAATTTAAGATTTGAATATGGCAGAAAAGTTAGGTCATGATTTGGGATTGTCCAAATTCTCTCTCATTTCTGAAAGTTAGGATGAGTTCTTTATATATTTGAAATCGTGATTCAATGCTTAATATTTCTTATGTTGGAAGTTTGTGCAAAAGATCAAGGAAACAGGATATTTGAATGGGAGTTCTTGCGCGCGTTTTCTGAATAATTTTGTGCAGAGGTTGAAGAAGAAGCCTCATGGGCTGGGCCAGCTTCTGTATTGCTTTTTACACCATATTTTTGATTCATACCCCCCTGAGCCCATTTGTTTGATTTTTATGATTTTTTGATCTTTCCTTTTTATTTCTGACTCATTTATTTTTGCTAATAATGTTTAAAACTTGAAAAATCATTTTTACACCATTTTTGCATTTTTTAAGTATTTATTTGTTTATATGGGCATTTATACATAAATATATATATCTATTATTATTTAGAAAAGAACTAGAAAAAATAATGTAAATATATCTCACTTCTGATTTTAATTCATTTTTCCTTTTGAAAATATTTTATGCAAAATATACTTTTTTTTATAAATAGTAAAATATTATTATATAACTTATATTTAGAAATTATATATATATTTATTAATATATTTAGGCTAAAATACAAAAAAATATATACATTTTTATTTTATTAATATTTAATGTGGAAAATACTTTTTTATGAATATACTCCATTTTATTTTATTTTTTATGTAATTATTAAATATTATACATATTAAATAGTTAATATATTTTATTTAATGAAATTAGGGTTTTACACTTAGAATAAAATACCAAAAATATACATATTTTTATTTTATCAATATTTAACACTAAAAATACATTTTTTACAAATATACTTCATTTTTATTTTTATTTTTTGTATATAAATAGTAAATATTGTATATATTGAATAAATATTGCATCTTATTTAATAAATTAGGGTTTTGCCCTAAATACGAAATACTCCAAAAATAATCTTTTTATCTTTTATTTATTTAATATAAATAATACTTTTTTTTCATACATATAAAAACCCTTTTTTGCATTTTTGCATCTTTATTTTATTTTCCATTTAATTTATACAATCAATTACTTGTAAATATGCCAAAAATGATGTAATAGCTAGGTTTAATTTCTTTGTCTAAATATCCCCCCATTTGAACATTTGTACCCCCCTTCCCATATATTGTGTTGTAATAACTTAGGAACTTTATTTTTCGCACTTTATCGCTTTCTAAATACACCATGCTAGAATTAGGGTTTGTATGCAAATAAAAAGAACAAAATAGTTTGACCTAATCTCAAGATAATCAAAGCATGAAAATGGACAACACATCTCACACTTGCACCCCTAGGGTATTCCACTTTGTTGCCTTCAAATAAATGGGCCATATTGCATGTTAGGTCTCTTTGGGCAAAACAAACAAATTAAATGATCATAGTCCTTCGATGACGCTTTCCAAATGTTGCCTAAACAAATGATCAAGTCCCTTAAAAGAAAATTGCCCAAAGATACTTGACACCGTTGCAATTATGGCCTAAACGATGACCCGCGCCCGTCCCTTTCACATCCTAACATGAGATTGTCCACCAAATACAATGGTGGAACAAACTTATTAAAAGGGTTAAAACATAGCAATAAACTTTGAGAAATTTAGGAATAGATAACCTCTTAGTTACTTGAATCAAAACTTGCAAAAACAAAACACTTGCCTATTTTTCTAAAACCACACCTCACAACACTTTCAAAACAACTTTCAAAAACAAATGAAAACCTTTTTCAAAAGACATACATCTTTGTATGCATCCCCACATGGATCATTACAAAGGTTGCCACCACATTGGCTTCTTTTCAAAACATTTTCAAACTCACACACACAAGCACCATTTCAAACAATTGAAAACAAAAGGCAAGTGATCTAAGCAAGTAACTAAGAGCCCATGGATAACCATGGATAGAAAGGGTGCTAATACCTTCCCTTTCTATAATCTACTCCCCGAACCCAAGAAAAATCTCAAAGGTTTTTTGCTGTGCTTTTTAAATCTTTCCTTAGGATAAAATAAAAAGTCGGTGGCGACTCTTGCTCAACCGAAACATTTGCAAAAACAAACGCAAAACCATAGTCAGTTCTCCCACCGTATCACACCATCCATTCCGGATTCCATGAGCAACTATTCTGTTTCAGCCTTCGATAACTCTGAAGATTTGGTCAATCACGCTGAGTACGAAGTTGACGAAGATTGTGAAGTGCCGGGAGAGTTAGCCAGACTTTTGCAACAAGAAGAGCGGGCTATTTTGCCTCATGAGGAGTTGCTAGAAACCATCAACTTAGGGATAGAGGAGGACAGGAAAGAAGTAAAAGTGGGTGCCAACCTGGAACCAGGTGTCAAGGAGCGCTTAGTGCAGTTGTTGAACGAATACGTTGAAATCTTCGCCTGGTCTTATGAAGACATGTCAGGGCTAGACACAGATATCGTGGTTCACCGTCTCCCTACAAGAGAGGATTGTCCACCGGTCAAGCAAAAGGTTCTCCAAATGAGGCCTGACATGTCTGAGAAGAATAAGGCTGAAGTAATGAAGCAATTCAATGCTGGCTTTCTGGCTGTTACAACCTATCCACAATGGGTTGCTAACATTGTGCTCGTACCCAAAAAGGACGGCGAGGTCAGAATGTGTGTGGACTATCGGGATTTTAACAGGGCCAGTCCTAAAGACGATTTTCCACTACCGCATATCGACATCTTGGTCGACAACACAACTCAACACAAGATTTTTTCCTTCATGGACGGATTCTCGGGCTACAACCAGATTAAAATGGCCCCCGAGGACATGGAGAAAACTACCTTTGTCACGCAATGGGGTACTTTCTGCTACAAGGTGATGTCGTTCGGACTGAAGAAAGCAGGGGCAACTTATCAACGCGCCATGGTAGCTTTGTTTCATGATATGATACATCATGAGATCGAAGTTTACGTAGACGACATGATAGCTCGATCACAGACAAAAGAAGAACACCTTAATCATTTGCAAAAGCTGTTTGCCAGGTTGAAGGAGTATAAACTCAGACTGAATCCAAGCAAGTGCACTTTTGGAGTTAGATCTGGTAAACTTCTGGGATTTATTGTCAGCAACAAGGGCATTGAGGTTGATCCAGCTAAAGTAAAGGCTATACAAGAAATGCCTTCCCCCGTACTGAAAAGGAGGTTAGAGGATTCTTGGGACGCTTGAACTATATTGCGAGGTTCATCTCTTACCTGACATCTACCTGCGAGCCAATTTTCAAACTGCTGAAGAAAGATCAGGTAGTTGAATGGAACGATGATTGTCAAGTTGCTTTTGATAAGATCAAGGAGTACTTACTAGAACCTCCTATTCTGATGCCACCCGTCGAAGGAAGGCCATTGATCATGTATCTGACTGTTTTGGACAACTCAATGGGGTACGTACTGGGCTAACATGACGAGTCTGGCCGAAAAGAGCATGCCATTTATTACCTTAGCAAAAAGTTTACTGACTGTGAGACCCGTTACTCACTGCTCGAGAAAACTTGTTGCATTTTGGTATGGGCTGCTCGCCGGCTAAGGCAGTATATGTTGATTCATACCACTTTGCTGATTTCCAAGATGGATCCGATCAAGTATATCTTCGAGAAGCCGACTTTATCTGGAAGAATTGCTAGATGGCAAATGATCCTGACTGAATATGACATCCAGTATACTACCCAAAAGGCTATAAAGGGGAGTGTACTAGCTGACCATCTAGCTCATCAAGTCGTCGAAGATTATCAGTCTATGAGATTCGACTTCCCTGACGAGGACATCATGACATTGGACAACATTGAAAGTAACGGACCGTATGACGGACCTGAACAAGGATCCCGATGGACCTTATACTTTGATGGTGCTTCAAATGCACTTGGAAACGGTATCGGTGCAGTACTCATTTCTCCAAATGGTTGCCATACACCCTTCACAGCCCAACTTTGCTTCAGTTGTACCAACAACATGGCTGAATATGAAGCTTGCATCTTTGGTCTCAAGGCTGCCATAGACTTGGGAATCAAATCTTTGGTCGTATTTGGGGACTCGGCTTTGGTTATCAGTCAAGTCAAAGGAGAGTGGGACACCAAACATCCTAATCTTATCCCATACAAAGAACATGTCTTGACGCTGTTGCCTCACTTCGAGCAGATTACCTTCGAGCATTTCCCGCGAGAAGAAAATCAGTTAGCCGATGCTCTGGCTACAATGTCTTCCATGTTTAAACTCAACTGGGATAACGAGGCTCCCCAAATTACCATCGAGCGAATGGACGAACCTGCGCATTGTCATGAGATTAATACCGAAGAAGTAGTGGAACAACCCTGGTTTCATTAAATTAAAAGGTATCTCCAGACCAGAGAGTATCCTGAAGGAGCTTCCGTCAATGACAAAGTTCTTAAGGAGATTTGCTGCCAAGTTTTTCCTGAGCAATGGCATCCTTTATAAGCGCAGTCATGATTGTGTTCTACTTCGTTGTATGGACAAGGTTGAAGCAGAGTTGATCATGACCGATATACACAGTGGCACATTTGGCACCCACTTGAGCGGACATACGATGGCTAAGAAGATTCTAAGGGAAGGCTACTACTGGTCTACCATGGAAGCTGATTGTCATCAACATTCCCGTACCTGCCACAAATGCCAAGTCTATGCCGACAAGGTACATATTCCTCCCGTTCCTCTCAGCGTTCTGACAGCTCCTTGGCCATTCGCAATGTGGGGCATTGACATGATTGGAGAGATCAAACCCACGGCATCCAATGGACATCGCTTCATCTTGGTCGCTATTGATTATTTCACCAAGTGGGTCGAAGCAGCTTCTTATGCCTCTGTTACAAAGAATGTGGTTGCTCGCTTCATCAAGCAGAACCTCATATGTCGGTATGGTATCCCCGACAGGATCATCACAGACAACGGTACGAATTTGAACAACACCATGATCACCGCTCTATGTGAGCAGTTCAAGATTTATCATCACAATTCATCTCCCTACCGGCCGAGATGAACGGTGTTGTTGAAGTCACGAACAAAAATATTAAGAAGATCATTCAAAAGATGACAGTCACCTACAAGGACTGGCATGAGATGTTACCGTTTGCTCTGCATGGATATCGTACCACGACACGTACTTCAACAGGGGCAACTCCATTTTCTTTAGTATATGGCATGGAAGCTGTTCTGCCTATGGAAGTTCAGATTCCTTCTTTGAGGATTATGAAGGATGCCGGTTTGAGTGAAGAAGATTGGATTCAGACCCGACTTGATCAACTTAACTTGATCGACGAGAAACGACTTACTACTGTTTGTCATGGTCAGACGTATCAAAAATGGATGATCAGGGCTTTCAACAAAAAGGTTAAGCGTCAGGTATATCAAGTCGGAGATCTTGTAATCAAGCGGATCATCTTACCGCAAAGTGATCCCAGGGGAAAGTGGACTCCTATTTACGAAGGACCATTTGTAATCAAGAGCATCTTTTCTGGTGGGGCAATGATTCGGACCACCATGGACGGCGATGACTTGCCGCACCCTGTTAATGCAGACATAGTCAAAAGATACTACGCATAAAACGACCTGACAAATTGAAAACCTGAAAGGGCGACTTGGGCAAAAATGGGCATCCCGGTGGACCAAAAACCCATAAGGGCGGTTCAGGCAAAAGTTAGGGATAAAACAAAAAAAAATCTGTACACCCGGCAAGTCGAAAACCCGAAAGGGCGACTTGGGCAAAAAAGGGTTTCCCAGTGGACTGAAAACCCAAAAGGGCGGTCCAGGCAAAAGTTAGGGAATTAAAGCGTATGGTTATGTCTCGTCGGATCACTTTAAGAATAATCTCTTCACCAACAAGCTCCAAGATTCTGATTAATCCAATCATCTACGGACGAAGCAACGAATGGACAGATACTCAGAGTTGTGAAGGCTATAGCAGAATGGGAACCCCATGGAATTGTTGCACATAGCCATCTTTCTTTTTGTAAATTTTTCTCAATTTTTACGACAACATTCTCTTACTAGGATGTTTGTCTCCTTTGTACAAAGATGCTTACCAAAAATTAATACAAATATACTTCAAAGTGCATAAATTTGTTTGCCTTTCCTTTTTCTTTTTTTACACTTATGTTTTATTTGAAAACGTCTAATGTTTTGTTAAATAGGCATATGCATTTGAATATAATCATTACTTGCAAGAAAAGCGAAATTGAAAAAGGATAATTACTGATAGGTTGAGGGGGTAGGAAGGTATCTTTGTGCCATTCCAGAAGAAGTCCCTTTCAAGACATCATTCAGATCTACAAAAACCTCGGAGTACATGTCCCCAGCGGAGTTAAACTTCAAGATCCCCTGGCAAAGCCAATACATTTCAAACTGAATTCCCCAGCCAAGTTAAGCTTCAAAGTTCCCATCAGAGTTCAAACTCCAAATTCCCAGTGGAGCCAGAATAATCTAAACCTCCTTCCCCAGCGAAGTCAAATTTCCAACCGATCAAATTCCCTCAATTTCCCCTACCGCTAGGATGATTCCCCAGTAGAATGGCGCACAACCCATGCTCCTGATTTCCCCGGCTGAGTAAACTTTCTCCCCACAGGGTCACTTCCCAACAGATTGAAGATTCTTAGTCTCATTTCTCCAGAAGAAGTCTCCCGAGTTTTAATTCCCCAAGCAAAGATCTTTAATCCCCAAGCAGTCAGCAAGGATTTCTCATCTTTAACAATCAAAGATTTTTTTGGAATCCCCAGCTTCGGTCAAAGATTTACTTTCCCCGGCAGCAGTCTAAGATGTCATTATCTCCAGCTATCCAGGATTTATCTTCCTCAGCAAGACAGCTACTCAGCTTACATGCATAACCATTACATCCATATATCATAAACATGGATTACAATTCATTGCATCATACATATCATGCAATATAACTTCGTGTTTTAGCTAACATTTTACCCTTTTCAAGATAAGATTAAAAGGCCATTGTTAACAATTATTCAGATACAGTATGGATACACCCCAGACACGGCGGTAATTCTATTACTCATTCAGAACTTCAAGTCAAAATACAGTATGGATACACCCCAGACGCGGCGGTCATTCTACTACTCATTCAGACTTCGGTAATCAGATACAGACTAGATACGCTCTAGACACGACAGCCATTCTATCTCTCATTCAGATTCAACTATCAACTACAGGTTCAGATACGCTCCAGACACGGATGCCGTCTGGCCTTTACACCAGCAGTTTGATCCCCCCAGTGCAGTCGCCATAGAGGTATTTCTGTCACTTATTCAGATCCCAGTTACAGTACGGATACACCCCAGACACGGCGGTCATTCTACTACTCATACAGATCTCAAACTTCAGATACGGTCCAGATACGCTCCAGACACGGTTTCCATTCTGTCACACATTCATAGTTTATCCCTAGCATACAGTTGCTCCATACGCAGATGTTTCTCTATTACCTAGATACAATACAGATACACTCCAGACACGACAGTCATTCTGATATTCATTCAAAATTCAAATACAGTTACAGCTCAGATACGCGCCAGACACGGACGCCATTCTTTTGCTCATACAAACTCAGTCTCCATATACAGTTCAATGCATTCCAAACACGGATACCATTTTGACGCTCATTCTTCCGACCTACAGCACTGCAATTCAACAAACATTCTTGGATGGCATCTTTAAGCCCATCTCCAGCAAGATTCTACCGTCTCCAAATGGCATCTTTAAGCCCATTGCTTCAGCCATGTTTTGATGAGTGCAAATTTACGGGCACTCTAGTGTCCAATCCTCTTCTACCTTCGAGTCAGGAAAGGCAAACTTGCCAATCTAACTCCTCAGGTTCAAGAAGATTGAACAGGGTTAACTGTTGTACCCCAAAATTTTCCCTCCCATTTCTTCAACATTTTCTCATCACAAGATTCTTGGAACTGAAGATCAAGCTAGGGTTTGCTCTGCTCAAGACACTTCCTTGCACTGTTGACCTAAATTAGGGTTTGAGTTTGCAAATGGATATTTTGACCCACAATGCCCAAAGTGACTTTCATACTTCATGTGGGACTCACAAGTTTATCCATACCAAGTTTCAAGCCTTGATTCAATTTTTTGCCCAGTCAATTGAACAGTTGACCTATAAATCAACTATATTGGGGAAAAAGTCAACTGTGGCCAATTGACAGTCAAACCTCATGATTTTTGACCCACACCAACATAATGAACTCATATATGTCATTTGATCAAGTTTGGATCACAATTCCACAAGAAATTTGATCAGATCACCAAAAGGGCAAAATAGCCATTTTTAGGGTTTTGACTGTACAAAGGCAATTTTTGACTGTTTGACCTAATCAATGGAAAATCAAGCTCAAACATGGACACAAGGACTCAATGACATTGTCTTGACCCATTAAACAAGTTCAGAAGATCTCAATTGCATAGGATTGAAAGATGAATTTTTCAGTCAACTGATCAAAATTTGATTGTACACTGAAAAGTCAAACTTTGACTTTTTGGTCAAAACCAAGTGCCAAGATTTATTTTTCATCAAGACATATCAAATTATGAAACTTGTTCATCAAGAAATCCAAAAATGAAAATTAGGGTTTAAAATGGAAAATTTTCATAACTTAGAAATTTTCTAAGTTATGAAATTTTCTTATTTTTTTCTAACTTTGTCCCACTTTTTCACCAAGATGCAAATGGATTCAAACAAAACTTGAAACATGAAAGTTGTAGCCCATCACAAATTATACAACTTTGATTCACAAAGTTTTCTCAAAAGAAGCTTGTATCTCAAGTTATGATTTTTGGAACAAGGGTACCTAAAACTTTTAACTTAGAGAAAATTTGCCCTAATCTAGGCAGGATTTTGACCCATGTTCTTGGTCATTTTTCACATAGTTCCACTTGATATTTAAAGTTGCATTTCAAAGATGGATTGTAGTACATGTTCCAAGCTTTCCAAATTGTCCAAGAACTCCTCAAACACCCTTGTGGTTAGAGAGAATCGAATGCTTGAAGTTGGCAAAAACTCACTTTTGTCCATGGCCAATACATGTTCATACCAATTTGAAATTCTGATCTAGCTAGCTTGGTTCACCATTACAGGCCTCAAAACCAATTTTTACTCCTTAATTTAATGCATATCCATTGAGTTAAGGTATTGCCTTGGTCATTAGGGCATTATACACTAGTTTAAGCCTTAAAAGGAAAAAGCAACAATGTCATTTTTGCCTAAACTTCACTTTATGTCAAAACAAAATCCTTGAGGCATGGGGCCAGATCTTTGAGGCAAGATCAAGTCCACTAATTCCAGTAACCAAGAGCAAAAGGTACAGCATGATTTAGGGCTTGTGCAGGCCTGTATTGGGAGGAGACACACTCTTGCTTGAAAAAGAAGAAAAGTGGCAAAACATATACAATCTCACACATCTGTTAAAACAAGCTTAGACAAACCTTGTAGACAAGTTACATACCTCCCAACAAGCCTGAAACACGACCCTTTCATCACTCAAACCTCCTCATACTCAGAATCACTGTTTTTCTGCAAAACAGGGCAAGTTCTGTATTTTGCAAGCCATAACCAAATTCCATCGTGCGTTTTGTCCAAAGATAGTTCAAACACCTTCCAATCAACTCACCTGAACTATCCCATGCCCCCATTGCAAGCTGTAACACCTCTAACACACTTTGCCATTTTCATTTCAAAGCTCTGCAGGTTGAGTTCTACAGCATGATTCAAGTTGTTTCAAAGCAAGCCAAGCATTGGAGAAGCTTCCTTGGACCTCAGGCAAGCTCAAAAGAAGCTCAAACACCATTGAAGGTTGCTGCATTGTCCAGCTCGAAGTCAACTGAAACAGGTATTTCATGGACTTCTATCTCCCTATTTAGGAATGGTTAGGCTTAGGTTTGTGAATGAAATATGTTGTACTCATAGCCCTGAAGTCATACATATGCTTAGTTTTCATTTACATTAATCGTGCTAAGAGAATTTCACTCATGAACTTTCTGAAAAAACTAGGTTAGAAATTAGGGCCAGAGAAATTCTCTCTGGTCTTTGAGAGTTAATCCAAGTTTTTTATATGGTTGAATTCGTTGTTTAATTCTCTACAGTGTTCATGTTATGAGTTTTGTCAAAAGATCAAAGAATCGGGAGTTACAGTTTTGTACATAGCACGCGCGCAGGATTTGTTCCAAGGAAGAAGAAGTGATTCTGGGTTGGGCCTGGGACCTTTTGCTTTTGACACCCTTTTTGTTCAGTTTACACCCCCTGGCCCATATATTTAAATATTTATCATTTTGACATTTTTATTTTTTATTCTGACTTTATATTTTTTTGTCTAAATATGAAAAATGCCAAAAATAATTTTCTATATTTTTTCATATTTATTTGATATTTATTTTATTTTACTAAGTATATATATGTAAATAAACTATTTTCTTTTTTTAATAAAACTCAAAAATAATACTAAAAATATACTTATTTTCATTATTATTTTTATTTACATTTGAAAACATTTTCTTGAAAATACCCATTTTTGTAAATAATTAATTTTTATCTTTGTGTATTTAATATGTTTAATAAATATATATATACTTATATACTTGTTATTAAATAATTAGGTTAAAAAATACAAAAATATCACATTTTCATTTTTATTAATATGTTGTACTAAAAAATATCATTTTCATAATATACTTTTATTTTTATGCATAAATTAATATATTATTGTATATAATTAATAAATAATATTATTCATTAAGAATTAGGGTTTCTTGCCCTAAATAGAAAAATAATAAAAATTGACTTTTTTTATTTATTTATATTTCACATTAAAAAAATATACTGTTTACATACATAAAGATCTTTTTTGTATAACATGTTTTATTTAATATTTATTTGTTGTATTTTTATTTAATCATTATACATTTAAATATTGTATCTTGTACATTCAATTTGGTTGTAATAGTAATCTAGGGTTTAATTTCTTGTCAAATACTCCCAATTCAAATTTGTACCCCCCTCCCTATATCATGTTGTAATAGTATAGCATTTAAATTCTCGCACATTTAAAATCTTTCAATTATGCCATGCTTAGACCTAGGGTTTGTATGCAAATAAAATCAAAATTTAGTTTGACCTAATCCAAGATAAATATGCATGAAAAACAAATACAAATGCACACTTGCACCCCTAGGGTTACAATCCACTTGTTGCCTTCAAAAATGGGCCATGGTTGCATGTTGAGTACTTTGGCAAAACAAAAACAATCAAAAAGATCATAGTCCCTCGATGACGCTGTCTGAGTTGCCTAAACAAAATGATCAAGTCCCATAAGAAAATTTCCAAAGATACTTGACACCATTGCTATCATGGTCTATACGATGACCCGCGCCTGTCCCGTTAACATCCTAACACAAGGTTGTTCACCAAATACAATGGTGAAACAACACTGTTAAAAGGGTTAAAAACATAAGAAAGATTTTTGAGTAGAATAGGGTAGATAGCTCCTAGTTACTTGATCAAGCTTGGAAAAACATCCTTGCTATTTTCAAAACACACTTCACAACATAATTTCAAAACCCTACTTTCAAACATTGAAAACTTTTCAAAAGACAAAAACATCTTTGTATACATTCGAACAAGAATCATTACGAAGATTGCCACAACGATGGCCTCTTTTCAAAACATCTTTCAAAATCACATACAAAGCACCATTTCAAACAATTGAAAAGCAAAGCAAGTGATCTAGGTAAGTAACTAAGAGCCCATGGATAACCATGGATAGAAAGGGTGTTAATACCTTCCCTTTCTATAATCTACTCCCCGAACCCAAGAAAATATCTCAAAGGTCTTTCCTGTGCTTTTTGACCTTTCCTTAGGATAAAATAAAAAGTCGGTGGCAACTCTTGCTAAACCGAAATATTTGTGAACACAAATGCAAAATCCCAAGTCAGTTCTCCCACCGTATCACACATGCCCATGTGGAATTTTGAAGAATGTGTTAGTTAAGGTGGGTGGCCTTTTTTTTCCAACCAACTTTGTGATTTTGGACATGACATAAGACACTGAAACCCCACTAATTCTTGGAAGACCATTCCTAGAAACCAAAAGGGATTTAATTAATGTTAAGGTAGGCGACCTTTCATTGAGGTTAAATAAAGAATAAGTGGTTTTCATTGTATTTGAATCCATAAAGTCATTTCAATGCTACAAGGTAGGAAACATGCTAAAGTCACTTAACAAGCCGAAACCAACAAAAGCATAATTGAAGGTTGGACAAAAAGTCCAATGGAGAAAGTCCCTACTTAAAGAAATGCTATATGTGTTTAGGTGTATGGCATTTGGGCCTTATATAATTTAGAAATCATGTGAATATAAAAGTGTTGTAGTGATAGATCCCAGAGACTCGAAGGTCTTCAGTGTTAGGAGTAAGGATTTGAAGGCCTTTCCAGTGGTTGAAAAAGCATCAAAGAAGCTATCTCCGGTGCTCGTAGAGCCTTAGACCTTTTAGTCAAGCTAGTGAACTTAAACAAGTATCGCGTGGGAGGAAACCCATGGTTTGGTAACTTAATTTAAATTCAGTTCAGTTAAATTTTAGTTCCGTAAATTTTAATTTTTTTGCGTGTGTGATACGGTGGGAGAACTAACTTGAGGTTTTGCGTTTATGTTCGCAAATGTTGTGGTTTAGCAAGAGTTGCCACTGACTTTTCTTTTATCCAAAAAGGAAAGGTGAAAAAGCACAGGAAAGACCTTTAGAGATGTTTTCTTGAGTTCGGGGGGTAGATTATGAAAAAGGAAGGTATTAGCACCTTTTTCATCCATGGTTTTCCATGGGCTCTTAGTTACTCGCTAGATCACTTGATTTTTGTTTGAAAATATGCTTTGTGTGGTTTTTGAAAGTATTTTGAAAAGGTGCCATCGTCTAGGCAAACTTTGTAATAGTTCTCGTTCGTAAGAACGTATATAAAGTGTTGAGCTTTTGAAAATATTCCAAGTCTTGGAAAGTGTTTTGAAGATGCTTTGAAAGTGCATGTGATTGTTTTGAAAATAGCAAGGATATTTGTTTTGAGAGTTAGCAAGTAACTAAAAGTAATCTACCTACTCAAAAGGTCTTAGATGTGTTTTTCCTCCTCCTTTAGATGTTGTTATCTTACCATTGATTTGGTTAAGAAGCCCCATCGTTAGATATAAAGAGACGAGCGTTGGGTCATCGTATGACCATGATAGCAATGTTGTGAGATGACTTAGCACTTTTTCTTTAGGGACTAAGATCATTTTGAAAGGAAACATTGATAGCGTCATCGAGGGACTATGATCTTTTTCGATTTGTTTGTGCTAAGACCTCCTACATGCATAACATGGCCATTTTTATAAGGCAACAAGTGGAATTACCCTAGGGGTGTAAGTGTGCGAGTGTGTTTGATTGCGTGCATAATTTGTCTTGATTAGGGTGATCTATTTGTCAATTTTTCATATCTTTTCATACACACCCTAATTACTAGCATATATTGAAAGCAATAACATTGCGGAAATGTAAAGTCCTACGCTATTACAATATTTAGGGGGATGGGGGTACATATTTATGAATGGGTGTTGAAGGTTAAAATTCTAGGTTACTATTATAACCATATTGAATAGGTAAGAATGTACATGAAATATAACATGTTTGTCTGTTTTAAAAAAAAAAAAAAGTAAGTTTTGTTTAAGAAAATATTTTTGTCTTTTTATGTTAAAAGAAAATATAATATGCAAAATATAAAATATTTTTGGTGTTTTTTTTATTAACAATAAAAAATAATATGATGGAAAAATAATAATAAAAGAGAAAGAAAACAAAATCAGCGCAAATGCTAAAAATAGAAGAGGTCAGAAGTTCTGACTCTGACTTGCTGCACAAACAGAAACATGTTAGCAAAAATATGGAAACTCAAAAGTTCTGGACCTTCTGAGAACTCAAGAGTTTTCAGAAGTTCTGACGCAACTGTCAGAACTTTGCCTCTCTCCATGCCAATCAGAACATCTGCAACTTGGTTATTTCTTAACATAACAAAAGTTGCATATATGAAATGTCATAAGCATAAATCAGAAGCAACATGTATTTGCTATTTCTAATTCTGAGTCCTAATTTCTTTATGAAGCTCTGAATAGGATTTCTTCTATTTAGGCAAGAAGATGCATAAATTTCAGAATATGTACATCATCAGGATCAGAATATCTACATTGTGCTAAATATGCAAAATCTGACGATGCTTAATCAATTATGATGAGAGTCAGCAGAAAACTTACCTTGCAGCTGGAAAGGATTCTGTGAACTGGAGGTTGGTCTTAAATTCTGGTGATGTTCTGAGCAACTTCTTCATGTACTCAGCAGAATGGAAGTTTACAACTTCTGGAACATCCAAGATGTGATATTCTGACTCCTTTGAGGTGGGAATAGATGGAAAGTGTATGGCAATAGAAATACAGAAATTAAGGTAGCTTCTAATGTGTGAATCAACAACTGCGTGGATGGCTTTAGTCAAGAACACTTGAGGAAAACAATGGAGTTTGAATGTAAGGAATCAATGCTAAGATTTTGGTATTTTGTGTTTATAGTTTCATGGATTCTTGGAATTTTTGCAGTGGTTTAAAGCTTCCTTTCTCAATTCTCACCTCTTTCACAAATTTTCCTGGCCTCTTTTCAGTGTGCCAATGGTGTTCTATTTATAGGCAAAGGTTTTGCAGTTGGGGCGGTCAAGTGGTGCTAACATCATGTGCTTGAAGCTGACCTACTCTTGAAGTAAGCTTAAACAGGTGGGGGTTCAATGCATTCAAGTTGGATGGTTAACAGCGCCTCAGCTGGATTTGGTAGCGTAAATCAAGGAAAAGTAGAAACAACACATAGATCTAACATACTTTGCACAAAAGTTTGTCTTCCCAATACAGTAGGGGTACATGTGGAGAGAATCTCTTGGATAAAGACTTCACAAGTGGTTGTAAACATTAAATGGGTTCCCATATGAAACTCTGCATCCTTGATTGACTCTGGATTAGAAGTTCTGCTTCAGCGTAACATCTCATCTTCTTATCCTCTTATCTTCTGACTCCAGCATGTTCTAAAGGAGTTTTCAGACTTTCTGGAAAGCTCGCAACACGCTTTCTAACCTTCTTTGATTTACCCTTGCAAACTCTGACCGAACCTTTGTGAGCACTGGTCCAGAAGTTCTGACCAAACTCTGTCTTGAGAATATCCAGAATTTACTGAGTGTGAACATTTGCCCAGAAGTTCTGAAATTGTCATGTTTCTTAAATACTTAGAAAAATTTCTAAGTTTTTAGAATTTTATTCTTCCAAAATAAAATTTGACTTTTGAACTCTTTGATTAAGCAAACTTCATATTCCAACATGTCTTGATGAAATATGATTTTTGATTCAAAAGTCAAAGTTAGTCTTCTCAGTGTGCAAATGACCATTTTGCCCTTGTGAATGGTTTGCTTGAAAAATTGATAATTCAAGGCTTGGAATTGGATGAGAGAAAATTTGAGGATCCAGGGTGATTCCTTGAGAAATGAGAGGGCAAATTTTGGGGTACAACAGCTGCCCCTGTTCAACCTTCTTGAACCTGAAGAGTTAGATTGGTGGATCTGTCATTCGTGACTTGAAGGTGAAAGATGATTGAACACTAGAGTGCCCAGAAATTTGCACTAAAAGATGGATGGTAAATGGGCTTATAGATGCCATTTGGAGGAATGTTGGTAAATGCTGGAAGAAGTATCAGCACAAATCTCTTGTTGATTCATACTAAACTTGATGTTTTACCTGTGAGAAAAGGGGTTAGTAAAATGCAGATGCTTGCATGATGTTTACCAGATGTGGTATCATGCTAAATGCATATGGTATGTACATGCTATGATGTATGAATGTGGGATGTATTTTTCTGTCTGGGAAAATAAATCCCTGACTGCTGCTGAGGAAATCCAGGGAGGTTGAATCCCTGATTGCCTGTTGGAAATGAAGAATATGCACATCTTCAAATTTTATTGAAGGGATGCTTTTTTTGAGGAACATCACTCAAATATCAGTTGTTATCTGGTCGGATCCAGGCTTCACAGTTGTTGAGGATGAAGTAGTCAGTTTCTATCTGGTCGGATCCAGATTTCATGGCAACTTACTGGGAGAAGAGATGAATTAACTATTATCTGGTCGGATCCAGGCTCTGCAGAAAATTCCTCGAAATTGAATAGTCTTCTGGTCGGGTCCAGGTTTTACAACAATTTATTGGGGATGCGGAGGTCAACTATTATCTGGTCGGATCCAGGCTTCACAGTAACTTACCGTAGGAAAGGATGAATTAACTGTTATCTGGTCGAGTCCAGGCTTTGCAGAAAATTCCTTGAAATTGAATAGTCATCTGGCCGGGTCCAGGTTTCACAATAACTATTTGAAAACTGTTATCTGGTCGGGTCCAGGCTTCGCAGATTTATGAGGTTTGATGAGGTCAATTGCTATCTGGTCGGGTCCAGGCTTCACAATAGACTGCTTGAAAACTGTTATCTGGTTGGGTCTAGGCTTTGCAGATTTCTTTGATGAAGTTAATTGTTATCTGATCGGGATTTACAATATACTGGTTGAAAAATGTTATTTGGTCGGGTCCAGTCTCATAGATTTATGAGGTTTGATGAGGTCAATTGCTATCTGGTCGAGTCCAGGCTTCACAATAGACTCCTTGAAAACTGTTATCTGGTCGGGTCCAGGATTTGTAGATTTCTTTGATGAAGTTAATTGTTATCTGGTCAGATCCATGCTTTACAATATACTGGTTAAAAAATATTATCTGGTCGGGTCTAGGCTTCGCAGATTTCTGAGGTGAAGTTAATTGTTATCTGGTCGGGTCCAGGCTTCACAATAAACTACTTGGGGATTTAGTTGTTATCTGGTTGGTTTCCAGGTTTCACAACGAATCTCTGAGTATGATTGCTATCTGGTTAGATCCAGGCTTCGCAATGGCTTTCTTGAAAGGACGGAAATAAGGACTGATCTCTGGTCGGGTTCAGGTTTCTCAGCCATTTGTTGGGAATAGGGAGGCAACTCTACTGGGGAAAAGAAGTTAAACCTTGGTCGGATTGAGTTCATGTTCTTCTATATATTTGAATAGTTAGGCTATTATCTGGCCGGGTCCAGGTTTCATAACATCTTTAAGATCATATGTTATCCGGTCGGGTTCGGGTTTCAGCAATTCAAGAAGTCAAACTGTTATCTGGTCGGGTCCAGGCTTCAGTAATTGAAGAAGTCAAACTGTTATCTGGTCGGGTCCAGGCTTCAGTAATAACTCGAAAATTATGCTAATATCTGGTCGGATCCAGGCTTCATAGCATTTCTTGGTAATAACAAAGGCTTTGTTTAAGGCTTTATTGGGGATCAGGGATTGTGGCCCTGTGATTTGCAGTCATTTGAAAGGGAAATTCAAACTGGAGAGTATAGACTCAGTCGGGTAAGGTAGACTCAGTTTGGAGAGGATATACCCAACTGGGGATGACGGGCTCAGTCGGGGATGATGGGCTCATCTGGGGATAAAAACCTTGGTTGGAAGATATACTCCGCTGGGGATGATGGGCTCATATGGGGATAAAAACCTTGGTTAGAAGATATACTCCACTGGGGATGAAAACCTCGGTTGGAGAAGATATAGTCAACTGGGGATGGTGGGCTCAGCTGGGCAATTTGGACTTGCTGGGGGGTATATACTCAGCTGAGGAAGATGGACTCAACTCAGGGATAAAGACCTCGGTTGGGGAAGGTATACTCAGCTGGGCAATTCATGGTGTCTTGATCGTTATACGTTGAGAAATTTGCACTTGGTTAGGGGAAATAAACCCTGTTTGAGGAGGTGAATTCCCTTTAGGAAGAGATCTCCTAGGCTTTAGCTGGGGAGAAAGTTGCCAAGAGGTTGAGACTCTGGTCGAGGATTATCCCGTGTGAGGAGATTTTATGGGCAACTCTGTTGAGGAAAGGTTTATTGTCACCGCCCTGGTGGGGATAATGATGATGAGATAACTCTGTGGGGCTATTTCACATACATTAAAAGAGATGCTTACTGCTTAGCAGGACCCATGTGCCAAATAGTTTTAATTATGTTCATATGCATATGTTCATTCAATTTTAGTCATTGGACAAATTTGCATTCAAAACAGAGATAGAAAATTTTGCACTTCAATGTGTATTTGTATTGATATTTTGCCCATGAATAGGCGTTTTTGTACATAGAGACGGGGATCCTAGTAAGAGGAAATCGCCAAAAAGGAAGACAAAATTTGGAAATGAAAACAAATAGCCATGTGAAATGATCTCCTTGCCTTCCAGCTCTACTATTTCCCTAATGTCTTCGAACATCCTTTGTCGTTGATCGAAAGTGATTGGATTGATCCTGGACCATTTGAACTTGGACCTTGGTGATATAATTGTTTGTGTTGATTTCACGGGACATAGTCGTACGCTTTTAATCCTTAATTTTTTCCTGAACCGCCCCTTCGGGTTTTCAGTCCACCAGGATACCCTTTTTTGCCCAAGTCGCCCTTTCGAGTTTTCAACTTGCCGGGTGTACAATCTTTTGCATATATCCCTAATTTTTGCCCAAACCTTTTGGTTTTCCGGGATGCCCTTATTTTGCTTAGGTGTGTCAACCTAACGGGTCTCTTATGTGTAGTATTTTTTAACTATGTCTGCGTTTATGGGATGTGGGAAATCTTCACCTTCCATGGTGGTCAGCATCATGGCACCGCCAGAAAAGACTCTCTTGACGACAAATGGCCCTTCATAGGTTGGAGTCCATTTTCCTCTGAGGTCACCTTGTGGTAAGATGATGTGTTTTATCACCAAGTCACCAACTCGATATACTCGAGGCTTGACCTTTTTGTTGAAAGCCTTGATCATCAGTTTTTGATATGTATGACCATGGAAAATAGCAGCTAATCGTTTTTCATCGATCAAATTAAGCTGATCCAATCTCGTTTGAATCCACTCGTCTTCGCCTAGGCCTGCCTCAATCATAATCCTCAGCGAGGGAATTTGAACTTCTACTGGCAAAACAACTTCCATGCCATAAACTAGAGAGAAGGGAGTTGCCCCAGTTGATGTTCTAGCTGAAGTACGGTAGCCATGTAGAGCAAATGGTAACATCTCATGCCAATCTTTATAGGTCACTACCATTTTCTGCACAATCTTCTTGATATTTTTGTTGGCTGCTTCGACCGCGCCATTCATTTTTGGTCTATACAGAGAAGAATTGTGATGCTTGATCTTAAATTGAGTGCACAACTCCCTGATCATGGCATTGTTGAGGTTAGTCCCATTGTCGGTCATGATCCTTTCGGGAATACCATAACGACATATGAGGTTGTGTTTGATGAATCTGGCTACCACATTCTTGGTGACTGAGACAAATGAGGCAGCTTCGACCCATTTAGTGAAATAGTCGATAGCAACAAGAATAAAGCGATGTCCGTTGGAAGTTGTGGGCTTGATCTCTCTGATCATAACAATACCCCACATTGCAAATGGCCATGGAGCGGTCATGACATTCAGAGGGATTGGAGGTACATGGACTTTGTCAGCATAGATTTGGCATTTGTGACAAGTCCTTGAATGTTGATGGCAATCAGTGTCCATTGTTGACCAATAGTAACCTGCTCTTGAGATTTTCTTAGCCATCGTATGTCCACTTGAGTGAGTACCAAAAAGGCCATCGTGCATGTCTTCCATGATTTCCTCTGCCTCCTTCTTATCCACACATCGGAGTAGAGTTGAATCATGGTTGCGCTTGTACAATATCCAATTACTTAGGAAGAATTTGGCTTCAAATCTTCGTAAGAACTTTCTGTCATTGATAGATGCTCCCTCTGGATACTCTTGTGCTTCAAAGTATCTCATTACCTTATGGTACCATGGCTTTTCCGCATCGGTGTCAAGCTCATAGAAATGTGCAGGTTCATCGAATCTTTCAATTGTAATCATAGGGGCTTCATTATCTCATCTGACTTTGAACATTGAAGACATGGTTGCCAAAGCGTCAGCCAACTGGTTTTCTTCCCTAGGGAAATGTTCAAAAGTGATCTCTTCGAAGTGAGGAATCAGGGATAGCAAAAGTTCCTTGTAAAGGATAAGATTAGGGTGTTTAGTGTCCCAATATCCTTTTACCTGGCTGCTCACCAAGGCAGAATCTCCAAACACATGCAGATGCTTGATCCTTAAGTCAATGGCAGCTTTCAGACCTAAGATGCATGCTTCATACTCAGCCATATTATTTGTGCAATCGAAGCATAGTCTGACAGTGAAGGGAGTGTGGCAACCTTCAGGAGAGATGATCACAACACCAATTTCGTTACCTAAAGCGTTGGAAGCCCCATCGAATACCATAGTCCATCGGGATCCTTGTTCAGCTCCGTCATACGGTCTAAGTTTCGTACAGTCGGTTACCAGCATAATATTCTCGTCAGGGAAGTCGAAGTTCATTGACTGATAATCCTCCACAGCTTGATGGGCCGAATGATCTGCTAGTACACTTCCTTTGATGGCTTTTTGATTTGTGTATTGAATGTCGTACCCAGTCAAGATCATTTTCCATCTGGCTATCCGTCCGGAAAGGGCAGGTTTTTTGAAGATGTACTTAATCGGATCCATCTTAGAAATCAATAAAGTGGTATGATTCAACATGTACTTCCTTAGCCGGTGAGCATCCCACGCTAAAGCACAACAAGTTTTCTCGAGCAGTGAATATCTGGTTTCGAAGTCGGTACACTTTTTGCTTAGGTAGTAAATTGCATGCTCTTTTCGGTCAGACTCGTCATGTTGGCCCAAAACACACCCCATAAAATTCTCTAGTACTGTCAAGTACATGATCAAGGGTCTTCCTTCAACTGGAGGCATGAGAATAGGAGGTTCTTGTAGTTATTCCTTGATTTTGTCAAAAGCAAATTGGCATTCATCGTTCCACCTAACTACCTGATCTTTCTTCAGGAGTTTGAAGAGTGGCTTACAAGTAACAGTTAAGTGTGATATGAAACGGGCAATGTAATTGAGACGAGCTAAGAATCCTCTGACTTCTTTTTTAGACCGAGGGACTGGCATTTCTTGGATGGCCTTTATCTTGGCGGGATCAACTTCAATGCCTTTATTGTTGACAACAAAACCTAAAAGCTTCCCAGAGCGTACTCCAAACGTGCACTTATTAGGGTTTAACCTCAGCTTGTACTTTTTTAATCTTTCGAATAGTTTGTGCAGGTGACCGAGATGTTCTTCTTCAGTTTGTGATCTAGCAATCATATCATCCACATATACCTCTATCTCATGATGAATCATGTCATGAAATAAAGCAACCATAACCCTTTGATATGTTGTCCCTGCGTTCTTTAACCCGAACGGCATGACCTTGTAGCAGAAGGTGCCCCATTGCGTAACGAAAGTAGTCTTTTCCATATCTTCGGGAGCCATATTTATTTGATTATAGCCTGAGAAGCCATCCATGAATGAGAAGACTTTATGCTGAGCAGTATTATCAACTAAGACGTCAATGTGTGGTAGAGGGAAATCATCCTTGGGGCTTGCCCTATTCAGATCCCTATAGTCTACGCACATGCAAACTTTCCCATCTTTCTTTGGCACCAACACTATATTGGCCACCCATTGAGGATAGGATGTTACGGATAGGAATCCTGCATCAAACTGTTTCATTACTTCGGCTTTGATCTTTTCAGACATGTCAAGCCTCATGCGACAAACTTTTTGTTTAACTGGAGGGCAATCTTCCTTCGCAGGCAGACGATGAACCACAATGTCGGTATCTAACCCAGACATATCTTCATACGACCAAGCAAATACTTCCACATAATCACGCAACATCTGAACCAAACGACTTTTAACACTGCTTTCCAAATTAACGTCGATCCTGATTTCTTTCTTATCTGACTCAGTACCCAAGTTGATAACTTCAATTGACTCTTCATGTGGTTGAATAGTTTTTTCTTCTTGTAATAGGAGTCTGGCTAGTTCTCGTGGTATGTCACAATCTTCCTCGCTTTCTTCTTTGGCTTGGTTGATAGGACATTCAAAGTCATAATCGACAATAGTAGAGTTATTGGCAATAGGATCCAAAGTGGATGTAGACCTGCAAGAGTGTGTGTGTGTGTGTGCATGTAAGATACATGGCTATCTTTTGGAAATGTATTTAAAAGAAAAGAAAGACAATAAACACAAATTTTTGAATGCAAAAGAGTCCAATGTACTGAATGATCATATGATTAGATGAACATAAATGAAACCCTTGACAAAAGGACCAAAGTGCCCCAGGTTAGGCACATGGCTTAAAAAAGTCATTATCAAAATATTACAGACAATGAGTTCTTGAATTGATTAAAAGCAAAAACAAGTAGATTACTCCTCAATGAAGGAGATGGGAATAAAGTCCTTTGTATGCCAATTGTTGTGCTTCTCTTTGGTTATTGGATAAATCCAGTCTTCAAAAGCACACTCATCATCAGAGTCTTCTACAGAATTCACTTCATGATTTTCGAGGTGGAGAGGCGGCTTTCCAGTATGAGCACCTCTAATTTCTTTATGAGCTTTGGAGGTGAAACCTAACCCAAACTTGTCTGCCTTGAACGGGATATCGAGGAGCTGACCCCACATCTCATTGTTTCCTTCTTCTACCACAACACGGGCATCTTAAGAGAAACCATCTTGGGGATAATTTTATCGGCTCTTGGAGTGTCGGAAGAGATTTTGGTGGTGGCTACAATTTCAAACGTCTGGCAAGGAGTTTCTATGAATTCGCCATCCATTTCTACGTACTTGAAAGAATTGAGATGGCTTACCATAAATTCTTCTTCACCGTAAACAATGACAACCTTCCCTTGAACTGGGTATTTTAACTTCTGGTGGAGAGTAGAAGTGATCGCACCTGCCCCATGGATCCATGGGCGCCCAAGCAAGCAAGAATACGCAGGTCGTATGTCCATTATATAGAATGTGGAGTTGAAAATCTGCGAACCAACCTTAATTGGGAGATCCACCTCTCCATGAACCATCCTTTTCGATCCATCGAATGCCCTCACAACAATATTACTTGGCTTTAAAACTAAACCTTCACAGTCTAGCCGATCTAAAGCGCCTTTAGGTAACACATTTAAAGATGAGCATGTGTCCACTAAAACATGTGCCAGAGTGGTCCCCTTACATTCAACAAAACATGCAAGGCTTTATTATGATTCTTTCCCATGGGAGTTAAATCTGTGTCTGAGAACCCCAGACCATTGTCAGCTGTCAGACTTGCTACGCAGTTCTCAAATTGGTCGGTTGTGGTTTCTTGAGGCACATGAGCCTTTTTCAAGAACTTAATCAAAGCTTGTGCATGTGCGTCAGAACATAGCAATAAGGACAATATTGATATTTTAGAAGGGGTTTTCCCCAACTGCTCTACTATTTTGAAGTCGCTTTTCTTGATGATCTTTATAATTTCCTCCATCTCTTGAGTGGATGGTTCTTCCATAACAAACTTTTCAGCAGGTGCCTCTTTTCTAGAAGGTTCACTTTCTTTCTCTTTCCCTCTAGTACTGGCACCAATGTTGCTATTGGTTATGCGGATTGGAACTGTGGTAATGGTTGGTGGTGAGATAACAGGGGAAAAGACCCTTCCTGTTCTTGTGACTTTACTAGAAACAGTAATATTAGTAACACCAGTTTCATTATCATCAATCTAAGAATCTTGTTTTACCCCATGATAATAAACCTCGACACCGTAATTCCATTGTACCGCTTTATCAGAGGTGTATGGAATAGTTCCAACAACAATGATTATGAGAGAAGTAACGATTGGTTCGTTTGAAATCCTGATAGGACCTTTGGATTAGGTTCTAAGAGGTTTGTTTGAAATTGTTATGATGGCCAAATCTTCAGCTTTGTGGATTGAATTTTCGATGGTGGGAATCTTTTCGAATAAGATTTCGCGGCCATCCATTAGGCGTTATATACCTTTCTTCAATTCCTCACACCCATTGGGTTGTCTCATATAGCACACACAATCTTCTTCACAGCCAGGGAAAATCCCAACTTTCAAAAGATTGCTCTTGATTACATTCAACGGAGTAGTTAATTCTTCAGCAGAGGTGATGAAAATTGTGTCTTCGACAGCATTAACGCCTTTGTCATGCTTCGGCATTGGAGCAGTGATTACATTTGGCGTTCGAGGAGGATCAAATTCAATAGTCTTGTTGTCAATTAAATCTTGGATTTTATTCTTCAAAGCCCAACACTGATCAGTCTCATGCCCGAGGCTGTTTGAATGGTAAGCGCATTTTGCATTTGGATTATATCTCGGTGATGAGGTGTCAGAGTTGGCGGGAGGATCCCGCAATGTCACTAAATTGGCCCTGAGAAGATGTTGAAGGGCTTGAGATAATGACATGCCTAACCTTGTAAACTGTCTTCTCGGAGCTTCAACCCGTTGATGATTGGCAGATGGTCTTTGAGTAGCAGTCGGATTGGAGATTCAGACATCATTGACAGACGAATGATTTTTCATTTTGGTGTGGGCCTTTGCTCCATACACATCATTAACTTCTTTCTTCGAGGCAAATGGTTTCTTGACAAGATTGGGGGTAGAAGTAGATGCCACAAAGATCTTTCCACTTTTAATGCCACTTTCAACTCTTTCACCGGTTAGGATTAATTTGGTGAAACCAGAAGAAGAGCAGCCAACCAATAAATTAAAGAAAGGACCAGATAATGTGCTCATGAACATGTCAATGTGTTCCCTATCAGTCAAGGGAGGTTGGACCCTACTAGCAAGGTCTCTCCACCTTTGTGCATATTCCTTAAATCCCTCATCCTTTCCCATGGTCATACCTTGCAATTAAACCCTTGTCGGTGCCAAGTCGGTGTTGTACTGATATTGATGGTAGAAGGCAGTAGCTAGACCCTCCCAAGTATTGATGCGAGAGCCATCCAACTGATAAAACCATTCAAGTTGTGTTCCAGCCAGACTCTCTTGGAAAAAGTGAATCCAGAGCTTTTTATCTGCAGTGTGCGATTGTATTTTACGCACATAGGACTTCAAATGGAGCTTCGGGCAAGAAACCCCATCGTATTATGCAAAGGTTGGTATTTTGAACTTGTGGGGAATGACTACCCCATAGATTAAGCCCAGATCGTCAAAATTTAAATTGGGAATAACTTGGATTTCAACTGCTTTCAACCTGTCTTCTAGCTGCTTGTATTTGATGTCTGCGGGGGATATTGTTCATTGAAGTAATCATCATCAGATTCTTGGTCATTGATACAGTCGGCCTGAGTACTCTTGACCTTACCAATTTGGTTTTCGTCCTCTTCGGATGAATCTTCCTCTATTGGAATTTGACGGATTGTCTCCTTGAACCTTTTACCCATGTTGAGTATAGCTTTCTTCTTTGGCTTTTTCTTAGCGGCCAACAAGGCCATCATATCCTGCTTCCCCTTGGCTAGGGCGAGTAAAGCTTCCTGAAATTGAGAATTATGGGCTTGAAGTTCTGTCACAATTTTCTCTAGATCCATCTTGTTGAAATAAACAGCGGGGAGATAAGGAAACCTGTTATGCGGAAGCCTGTCATGTCATGATGCATGAGTATGAAATATGAAAATGATTTCAAGGATTTAAGGAATTTAAATTTGTATAGACAAAGAGTGAACAAACTTTAACTTGTATTTAAGAGTTCTGATTTGAATACAAGCATGCCTTTTGGGCTTACAACAACAAAAATAAGCATAAAGTAAACTCCTAAGACAGAAAAGTTGTGCGCATCTTCTTTGGTGCAATGTAGGTGTTTAAGCTCCTTTCTTCATGAAGCTCCCTTGTAAGCTCTAATAACTTCCTCTCACCCTCATAGAACTTAGCTTCAAAGGTGTCTCGCTCTCCTTTTAACTGAATCCAAGCGTTTTGCAAATCCTCAAGAGTAGTAGGCATGTCAGGATAGAGGATAGTATGTGGAACGTCTCCCTCAACTACTGGCTCCATGATAACAGGTAAGACAGCTTCATAAGGAATCTTGAGGCTTTGAGCGCGAGCCCTCACCCATTTAAGATAAGGTTCCAAAGGAATGGAATTCTTACGCCCCAACGTCTTGCTATCAACTTTGTTAACCATACCCCAAGCTCGTATAAATCTTTGACGGTAACCTTGGGTATCGCTTTCGTAGTCGAATACAATTCCTTGGATGAGTACCTCATGAGGGCCATCTCTCCTAGCGTATCTAAATTTTCGCAAAGCTAAACAAGGGTTGTAAGTAATGCCTCCCCGAATGCCAAGTGGAGGGACATTGGGGAATTCCCCACAACGATCAATGATGGTAATGTATTCCAAAGAGCGATAATACCAACGGATACCAGCATGTGAAAGTGACATCAATCTTTTAGACCACCTCATACCTTGTTCATTCTTCACCACAGATCGAGGTAGGTGCGAAATAAACCACCTAGCCAAGAGAGGAGTTCAACACATCAAAGCCCTCTTTTCTTCAAAGTGCGAGAGTGAAGAGAATGCAAAATGTCTCCAAGTAATGTAGGCACCGAATTACGAGATATGAAAACCTTGACCGTATTTACATCTATAAATTGGTCAAGATTGGGAAATAGTACCAACCCATAGATGAGAAGAGCCAAAATTTCCTCAAAGGCTTGTAGATCCAAAGTATTCCAACACTCTTGAGCCTTCTCCAACAAAAACTTTACTAGGAACCCCTTGACACCACTCCTTGTTACCCAATTTGCTACTATGTCAGATGGTTGCAAATGTAGAGCTTGAACAATTTCCTCAGGTTTAGGGTCTCTTTCGATACCGTTGAAAGGTAACTGATTAAGAATAGGGATCCCTATGAGTTGAGAAAATTCTTCTAAAGTGGGCACAAGTTGGTAATTGGGAAAAGTGAAGCAATGATGAATAGGGTTGAAGAATTGGACAAGCACATTTACCATATCTTCTTCAATATTTGAGGTAACCAGACTAAGGAGTCGACCGTGTCTTTTGGTGAACGGAGAATCTTAGGGGACCCTTGATACTAAATCCTTGAGTTGTGGAGGTATCCTCACGAGAATGACTTGGATAGTGCTCCTACGAGGGGATGCCATGTCCTACAAAATAGAACAAAGATAAATCCAAAAATCCTTGAAATGATTAGTGATGTTTATGATGCTCATGATGTTTATGATGTTATGTACAAGTGTATATATACAAAGCAAACAAGTCCTTGGGTTTAGGCTTGCATGGGGTTTCAGGTAAGTACCCTCTTGAAGTTTAGTTGGCTAAACCTATCCTAGTTAATAGTAACCGGGTTCTAAGGAATCTCAATATCACTGATCTTTCCCCCAAGTTTCGTTCAATAAGCGATTGACTCGCAATCAAACAAAACTCAAGAGTCAAACCTTAATGAGTGTAGTATCGAGTATCTACCAACTTCAGACTGCACCAAAGCCGGTCATCTCACTATGTCCGAATGGCCAAGTTGGTCAAGTAAGATTCTAAGGTCAGTTGATGGTTTACGACACCATGCGGCGGCCCCGTACTCTCCTTGACTGACTCAAGGGTTACCGATACCAACCAAAGTGCCACATCAACATAGCTACTGCTTCAACCGTGTCGATATACCCCACACAGTCCCTCACAGTTTATTGCTACTTACCTAAAAGGTATCCTCAAATCTGGGTGTAGAATTTAAAACAAACCCAAACAAGGAATTAAAATGTAAAGCAAACAAAACAAGAAATAAATAAAAAATGACCTAGATCCTAAGGTAAACCCCACTTTATTTTGTTCTCCCCAGCAGAGTCGCCAGTTCTGTGATACAGTGGGAGAACTGACTTGAGGTGTTGCATTTGTGTTCGCAAATGTTGCAGTTTAGCAAGAGTCGCCACTGACTTTTCTTTTATCTAAAAAGGAAAGGTGAAAAAGCACAGGAAAGACCTTTAGAGATGTTTTCTTGAGTTCGGGGGGTAGATTATGAAAAAGGAAGGTATTAGCATCTTTTTCATCCATGGTTTTCCATGGGCTCTTAGTTACTCACTAGATCACTTGCTTTTTGTTTGAAAATATGCTTTGTGTGGTTTTTGAAAGTATTTTGAAAAGGTGTCATCATCTAGGCAAACTTTGTAATAGTTCTCGTTCGTAAGAACGTATATAAAGTATTGAGCTTTTGAAAATATTCCAAGTCTTGGAAAGTGTTTTGAAGATGCTTTAAAAGTGTATGTGATTGTTTTGAAAATAGCAAGGATATTTGTTTTGAGAGTGAGCAAGTAACTAAAAGTAATTTACCTACTCAAAAGGTCTTAGATGTGTTTTTCCTCCTCCTTTTAGATGTTTCTATCTTGCCATTGATTTGGTTAAGAAGCCCCATCGTTGGATGTGAAGAGACGAGCGTTGGATCATCGTATGACCATGATAGCAATGTTGTGAGATGACTTATCACTTTTTCTTTAGGGACTAAGATCATTTTGAAAGGAAACATTGATAGCGTCATCGAGGGACTATGATCTTTTTCGATTTGTTTGTGCTAAGACCTCCCACATGCATAACATGGCCATTTTTATAAGGCAACAAGTGGAATTACTCTAGGGGTGTAAGTGTGAGAGTGTGTTTGATTGCATGCATAATTTGTCTTGATTAGGGTGATCTATTTGTTAATTTTTCATATATTGTCATACACACCCTAATTACTAGCATATATTGAAAGCGATAACAGTGCGGAAATGTAAAGTCCTACGCTATTACAATATTTAGGGGGATGGGGGTACATATTTATGAATGGGTGTTGAAAGTTAAAATTCTAGGTTACTATTACAACCATATTGAATAGGTAAGAATGTACAGGAAATATAACATGTTTGTCTGTTTTTTTAAAAAAAAGAAGTAAGTTTTGTTTAAGAAAATATTTTTGTCTTTTTATGTTAAAAGAAAATATAATATGCAAAATATAAAATATTTTTGGTGTTTTTTTTATTAACAATAAAAAATAATATGATGGCAAAATAATAATAAAAGAGAAATAAAATAAAATCAACGCAAATGCTAAAAATAGAAGAGGTCAGAAGTTCTGACTCTGACTTACTGCACAAATAGAAACATGTTAGCAAAAATATGGAAACTCAGAAGTTCTGGATCTTCTGAGAACTCAGAAGTTTTCAGAAGTTCTGACGCAACTGTCAGAACTTTGCCTCTCGCCATGCCAATCAGAACATCTGCAACTTGGTTATTTCTTAACAGAACAGAAGTTGCATATATGAAATGTCAGAAGCATAAATCAGAAGTAACATGTATTTGCTAATTCTAATTCTGAAGCTCTTAATATGGATTTCTTCTATTTAGGCAAGCAGATGCATGAATTTCAGAATATGTACATCATCAGGATCAAAATATCTACATTGTGCTAAATATGCAAAATCTGACGATGCTTAATCAATTATGATGAGAGTCAGCAAAAAACTTACCTTGCAGCTGGAAAGGATTCTGTGAACTGGAGGTTGGTCTTGAATTCTGGTGATGTTCTAAGCAACTTCTTCACGTACTCAGCAGGATGGAAGTTTACAACTTCTGGAACAGCCAAGAGGTGATATTCTGACTCCTTTGAGGTGGGAATGGATGGAAAGGGTATGGCAATAGGAATACAGAAATTAAGGTAGCTTCTAATGTGTGAATCAACAATTGCATGGATGGCTTTAGTCAAGAACACTTGAGGAAATAATGGAGTTTGAATGTAAGAAATCAATGCTAAGATTTTGGTATTTTGTGTTTATAGTTTCCTGGATTCTTGTAATTTTTGCAGTGGTTCAAAGCTTCCTTTCTCAATTCTCTCACCTCTTTCACAAATTTTTCTGGCCTCTTTTCAGTGTGCCAATGGTGTTCTATTTATAGGCAAAGGTTTTGCAGTTGGGCGATCAAGTGGTGCTAACATCACGTGCTTGAAGTTGACCTACTCTTGAAGTAAGCTTAAACAGGTGGGGGTTCAATGCATTCAAGTTGGATGGTTAACAGCGCCTCAGCTGGATTTGGCAACGTGAATCAAGGAAAAGTAGAAACAGCGTGTAGATCTAGCATACTTTTGCACAAAAGTTTGTCTTCCCAATATAGTAGGGGTACACGTGGAGAGAATCTCGTGGATAAAGACTTCACAAGTGGTTGTGAACATTAAATGGGCTCCCATATGAAACTCTGCATCCTTGCTTGACTCTGGATTAGAATTTCTGCTTCAGCGTAACATCTCATCTTCTGACTCCAACATGTTATGAAGGAGTTTTCAGACTTTCTGGAAAGCTCGCAACACGCTTTGTAACCTTCTTTGATTTACCTTTGCAAACTCTGACCGAACCTTTGTGAACACTGTCCCAGAAGTTCTGACCAAACTATGTCTTGAGAATATCCAGAATTTGCTGAGTGTGAACACTGACCCAGAAGTTCTGAAATTGTCGTATTTCTTAAATACTTAGAAAAATTTCTAAGTTTTTAGAATTTGATTCTTCCAAAATAAAATTTGACTTTTGAACTCTTGATGAAGCAAACTTCATATTCCAACATGTCTTGATGAAATATGATTTTTGATTCAAAAGTCAAAGTTAGACTTCTCAGTGTGCAAATGACCATTTTACCCTTGTGAATGGTTTGCTTGAAAAATTGATAATTCAAGGCTTGGAATTGGATGAGAGAAAATTTGAGGATCCAGGGTGATTCCTTGAGAAATGAGAGGGCTAATTTTAGGGTACAACAACGTGTTTTGCAATATTTCTGTGTTGGTATTTTTTATTGACAATTTCTTAATTCACCCTTATGTCTTCTAAGACGCCCTTGGAGATATTCCTGTAATACCCCCTGAATTCAAATATGCATATCCAAACTCACATTTATTTTTCACAAAATACTTAATTTCGGAGATGCATATCCAAAAAATATCCTATTTATTTATTTACAAAAAATGTATTTTCGAATATGCATATCTGAATAAACATTATTTTTTTACGAAAAGAGGTGTTTTCAGATATGCATGTCCGGAAAGTTCTCTGTTGTGTTTTTTAAAACAAAAAAAGAAGAAGATGTATATCCGACATAACAAACTAGTATGACATTGAGTCTAAAAGCACAAATTTTGGAGAAACCAATGAGTTTACTAATTAGCTTTATTTTATTGAAAAAAAATAAAAAGAACACGTTAGAAATTCTTGAGTTCAGTACTCCTTATTTCTCTCATCACCAATTGATTAAAAAAATTTTGAAAACAAAAAAGGAAATTAAATGGAGAGATCCAAATATCTCTCTCATCATAAACGTTACTGTTTGAAAAGATCCACCATTAAATCAAATACTAATTACCAATATTCCCCTTTTAATTACTAAGAAAAACACAAAAATTTTCGGATATGTATATCCAAAAATCCATGTTTTCGTAAAAAAAATAAGGTTTATTCAGAGTTGTATATTCGAAAATACTCTTTTGTACAAAAATAAGGTGTATTCGGATATGCATATCCGAAGAAAATTTTTAGATTTTCAAAGGTTTACTTCACCCCTATAAGGGTGTACTAAGAATTTCTCTTTTTAATTTGTTTGTTAAATGTGTAGAATACTAAAAATTGCAATGGAGGTAGCAAGTAGCCAAGAGAAAGTGAGAGAAAGCAAAAATAATTGTGCAAAAAGGAGAGTTTTCCCCTTAAAAAATATGGGCACGCAGGCGTGCCAGCCTCTAATGCGGACGCGTTGAAGGATTTGACCGATGGGAATTTTGAACGTTGGATTTTGACCATTAGTTTTATGAACGTTGGCCCTGCCATTGAAAAACGCAGACACGTTGAATCTCAATATGGGCGCATTAGGCGCGAGGCGGGCCTATAAAAGTGGCTTTTCAACCATTTTTTTTCCATCCCAAACACACCAACTCTCTTCTTCTCACTAATTTTTCTCTATATTTCTTGCAATCTTTTGTGTTTTCAATCCTTTTTCAGAAATTATTGTTGGAACAGGTTTTAGTTCGTCAACTAATCCTTGAAGTTTTGATTTTAAGAAGTATTTTTGTATGAAGAACAATTTTATATTCTAACGGTTTGTTTAAGTGTGCAAATGTTACTCATAGATTCTAGATTCTTAGTATGCAATTTATGGACTATGGACAAGTGTAGTTCTAGATTATGAACTAAGCAACTATGGACTTTGGGCTATCCCAACACACTATGAGTCGTTGAAGAAATAAGTGTCTACAATGACAAATCTGCTTCTACAAAGTATCAAGTCATCTCCTGAATGAAGTTTATTCATATCGAGTTTGATAACTCAAGAATCTGAAGACTTGACATTTTTCAAAGTACCGAAGACTTCTCTAATCAAGCTCTATCTCAAATCTATCAGAAGCCTGTGATTCAAGCGATTTGCGGTGAAGAAAGTTAGTAACTCTGGACTCAAAACAAGCTTCATCTCAATTCTATTAGAAGCTTATGTCTGAAAGAGATTACTACAAAGGAAGTTAATATGAAAATATTAAAATAAGTTCAAATCATCATCATTTTCACTACTTTGAAAAAGAGTATAAAAGGCGTGTCACTACCACTTTTTACAAAACGTCACATCCTCGCTTTCCGGGATGCTGCCACCGCCACTAAATCGAACTACTATGTGAATCAATCTGCTTCGACACATACAATTCGACACACATTTAGCTAATTTCAACACAACCTTGTGTCTGTCAAACAACATGTTGTTTCGACACAAGAAATTACAACACAACAATTTTTTAATAATATCATTATTTATTAAAAAAAAAGCAATTGTTAAATATAAAATTATCAAAAGAGAACTATTTTCTAGCATTGTAGAAGGATTTTCTTATAGGGATATTCTTTTTAGCTAAAAATTTATATAAATATGTTATTCTTTTTTATTATATAAAACTATAACAATTAACAAAAAAAAGTCTTTTTAGAAGTTATATTACTATTATTATTACGAAAAGAATTTTATAAAAATAAATAATTTTTTAAATATTAAGATGAGGCTATTAATGGAAAAATTAAAGACTTTATATTAAAGTAATTGGAAATTAAAATAATAGGATTTAAAAAGATAAGAATTTAAGTGATTAGATAAAAATTTAGAAATAAAAATTAAAAAATGAGAAGTGTTTTTAACATGACACGTAAGTAAAATGTAGTTTGTTTTTTAAATCTTTGTTTTCTATTATTTTTTTAAAATATTTTAAAACCAAAAGATAAAATATCTTTGTAGGGAAATTTACAATATATATTTTTTTAATATTTAAAAATCATATGATTTTATTTTTATGAGTTTTTATTTTATTATTTTGTAAATAAAATTTAAATTAATTATAAAAATTTACCAACTAATAAAATTTTATTATTAAAAAATTATCACATAATGTTGATCTTTTTTAATATTTAGAAATCTTTTTTTCATCTTTATGAGTTTTATTTTAAGAGATTTTTCCAATAATAATTATCAATATCATATGATCAATTTTATATAGAATAAATTAAAAATGAAAAAGTTTGATAAGATGTCCAAAGTGTAAAGAAATTAAGATGTCATCCTCTTTTATACATAACATCTTAAAGGGTATAAAAAAATTAAATTGTTTAAACCTGAGAAATATTCAAAAATTTTAAATTTGCAATATCACACCGGATTTTTGAAATTCATTAGGCAATACCAAAAATTTCGTGAAATAATAAGAAATTTATGGTAGATTTATGTAATTTTTGATATTTTCTATTGGAAATTTCAAAATATTTGATTATTTTAATAATTTTTTTTTGAAGTTTTTGGGTTTAATATTTACCTTTTGTACAAGAAATTTTGAAATTTTCATAGCTTTGTAGCATGTACCGTAAATTTTAAAATTTTTCGGTAATTCAATTTTTTTTGAAAAATACCGGAAATTTCAAAATTTCCGGTAGTTCATATTTTCTTAATTTCCCCTCCTTTTATTAAATGTTTCAGTGAAGATCAAGGGCAAAGATAGTTCTGTTGCGGGCAAGGTGGCCGATCAAGCGAAAGATCAGGTCTGGGATGACGAGGCACAGGCTTCCGAACTACGGACTGGACGACATGATATGACCGGTTCTCACCGAAAATGTTTGGCTGAGCAACAGACTCAGTTCAACACACCCCGTTGTCGAGGACCTAGAGATGTCGACGCTATGTTTCATATCTGATCGCTGTTACATTCTTCACACCTCCTCATATTAACCATGCAACGGTGGTGCACATGGTTGTGGATGATTTGGAGGTATCTGAGGCGATGGTTATGGCAAAATTTGGCGTTAACAAGGGATATTACCTTTAGATGTCTTGGCTTAAGGAGAGGTACGAAGAGCATGTGGAGGCCCAAAGGTATCAAGCTGCCGCAAGGGCGTACATGCTATATCTGGTGGCATGTACTCTCTTTGCAGACAAGTATGAAGTTTACACGATGTTCACCATCTGTCTCTGTTCAACACCTTTGACACTCCTTGTTGGGTTTGGAGAGTCACAACCTTGACCATGTTGTACACGACACTTGACCTCCGTATCTTCATTGGTCTTCAACTTAATCAACTTGTATTTTACCCAACCATTTAAATTAATATAATGGTCCCGGAACTCGATCTCTGTCACCCTTCTGTTATCAGTATCAGGCATCAATGAATTCAACGTTTCTTTTAAGATGACAAGGAATGTGCTGCCATCTGGAAGCTTGAATTCAACAATAGGGTTGCTTCTGTTGTAGTATACTCCTGCCTTAATCAGAAATTGAAGAAGAAATATTTTTTGAGATATTTTTCTCTATAGCATATGCCCATATTTATACAAACGACGATGCATTCTAGACCATACAAAATTATCAGTGTAATCAGAACCCTTCAAAGATGTCGGCAA